>CM072875.1:10470000-11070000 GCA_036937835.1 Pampus argenteus
TTTGACTTGGATAAACCAGTATTTGGAAATTCTTTTTAGCTGATTGTAGATCCAAACAGAAAACCATCTCAAGGTCTTTGTCATTGGATTTCCTTATGCACTGTTTTGAGCTGCACTGTTTGATTAAACTCTCCCCAACTGGTATCAAATGCATGTTAAAACAAATGCCAAGAACTGTTTCCATGTACAATATGACCCAGGTGTGTTATCTTTTTTGTCATTTCTCTATTTTTCTCTCCTTTCATTATTATCTGTTCAACCAAAAATTGCACAGATCAAATCACAGTTCTGTCAACATCTATTTTCCACTGTATTCGCAAGAACACACACATATATACACAGACCCTGACGCAGACGTACACACAGGGTGGCGTCTCATTCCTGTGGCTGATGAGAGCAGGCATGATGGGAGTGAGGCATGTAATGTGATTTATAGAGCTGGGCTCACTTTTCAAATTCAATCAGGAACTTTGATTACTGATGAAAATTTGAGACAGGAAATCGCTTTGATAGCAAACTAAAACCTCATGAGACAGAAGAGCAGTGATGTGTGCATGTGTGTGCGGACTGGGAAACACTGAGCCCGTCTGAACTCAGCCATATATTTGATTAGAGAGGACACACGCAATGCAATCAAGAGCGACAAAGCAGGAACTCCAGGAAAATGTACCCAGTGTCTGATGAAATCTTTCCTCTGGTTCAGATGTTATCTACATCTCACTTTTTGTCTCCATTTTTGAGACTCACACCACTCACACACATACACACTGAAACGAGCATCAATTTTGGTCTCATGAAGATTAGAAACACACAAACATTCACAAATCTGTGTACACACACACACACACACACACACACACACACACACACATATAGAGGGTACTTGTACATGTATGTGATATAAACATGACAGGCTCATCAGTCACCAATGGCCTTTTAAAGTGTTCTCCATAGAGACACCTGACCTTTTCACGTGATGCCAATATCTGCTGTATGATGAATCAATTGCCTTAGCCTTTGGCTCCCAGGAACCTCCATGTTAACCAGAGTAAATATGTGAGACGACATTCTCCACAACTGAAGACAAAAGCCCAAATTTATGGATTGGCCTTTTATAGCAGCAGCAGTGGGACAGAACAAGTTGATGGACCTCTAAGATAGGGGCAGCATGAAAAAAAAACTTCTGGATGGATAGATGAAAGTCGAGGTCAGAGAACAAGCGACAACCTTTCTGTTTGTCTGCACAGGATGGATAGGAAGAAAGGAATCGGATGAAAAAAAAGGGGGGGTGCACGAGGACAGCAGGAAGAGAGACAGAGGGAGCGAGTGATAGGGGAATATGGAGCCTAATATGATGACTAAATGAGGTGTAATGGTGGTAACATAGAGTGACAGCAACTGGGCCGGTGCATTAAGGGGTTAACCAAGGCCAGGAGTCACTGACCTTCCCCCTCCCCTGAGACAGAATTATCTCTCAGTGAGGGACACACACACACACACACACTGATAATAAATATGTGGTTACAGGACAGCTATATTTTGCCATTCAAGGATGCTAAGATGGGAATTTCACCACCGCTATCACCATTAAAGCAGGGCTAGGGACAAATGAGACTACCCTTGAATTTTCCTATCATGCACTGCTTTTCTGCAAGACTGCTCAAACACTCACCCAAACAAGATGTGATACCTTCAGGCTTTGTAACACAACAAAAATTAATTAAGAGAGGTCTTTGTTATTATTATATTACTTTCCCTTAAAGAGAATGTCATGTTCTGTAAGTCTCAGTGGAATTGAATCAGCGTGTGCGGTAGACAGAAAGAAAAGGTAGAGAATGTGTGAAAGAAAAAGACACAGCAGGCTTCAGGTGAGAAATTAGAAATATTAGCATATTTATTACAGCAACATGAAAGACATTAGAATGCCTACACCCTTTACAACAAGTAACGCAGAGGAAACTGGCATGAGGGCAAATAAGCATTGTACGGTGGCCAAAGAAGGATAGATAGAGAGAGAATTAGAGAGAGAGAGAGAGGAGGAGGAGGAGAGACGGGGAGATGAAAGTCTTGAATGAGAATCACTCATGAACATTCACAATACAGACCTGGTGGGGAATGGAGGACAAACACTGTGTTTGAGATCAAGCAAACCAACCCACATAGCTAACTCTGAAAGAGTGAATAGTGACAAAACACCTGGGATTTTGAGGGCTGGAATCAAAGTCGTGGTATGACTTCCAAACCTCCAAGTGATAGTGTTGAACAAACTGGTAAAGCACTTTCGCAATAGACCCATATTTTTTGGGGCGCTGCTTAATCTTGTGCACATTAACCAAATTATGCAACCAAAAACATCAAATTGTAATTCAATCACCATCCATGATCTGCATTTTGTTTTTGATCAGTGAATATCTTTATTCCTCAAATAAATAATAACAATACTGTCAGTTTTCCCCATTAAGTATTCATTTTATTTGTTCTTCTACCAATACGAATCAAAGTGGAGGTGCAACTGAAGGGCGTCTCTCTTATTACAAAACCATTGTGTTGATGTGAGGTCATCTTAAAAACACAGATAAATACTACCTGTACATACACTTAACTTCTAATATCACCTCTATGGGGCAACAGAAAAGAACTATAGCTCAGAAAATAAGGCATCTAAAAGGCCAGCGGTCAAGGGTAGTCCGCTAGAGTGAAATCATAGAGTTAGCAAGAGTAGAATGTCTCACACTTTCAGGCTCTCTGAAGGTGTCAAATAGTTTTCTTATTTGGCATATTAAATACAGCAAAGTGGTATGGCATGGAGAAATGTATCTCTATATCATGTTTTTTTTTAGCTGGAGATGTACTTGTATGCCTTGAAACATGTTATTTGTCATTGTTTTATCACTTCTGAAACAATAGGGCAGAAAAGTAAAAAGGCTCATTGTGCTGCCTTCTAGTGGTTTAAAGATTCACTCTGGCCCCGTCCCAAATGTACAGGCCCATTCATTATTATTGCTATGCTATTATGTGTTCTATTAATTCATGTAACATATTACAGTTTATAATAAGAGTGGACAGGCACTGTAACTATCTTTAGCTCCATGAGTTGGTTGAAAACAACATCTCAGGCTGACTTTTGTCATTGACCCAACCCTCCAAACTCTTTCAGTGCTGGGTCTCTGTCTGTCTTATAGCATATGGTGAAAATCCAAAGCTGGTGCTTAGTTACGGTTGCTAAGCTATGATTAGACAATTGCTGTTTGGTGGGGGGGTGATTAGCGAACTGTCAGTTTTTGATGTCAGTGGATAGAAATTTGTCCTGAGGACTTCTCTTACATCACCTACCCTCCTTATCACCCTCCCTCACTTCAGCAATAATTTTTAAGTTGTGTGTAAAGCCAAGAAAGTTTCAAGAAGTGTGTAGAATTACTATTTAAGGCAGATATGCAAATGAGGCCAGTGTGTCAATAAGGAAAGTCCATTCTACTCATTCTAACTTTATGGTAGAAACTGCAGTCACTGTCACCCGTCAATCAAAGCCGAAACTTTGCAACCATGCTACATTCCTTTGTTCAGACCAATGAATCACCTCCCTTCACTTTTCACCGGTACGACTCGCCCCTGAACGAGTACTCAGAAATCTCTTTTTCACAATTAAAGTACATCATCATCGTTATCATTACAAACATTCTAACATTGGAAATCAACACTGTACATATTTTACACTATGATACAATCATATATATTGTACTTTATGCCACTGTTGGTCCTATAGAGTACCACATATATTAAAACTGGGTTTGGGAATACACTAAAAGCAGGTTCAGTTCCAATAATGCACGCATCATATCTAACCTTGTAATTAATGTGATAAGTAGCAGTTACCTTCTGATAAAGATAAACCAACAGACCAATTTATTAGATCTTGCACTGTAAACATTGTTTTATAAATATATCTCATGGATGTTGCTTTGAAATGAGGGATACTTGAAAGGTTGGCTTGACTGATAACAAGAAAGTGAGACAGACACATAAATAATTTTTTTTTTTTTAAAGTAAAATTTACCCTTTCCTAGTATAGCACACCTGTAAAAATCAATACTGCGTATATTTAATCTTTCTGCGGGAAAAAAAAAAGTTAATTCCAATAATCCTTTTTTATCAAGCAGACTATTTGGACAAAACACTGTAATTACTGTGACTGACTGACCCTGTGTAACCATCAAGCCATGCGGACTGATAAAAGAAACATTACAGTAGGAATGGTGGTATGTTGCCCAGATGAACATGGATGATCATGGTTACTGTACATGGCACAACACTGGAAAAAGAGTTACACGTTTAACAGTGTCAACTCGATCATGACCTTTGCATCATCTTAGTTCTACATAAAACACTATAACTTTCTTAACACCTGAAACATGGAAGGCAAACTCTTGGGCTGAAATATTCCCATCAACATCATTCTGCAACAGCTGAATAGACAATGTTGTTTGAAATAGACAGTCAGTTATGGAAGAGTATAAATGTCTCTGTGCTAACTGCACCTTAAGCAGTTTCTGCTGTTTCTTTGCACTGAGTTACATCATAAGTGCAAACAGACTAGCAAATGTGGGTCTAGTTGCTATGGCGTGTCTGAGAGTAGTAGTAGTAGTAGTAGTAGTCGCTAGGGAAGCCCTTGTCAAATGGTCAAATACGCAATTTAAAGCAAGGGTAGGTAATGTATTTTAGAAGCATTTTTGTTATCTTTATTGGAATGATCTGTACATCCCGACAGCAATCATTAAATCACATGCTCTGACAAAAAGTTTAGATGCCAGGCTAAGGTGAGCTGTCTGGATACCAACAGATAGGAAGTGATGGGAATGTATGAATTGCAGAAGGAGAGAAGAAAAAGCGTGAATATCAATAGAAAGCAGAATGAAAAGCGATGTGCGATCATTGGACTTTTGCCTGTATTGTGGCAATAGTCCAATGTCCTTAACTCTAAGACTAAAGAGGTTTTGGAGGAAGACCATGAAATAGACTGACTGTTTACTAAAGGTTGTTATACGTTGAGAGGAAATTGTGTGAGTGAATGCAGTAGCAAACTGTTACACTGTTATGTTGCGCTGTTATGCCTGTGCTTGTCTGGTGCGATGGGCTGAGGACACAGAGCGGAGCGGGAAGAGCTACAGGAAGAGGGCTTTATTTTACAAAACACTACCTACCCCAGCTTTAAACGAATCATACGTGCATCCTACATGAGCTTGCAAATTCTACATCCCTCTCTATCTCTAAAGGTCCAGTTTTTCTATTCCTCTCACCCCACACATTCATGTCATTCAGAATCTCAGCTCTTTCATTGGCTTTCTGTAAACATGGAGCAATCAAAGGGGTCATACATGTACTAGGTAATAACTCCTATTACAGTTGAGCAATATAAACCTCACCACCAATACAAACATTAGGTCCATCTCTATGGTTGTGGGACACACAGCCCCTATAAACATATATCTACACATATACATATCTTCTGACCCTTTTCAAACTCTTCAAGGCGAAAACTCAAAACAGAAACAAGAAGACAGTAAAAACCAACTGTACAACTCACAGACAGTGATGTTAATTATATTCTAATTTGTTTTTGTCATTCTTTTGCTAAAAATCTCTTTTTTTCTTTTGTTGATCTGATATGGTGTGAAATGGTCGGGGATGCTCTAGATGTGGCCCTGCTGTTGGACATGTGTCTCTCTCTGTTGCTCCATAATGGTGGCTGTGCTGCTGGGACTCTTATGTGCTATAGCCGGTAGTGCCCGAGGATGGGAAGAATGGTGAAACTGCGAGAAGGTGAAGGAGTGAAGCGTCTGTGTTGTCTCCATCTCAGTGTGTCTCAAACTCAAAGGAGGCCCAAGCACAGAGTATCCATTACAACTCCATTTCAGCGGGGAAACTCTTCACAGGAGCATCCATTTTGGCTCTGTCTCACTGTATGTTTATGTGGAAACTGTTATACTTGAACGTGTGTCCCCTGGGCCTGCAGGCTCTGAATACTGGATAAAATCTTCTTCTGGTGGCCGGCCAGAGTGAGACCCATCCTAGCCAATTCACTACAAGGCAAAACAGAAAAAAATGCACAGATATAATTCAGTGATGAGTAGGGGAAAAAAATAATCTACATTGCCCTTCAAATGCTAAGTAGCTGCTGCCGGTTTCATGTCCTAGATCCTTGTGTAAATCCCATTCTTTAATTTCTAATGACACTCAAGTGGGATGTAATGCATTACTGACAATCCTGACCTTTTTCGAGTGTTTCATTTAACAGGGATGAGAGGTGAGACACCAGCCCTCTGTACCTGACACTGATGTAGAGGATTGAGTCCAAGCTGACATATCCAGCACTGGAAAAGTTCTCCTTATACTGGCCCATCTTGATGGCCTCCAACCAATCATCCACTGTGCTCACACTGAATTCTGGGGTAGACGGGTCCTCCCTGCTGGAATACAAAGCACACTCACAACTCAATCGCGTTTTGGCTTGTTGAGTGGCTAAATAGCAGTTTTCGACTTGTGAGTAGGTCAATTATTTGTTCTTGGAACTGGTATTAAGTCTAAATCTTGTTAGGGCATCAATAATAATAAAATGGTCAGTCTGGAGGAGCCAGTTAATACTCATTCATGGTGCTGGATCTGCATTTGGATAGAATAGCTTTAATTATATAGTAACTGCAGCATGACAGACTTAAATCCACTGTGAAAAAAAACCATAAGCTCTAAACTTTAGACCTACTCATTAAGTGCTATTGCTAAGTGCTAAGTATGATGGATAATTCATCCCCTCATTGCTCCTCCACAGCTTTACATTGCTTTACATTCCAGCCTTGATTTGTGTCACCTTATATGTGCTTGCTAGCTATTGTTATAAATTATCTTTGTATTTATTTATTTGCATACATGATCTTATTAAACCCCTTGCATATGCAGTACTAATTCCATACGCACTTACAAATAATACAGGGTACGCTTCAGTTAAAGCCATGCCATAGTCTATAAAACCTGTGTAAAGTCTCTTCTATCTAGTCATGTTGTCTGCAGTGTGTAGGGCCTTGTTAGTAATGCTTTCTTGTTTGTTTGTTTGAGTCTGGTTCTGAACAGTAGCTACATGCCTGAAGTGTAAAATGTAAATGTAAAAACAATGATATTGTATGGATGTGTGCATTGCACCCGGCAAGGCAGGAGGTCAGAACTAAATATTAGACTATGGATATGCAAACCTACAACCCTACATTCATACCTTTTTCCTAGACAAAAAAAAAAGTGATGTTACTGGGAAAAAAAAGTAATTTTCTACATTTTCACAACTTTATTGTGAAAATGTATGTCTTCAATGCCAACACCATCCCATAATATACTCAAAATATCAGTCTGTCATTTAAGACTAAATGCATGTTTCAGTGAACAATTCAGATTCATTTATAGCTTTTTCCTACTGACCATGCTGAACTGTTGGCCAGCTCTCTGAGGCTCGCTGGGTTTCTGATGAGCTTATCCAAGATTGTGACAATCTGTCCAAACTTTGGCCTTTCGCTGCGTCCCTTTTCCCAGCAATCCAGCATGAGCTGGTGCAAAACCACCGGACAGTCCATTGGAGCAGGAAGACGGTAGCCTTCATCTATTGCTTTGATCACCTATGAGACAGATACATATATTAAGTTTGATCATCAGAGAGAGAGATACAAACAAACAAACTAATAGTTAAGAATTGAGCTGAACATTATGAAAAACAAAAGTGCAGCTTTAGATCTGCAGGCATTATACTGTGCCATATTTTATAGCATGCACTATATCTAATGTTTTTTTTTTTTTATTTCTCTCTCTTTTTTGTGGCTGTAAGAATGATTTTTATAATCCTTGCTGATGCGGGATGAAGACTGACTGACTTATATGATGGTTACACTGTGACAGTGCGTGTCTGTGTGTGTGTGTGACTCACATCCTGGTTGGACATCTCCCAATAGGGTCGCTCTCCATATGAAATCACCTCCCACATGATGATACCGTAACTCCACACATCACTGGCTGAGGTGAACTTCCTGTAGGCTATGGCCTCCGGAGCCGTCCATCTGATGGGGATCTTCCCTCCCTGTGGATGGTTTACAACACAGTCAATACATTCTTGGCATGCTGAATATGTCAATCTGAACTTGCTGCTGTAACTAAATAAATATTGAAAGATTGTTTTATTAGTAGGGTTCTATACGCACTATAATAAATCAAATACACAGTACTGCAGAACTGGCTGGTGTAGAGCTACCATAAAGAAAAAAGCAGCTGAGTTTACACACCAGCTTGCACTCGCAAAAGAAAGTTACTTTTGCCAGCTTATACTTGCCCTTGTCTTTCTTCTGCCATCACTTTTCTTTTTCTCCTTTCATGTGCTTGTTACTATTCCTTTGTTGTTGATGCACAGATCAAAAGGATTTCATAAAGTCCACTCTATATACACAACAGGCACTACGATACTCTCTCCCTAGCACGCACACACACGCCATACCTTTATAGGGCTTGGTTCAGCTTTTTAGCATTCAGCAGCTGCCTCTGCACCTAGCATTCCCCATCTCTGCTTGGTCAAAGTCAAATAAAAGTCAAAGCTGCCAAGTCACTTGGCACTGTACTTTTGTTTCCCTCACCCCCTTGTACACCCTTACCCCATTTTTTTCTCTTAACTGCTCTCACTTCCTCCTTAGCCATCCCCTCTTCTCACTCTCTCATCCTCCCTCGATCTCAGTCTTATTTGATATCCACTCCCCTCTTTATGTCTCTTCCACATCTCCGCCTCGGCCTTTCTCTTTCTTCCCCCCTTCCCATGCCTGCAGCTCTCCATCTAGGTCTCCTGACATCAGTGGGGGTGTGTGTGTGATTTGCAATAGAGCAGTCAGCGGCTGATACACTCCTCCCAGGGCAATGCTAATGCCATATTAAAAATAACATCCCCAACACTTCCTATGAATATGAATAATGCCATTTCCTTGTGGGCATTTTAGATGAGTTACTCCGCAGTGGTTTAACTCACTGACGTTTGATTTTCTTCATTCTCTCAGAGCTGTGCGGGAGGATGGCAATGTTACCAAAGATTTTTCAGATTTGACTATATGTAGGCAAAAACTTGAAGGGGGTGAGGAGTTTGTGTTTATGCGTTATCCGTCTTTAGTGTCCTCATCCAAAACTTCAACTCTTTACAAACCTGAGTCTTATGCCTAACAATATATTTTATCTAATATTGTCAACCAGTTTTTGTGTTGTTTTGAGTTGTTTTTTGTGTGTCTGTGTAAGGTGGTAAGGATAGAGAGAGTTGTATGCAATTTAGATTTCAGAGCCCTTTGTAGCAAATTTGTAATTTTGAAATATATAAATAAAATTGACTTGGCTTTTTCTGGCACTTAAGTGGATCCAAGTGGTTATCATCATCAAAGGAGAACAATTTAGTAAGGTGAGATGGAGATTGTGGAGGAAAAATGACCACTCTTTACTTTTTTGTGCTAATTAATCCCACATCCTTCTCTACCCTTCTCTCTTTTTTGGGGTGCTGGTTGACTGTATTTTGTGGTGGGTCTAATTATTCTCAGGCCTGTTTCAGATTGGGTCAGTTGGGTTGATAAACTGTCCTTGTAAACATTTTTTGACAGCTGCAGCCTGTGTGTGTGCATATCCTACCCTTGTAGTGTAGGCAGCCTCTGGGTCGTCCTCCAGAACCCGACTCAGACCAAAGTCAGACACTTTACACACCAGGTTGCTGTTGACCAGGATGTTTCGAGCTGCCAGGTCTCGGTGAACGTAGCTCATGTCTGACAGGTACTTCATACCTGAGGCGATGCCACGCAGCATGCCAACCAGCTGGATCACCGTGAACTGGCCGTCATGTTTCTGCATGGAGAGACAAGGAGAAAGATGAATATGCAGTACACAGTGTAAATGCTGACATTATGCTGCAGCAGGGTGGCATCATGATTAGCACTGGCTCCTTCAACATCCCCTGCTGGAAGCGCGGGTTGAAGCCAGGATTCAGGCATCTGTGATGGCAGCAATCCACACTTCTGAAGTGTCTCTGAGCAAGACCCTGAATCCCTTCCAGCTCCTGCTTACCCCGTGCTTGACCTCCCTCTGGAGGGTGACAAGCAAAAAGATGAAATTCTCCTTCCAGGAATCAATGGAGGATCACAAAAAAATCTTTCTTGCTAAAGATTGGATCTGACAGAGCAGACAAAACTTTCTATTCTAACACTGACTGTGTGCCCCAGCAGAGCTCACTGGATTTCGAATTTGAGCTGTCTTTGGCAGAGAGCAGAGCCTGTTGATCGATGATGGTCCAGCTCACCTTCCTCTGCCAATTATTTCTGCCCTGGGCCAACAGTCCCTGTTAAAAACCCATCCGTATTATCAGTCACCCTCTCTTCTTTATGTCATCTCTCCTTCCCTCTGTCTCTGAGAGAGAACTATGTATTACTATCTATCTTCCTTCATCTGTCTGCATATGCCCCCCACCCCCACGTCTCTGTCGTTCTTTGTCACTCACTCTTTCTCTCTTTCTCTCCCTCCCTCTCTCCCTCGGCAGCTGTGGAGTAAGTTAATTAGCCGGTGGTTTTGTGAGATGCTGATTGATTGGACTGTCTAACAAACCTACAGACTTCCTCTATCAATCTGCCCACCACATAGCATTGCCAGGAAGGAGGAGGAAGGGTGGGCAGGGCAGAGAAAGAGCGAGTAGACAAATGCAGGGCAGTGAAGTTAGACAAGGAGACGAAGGAGACATATGAGAAAGGTGAAGATGGAAAATGAGAATTTTGTGGAAAATTGTGGTGTATTATTCAGGTTTTTACTACAAAACTAATAAGAAGAAATTTAATTCAGTAAATGAAAAGATGGAAAATTCAGAGTGAGATAGAGATGGACAGACTAAGAGGAAATGCTTTCCAGACACAACAGTGCTTTTGTTATTTCTCAGGGATAGCTGTTTAATAAATGGTCAGCATAATTAAAGACACATATGGATGCCAGGAGCGCGGATCAGCTGTAAAAACCATAAAACAGATTCCATAATTATATTGAGCCACTGTGAACACTCTTTATGACCCTCATTACAATACATACATGTATCTGTGTGTGTGTGTGTGATTGTGTGTGTGTTTCATGACATTATGCTTTAGCCATTTTAGCCTGCCAGTTTTCATTTTATTTTGCTTCAGTGTTGCTGATGAGATTGGTGTCTATTTAACCATGGGCTCATCATCACAGGTTTAATAGCTTTGGAGCACTGCAGTGATTTTACTGGCTGACAAACAACTGAATATGAATCGGGGGACTTTCAACGTGAGGCACATCAAGGCTGCAACAATCAATTCATCTGGGTGTATGCAAAACCTAATTCAAGGCTCTTCAGCTAAAGCAGTACTGCATATTCACACTTTCTGCTACATATTTTGTACAGAGATAGATCATAAATCATACATTCATCAAATATATCATTATATAATTGCCTTATGCATGTGCCTTTAAGTGAAGAACTGCATTTGTGCACATAATTGACTTTAAAAAAAAAACGCACCAAAACCTCCCATCAATTAAAAAAAAAAAAAAGAAAGTAATTCTGTTACTGAAATAAGCTTAACATATCTACAGCTTTGTGATATGTTTTAGACAATGACTTAAAGGACTAATTCTTTAAAAACATCAATGTAATGACATATTGAGTGACAGGCTCCACTAACTCTTGTCATGTTGTCGATTTCAGTAAGAAAGCAATACCTACACAGCCTCCCTTTGATTTTAAAAAGCATTCACTGGTAATTTGTTCAGCAGTTACCTTGTGTAGAATCTTCTTTTCAGGATTTACTTTTCTAATACTCTCTGGCCTGGATTTAAACATTTCATCAGTTGTCTTATATTTTAACCAATAATAATAATGTCTATAGAAATATTTCTGAATTTCAGTCAAAGATTTCCAATGTTTTTCATAGTTGCTATCTTTACTAAGAACAGTATTAACTATTTACTTTTGCGATATCACATTACATTTTAAATTAACTGCTCATTTTTGTATCCCTTTATGGAGGACACAAAGCAATACGCTTATTGCCTGCCTGTCAGTAGCCCGTCTTGTGCTCTAGGATTATGAAAAGACCCAATATCAAATGTCATATGATGACAAGTATGGAGAGATCATGCATCTACATGAATGTTTCTTTTCTTACATTTCTCTATCTGTACTTGGGTTGAGTGCCCTGAATATAACTCCCATTGCTATTTTTTTTTTTTTTTTTTTAAACGAATGTGCCCTCAACTACAGCAATTTTGGAAGAATGAAGTCTTGCGAACACTTTACAGCTGGGACATCTATGTCCACATGGCCTTTGTAAGGATTTGTGGCCCTGACCTTGATGAGATGTTAGTGCTGTGTTGTTTCCAGCTGAGCCAGGCAGCCAAGACTCACCTTGAGGAAAGTGTCCAGAGATCCATTTTCCATGAACTCTGTTATGATCATCACCGGCTTACCTACAAAGAGACATAGAAAGGCAGCCGTAAGTGGGACAGAATTTCGAGTATGAAAGACACAAACTATAGAGATGAGGACAGAGTAGTGCAGTCCACAGCTGTGACCAGCAGCCTTCCTCTCTGTCTCCCTGCCTCTCTCTTGGGGATAACATGGCATGTCGTCATCAGTCACACTGACAGCTTCTAATCAGCCCTCTCCATAAACGCTCGGAGATAATTAGAATGGACCAATCCACCAGAATACGTGTGTGTGTGTGTGGGTGTGTGGGTTTGGGTGGGTATATAAGGGGGCCTCCTGAGAACTCATGAATACTAATCAGCCTCAAGGGAAAGGGGGTTGTGGTTGGATCGCTATGCACCTGCACCTGCATGAGTGTGTGTTTGTATGCATGTGTGTGATTGGGTGGTGGTTGACTGACAGGCCCCACGCACTACAGTCCCCTGCATGTCATCTGGTGGGGCTTACAAATGATTAACAAAGTACCTCCAATCATGTGTATACACACACACACACACACACACACACTAAAAACAGCAGTTGTCCCTGTTTCTCCCTATAGGTACAACCCCCTACAGCTGAGCTTTGCCAGTCACAAACGAACATGCAATGTGTAGTTACAAATGATGGTGTGTGTGTGTGTGTGTGTGGCTTGTAAACACAGACTGTCAGTTGTGATGAATAGGTCACATTTGCCCAATCAGACCTCAGAGAGGCTGAGAAAAAAACCTGGGGGAGAGATAAAGATGGCACAAGAGGCAGAGAGAGCGAAATGGATGAGGTGGAGACAAGAAAAATTTCCAAACTCCCACCTTTTCATTCTACAATAGTTTTTCTACTTTCTTTTTCTAATTCTGAGTAATTTTCATTTTATTTGTTTTTAGGAACTATTTTCACACCACATACATTATGTCACTACTTAATATAGTTTAATTACCTTACGCTATTTATGTGGCCTTGTGTTTTTTGATCAAACCATCATGACAAAAAAGTGTCCTTGGGTTGAATTGAGTGGTTGTAGAGTTATAACTGAACCAAAGGAAAGCGTGCTAAGCCTGAGGGTTTAAAGATAAAAAGGTATGAGAGGAGGTCAGGCAGGCGACCAGAGTAGAAGGAAAAGAGAGGAGAGAAGAAAAGGGGATAAAAAAGGAAAGGAAAAAGAAGAAGAGAAGATGAGGAGGGAAGGAGAGGAAGAGAGGTCTAAAGCTTGTCATGGAAAGGTAGGAACAACACCACCGAGGCCTACAGTGAGATTGTAGGTAAAGACAGCAATACATCACCTTAAATGAATTCACTATCTCACTGCAGCAAACACACGCACACACAAACAGAGTCGCCTGGTCTCTGGCGGTGTCTTCTTTGACAGTAACATTAGTCTCAGGGATAAAAGTGAAAGAGAATTGGATTTTCTTCTGCTGGGGGTGAGGAATGCTGGTCACATTTATCTCCACACGGGGCCCTGTGTTGTGTGCGTGCTGCATCGCTCTCTCTCTGTGTGTGTGAGAAAGAGAGGGCTGGTTTCAGGGCATGGCAAGTGGGGAGGCACAATGATGACTGGCTGATTTCAGCTCTGATCAGAGGTGGATATCGTGTGTGTGCTTCTCCGTGTGTGTTCTAACACAGTCACTGATAAAACAGTTCACAGCTCTCCATCCACCTGTGAGTGCTGTTATATCTTGTATTATAGACCCTATGAGTAAATGTATTTCTGTAGGTATCCAATGGATGGACAATGGATAAGCACGCGTTCATCTAAACGTCATATTCTACAGATAGCCTTGAAATGGACGGTTATGAATGTAATGGAAGAAAAAAAACTATTTCTGAAAACCAATTATGTGTGCTACTATTGTTTGCTGTGTGTGTGTGTGTGTGTGTGTGTACGTGTGCGTAAGCCCATGTATGTTACCAGTGAAAGAGAATATTACCTTCAGGCTCAGAGTGTTAGATGTGGTCACAGGAAAGAAGCACAATGAAACACAGTCATCTGTTGTCATGGCTTAGAAGACCATATGAGCCTGGCATGTACTCACACTCACACACACTCTGCTGTCACTAACCATCATCTGGACACTTGCTATACAGAATTATCCCTGCAAGTCTGAAAGACAACAGAAGTTACCAATAAAACCGACTCGCATGCTGCATATTAACTTGTTCTGTCGCTTTTTCTATGCGAGGTGCCAGCGCAGACACACTTGCACTCAACGATACAATGAATCCTTTTCATTTCTTGTTGCAACTTCATCCCACACCAACCACATTTAAACCACACAGACACACGCACACATTCACAGAGGCAGGATGATGGAGTCTCTTCAGCTCATTGTGGAGCTTCACTCCGCCAAACATCCACAAGCACTCCTCAATTTTCTCCTGAAAGCACATAATTAACTAATCATATTCACATTCATTCAAATGTATTGCCTTCAGATATAACAAGCCTGTTCTGCAGAGTTAAAAACACCTTACAGATTGGGTATTGATGTTCTGCCAGGTGGAGAGTGTTGTGAAAGGGATCAGAGAAGAGTTTGCTCTTTTTTACAGCTCTTCATTTAGTGAAAGTAGAAAGTGTTGTCTCCCCTCACTCGAGGATAAAGCTAGAATCATCATGACCTTGTGTGTGTGTGTGTGTGTGTGTGTGTGTGTGAAATGGTGTATATTGCCGTGAGTATGAAAGAGATAGAGACTACGTATATACAGTGTATCTGGTAAATTACATTATAAAAGGCTGTTTCTGTGTGTGTAAGAGTGTGCCGGTGTGAGTGTAAACGAAAGTGATAGAGTCTGTACACATCAGGACAATTACATTATGAGCAGCTATCTGTGTGTGTGCCAGTGGGCTGCATTACCACATTATTGAATGAGGCAGCCAAAGGTACAAATGAGAAAATGAAATAACTGCTATATTGATTAATGTTAAGGGTCTGAACTAAATGATACAATGCTTTTAACACAGGACAGATCTCTGTTCTGGGAAGTGCCATGTGAGGGTGTGGGGATGCGTTGAAAAACCGAGAGACAGAAACTCAATAACCTTATCTCCTCTCCTCTCTTCACCTCTCCTCCCCCTCTTCGCTTTCTCATCTCCTCTCATTTCCTCACATTTGTCTCTTCGCCGTCTCTCCTCTCATCTATCCGCCCCTCTTTCCCCTCAAATCTCTTCACACATCTTCTCCGT
Organism: Pampus argenteus; assembly: GCA_036937835.1. Taxonomy (NCBI): domain Eukaryota; kingdom Metazoa; phylum Chordata; class Actinopteri; order Scombriformes; family Stromateidae; genus Pampus; species Pampus argenteus. Next base: position 10,485,696 of record CM072875.1, read on the forward strand.
CACACGCATTTGTTCTCAAGTCCCATCTTGTCCCATCTTCTCTCATTTCCTTGCTTTTGTACCCTATTGCGTACCCCCCCACCCCCCACCCCCCTCCATCTTGCGCCCATCGTCACCTTCCCTCTCTAGACTTTCCCCTCCTGCTTCTCCTCTTCCTCATTTGTCTCTGCGGTCCAATCTTCAGATCTGCATATGTATTCAAAACATGAATAATTTCAAACGCTTTGACAGGAAACATTGAAACACTTATTGTTCTGTGAACAATGACACACAGTTAAAACTAATCACTAGTTTCTTCAAACAGAAGACGGGCCAGAAAAAGAAAGCCTGTGTGTGGTTTTGCCAGTTTTAACAGCACCTTTGTGGAGCAGCTTTGTGAAAATATGTGTGTCGCTGCGTGTGCAATGTGGGCAGATGAGATGGAGCTCCATAATTGAGGGTTTTCCAAATGAGCCGATTGTTGCAGTGATTGTAAAACACATAAAGGACGGCTGCGCAAAATAGGAGACGGGGGAGAAGAAGGGAAGCTAAGGCGGCAGGGTGTAGGGGCAGATTGCTTCACTTTCCTGATGTGTAGAGAGACAGATAAAAAAAAGGTCTATTTTTTTCTCTTTTTCTTCATGCGACGCTCTAATTAGCACGACAATAGCAACAATCAGGTGACAGACAGCAGAGGCTGAGGCTGAAGGTTTTAAGCAGAGGACACAAACACACACACACACACACACACATACCTGATACAAAATACATCTGTGAAAAACTGGAATAAATACCACTACAGCAACTGCCTTCAACACCAAGCCCCACTGCTAAAACTACTCGGTTGTAGCACCACTATAACTGAGCTACTAAAGTCTACTAATTTTCATCAACAACAACAAGAATACTTTTTTTTTTTTGACAAAAACAAGTAATATGAAAATGTTTTATTGGGGTTTAGGAAATGATTTGTGTTTTTCTTTTGATATTTTATAGACCAAGTAATTAATTAATTCATTGAGAAAATAATTGGCAGATTAATCTGTAATGAAAACAGTTTTTTAGTTTTAGTTATGGCCATGCTGCATTATCTAATCTTTATAGTAGTACAAGTCGCATAAGGCTTACATTTTTTGTAAATAAATAAATACATGTGACATTGTCTAATGTGCTCATACTATAACTTTTGCTATTGCTGCGATACCAATACAGCTACTTACAACCGCAGAAGAACTGTGACAACAACAATTACTTCTAGTACTACTCCAACAAATACTACTCCCACTAAATCCTACTACTACTTACACCAACACAAGCCAATCCAGCACACCTGAGCCCAGAGCAGGCAGTGTCAGTCTGCCTGATTAGACTGAGGGCAGTGTGAAGGGACCAGCTGGTGCTGGAGAAAAAGGGCCTGAAGGAATTATTGACCCATCTCAACTCTCACCCTCTCACTCGCGCACACACACCCTGGGCTGTGACCTGTGAAATTACTGCTCCGCTAGTGAGATTTGTTTCTGAGGGGCTCTATCAGCTTCTCAATGTGCCGTGAAGATAGGTGAGAAAGGAGACACAAAGAAACATGTGTAAAAGTAGACGGGCACTTATTACATGCACACAGCAACTTAAATTTCATTCACAACATTCACAAGCATAGTTTTGTATTCATAAAACACAGAAAAGTAAAGATAAACTTATTATCAAGCCAATGTTACGCTATATAGCCATTTCCACTGTCGACTGGGCCAACATCCTCCGTCACATAATTTCAAGAATTTGGCAGTAATTCTTGAATTTATTCTGGAAATTTAATGAGAAAAGCGTGTGCCACTGAAATGAAAATGCCATGATTACATGTCTGCTTGTCAGCATGAAAATAGATATTTGATTTAGTTTATCGCTGTAGTTGTTTCTACAAACTGCCTCAATCCTACTAACCAAAGGTCACAGTTAACATCAAGCATTATTTAGACAAGACGGATAGAGAGAGAGAGAGGGAGAGAGAGGAAATGAAAAAGAAATGCAGTGGGGTCTCATTGTTAATATGCATGCTGCTGAATATTCATGAGGCTAAAAAACACATCCAATTAACTTTATGAATTATTAATATTCATGATAAAAGCCTATGCATATGCATTTGCTCCTTTGTTGTTGGCCTAAGTGCCGCTGAGCACCGGTGTGTGATGGACTGAACATCTTTTGTGTGTGACAGAAAGAGTGGAGGGGGGGGGGAGTAAAGATGAATCAGAGGTTTATTTGTCTGCCTGCATGTTTACAATTCTCTCTCTTTGTATTGATTGTCACTGTCTTCCTTTTGCTTCTCTGTAGATCTCGAGGAACAGAGCAGTGACACTGATAAGCATGAACAGGAGGGGAGTCTTAAAACTACTTCCACGGAAAGCACGAAAATGCTGCTCAGGTATGACTCAGATGATTGAACTCTTATTCAGACCTCTCCCGCTGTCCATCACCTATTAATAATACAGCCAAATACAGCCAGTTCAGTTTTCAATTTCATATTGTTCAAGCAAATAATATGATTTGATCACAGGTCATAAATGCTACCTGTTAACCAGCCACTCAAGTACTGCTGTGCTGAGACAGACCCCTATATATATATATATATATATATATATATATATACACAGCTTAATTACAACACTTGTATTGTATTACCTTATCTTTACTACTACATGGCAGTCAACCACACTAATGACATTTTCCAAGATTTCACCACCCATACTAAAATCTTTGTTTTCAAAGAGCTCTTTTTTTGGATATGAAAAATGTTGGATAAATATAAACATTGGATTGAAACAGTGAGAAATATCTTTTTTTTCAAATGATGCTGACTTACTGAGTGAGAGAGACAAAGAGAAACAGCGTATTAGAGGGAGAGAAGGGGAGACCAGGATTGACTGAATGGGACAGAGAAGTGAGGGAATAAGAGAGAGAAACACGGAGCGAGTGAATGAGAAGATTAGATGGACACTGACTGAGAGAATAAGCAGGAGTGTGAGATAGGAATATGAGACAAGCGAAGGATAGATGGAGAGAGAAAGAGAGTAATGGAGAGAGCGAGGGTCAATGATAACGAATCAGCTATCTTGTTAAACCAGGCCTGTGTCTATCTCACCTACAGTACATGGACACAGACACTCGCTCTAATTGTCTAACACAATCATGTGAAGTAAACAAGTGGAGTCACCGTTCACATGCACACTGCCATGCGTCATCAATGTGTTACCATGGTAACAGAGCTTTTGATGCAGGGTGTACTCTCATTTACATCAACAGCAGCTCTGCTGTCTCTCACACAGGTGTGGCAGACACACACACACACACACACACACACTCTCTTACTACAGCACACATATAGAGAAGGGAAAGTGTATGATTACACAAACAACTAAAAACATTATACATCCACACACGTAAAATGAAGTAAGGTTTTTATTCATCACTCACATCTTGTGACGACACCCTCCAGCCTGATGATGTTCGGATGGTCAAACTGTCCCATGATGGACGCCTCAGACAGGAAGTCCTTCCTCTGTTTGTCGGAGTATCCTGCCTTCAGACTCTTGATGGCCACATAGATCTCCCTTTTTCCCTGCACACGCAGCCGTCCACTGCACACCTCCCCAAACTCTCCTACACACACACACACACACACACACATAAAGCATGAAACTATTAACATGTCTGGCAGAAGATAAGAGAATAACTGTGCTGTCTTATAAATGATATTATACGTTTCAGATCTAACATTGACTCTATATTTTCAATATATACATAAATATTAAATTTTCCTACTGTTACTTAAATGTTCATTGCATAGTTCCCAAGTTAAACAGTCCTTCCATTCCTCATATGAATACTAAATATTAACCGTAGTTTAAGTCATTTGAATTTAATTTTGGTTATGTTTTAGGTTATGTTTTAATCTTTTTTTATTAAGTTTATTAATGTAGGCGACTGTAGTTTTATTGTCAACTCACCAGCTCCAACGACTCTCTCTATATGAATGTTGGAAGCATCGATCTCTTTGGCAAAGTCCCTGACAGCTTGGTTGGGGTCTTCGTAGGTGTGAGGATGAATGTATGTCCTGCTGCCGGGAAGCTTGACTGTAGGAGTGGAAATGTAGAGAAATGGGAGCTTGAGCGTGGGTGCTTTGTTTGAGTGACATAACAATTATTACAAAATTAACACACAGCTACTTTGTTAGCAATGGTGTTAACTCAGTGCTTCAATGAATCTTAAAAGGAACCAATAATTAGCGTCATTTTGCAAACATGTGTGCAGGAAACTATGAAACTATTTGGTTTATTCAAACTTGAACCACTTTATTCTAACTAAACAAACTGCACTAAAATTGCCTCCGTAATGTATTTAGGAATGGCATATTTTATGATAACAAATGCCATTTTTTGAATGTAGGAAATTTGTGTTTACCTCGGCCATGCTGGAATTGCATCTTCTCTTCGTCAGGGTCCTGCTTGGCTTTGATATATCCACAGTGCCTTAAAAAAAATGCATAGCTGGGTTATGATCCTCTATATATATATAAACCAATACACATGGTACAGATCTGTTTTTCCACATTCTCTTTATTCTTAAGAGCGTATTGTGTAATTTTACATGACCGGTTGCTATATTAAATCTATAATAAATCCCATTCTACACTTTGCACAGCCAATAGCTCTGTGCATGAACAGCTAGATATTTCATTTTGTCTTTACACACCTCCTCTGTGGCCTGTAGGGAAAAAAACAAAAAACTATTCCTCTTTTATCTGCTTCTACCTGTCAGTTCCACACTTCCCCCCCAAGCTGTTATACCCGAGGTTGATTGAATGAGTGTGAGTGTGAGTGTGTGTGTGTTTGTGTCACATAGATGTCCCTATAGAGGATAACAGAACCATGCATTAAAGCACCTCTCTTTACCCTTCTATGAACCCCTCAGGTCAATACCTACTGCCTCTAAATTTACCACCCAAAACCACACATCTATGCCCTTTTCCCACCCCCTGCACCCTGTGGCGTGTGTCAGTCCACCGATCAAGACAAAATATTGATGAATTGATCCAGTCAATCCTGCTATCCAACGGTGAGGAAGTACTACATATTCTGTTTTACAGACCTCACAGGGCAATGATGCCTGTGTGTGTGTGTGTGTGTGTGCGTGTGTGTGTGTGTCAGTGTATTCTCTCCACTTTGTTGCACTTCAGCCTCAAACAGAGTTTAACAGCTCTAACACTGTCTGTGGGATTTATTGCTCTTTTAAATTCATAACAGATTTTAGGCCAAAAATCATAAAATGAAAAAATACTTACATATAACTAAACTAAACATGACATAAATACTACATGACCTCCTTTCTATATGATTGGAATGAAAGGATGCTACACAGGTACAGTATTGCAGCAACCAGCCAGTATGTCTGTTTATCATGAGGATACATTGATTTGGGCTGAGATCCAAGAGTAACTGGGAAGTTGAAGCAGACTGTGTGTGATTTAAGGAAGCAGTAGAGAGAAGGACAAAAGAATTAGCGAGCAATGATTTGATAGATTTGAAGGATAAGGAAAGGTAAAGACAAAACACACAAAAATGGTAAAAGAAATTACTTGTTAAGACTAAGAGTGAGAGACAGAGAGACAGCAGTGGAGAAAGGTGTTTTGCTCAGTAAGTCATTTTGTGTTTAATCCTTGTGTTGATTTTACACAGCTGAATGCATGGTATAACCCAGACATCAATAGGCTGTTTTGGGAATACACACACACACACACACACACACACACACACACACACACACACGTGTGTAGAGACTGGTTGCTGGTATTTGGGGATAAAGAGGAGGGGGCATAATGTTCTTATGATGGGGTGGGGGGTGGGGGTGGGTGGGGGGGCTCGGTTATCAGCTGGGCTCAAGCCAGTCAAACACCAAGGGACTATCATTACCCCCTTGACACACACTCGCACACACAGTGCTTTGGGGCATGTGTTTAGAGCATATGGGGAATGGGGACATGGGTCACACCTCTGCTCCAACTGTGATAATCCCTTGGGAGCGTACACACACACACACACACACACACATTCTCCAAAACCTGCTTTCAACACACTTCCTCATCACTGCTGGATCTGTGTTGGTGTGTCTCCATGGGTGTGTGTGTGTGTGTGTATCTGAAGGGAAATGAACACATTTCCATAGTAATTAAAGAGCGACTCATTTCTCCTCTCCAGTTAGAAGTGTCATGAATCATTAGCGCTGCAGTCTTAAACATGGCACAAAATCTGACATGGCTGTGGCTTTTGTTTTCCCCTGACAGCTGTGTCTGTGTGCGTTTGGCATAGATATTTTATTTAATACCTTTGACTAAATACAACCAATCTGTGACTCATCTATTAAAGACACTGGACTCAGGAGGATAATATGAATGCCATTTTATAATGCCACAGGTATTATTTTAATATTTGTTTTTTCTCAGGTTTTCACATTTGAAAAAAAAACAACAACAACATTGACATATACGGTATATCACGTCAAACCAATAATTGTCATAGAGTAATAAAGCATTTCATATACATAAACATATATATCTTAATGGTGATGAGATTAAAATGAATTTGGCATCTACATTTAATTTCATGATCTACTTTTTCAAAATCCAGTCAAAAATATTCTCTTTGGCTCAACTTTTTCCACTGAGTAGATTTTCGTATTAGTATCTATTGTAGTCATGGAAGATCAAGTTTCACGGTATAGTTTTTCACTGCCTACAAAAAAAGTCATATATCTCTATCTTACTTGTATAACCTCTTTGAGATATGTTACACAATACTTATTGAAGATCAATCCTGTGTTTAAATGTTGTCCTTCCCTCTCTGTTTGCCGTGTATGTGGTTTGGTATTGTGTTCTAGAGGAATGGACATTTTTCCACAGCAGACATTTTAAGTGAAAAAAGACAGATGTAATTAATAACATTACAAGACTCAGGTCCATTTAGCCATTCCAGTGAGTCAGCATGTACAGTAGCAGAGCCCTGAAACTGGCTAATCTAAATGGAATATAGTTGTTATTAATGTTATTGATTAAGCCTGTTTTTCTCTTCAACAATACCCTCACTCAAAAGGTCACTACCATAGACTGTATAGATGAACGTAGTGAGGTGTGATGTCACCCACTGGTTTGACTGGAACCTGTGTTGCCTTTCAAGCTTTGGAAATACACCTCGCTGCCTCAGCCTGAAGAAAATAGCTTACTGGCTGCTACTTTAGCAATACTGTGTTAACAGAATAGGTATCATAATCAGGTGGCATTAAACTTATATAAATACTTAATTAAATATTGCGACTATAGTCTGACTCGGACAGAGTCCTATGTCCAGGAGAGCAGCGAACTGTCAATCAACAGTCACACAGCAGACAAAGTCTACTATAAATCTTCAAATGTTACAGAGCAATAATTTCCAGGACCACCAGCATACTTATTGTAAGGCCAACATTTAGCTTTCGAGGCCATTATGACTTGTTGTATATAATATTGACTTAGTATTTTTTAGAGAAGGTGACATTTTTTTTAATGGGTGTCAATTGGAGTTAGCATGTAGCAGCTGTCGGTGGTGTTACACTTTCTGCATTGACTTCTTCTCCATTGACTTTAGCCTCAAGCCGTGGTGGCTGCTGCTTACACACATCCACACATATGCATGACCTACATACTGAATTTAATGTTTGATTAAATTCAGAATAAATTAAATTATGAATCATCTTTTTTGTCATTTACTCTGGTCTAGTTTGTGACCATAGCCGAAACCAACAGTGACAGCATGCAGGGCACAGAACTCTGCCTGGATTAGAAGAAACATTTCCAGTGCGCATACTGTAATCTAAGCAGCTTGTTTTGCAAAAATATAACTCGCAAACAAAGTAGTATATTTGGCATACATAACCCATAATGACTTTACAATTGTATTCACACTGGCCCCAAAAGACTAGTCATGTGCAAATATAGTAAACATGGTCGCAACATACAGTAGGCTTATTATGTGTCCAGTTGTCTGCTATTGATTAGGATGCCACAGGTATTTATTTGACTTGTATTGTTCTGTTGTATTGATCTTGAGCTATAATGAAAAAGTCCTCCTGCACATTCACTAGCCGCTTCTTTACACTGCTGCACTGCTGCACTGCAGCGTGAAGTTGGCTCTATCTGTCACTGTGAGAGAAATCATTGTTCCATTTAGCAATCCAACTGCACTATACTCTATGTCGTTTCATACAATAAATACACACACACACACTGCTGTATATTAATGCAGACTTAAAGTGCACACACTCACACCAATCACGCAAAAACACACACCTTAATGGACTGCGATATCACTATCACACAAGCTCTCCCCTTTCTCTCTGTCTCTCTCTCTGTTCCACTTCAGTGAGGACAACAGGCTATCCCTGTCCTCCAAAGCCACATACTCCACATTTGCATATCAATTTACTTTTTAATATAATACTCTGTCACTCGAGACCCATTTGTCATTCTGCTAGCAAGCTTCCACCTTCATAGAACTCCGTCCATATATTATCGGCACTGTAGCCCCTCCTCTGTTTCCCTCTCTTTTGTTCTGCTGTTTATCTCTTTGGGGTGTTATATTCGTTCCTAATTCTTTCTTTAAGTAAAAACATTCCCTTGTCCAATAACCCACATATCTTCTCTTTCTTCCTCATTTTTCTATCAATTTATCCACTCCGCAGCAGGCCCTTTCTGCCTCTCTCTCTTTCTCTGTGGTTCTGCTTTTTTTGTTTGATAGAAACAGTGGACACAAGATGCTGGGAAGAGAAATAAAGAGAGAAGGAGGGAGAGGGAGATGGAAAAAGAGAGTGCTGACAGGCAAGAATGCACAATGGGGGTCCAAGCCTGCATACCAACTAACAAGCAATCAGATGGAGGGCGAAGCCATAGGAATAGAGACCCGAGGGGTAATATAAGGGATGTGGATGGAAGGAGGGGTGGGGCAGTGGTTGTGCTGCAACAACAAGGGCAGAAGATGAAGAAGAGGATGAGGAGACATTATGAGAAGAAAGAGTGCTAAACAGAAAGTGAGTGACTGCATGTGCAGGAGAGAAGACCATAGAAACACAAAGGAATGGAGATGTCGGATACTGCCTCAAAGGATGGAGGATTAAGAAGAAAAGTGAAACAACAAAGTATACAGCCACATCAGCACATACTGTAGCCCCCCTGAAGGAGAGAAAGGCAAAGGATAGGAGAGTTGATGGACAGATTAAGAGCAGATGACAAAGAGAAAAGTGTCAGTCAACGGTATTGCTGCAGGACGTGTCCTGAGAGAGAAAAAGAAAGAATGGTATATATAGTATAAGATCTTGACTCTTAACCACACTGAAACGGTGAATTGGAGCAGTCCAGAAAAAGTTGGATGTATGCTTCATTTTCTTCGTCAAAGTCTTAATGCCACTGTCTCATTGCTTTCCAGCCACATATTCCTGTTTACGATCACAGTAAGCTGAAATCTATGCCACCATTCACTGGCCAAAAAAGAACGCTGGGAACATCTTGCGCTGGTCACCAGTCCATCACAAGACATGGATGATATAAACATACTCATGTTTACTCAAATAGACAATTTGCAGTATTCAGTCTGTTCAGTTGATATCAGGAGGAAACCAGATCATCCAAAGGTCAACTCACATGAACACGGGGTGAACACAAAACTTCATATCAGCTTTCTGTCATGTGACAGTGCTGACTACAGATGCTGCTGATCAGTCAGAACTGCCAAAATAGTGAATCTGGATTGAATATGTATAGTTTGCTTTACAGCTGTGACATACTGTAAATACAGTTTATGTTTTTATATACCCATCTGGCTAATATACATTTTATAGATCCCCTCCCCTCTTCAGATTTAAGATTTTTATAAAATGCTATAAAATCTACTTTGAATAATATTTTGGTTCTAATATGGTTTCTCCAAAAAAAGGTCTGTTACCTCATTAAATAAAAATCCCCAAATCTATGAATATGCAAATATTGTTCATTTCAAAATCTTAACTACTCTACACAAGATGTTTCCTACTTCCCTGAAAAGTCCATTATCAGTTTATGTGCTCTTAAGTTGCAGGAGAAAAGGGGGAGAGGAAAAAACAAAGTGAGGCAGAACCCTGAATGTAAAAATATATAAAGAGACAGAGACCAAAGAAAAACAAAGATGTGTGTGTTAATGTGTTGGTGACAGCATCAGAGACAGAAGTTGTTTGTGTTTGTCTTCATGTAAGTGAACAACCTTGGGTTGATCTTAACCTCAGACGAGCTGCGTTGTATCGCCCTGTTAGTTTTATATGACTGGCCACATTTTATAGGATTAGAGGCGGGCTGCTGGCTAGAAGATGGGAGTAGAAATTGATACACTCCGGGACCAGGAAGATTCAGAGAGGGATCTGATACACGTGTTGTAAACACGCAGTTATTCAGAAATATAAAATCCCTTCCTTTCCTTTCCTTTTCTTTTTTCTCATTTCCTCTCCTGTTTTTCCTTTTCTCTGCACTCCTCTTTCATTTCCACACACATTTTCCAGTGCTAATCATAATGACTAGAAAAATGAAATGAGTAAATTATTAGTCACTGATCCAGCATGACACAACTATCCTCCCCTTTCCCCACCTCACGCACACACACACACACACACACACACACACACACACACACACACCCTGCTGTGGGTATCTGCTCTCATCATTACTCATGATAACGGTGATTCCATTTAATATCAAACTATTAAATGAAAAATAATTACTGGGAATGAAATCAATGGATTAAATTCACTCATTATTTCACAGCAAAATTAAGCCTTACACCCCACCTGAAAAAACAAAATGTGTTGACTGCCTGGGTGCTAATGAACTATGAGGTTTATAAAAGCTGATGTAGATAATTAATTAAGAGTCAAAATAGCATGATATAAAATAAAAAAAACAAAGTCTGGGAGAAAAAAAGCAAAAGTCTGGGTGATCTAACCAAACGTTCAGGAACAATAGTGAGTAAGATTTCTCCTTCTGGGTCTCTCTCCATCTTGGCTGCATCTGGCACCAGCTCAGCACTCTCTGACCACAGTGTAAAAAGATTTACTAAGCTTGGGCTAATTATTAGGAAGCGGGGATGATTAGCTGAAGAGTTATGACTAATAAATCTGTCTATGTTTCATTAACACCCTGTTTGGACACATTTCATTTAGCTCCCACTCATTAAAGAGAGTGGTAATGTAATGCAATAGGAAGGGAAGAGGTGGGAGAGAAGCAGTGTGGAGTAAAAGGAGAGGTCTGGGGCTGGGCTACGGTAATTGGTGTAATGTAGCAGGTTTTTTAACAACGTGGTGAAAAGGTCAAATGAGAGTGGGAGAGAAAAAGCAGAGGAGCATGTCGTTTGTATCATTAAGTGAACTGTATCTTTATATTTGCTAACGGGTCACTTTCGAATCTAATTCCTCTCATGATGTTACTACATCAACACAACTTGATTAGGCTGTGCGCTTGCACGTATGTGTCCGTGTATGTATCCGACAAAAGTATTTAAATGTGCTATACACTTTAAAACTCCAGCCGAAAAGCAGTTTTTCTGATGTTCATAAGACATTTGATCAACCCCACTGCAACATCTGCTTATTTGCATAAAAAGTCTGTGTGAAATAGTTTTGCACCTGCAGCAACTCGCTGCTATTATTGCAGTGTCTGTAGCTACTTTCTAGACATTCTGCAGACAAAGCTGTATATTCGGCTACACCCTACAGCTTAGCTTCATTAATTGAAAGCGCCGGCATTCAGGCAACAAATACAAATCTGTCTAATGACATTACACACACATCACCATCACATATATGAACGCATACACCTCCCCGCAGCGGCCTGTTTTGTTTCAGATCGGTCTACACAGAATCTCTTGGCTGGCAAATTATTATTAGTGCTATTATCAAGCAAACAGACTGACATCACCAAAAGAGAAAGGAATGCCTTGACTGATTTGTATCTCCACCAAATTCACCATAAGTAACAATTGGCAAACACGGGTCTATAATTTGTGCCTTTGTTCCTGTTTCTCCTCTACAGTATTCATTGTTGTTATTCAGAACCAAATATTTTATTAATTTTTATGCTTATTCACATCTTATTTACAAAAATAACTCACTTTTAGTATTTGGTGTTTTTTTTAAATTTATTTCAATTTCACACAACTTCTTTGAAATAAAAATAGGAACACACATACGTGTACACACACCGTTTTAAAGCTGTGCTACAGCCAATTACTATAGTTCTTCACTTACATCTTAACTCCACTCTATCAACAGCACGTTTTCACCAGCTTCCCATTTTCATGCTTCCTCTCCCCCGTTTGTGTCATTAAGTTTTTAAGAATAACCCTAGGCTGCACAACAGATGCTGCGGAGGTAAAAGAGCTTTACGTGCACAAACATGTACATCAACAGAACATGCTATTGTGTTAAAAAGGTAGAGCTGATACCGTTCTCTATTAGTGAGACAGAAGTCCAAAACCAGCCACGTTACAATGACGTTTCATTTTTCTCTCTGTTTCTTTCTCTCTACTTCTTTCACTATTTATTATTCAAAACTCTCCTCAGAGTGGCTCATTTTCTCCTTATGGTTGTTGGAGAGAAAAGTAGGCTCGTAGGTGAACACACAACACATTTCTTTTCTCTTTCATTTCATCGTGGATAAAAACAAAACCACCCTGCAAAGTGAGCAATAAAAAAAATCAAGTTTTATCTTATCTCAACAACACAAATATAACAAGAGGCACTGGCTTTAGCAAATAAGTGTAGATGAAATAATCACTACTTATTGTTTTAGCATTTTCCTTAACAGATTGTGGCCTTTTACTCCCTGCTGAGTATCTCCTAACTTTGACAACAGATGTACTCCATAAAGGCTTTGACTTTGAGGCGCACAGCAAATGAGACTGAAAAAAAACAACAAAACAACTTTACACTGACTTCTCACTAAAACTCTCACATTAAAAACCTGAACACAGAAAAACACACAGAATCTGGCACATAACCAAACCCTGCAGCTATTCAGAAAAGGAGATGGTTGTAAGGCTTGAGCATCATTAGACTGCAGACAAAACAGAAGCACGTGCACACACACACACACACACACACACACAGATGCTGGGAGGCAGAAGCTGTAACATGTTTAACTAGAAGTGAGAGAAAGTATGGACCGAAGGGGAAAACGCTTTTTGAGTGAAAGGCCATCTGCTGAATCCATGGTAATGCCAGTCGCTTGTTAGCTCGCACCTGCCAGCCTGCCAAAGCACCCTCAGGAGGACAAAAGCACCAACTTCACACACAAACACACACACTCTCATGCATGTACTCGCCGAGCAATAATGGCATGCACACAGCAATAACTGGTGTGATTTGTCAGAGCCATGCTGCGTCTGAGGGGCTTTCGACGTTTTTTCATGTTTTCCCTCCTGTGGTAACAATAGCATAACAGCACTTTATTAAACGAGAACAGGACAGAACAGAATGGCCTAGAAATCAGCCTGTTTATGAGGCATAGCTGTTCAGTAGCCTGCCAGCAACGGCTGCAGGGAGTGTGTATCTGCCTGTGTGGGAGTGTGCAAGTGTGAGTGAGAGAAAGACAGTGAGACTGTGTCAGCACACATTGTTATTTTATAGTTCAGTGATAAAAACTTTCTATCGGGCTGCTCAAAATGTAGTGACGATTGGAGCGTTCAATAGGTGAACCAGGTGTAGCGAGAACAAAAAAGCACTTCTAACCAGTCAAGTGATTATTGGGGAAATGATTTAAACAGCTGGCATTTAGGAGGAAGAAAGGTCTTACAAATGTCTGATGGGAAATCATTCCAACCCTGTCTGACTCTCAGTGTCAATTTCAATTCAAATTTAATCATTGTCCACATTGAACTGGTCTCAGCAAATACATTGGATTCATGATACATAACGGAGAGAAGGGTGGTTTCATCCAAATGTAAATTTCAAGAACAGAAAAGGAAATGAAAGCCAGAGAGCCAAAAGAACAGGCGAAATGAAGAGAAAAGAAAAAGCAGAGAGAATGAAATGAGAGTAGGGACCGAAAGAGGACAAGGGGCTCGTGGGGTTGATTGACAGATAAGATGGGAAGTTGAATAGATGAAAAGGAGGTATGGACAACACAAGACAAGAGTGAGCAATCTTTATTTTTAGATGTTCTCCCAATTCTTCCAAAAACTGAAGGATGACACTCCTGTTGCACCTAAGAGTCCAATTGCCCACCCACCACCTCTCCTACGCTTCCTACTCCTTTCTCAAACACACTTGTAATCTACCTTTTTATCTTTTGCTCCTTGCATCTCCCTTGTTCCTATTGCACCACTGGCTCTACTCCTCCCTCCATCAATCTCCTTTTCTCTCCATCTCTCTCAAGCCTCATCCTCTTTCTCTATCTTTCACACATCTACAAATGTAACTCTCTAGTGGTGCAAACATACTTCAGATGTACCCCCCCTCCTTGCTGCAGTCTGTCATTCCCATTGCCATCTTATACACTCTCATTTTATCCTTCACTTCTTTCTCTCCTTTACCTTGCTTCTGTCCATCTTTCTCCCCCCTGAGCTCTCTCTCCTGCTCTTGTCTCTCTAGTGATGTAGCTTTGATCTTCACTTCACTCCCCAGGTACAAACACAGCACAAACTCCACCTATGCACACACACACACGCACACACACGCGCACACACACATTTTGATGATGTACAGAATGTTGTTTAATAGAAAGCAATAATCAACACTACTTCCTCCCAAGTGTCTCCGCTTCTAAATGGAAGAAAGATAGAGACGGAGAGAGAGACCTGAAATTGATGGCAGTGGATCGACCCCTCTGTAAAACCTAGTTAACACCTCCCCAGCCTGTGAAACCTGATTAGTTGTGTGTGTGTGTGTGTGTGTGTGTGTGTGTGTGTGTGTGTGTGTGTGTGTGTGAGTGAGTGAGTGAGTGAATGAGTGAGTGAGTACATAGCACATTTAACAAGTTTAACAAGTTGTTTTGCTTCTTACACACTCATCCTCATAATTACCTTCTGATTAAAAAAATGTTGATGTGAACTCATTCACTTGCCCTGTGTGTGTGTGTGTGTGTGTGTGTTTGTGCGTGCGTGCGTGCGCGCGTGTGTGTGTATACACTACACAGGACAGTCTCCACTGATTACATCCCTCCTAGTCAATAGTGAATAGAGCACTCAGCCTGATAAGCAATCACCTGAATCAATACTAATGTTTTTAGTGTGTGTACATTAGTGTGGGTCTGTTTGCGTGCGGGCGGGTATGTGTGTGTAGCTCTTAACATGTTGCTAATCTAGTCGGAGCTCATAGAGGATAAACATTTAGTTACAGGCACGGTAAATCACAGATGCATGTCATCCCTTTTTCTCCACTCCTCTCCTCCTCTCCTGCTCTGGTCCCTTTCTTCTTCCTCCAAAGAGCCCTCTACTAACTCCAATCTTTTCATCTTCTCGCCTCTCAGCAATCAGCATTCTTTTATTTTTCCTTTCTTTTTCCCTCTCATCTCCTCCTCCTCTTTGGTTTTCTCTGAGACAGAGCATTAACAGCTGCCTAACCTTCAAAGAGAGTGATCATAGAGTCCATGCTCTTCACATACACAATAACATAGCCTTTAGCTGGGCTTTAGAAGCAATATAAATGTCAAAGTTGGAGGCCCTGTTTTGGCACACCCACATGTAATCCCTCAGAGAGAGAGAGAGAGAGAGAAGTATAAAATCAGACCAAGTGGGAGATATTGTTGGTGTTTACGTGTGTGTGTGTTAACTTTTGTGTTATATGAATGTACATTACCAGTTAGGCTCTATACATATGATTAGTGGTAGATTTGAGCTGTTGCTTTCCTATGGAGCTATGGATACAACTTCAACTCAAAAAATACCAATACTCTGACTTCCACTGTCTCCCTCCAAGCCCACTGATTCTCACTGAAGACATAACTTGAAAATTGAATACAAATGTTGTGAGGTTTTTTTTTTCTTCCTTTTTTTTAAAGCTCAAAATTTTCTCAGAATAGCTTGGCACTGTAGTAAAATCTTACTTAACATCAGCAGATTGCGTATTTTGCTAGGGACTATTTACAATTGCAGAATTGGTGTGCTAATAAGTATTTACAGCAGCAGGACAGACTATATGAGATTGACTCATAATAAACTTTTCATATAGTTTTGGACCACAATGGAGGGCTATGAAATAGAGGAAACAACCATGTCAAGCTTTGGCTACACAGATTTGTTGATAATAATAATTAAAAAAAATTACAAAAAATCTTGTAATGCATACAGATCATACCACTGATCATGTGTAGAGGACCTTAGTGTCTTCTTTTTGACCTTACCTTCCACTGACAACAAAGCAAGTCACCAGGAAAATGAGGAGAACGATTCCCCCAGCGATGGACACGGCCAGAATAGTGGACTGGTTAGGGTCTCCGATAGCCAAAACATCTGTACAGGAGACGGAAGCAACACAATAGATTAATAAACAAATGAGAATGCAAAGCTGAGGATGTTTTCACAGGCAGAAAAATGAGGAATGAAAAGACAAAGTGGGGCATGAAGTAAAAAAAGACTGCAAGGTACTGTGCGTGTGGCGGAAGAAGCCAGAGAGAAATATGATAGTAATAGAAAAGGAGATAAAAGACAGAGGTTGAAGGAGAGAGCAGCAAACGAGTAAAAGAGGGTGAGGGAGGTGGATGGAATAGTAAGCGAGGTCCTTGATGAAAAGCGCTCTCTCTCGCTGCATTGCCTACGAGTGTATGAGAGTGGACGTGAAAGCCATTCCCATTTGGCCGCGCTGTCCAAATTGATATGTTAACATTGCAAATAACAAGGCTACTGCCGAGAACTTTCTGCAAAGATGCATCGATTTTTTACGCCACACCAATCAAGCCATTACTCAAAACAAATACCCCATTTATCTGGCTTAGCTAAGCATGAGCAGACACATGTGTCTCTGTGTGTGCATGTATATGAATGTGTGTGTGTGTGTGTGTGTGTGTGTGTGTGCCAGAGAGGCAAATGAATGCCCCTAGGCAGGCACAGATAAGAATTGATCTCCTTTTACATTTACTGGCGCACACATACACACCCTTCTTTAACAATCAATAGAATTGATCTGATTAGATAACCTTGATATGATTGCTACTGGGTCGGCTGCATCTGGAAAATCGTATATTTTACAGCACTAAACTTGACAGTGAATGTCCTGTATGGAGGGTCAGCAACAGCTCTATATAACAGTGAGCTGATGATGATGAGTGATGACGTTGTTGAGACACTGTCACAGATATGTGTTGCAGGACAGGAATAGAAATCCTGCTTTGAATTACATATATTGAATGATTAGTAGGTATGCCTGTTGTATGTTCTATTGTGCAGTACTATACATTAACTGATTTATCCCACTCTGCCTGCCTGTCTGTGAATCAATGTTCCCTTTGAGCACATTGTGGGGCTTCCAAAGTAGAAAATCATAGAGCACATAATGAAGCGATAATGAAAGTGGATGACAGTGTACAAAGGAAAAAAGGGATGAGTGACAGAGAGCTTGAAAACATCACGAGGGAGATATGTTATTGTATATCCAGAGCTGTGTGTGTGAAGCCTGGCCTCAGTGGACTGGATCAAACCAAGATCCTCTTTTGTGCTTCCTCCTCTCCTTTTCCCGTAGTACAGAATACATTTCTAAGTAAGTGCTCACTCTCTTTTAGAAAGAAAAGGTAAACAGACCTTGCTCTGCACAGACCACTTGTGTTGTAAGTAAATCTATTAGATAGCTAAAAATAAACCTCAGAATAATCTCCAGATTTTGCTCCTGTGGTCGATGAAAGTAAAGTTTTGTGTGCCTGGATTTTGTGTAAAACTTCCATGTTGAGTTTTCTTTTTTTCTTTAAGAAAGAAATGCATGGTTGCCATTTCTTTGTTTTTCTTCTTTGAGAAATTAGCTTGTCCTCTTTTTTACTCGATAAGTATTCCAGGATACTTTCAAGCAGCTGGTTCAGATACGTGGATGACAACCTGTGTGGCTGCTGAGGTTTCTCTGTCTGACAGCAGGACTGAAGAAGCCATTCAGATGAAAAGTGAACAATTTTATAACCATTTGGTGGATTGATTTATACTGCAGGAGGGATGAATCAGACTCTTACTACACTGTGATGTAATATACCACCTTTGTTTGCTGTACAGTACATCTTTGTCCTTCTTGTTCAGCTGCACTTTTAATTCAGGTTTATTATAACAGAGTTTTTGTATTTGAAGTTTTTGCATGCAACTATTTTTAAATGCAGTCAATGTAATTTAAAGAAGAGGAATAGAATAGATTTAAAAAAAAAAATAACAATGTGGTGATGGATCCATTTACATAAAATTAAAAAAAATAAAATAAAAACACAAAGAAATAATTTCATTACTAGTAAATAAACCTTCATGGCTGGTCTCCAGTTCAATCTCTCCACCGTAGGTCCCATAGCCCCCATCTGTTCGAGCCCTGACCCTGAACACGTAGGTGGTCCCTGGCTTCAGTCCATCCACTGTCATCATGTTGGAGCGAGTCTTCAAAACTGTGTAGTTCTGCTCCCGTTGATTCTGAAGTGGAAGAAAGTGACAGCGTAGGAGGGAATTAAATACTACTAAGTTAATTTGATAATAGTATGCTTCAGATTCAGTAAAGTGCATAAAGGTTGGCATAGAGAGAAAATGACTGGGGTGTCAAGAGAGACAGAAAAAAATAGTAAAATAATAAAAACCTCAAATTGTTGAATTTAAATGTCTCCAGAGGCCACACACACCTCACAAGTTTTCATTTGTTCATCACTGGACCATCGGTCACATTTATACATGAGCATCTGTCTAATTCCAAATCGTATCCCCTCACACCTGGTGACAATATGTGGTTACTCAAGTGTCGCTTCTTTCCTCGACCACCTTGTAGGGATGTGTGTGTGTGTGTGTGTGTGTGTGTGTGTGTGTGTGTGCGCGCGCACATGGAAATGTGTGTGTAGGAGGATAAATAAAAAATAAGTGTGTCTGTCAGTAAGCTGATTCCCTGCAGAGAGGCTGATACTCTACCTAATGGAAGACACTGTACAACACGGATTAACACTATTTTACTGCTAATGCCTGCCAACATGCACACACAGACACACGCAGACACACACACAGACACAGAGGCTTAATTTCATCACCTTGGTCGTGTTTTACAAGGTTTGTTTGACAGATGTGTGCTTAATTGGCTTGGTGTGAGCAGTAGGGGAGACATGAAGGATATGGAGATAGAGAGATTGAACGAGATATGTTTGTGATAACCAAGTCATTGCAGACACAAGCCCTAGATGAAGAGAAAAAGAAGAGAGGAAACATGTTGAGTTCAAAAGTTTTAAAGGGGTACTCCAGTGATTGAGTATAGTGCTTAATGGAATAGTAAAACAATTTGGGAAAAGGCTTATTTGCTTCTTTGTTGAGTGTTAGATGATAAGATCAATACCACTCTCATGTCTGTACATAAAATATAAAGCTAGAATAAGGTTATTTCAGATTAGATTAGATTGACTTTATTGTCCACCTTAGTGGATATTTGTCAAAGAGAGAGAAACACAGGTTCAGCATCCATGCCGCACCCTAAATTAACTGAAGGAAACAGGGGGAAACATCTATATGGCTCCTTCTAAAGGTAACAAAATCTGTCTGCCAACATCACAAATTAACAATTTAATTAGTTTAATTTGTTCAACTCCCCCAAAACCACGTGTCATTTCTACACTTCATTTGTTGTACGTATTAAACCATCAAGAAATAATGTGTTAATTAGTGAGCTTCAGAGGTGCTGGTAGGCAGATTCCTGGACATCTTTGGAGTAATTTGCAAATATTTAACCATTGTTGTTTGGGACAAATTTTTACAGAAATTGCAGTGCAAGTTGGTTTAGTTGGTAAGTGCAAACTCATTACATTTGCTCCATACTTAGTTGTTAACTTGCAAAAAATCTTAATGAATTAGATCCATTAAATTAGACCATTCTTTATCATTCTTTAAAAAAGTTTCAGTGTGAAGTTTTGTGGGTCAAACTACATATTAGAAAGTAACATCCTAATATGCTACTGTAAAAAGGGTCTAATTTATTAAGAATTTTTGCAAATTAACAACTATGCAACAAAATTTAAAGGGTTTGTACTTAGCATTTTTTTTCTGTTTTTTCTTATAATTTGTATCAAATTGCATAAAATGCTCTGTAAAATACTTGCTAATTGCTCAGAGAATTTCTAGCTACATAGTATAAAATTAAGTGACTTGTAACAGTAAACTGTTACTGTGGCATCAATCTTCTTATGGCAATTCATCCAGTCACTGAGATATTTCAGTCTGGACCAAAGTGATGGAGCAATCAACCAACTGACCAACAGAGCCAAGCCACTTGCATGGTTAAAAATCAAAGCAGGAGATGTCCTGAATTTTTAATTCAAATTTTGGGTTAAGCTCCAAAAACACTGGATCTTACACTTCTCATAATACAACTTGATATCATCTTTGATTTGACTTTCCATGCCTGGTAAATGCCTTTTAAACTCAACTTTAGGCTTTTACATAACATATGAACTGAGCTTCATGTATAAAATTGGTGGAGCGCCCCTTTAAAAATGGGTATATGTGTGTTTGTCTCTCTCACCTTTTCATAGTAGATGACCTCATACTCCACTACTGCTCCATTGGGTCTCTCTGGACCCTGCCAGGCCAAAGTCACACTGTCCTTGCTCCGCCTCTCCTTTAACACTACGCTCACTGTGGAAAAACAAAGAACAAGAGGGGAACGCATGAGCAACAAAGAGATAGTAAAGTTCAACAAGATGATACAAAAAAAAAGACAAAAGGTAGAAAGCATGTGGGCGGGGAAGATTTCAGATGGATACCTACTGTGCTATAACGAGAAGGCCCACATTTAATGCGTGCACCATGTAATTTTGCTAATGAGAGTTTATTACAGGCTGTTTTATACATGTGCGATTACAGTATTCCACAATGTGTGTATGTGTGACGCGTCTGTGAGATGCAACAATCTGCTCGTGTTATTAATGTGCAAACCCCAAATCCGTACTACCCCAACTTCCCGCATGTGCTCGTGTAGGTTGAAAGTGTGTGTTTGCTTGAGGTTGTGTGTGTATATAAGTGGGTGTTGTGTGACATACTGTAGTTGAAAGTAGCACGTGTGACATGTCAAGATCTTAATGAGGTTAACAACCTCCTACACCCCTTTCACCTTCCCTACGCACAACCGTAGTACGAGCCCTATTAGTCATCACCACCCTGTCATACACGCTTTTGTTGCACACATTTCCCACATTCTCATTACTGTGAAAGTGTGCACATGTGATTATACATGTGCAGGCAGAGGGGCAGAAATGTCAGAGATATGTGGTATCCGCGTGATGCAGCACAGCAGTGATTTTAGAGTTGCATGATACTATTTACGAGCACACTGCAATCAGGACACAATTTTGAAAACTTTTTTTTTTTTTTGCTGCTCTAAATTATTAGTTCAGGCTGATGAATATGTTCTTCCCCGGAGGATTTCATTTTCTAAACAGCCATAACGCGTGGATACCACTGAACACCTGCAGAATCCTCAGTGAAAGAGCCTTGTATGCAGATTTATTGACATGCATTACATGTTTGGATTTAGATGTTTTAAGATGTGACTTTGCTCACTATATGTGTGTCATCTGATATTTTTCCCACTCACCTGTTTGTGATGTGGTGATATTAATCACTACTGTTCCTCTGGGCGTGGGACTTAAGTCCGACACGCCGTTCTGGCTCTCAATGGTGAAGCTGTAGTTAGAGTCCGGCTGCAGGTCTGTGACTAGCACTGTAGCTGATGACAGACCAAACTGTCTGGGCACAAAATGGACGCTGCTACCACAGGGTGTGCACTTTTTGCCATCACCCATGCACTTCCTGCAGTGGAGGCTGAAGGTTATGTCTCCCCGCCCTCCTGTGTCTCTGGGCGGTGACCACTCCAGGGTGACACACGTCTCGTTCACTGTAGAGATAGGGTTTTCTGGAGCAGATGGAGGACCTGAGGGAAGAATAAGGCATAGTTGTGTTTGTGTGCACTGGGTATGCTGCACAATACGCTTTGGATAATTCAGTCTATCCATTACTGAGGAACTGCACCATTGCAGCTCATGAACCAAAGAGCCTGGCTAATTGTCGATTGTCTGTTTGATGGTATGACAAAAATAATTTTATAATACACTTCCACAGTTTAAATAGGTTTCAGACAATGTTATATAGTTGACTGCAGGGTGAATTTTATTTGTAAAGTTAACTGATGCTCTCTTGAGCTACACCTCAGACAATAAATAGTAAGTGGACAATGATCTATGGAAAGTGCCCGGAGTAATTTCTACATGAGTCAGGTACATTTTATGATTTAGAGCAGTTAGTATTACTCTGAACTTCAGCTGAAATGATTAATGCACAACAGTCAGAGTCAGAGTCCAAAAAGCGTGTCAGTAATCAATGTCAAACTAGCAGAGATATATATATAAATATATATATATATATATATATATATATATAGCCTTATGTCTAGACAAAATAGGTTGTGACACTCCATAGAGGTATGAATCAGGAGAGCTGAGCCAGTACATAAGTGGCGCAGAAACCAAAGTTTGGGATTATAACAAATTAATTAAGGACCAAGAAACACTTGTGTTTGACAGTCACCATAAACCCCTCGTTTCTCCACTGGCTCAAAGCCACAGTTCATGAGAACTGAACATCTTCTGCTGATGCTTCACTTTCTGCCATCACACACAGCAGAACCCTTTTAATGAGCATTCAACCACACAGTAACAAAAAAGCAAGGGGCTGTGTTGGTGGGAACATGTTGCTTTAGGTACTAGTGAGATTTTGAAGTACAATCCTGGGAGTTCAATTTGAGTAATAAGATCATGAGTTCTGTTTCTGAAATGCCAAAAACACTTAGAGTTTATAATATTCTGATATAACTTAATTTACGGCAATTATTTTACCTTTTTACAACTGTGAGGTAAACAGTAGGAATTTACCATTGCCATTATAAATAAATAAATAATAAATAAATAAATTAAATAAATTAAAAATAAATGAAGCAGTTAGACTTGTCACTGACATTAGCAACAACTTCTAACTCATTTTTCAAGAATTAAGTACATCAACATTTGGGCATTTTTTTCAGATTAGTTGTAAACATTGTCAGAAAGGAACACACAAGCCTCCAAACATGTCCCCAAAGAAAGCCTTTTACATGTCATTCCTTCCTTCCCTGTTTGGAAAACCACTGATTATGGTTGCTCACAACACAACTGCAAGTATCTCAACCATATGAAAATTTAGCAGTCAATGTCCATTCAGCCTGACATCGTCTCATCTCCTGCCAGAGCCTGGGACTATCCTGATTAGCCTTCCCAGTGGCTAGCCTCTCAGAATCGCAGGACGGATGGAGAAAAACTGGGCATGGGGGATGGAGGCCATGCTGGGGATAATTGAGGCTGTCTGTCATAAATGTACTAGGCTGACCCTGCTAATTCTGCCCTTTTCTTTTCTCCATCCCCACTTCTTTATGCCACACTTAACTGTCTATCATCATCATTTGTCCTGTTCAGCCTTTTATGACATTTAGATTATATGTCTTTGCTATATAGTCCACTATTCCTCCCGCTGTTCTATTATTTGCCTGTGTCTTAAGTGTCATTCTCCATGTCACTCTATGACTATTTCTTTCACCTTTTCCCGTATTTTCCCCCTCCATCCTTCACAGTACTCTTCACTATTCCGGTGAGCGTGTGTGTGTGTGTGTGCCCATACATATGTGAACGAACCGTTACTCATTTCCAGCTGATAACACCTGTCACATCTCACCTGCTACAACGATTAATGAGTGTAATCTACCATAACCTGATAATGGGTTTAGGCATGTGTGTGCATGCTCTCTCTCTCTCTCTCTCTCTCTCTCTCTCTCTCTCTCTCTCTCTCTCTCTCTTGTGTGTGTTTCTCTATTCCAGTCTCTCACTGTCCTTTCCCACCCCCACTTCTCTCCATCTATCTCAATCCATCTCTTTCCTCCCCATCCTTTTTGTTCTCCTCTGCCTCTGTACATGAGGATGTGGTTAAAATAAATCCCTCTCACTGTGTATCGCTCGCTCTCTCTGTGTGCGCGCGTGTTTCTGGACGAATATGAAATATCATCAGCTTTCTACCAGAGTATCACCCATATCAATGTTCTTATCTGAGGACCGTAACCTAACAGACATGGATTCACGTTTGTCAAATGTATGTGCATCTCCGTGTTGTGTAAGCCAATAGCAGCCAAGAAAAAGCAAAATGCCTGGATGGTTATTAGATAACAAACATAAATAAATAGAAGCACGCCATACAGTGTGAATCCTTACAGAAACAAATGAATTAAAAGAAATGTGTCTCTAATCATTATAGCTTAAAGCTGTTTCATTACATACAATTGAGTATGCAGCATGGTAGGAAATTACCTTTCATCTGTGTGATTGTGTGTATGGCTTTTTTTGCCAGTGTTAACTCACGTGTGCAGGCCATGGAACGAGGATCAGTCTCAGCACGGTAGAAGCCTTTTTCACAAATGCACTCGATTGCTTGTTCCTGCGGGGATGAGCTGTGAGGAGGGCATTTGGTGCAGTAGGCATCTGTGGCTGAGGCCTTATAGGTACCAGGTCTGCATGCTGGAGCAAGGACACATATAAACATAGGATTAAATGACTTCACTGCAACTACAGATGCTCAATATGCCAGTCAATAATCATTAATCATAAAGACTGGGTTAATAAAAGGCTTCATTACAAATGCTTTACAGGATCAAAGCTCTAACACTTGACACATTACAAAGAACATTTGAATATGAGCTTATAAAAAGTTTACAATGTCACATAGAACATTTAAAGAAGAACTTATTTAAATGTTCTGAATGTTCTCAATGTGGAGTTTGACCCTTTCCTTTTCTACGCAGCTTAGAAGCAGGTGAAGTTGTGCCTGAAATCCCTACTCTGCTACAAATGCTTAAAAAGGGTGATTTTGTGTTTGTTACAAGTCACTTCTCATCCGTGATTGTACTAATCAAAGTAATTGAGATCTGGAAACAAGGCAACATTTCTAAAAAATAGTCTGATGGTGCGAGAAACGCCTACATTAGAAGAAGAAACTGGATTAAACATCCATCAAAGTTTACAGACTGTGTTCATCTTTGACCTACCACACCTACAGTAGTGTGTGTGCATGCGGTTCCCTGTACACAGAGGAATTATCACAAACATTTCAGGTGCACATTCATTTTACCTCCAAATAAAGTGGTTTGTCAGCTTGTTGAAGCAATGTTGCCACATATCATAGATGTCTGCAATTAGCTTGATGATTACAATGTTATCATAACCGATAGAAAAAGATGGCCAAGACTACAAAACTAAGTCCCAGGTTCTAATAAACCAGAATTATGCTTTAAGCATATGTGAATATACAATCACAAGAAAGTGTATAGAAAATACAGACCTACATGAGGAGTTATGCTACAACAGAGGTATAGGTCATAAAATGTGCCGTGCAGCACCCATGGCAAAGAACAAGAAAACAAAGTTTGATTTAATATATTGTGACATTAGGTCTACATGAGATGCTTTTACATCAGACTGTAGGCCTGTATAACCGCAGGGTTGTACAATACAATAACACAGTGCAACAGCAGGTCAACTGTCATTCCTGTTATATAAGCATTAGATCTTCAGGCAACTAGGGGGACAAAAATACACAGCCACAGTCACAGCAACACTCACAATAACATAATATGACTATTGCTATGGCTGTTAACAGTGGCTGCATATTAGTCATTATGTGGAGTCATAAAACTGGGAAAGGGAAAACTGTGGTACCACTCAACAGGAGCAGCCTGCTGATTGGGGACTTGAATGATTTCCCTTTTGCATCCTACACTGTAAAATGGAATTTCTGACTTTCCCTTTGGTAATCTGAATATAGATTGCACATGTATTTATTTATACATTCATAGGCCTGGTATCCTTATCCTCGCAAGCCTTTTCTGCCACTGTGGTAAATAGCATTACCGTATACAAAACCTCATGTAAGGAAAATGAGGGTGTCTGAAATGCAATTCAATGGATGCACTTTGTGTGTGTGGGTATGTGTGTGCATGTGTGTCTGTATGAATAGGTTGGATCAATGATGCGATAGAATCCGCCAGGTGCTGATTGCATGTCGGTGTGCCGAGCGCCTGTGCACGCGTTAAGTATGCTGCAAGCGTGTATGTGAGCGTGTGCATTCGCATGCTGATTGCTTGTGCTGGTGGTGAAGGTCACAGATTTAATCAAGCTACACGTCACACGTCCCAGAAAAGCTGTAAATTATCACACACACACACACACACACACACACACGCACATGCACACATACTTTCAAACACTCACATTCAACGCAGTGGTTAACCCGCAAATAGAGGACTGGAAAAGTGGCCTGAAAGTAGTGCGATTTCTCACAGTGGAGGTGAGTTCTTCCACCTGGACATTGTACTCACTTGCATACAGACAGTATTTTTAGGCAAATCATTCATCATATGGGAGCAAAGTCCACTAGCACAATCCCCAAAAGACTTGAGAGAACGCTGAAAAAGTGTGTGCGTGCGTGCGTGTGTGTATGTGTGTGTATTAAGTCTGAAAGAGAGAAAAAGAAAGAAAGGGAAGGTAAGGAAAGGAGAAGGAGTGGTAATTCTCAAAGGATTTCTGCTCTCGTTCCTCCTTCTTGTCAGCTTCCAAGGTAATGGGTGCTGTGCTAGTGACTGTGTGACTGTGTGTGACTGTGTGTGTCTGTGTGTGTGTGTGTGTCTGTGTGTTATCATGTTGGCTGGGCTTTGGGAGCAGAGTGGAAAAGCAGCTTTTCTCCGGGGACATTTCATCCGGAGAGTCCTGGCTCCGGGCGCTGGCCAGCCACAGAGGCACAAAGGACCCCAGCACTAGAGGACACATAGGGCACCCCATGCCAGGCCTGGCGTCCCAACAACTGCCTGCTCAAAAATGTTGTGCAAGAATGACGGCTTGGCTGCTTCAAGTGGAGCTTCCTTCTCCTGATCTGCTGTTTTTGCTTTGCTTTTCCACCTCCTGTATCTCACTCTCTCCCATTTCACTTGCTGCCTCTTTTTTTTTCTCAAGATACTCCCAGTGCCTGCCCCATGGGAAACATGTTACTTGACTTGGTTCCCTTATGATTAATGCTTTACCATAAATATGAAAAAAGGAGAGGCAGTAAGACAGTGCTCACATAAACATACACTCGCACCGAAAGCAGACACACAAGACAGTAAAAGTTTAAACACAAAACTATGTTGCAGAACTATGTGCTAACTCCACATTTGCCTCATCTTCAAAATAACAGTTGACAATTATGTACACAGTGTATGTGTATATGTGAGATGTGAGATGTGTGTGTTTGTGTTTTTTTTTTCTAAAGACAAAGACAAAGCAACCTCAGATTCAGTATCTTATTAAATATTCATCTGTTCTGGTCACCAGAGAGACTCTCTGTATATATGCCAATCGATAGCTTTTAGATATGATATAGTACTGCTACTTAAGACACACCCTCAATCACCACGTACTGATTGAGAAAGGAACAGCCCGTCTGTCTCTTCTGGGGAAAAACTGTACACCGCAGTATGAACTGATTGAGTTCCATTCAGCTCATATATTCAATTCTACTATTTTTATGGTGGCACCGACTGATTATTTTCTGGTTTAATCAATTATTAAATGTCAGAGAATAGTTAAATAGTCCCATTACACTTTCCCCAAAAACCAAGAATATGACTTTAAAGCTAAAATAATCAATTTTATTTATATTAATAATGAGTCAACTGACTATGTGTCATTTAAAAAGGGGTCATGCAAATGTCGACGTTTGCAGCTTGTTTCGTTGCGCTCAAGTGGCCAAAAAAAAAATCAGTTAATAGGAGTTGGCTCGTGTGAATCGCAAAAGTTACTAACTGTGCCGGAGCAGATCAGGAAATGGGTTCAGTTAATATTAGAAAGGCACTATACAGATTTGCACACAGAGAAACACAACCCCTATATCTTACAGTCGTAGTCATTACATTATGATTATATTCGACCAGGCGGCTGGTTTAGTAGGCAAAATCACATCAGCTCCACTTTTCTGAAAGAAACACTTCCTCTGCCTGCCTGTGTGCCTTTTCCTCTCCATCACTTTCCATTCTGATTTGTTCCTGCTAGTTTAACTGTTAATTGCTCTGTTCTTTTGTTTTCTGTTGCACTTGGTTCAAGTCAAATATTGGCTCCCCGCCGACTTTACCATTAAGGACAGAAAGATGAGAAAACTGTGTGTGTGTGTGGGGGGGTGCGTGCGTGAGCTTTTGAGAGGGAAGTTGTGTAAAGCTTGCAGGCCCACGGGAGATGAGCTCCATAATGGTCACCATGGCAACAGGCTTTCAAGATGGAACCCTTCTAGTACCCCTCGAGTGTCACAGCTCCTGGAGCACAGAGCAGTGTGCGCGCGCGCGTGTGTGTGTGTGTTGGCTATCCAGGCGTTAGTTGAGGCCAGCTACTTAAAAATTGATACATCAAGCGTCAGTGAAGAAATCTGACGAGATTGAATCTGATTTCCTTTACGGCCACAGAGGTTGCATCTGTATGTGTGTGTTTGTTTGTGTTTGAGCTCATGTGTACAGGCCTGTGAAACATGCTTATGGTCGCACTGATATGTCCTCATGCTAAACAAACTTAAGGAACAAGTTAAAAAAAGAACACTGTACCTTATATATAGAATAAGGTATAGGAAAAAAAATCATACAATGAATGGTTCTTCACAATATGGATGCTAATGTGGGCATGTAATTTCAGTTAATGTACTGTACATTTAAAGCTGCAGAAGAACATCATGTGAATTTATTACCTGAAACTGTTGTCAATAATTTCCCACCCTGATAAGTGAAAATAATATATGCAGGTGTGTGAGATTCCGTTTATGGAGCAGAGAGCAGTGCATTAGTGTGTTTATGTGTGTGTCTGTGTGTGTGGCACTGAGGTTTGTGTGGAATAGAAATGTCAGCATTAGAGTCCAGCCTCCTGGACCATCGAATCCTTATTCTGAGTTTATAACAACAACATAATATTACCATTACTACTAATCCTGTAAAACGCACACACACACGTATGAAAAATGACACTGCACAGCATTGCATTTATGTTTTATCTGCTTAACTGCAAATTTGGACTATTAGTTACTGATGACAACGACAAAAACACAGGGAAACTAAACATATATTCTTACATAATTGTATGGAAATAACTTTTGATTGACTGGCATAGTATGTAAGAAAAACGACACAGAAATTATAATCATCAATCTGTCCCCTAAACAGGGACTCATATCTACTCATATTTAAGCATGGATTATGTTAAGTGATGCCAAGATACTATCATTATCAGTAATCTTAAAAGATATAAAAGATAATGGCTCAAATCTGGAAGTTCTTTATGCAGATGTTTGACCCATGAAAACAGGAATTCAAACACTTTACTTTCATTAAAAAAGAGGACCTTGGACCACTGGCCAACAGTCCAGTCCTTCTTCTCCTTGGCTTAACCTGAGGAACCGGACAGTTGTAGCGTCTGATTGCCTCATTCCACTCTTTCTGGATGAATCTTGAATCTTCTCTGTTTGATGTCTTTTACTGGTGCATCTTCTCCTGCTACATTTTGCCCTTCCACTAGACTTTCCATTGATATGCTTGGACACAGCACTCTGTCAACAGCTATGAACTTCTGTGGCTTACCTTATTTTTTGATATATTTTTTTACGAGCTGGAAGCTCAAATTATATAAAAATAAACAAATAAATACTTGAAATTGTTTAAATTGTGGGTCCTGAATCTGTAATCCACGAGAGTTTAACTTTTTTAATAGAATTATGGAAATAAATAAACTTTTCTATGATATTCAAATTTTTTTGGAAAGGATCTGTATATATCAACATAGCAGTCATGCTTTATTAAAATTTAGATTAGTGCAGTTGCTGTTTCACAGTACTGACAAGTTTTCATCCCCACTCAAGCCAGTCTCATTCACTTGTGTTCATCACATACAAACATAAGATGACCAACAAGACAATTTCCTGAAAACTTTAAAACACAGATACTGTATGGCAGCAATTACTTTTGCCTGCAGGAGACCTCTGTTAGAGAAACACTAGGCAGGATCACATGGTTGCAGAGCGGATGAGACATATGAGCCGTGTCCAGACAGGAGATATAGGCCTCTATGATTGACACCTTAGGACAGACCCTTACTGTGTATGGCATTTTAGCACTTCTCCAACACACACACACGATCAGACCAGATATGAAATGGTTTGTGATATCCAGTACATGAAGCACATGAGTACACTCAGGCTACTTTCTGATCTACTCTCTGTCGTCTGGATACCAGCCAATTACTGAGAGTGGCCAAGGGGAACCGCGGGATGAGGCTCATTCTGTCCATCTCAGTCTTTCCATATTCCCCTCTCTGTTTTTCTCTTCCCCATCTATCTCTTTTTTTGCCCTCCTATCTGTCTATTTCTATTTTCTGTCTCTTTCCTCTCACCATCTCTACTTTAGTTTCTCTGTGTGTGTGTGTGTGTGTGTGTGTGTGTGTCTGTCTGTCTGTCTGTCTGTCTGTCTGTCTTTGTATGTGTCTTATTTCCCAGTTGGCTGTCTGTCATACATTGACCCTGACCTTCTCCAGAGCTCTTGCACAAATATTTACTCTCTCACTGACAGGCACGTAGACACACACACACACATGCACACGCCACAAAAGGGAAAGAGAGCAAGAGAGCAATTTCAGTGCAATTAAAGCAAACACACATCTACACACACACTTTTCTAGCGGTAACCCAAGCTGATGGCTCACTAATTTTGAGCCGGGGTGATTATCCTGTATTCTAAAAACAGATTAAATAGATACCAGGTGCATGTGTGTTTCTGAGCGAGAGGGGTCATGCGTGAGGGACAGAGAGAGAGTGTGTGTGTGTGTGTGTGTGTGTGTGTGTGTGTGTGTGAGAGAGAGAGAGAGAGAGAGAGAAAGAGAGAGAGAGAGAGAGATAGAGAGAGCATGACAGGCCAATAGAAGCAGTCTGTTGGGAGTTTACTTCACAGTCTGAATAACTTATTTTTCTGTCTGTCTGTTTTGATATCAAGATAAAAGACCAGAGGAACACAAAGCATCTCCTTCGTTTAAGCAGAACCAGGCAGACCAATACACACACACACACACACAAAGCTCATACTCTACAAACAGAGATTTAAACCATCACTATAACCACACACACACACTTATTCTACCCCAGGCACACACGTAGCTTAAACATCTTCCATAAAACCCAACCCACAAAGCTTTAACGCACTATAAACACAGAAAGACACACACACACATCCACACACCACAGAAGTAAACGTGCCAACATCAGCCAGCCCCGTGACCGGCAGAGTGTGTGTAGGAGGAGCTGTGCACCTCCTTTCCTCACCCATGTTATTTTCAGTTCATCACTCTCAATAATTCATTTTCTCAGGCGTAGGAGGAAAAGAGAGCCCTGTGCTTTATTCTCAGTCTCTCTGTCTCTCTCTCTCACACACACACACACACACGCACACACACGCAGATGTACCTGTCAAGTGGGAGGCCATATTCTTATATTCTGTCTTTCACTTGTGAGTGGGCAGTGGCCGACTTTGTCCGCTGACCTCAAAGAAAATTGATGGTAGCAGGACAATCTGCACAGTATGTTGTATTCTCATTCACAGGTGAAGAATAGTCAGTGGTTTATGAAAGAATCTTTAAGATTACTAAAAACTGAAGATGTTAACGAACGTACACATTTACTTGTATGTGACCTCGAGTGCCATCTTCCACTTGACTGGATCTTGTTAAGAATGAAGTATTCCATAAATAATCCTTTTCACACACACCTCCTTGACACCCTGACACTCATTCTGCGCCGTGCAAGAAGTCAAGTGTGTCACACACAAACAAAAGAGTCCCCTCTTTGGAACATTGCCACCGTGTGCCCCTATTTTACCTTATTTATTTTCAGCTTTATTGAAAATGATCAGAAATGAGGTTACAGAGTTTACATGAGGTGTGTATTTTGCTTGTTACTGACTTAAGAAGATATACTTTTGCTCTCTATTGTAACTTATCACACATCAGTGGGTATAAATGGCAAAATCGACTGCTTCTTCTGGTTTCCTGAAATGTACATTAGAGAAGATGAGCACATAAAGCAAGTATTACAAGTAAATCATTCTAGCTTGCAGGTGCATTTATCACTTTGAGTCACAGAAATATCTACGTCTATACCTGTAACACTGCAGCAGCCGGTCTAAACCTCCACGTTTTTAAAATGAGGCGATCTGTCACATCTCTCATCAGGTTCTCTGTAACCCTTCTTTATTCTGTCCAAACACTGAAGCTAAAAAAGTCTATTTGAATTCCTCTTGGCTGTAGAACAATAGTGCAGCAACAAATTGGACTGAGACCACGACTACATCAGTACGTCATGTTTGGAGCTCGGCAATAACGCTTGCGCAACGCCGGCCCAATCAGTCTGACAGGCTGATTGTACATCTGGAAGCCATCCATAAACTAGAAAGAGGGAGGGAGGGGATAAGGGGAAGGGTCAATGGCTGCCTTCCTGTTCCTGTGTTTCCTGTTCAGCAGACCCGTTGGCTGCCTGCATGCCTCCTCTGCTCTCTGTTACACACACACACCTTTTTTTGAAAGTCTTTAGATCTTAAATGGAGCAAACTCAACACTGACTCAACACTATAGAAATGTTGAAAATTATGAACAGCAACTTTCCCATGAGTGCACACATGTTTATCCCTGACTGGAACTCAACCGCATATGGAACACAGCCAATTAATGGCAACTGTGCTCAGAGGAGACACGTCTCTCTTCTCTACCCCTCATGACTTTAGGGAATGGTGCTATATAAGGACGCAAGGAGTAACATGCGTTAACAGTTTCTCAGTCCTTGGCCTGCTTTTCCTCTTTCTCTCTCAGGGTTTATTCACACAGCTCAACCCACTGCACCAGACTCAGCTGACCTACACTAGGTCCTGTCTCCCAAAGGCACTTTAATGTCCTCGGGTTTCATTGTGGCTAACACTTTTGCGGCCCAAAACCCTGTCTTGGTGTGAAGGTGGCTTTTGGCATCTCAGCTTATATCTGGCGAGTGATCCGCCAGGGTGAGAGAAGCTGTGCTGGGAGGCTCAGTGTGAATAGACATTATCTGGGTCAGTGCTGTGTGGGTATGTAGACGGGGACTATGGTGTGTAGAGGATATAGCGAACACCTAAGCCTTTGTGATTTTGTGTGTCATTTATTCAAACACAAAGGAGAGGCGATCAGAAAGAGGGAGAGGGAAAAGGGATGGAGTTTAGGGGGGAACATGTGAGAGAGAGAAGATAAAGGTGAATAAAGGAGAAACGAAGGAAAGAATGGATGTCATTATCCAAATAAATGAAAAGTGAAGCCAGACAGGTGGAGAAGTCAAGACACACACTCACACAGACAGGTAGAAGGACAGATGACCGGCCTTTTTTGGCTCATATATCCATTATGTCCTTTAAAACATCTAGCTAGTAATAACTCTGCTGCCTGACATGTCAACAGCTTAACACATACAAACACATACACACACTGCATGTACTGTATACACACAAAAATCTCTTGACTTGCTGTCTAAATCCTTAGCCGCCCACTCCCTGCCTACGTGTGGGTAGGTGCTCTCAAGCTCCCTGAGCTGCCACCAGGAGAGGAGCAAAGAAATGATATATGTGTGTGTGTGTGTGTGTGTGTGAATATACTACATGCAGGAGGCAGCCCTTGACCTTCAAAAGTCTGTATGTGATCAACATAAAAATGCTCACTTTACCAACCGCTTCGACTGTCCATCTCTCTCTCTCTCACACACACACACACATACACACACTCCTGCTGCAAAAATTGAAGCAGAGATGAGGCTTTGTGTTGGAGAGGCAATAAAGAGGAAGATTCCCTACTGAGCTTTCAACACACACACCTACCTACACGCACACACTGTGCTCTGTAAATGAGCTCAGTCTCTTTCACAGGTGTGAAGATTAGCCTTTCCCTACATCTGTTTCCTCATCAAACCTTTCATTATGAACAGAGGCTGGAATCCTCTTATGAGATATAACGTGTGAAAGTCTATTTAAGCATCTGAGTGCATATCTTGATGAAGCCCTTACAGCACATGCATCATATAATATCCACTTATCATTACAGACACTATGTTTGCTCAGAACGAACAAACTATTCTTTCTTCTGTTTTTTTTTTTAAACCGTAAATCCTTTCCTGCTGGGCTGTGTTCAGAGCCAGGTCTGATCGACTGAACGGCTGAGCAGCAGGCCTTTGATCACTGCTCATCACTGAGCAGACATAAAGCCAAATTCCCCTTCACAGCTTGAGCAATGTTTTCCAAAACTATCAAACTATTCTGAAACATTGTACAGGCCTTAGTTATTCCTCCCAAAAGTTATGATCTCATAATCATGGTGAAACAGGGTTTAGAGCATGTGAAGGGGATAAAGCAGGGTAATATTTACCTGGCTTTTGTACATAGCTATGCCTTAAAAGAATAGTTCAACATTTTTTTTGACATTGCTATTTTAAGACGATCAACAGTTTATCCATCTGCCCAGTACTTCTGTGCAGCATCTCCACCTATAGCACGGGGTGCCAAATATTTGTACAGTCATGGAGCACCAGTTTTGGTTTCTTTCCGGGCATGATGGTACGAAACCTGGCATCCTCACTGTGATGACAAGACTTTGGGATGCTACACTCAGCTCATTCACCAATCACCAAGAAATAGTTACAAATTCCCTCTAAAACCACAAACTGTATTGTTTAAATTTCTGTTTATGTTCATTATACATGTTAATCAGTCATCTTTAGGGGTACTGGTGGAATTTTTTTTCTTCCCGACTTTCGACAGGGCCATGGTAGCATTTTCCCCCTTGGCTAACCATCCAGTGTTGCAATTAGCTTACAGACCTGAGATTGATTTTCTAATCTCATCTCTGAAAGACAGTCAGTAACTGTATTTCCCCAAAACTGCTGAACTGAACTATTCCTTTAAGTTGTTTTTTCAAGTGCAGAAATCTTTGAGTTGAAACCCACTGTGTCCGCATCAGCAGTGTTCCAAATGAACACTTACTGTAGTTGACAATTCACACCAGATCAGAGGGATATTGGATTTGTTGCTAAGTGATTCACACTTTGGTTTAGGTCCAATTTGAGAAGTGAAAAGAACAGCAGGAGAGCTAAGTGGAACCAGTATGAGGATGTGTGGTGTGACTTTGAAGAGTTGCTTTTGTAAACTAAGTTCTTGCTTCATATTGACAGCAACAAACAGACAAATGAAGAAGAAAAAAAGAGAAGGAACGGGTCCATTAGACGTGTAGCTGACAGACTAGAAACATGTCATGCTGACCTATATTACTTTTACCGCTGAGAAAGAGAGAGAGAGGAGATTAGAGCAAGAGAACTTGTGTTGAGGTGACAGGTGTCTGTCCTTCTCTGCTCCGTCTCCTCCACCTCTCAGGCATCTGAGGCAGTAATTGGTGCTGTCAGACACACAGAGAAGGACAGAACACACACACACAGACACAGACAGTCACAGCTCCACATGCACACATACACTCCTGCCCTTCAGCATGTACCCCTAGGGTTTAAAGCAGGAGAGGTTTGAGAAGAGAATTCACAAGATCCCCTACCAGCTGTGAGACAGAGAGACAGCAGGGGAGGGCAAAGCAGCACAAGATGGAAATGGAGGGGGTAGGAGGAGGAAACAGTGGCAGACAGAAACAGAGAGGAAGAACAGAAACAGAATGCACTAGGGACAAAGACTTGGAGAGAAAAGAAAGAGAGTGAACGAGGTGGGGGACTTCGGATACACAGACAGAGGCCTCTGCATGGGGTAGAAAGAGATGGAGGAGAAATGACAAGGGTGTGCAAATGTATGTGACAGCGAGGCAGGGAGGAAGAGAGAGAGAGAGAGCGAGAGAGAGAGAGGGAGTGTGTGTGTGTGTGTGTGTGTGTGTGTGTGTGTGTGTATGTGTGTGTTTGAATAAGAGTGAGAGAGAGAGGCAGATTACGTAACTCCAGTGGTGACAAAGTGGATCAGTATGATTTCATGTGATTGAGCAGCAAAGCAACATCATAGGATCAGCAGTGTGTTTAGTGCACACCTCAGTACACAGAAAAACAAAGGAGAATGAAATAACAAAAAGGCACACAAAAAGGAAAAAATGTATTATAGGAGTGAAGTTAATAGCATACGCCTGATGATTCAGTAGTTTTCTTACTGCCAACAAAATTCCATAAAAGGACCAACAGTATTGTCTGCCTTGCCAAAGCCTGATATATCATATTCCTCCTTGCCATAAACCTCCATAATTGTTCTAAAATTATAAAATAAATAGGCCACACTGGTGCACTTCTGCATTATTATATATTTATTTTATATCAATCCCTCATAAACTGTTTTTTGTGTCATAAATAATCATTGGTAAAGTAAATGGCTGAAAAGTGAAGCAAAATGGCTTAATAATTGCCTTTAAAAAATGATATGAAATGTTATGTAAAATAATATGTAGGAAGATTCCTGGAAAGGACTATGTAATTTGATACTTATATTACAGATGGAGACAGTGTTTGATTGGTATACCTCCAATTAGTTAATTCCATTTTTAAGAAATTTGGCCAGTGCCCAGCTGGTCCGTTGAAGAGGCAAAAAATGTAAATTTTGTCTTTCTATATAGTTGTAAATCAGAGCAAAGCATCCATGTCAATATGGGGGAAAAAGTTTCCAATAATTAATATTCACTTGTTTACGTGGATCATTATTTTGAATCAGTTCCTCTTCAATGTCTTGGTTCTTCCTTAAAACACAAATAAGACTTTTATACTTTTACTTATTTTGCCTTCTCTCTCAGAACATTGTCGTTATTTTTACCTTTATAATTAGTTTCTTCAAGGTTCAATCAATGGAAATTATTAAGAAATTACAGAACCTGTACCCAACCTAAATGACTTAGCCTGCTCAGACGGTTTTCAGAAGAAACAAATGGGTTTGTGGCTGTCAGAGAGTATTGAGATACAGATTAACACACTGTTGTCACAAATCTGTCTTTACTTTTCTTTAGTTGGATCCTGCTCACTCTGTTTGTGCTGAAAGAGCAATTCGACAGATTTAATCTAATACAGTGTCCAACATTAAATCAAAACATATACACACACACATATAAACACATTTTGCGCCTCACTTTAGGGACTAAGAAGCACGGGGTGGGAAAATAGAAAAAGAGAAAGATGAACCCGTGATCTATAAATGTTTAACGAGTGCAGACAGAGGAGATGAGGGCAGCGAGGAGAAGGAGGGGGGAGACAGAAAGAAAAATGGAGAGGTAGAATAGGAAGACAATATGAGAAGGGATGGGTGAGGAGCAAAATGGGGGGCTTGTTGAGAGAGAAATGGGAAGAACAGTCCCATTATAGAAACAGACACCAGAGCAAGGTTAGAAAATAGCAGAGAGGAGGGGAAAGAGCTGGAGATTGAGGGGGGAAACTGCTGTAATTGGAGGTGTCTGGTGTTTGTCTAACACAGAAAGGCTAGTAATGATTCCATTAGCGCTTCACACCGAGAGACAGAGACGTAGAGAAAGAGACAGAGAGAGTGAAAGAGAATGGGAGTCAGAGAAAGAGAACAAGGGTGACACAGAGACAAAAAGAGGAATATAGGTGGGTTAAAACACCAGCAGAAGATTCACACAGAACATTACAACAATGAGCATCAGAGCAGCTAAATGGCAGAAAAGAAAGAAAACACATACACACACAGAAAGAACAAGAGAAAGAGAATTCAAGGCGCCCATTAAAAGGCTTGTTCACCTGCACGATGGTGATAATTACAAATGCCCCTCCAGTCCTATTCCTGGCTCTCTCCCCTACCTCACCTCCTCATCTCTTTGTGTGACGGCAAACAAGAGAGGGTGATTTAAATGCATTAGCAGAGTGTGTTTTCCCTATGGAAGACCTCCAGACTCTGTCAGGGCAGGAACCTTTTGTTTGGAGCTAACGCCGAACACTGAGAGGACTCTTTAAAAGCATGGCCCTCGTTCTCTCAGGGACACATTAAAGCAAAAAAGAAAAAACACTGGGTTGTTGTACTTCTATGTGTCCTCGCATGTCTTTGTTAAAAGCAGGCTGATTACAGATGCAGTTACATTAGTTGGCTTAGTAAAATTTTGACGAGGGAAGGGACAGTTTTAGATGAAATTGCACAGGCTTCGAGGGCATTGTTTCACAGACAACAAATATGACATGAGGATGGACATACATGGGGCATCAAAATGGGGCCACAAATATGTCTTAATTCTGAGTGGGTGGCTAGGACAGTCGTGCAGCAGAGAAGCTTCGATTTACCACCATGAAGGAATTCAAATCTTTTGGAAAATGATTTAGAAGTTGATTATTTCCAGAATAATTGCTACACCGGAAAATATGCACTGAAATTAAGTGCAACCAAATACATGGCTTCTCTTTCTTCACACACACACACACACACACACACACACACACACACAGTACTTTACCAACCATAACATAAAATTGCAACAGATGAGGGACACATATTTCCTGACCCCTGACCTCAGACTGTCAATAAGACTTTATTATCACCTACACATGCACTCACACACATATGTACAAACATGCTGTTATTGAGTTAAAGCTAGATTGTTAAACATGCTTACGCTGCTCTGTTTATTCTCTGTGGGGAGGTAAGGCTCGAGGAGCAAACTGATGAGGTCATAGAGATCACAGAGGTCAACTGCTTTGCTGCGTCAGGGTGGCTTTAAAGTTTTAATACAGATAATGGTCAGATAGGTCTGCACTCTGCGGGTATCACTTCTGTGATCACCTGTCAAATAACAACTGCGTGTAATTTTCAAAGACAGGCGTGTAGCTTGTAGTCAGCTTTTCATGATTGAGATGCAGCCTCAGATTTCTGCCACAATCTGTGCACATTACCAGTCTGCAAAACTGCAAAGGACAGCTTGTTCTTATTCACTTGTCTCTAAGGCCCAACTGCCAAGTTTTCTGGGCCTCTTGGCTGCTGCTTCTTCAAAAACAACTGAAATGCATGTGCACTGATTCCAAGTTTGCTGTGATGAATATCTATGATTTCATTTTTGTTTCGGGGAAAGAAGTGAGCCTGTGGGGACAGGTGACGCTGTGAGTCTAATACGGCTAGCGCACTCAAATGCATGCACTTGCAGTATGTACACGCACAGATAGCACACACACTGCACACACACCATCTGTAGAGTTTTACGACTCAATAATCTGCTTCCTAAGGCATGTCTTTTCATCCCCTCCTACAACACAAACACTCATCAATAAGCACTTTCTCTCATACACTCACACTGTTCTCCTCTGCTCAGCAGGGAAAAATTAGATATTCAGCTCTGACAAACACACACACACACACACACACACACACACACACTCGAAACAAAAAAAAATAAAAAAGATGAGATGCCTCAAAGCAACTCCTACCCTTTTCTCTGCAAGAACTGTCCTTGCAGTGTAGGGAGCTATATAAATGTCACTCCAAGTGATGACACCCACGCTGACACACACAAAGTCACACACAAAGTCACACACACACACACACACACATGCATCAGTAAACACACAGAGTCATTGTCATTTCACAGCAGAAATATTGAGTGTGGAAATGCCTCTGCACATGCACACTCTGGAAAGACACACAGGCATGTGCAAGTGCGCATACACACATATTTATAGGTCAGATATTCACATCATAGAGCAGAGCGAATATGTTTTGTTTGAAAAAGCTCTCACTTCGGAAGGCCAACCTACGAGCTACGCATTACTCGCTATAGAATATGCACTCAAATGTAAGTTGTACAGGAAATTCCCTCAAATGCATTAATGCACCATACACACAGTTCTCTCATTTGCTCTCTAAATTTGTCCCTCTTTGTCTCTCTCTGTCATGCACACAAACACACACATTCCCACCCACTCACGTTGGCAAAGGTCCTTGTTCTCCTCGAAGCCTGGTTTACACACACATCTCCCGATGGGAACCAACCAGCCTCCGTCTGCACTACAGTACATCTTGGGAGCCTCAAACTCCTCAGAGGCATTCACACACACAC
This sequence comes from Pampus argenteus, assembly GCA_036937835.1. NCBI lineage: Eukaryota > Metazoa > Chordata > Actinopteri > Scombriformes > Stromateidae > Pampus > Pampus argenteus. The sequence continues at coordinate 10,526,116 of CM072875.1, forward strand.
CGTGGACCTCCACTAGCGCCGTGTCTCCGCCTGTTATCGTGTCAGGGAACTGGGCCAAGTTAAGCACAGTGAGGGGACACTTCTTGTAGAAGACCCTGACGGAGACCAGAGCAATGCAAGCACCCAGGTCCTGGAAGGCTAGGTAGAAACCTTTTTTACTCAGGTTGCTGATGTCCCGCACCTCCGTGTTCAGCTTCAACACGCGGTCGCCAACGTCAACCTGTGAACAGGGGATGTTTTACATATGTTAGTTCATTTAAGCATAGATAGTGTTAATAGAATAAACTCAAAGAAAGATGGCCACATGGACACAGATGGAGCTCAGGTCTAAAACAAGTATGAAAAATACATTATAAAAGATAGACAGTCTTGGGAAGACTTATTGTCCATAATTAATTTTATTTGAGAGAGAAAACAGTACCCATGCATTTATTCTCTCATTCCCAGGTTTGTGTGTACGGTATGTGTGTGCGTGTGTGTGTGTGCGTGCATACATGCATGCATGTCCATACCTGTGTAAAGCTCTCATCTGCAGCAATAGTGTCTATCTTGACATACTGGCTTTCTTTGATGAACCACAGGTTGGCATTGTTGGACTCGTAGTAGTACATGTTGAATGTCTGAAAAAAACAAAACAGTGTCTGTCATCTTCCAGGAGTCTAGAAATGTTATGAAAAGCTATCAGACAGAGCAGAATAACAAATGGGACATTTTAACAAGGCCTCCACATCACTTTCTCTCTCTCTCGCTATTCTCATCCTTCTTCTCAAATCTGAGTCCATCTGTCTCGATGGCAGGTAAACAACACTCAGCAGTTCCATGAAAGCACAGCAGCTCTATATTGGTTCATATTATCTTCACTACTCATTCTGGAGATATAATGACAGTAAACGTGTGCAGGGGGCAGGCAAAGTGGAGGGAAATTAATACAGAGGAGCAGTGATGTCAGACTGGTATGAGAGAATGGGGGACAGTAAAAAAAACTATATCAGAAGTTAAATTATACGAGAAGCCACAAAAGAAGTCTCTAGAGCATCATTTGTTTCATTTTGCAAATATTCTCTTTTCTCTTCTTCTCTATTTATCTATTCCTTAGCCATCAAAGTGTGTGTGTGTGTGTTTATATTGAATGGAACAAATTAAAAATATATATATATACTGAAAATGCTTTCACACTGATGTCACATCCAGTGATGAATATGTATACACTCTACAAACAATAAATTCACTCGTGTTCAGTCTTGTCTAAGGAAAACATTCGGCTCGGTTCATTTATTTCTGCTGCAGTAAAGGGAAACGTCAAAAGCAATGTGAAGATCAGGCAGGTTATTCTAGTTGATTACTGTAAATCAACAAATTAGCTGGTTGACTAAACAGTTGCTATTGTGTGTGCTGTGGGGTGAATTTATTTCAATTTGTAAATGTCCTGATGTGTGCTTTAATCAACCATATTTATGACAGATACAATATGTCTCATCTGAGTTATACATTTGATAAGTGAAAGAATTTACTGATTTTGTTACACTCATTACAACCGAATTGAATTAGAAAATACTACAGACATTGTGATTTTTTTGAGAAAAACCCCAGATTCCCTGTTTCAAAACAAAGTTATTGAAAAAAAAAATAAAAAAATCTGTGTCTGAGAGCACACAGCTACACAACAGCACAGATGGAGCTCACCAGGAGGGTTTAAACACACACACCAAGTAAATTTGTTATATAGCAACTACCATGCTGTCTATGTGTTGAAAAGCTTGCATGTGTGCCTGTGTGGTGCAGACCTCTTTGCAGGTACCAGAGACACCAGGCAGGCTGTTACAGTCCCTCAAGGTGAACTTGATCTCAATGTACACGCGCTGGGCTCCTTCACGGCTGATGTGGCGCGTCCTCAGCCAGTTGTTCTGATTGGCCTCCATGACGTTACACACCTGGTAGGTCCTCATCGGGGTGTTCTTCTCATCCATCACACTGATCTCCTCCCACTGAGAATGGGAAGGAGGAGGTGGAGAGAAAAAGTTTAATTATGACATGTTGATTTCACTGTCCTATGGATTCCTTTATCACATGTCATTTGTTTAAGAAAAGGGTGAAAAACTGAGAAATCCACAACTAAAACGTACATTTCAAATCAAATACCAAGTGGGCATGCAACCAGGGATAGCTGGACAACGGCACCACTTACAGAAGCTTTAAGATTATCTTATTTCATCGTTTTGTCAATGGACAAAGGAGATCTCAGTGCAAATATTGCTTATGGACTGGGCCAAGTTTAATGAACTGTGGTTCAGCGCAATCCAACCTTAAGCCTGCATGTTCTGTTTTCATGTCTGGGTGAGCATGAGTGATGATCTGTGTCAAGAAGACTGAAGGACCGTCTTTGTCTATGGTGCACGTGTGCATAGAGTGAGAGTATTTTTCTAAAGTGAATGCACAATTTAGCGCTTAAGAGGAAGAAGTGCGTGTATATATGTGTGTGTGTATGAGAGAGAGAGCGAGAAGGAGTAGGTAGGACAGAGCTACTTTGTCTCCCGTCATCTGCTACCATCTGTTTCCACTTCTGACTAAGGCAGTAATTGAGAACACTTCTCGCATGAGCAGGAAAACATTTCTATCTACATACACACACAGACGTAGAGAGGCACACACATACACACACAAATAGAAAGAACATTTTTATTCCTTAAAGAACAGGAAAATAAACCAATGTGGTTTCAGTGTCTCAAGATATCTGATCCGTTGAAGGGGAAGCTAACTAGATTTTCTTGGGGACACACACACACACACACACAGGATGAGTCTTAGTTTGTGGTGAGGGATGAGGGGACCACCATCTTTGTTCTGAGCTCCTGTCATCATCTTAAGACTGAAGCTTTAAGCTCCATAGCGATGAGCACATATCACTTTACAGTAGTCCAACCATGGTATAAACATATGTATACACACACACAGATCTGTCATCCGTAATGTGTCCAGCAATTTAAATGAAAGTAAAATTTTGGATGAACTGAGAGGCAAATAGTGAAAGGACAGGCCAGTAACAAATAACAGAAATAAAAGAAAATAAAAAAAGGCTAAGAGAAACTTTCAGACAAGCAGAGTCCACACTAAGGTTGGATTTGTGAGGTTAATCTGATGTGACGACCCAACAACCCAGCAAAAGCTTGACGCATTTCACCTCCAAGTCCTGAGCACTATAACAGACCCGCATAAAAACACACATCCTCAACACAGACTTGCACACACTCTCCAGCTCTCTCACACACTCAGATGCTTTAAAACTCCACTGTCTCAGCTGAAACATCTAGGCAGAAGGCAGACGATTGTTTAAGATGTTGCAGTCAGCCAGTTTAAAGTTTGAAGAGATTACAAGGATGTATTACTGAAGTTCTGACTGACATTGTGCATGCAGAACTATTGAGTCATTGTGATCAACTGCAGTCGATTTAATTAAAAGAACAAAACAAAAGAAAGAAAAAGAAAGGGAGAGAAAAGGGGAGAGAGAGGAATGAATGTTGGTAAATTACAGGCATGCCTGGCAGCTAAATAGACCCATCTGTGCAGAGCTGAGTCCAGTCGGACATCACAGAATGAGCACACACACACACACACACCCCATACACACAGGCATACACAGAAAGCTGTGTCCCCAGGGAGTGGTGATTAAAGCATTTATGGGAATAGTCATTGAGGGATAAAGAGGGCTTTATGATGTCTTTGTTTATTTCTTTGTAGGCAGAGTTTGGAATGGCTGGATTACCGCCACTTCCTGGTGAGTGACTTATTTCCCTAGTTGGCGAAACTGTTCGTTGTCACTTTTGCCTGGTGTAAAAAGCACAGGTGTGTTTATGGACATGAAAACAACCTGCCTGCCTCCGTATTTGCTAATGATACACGAGCCGTCTGAGGGAAAAAAAAAATCTACCAAAAGCACAACTGGGATAATGTTTGGACAGGCTGAGGAGTTTAAGCTCTCTTTCCAGCTCTTTCAAATGTCAACACACATTTACATACACGCGCACATGGAAGTTAAAATAGTTGCCAGTGCTGTGTTGGTTCAGACTGAACGCTAATTAACATTCAGAATATAAAACCCTCCTCTTTGAACCCCTCAATCACTTCACCAATCAACATGGTGCCTGCTTGATTGCTTTGAAGTGAAGCAGAGACGTTGGTTTGTGGTTTAGGTTCAACCATTCACCAGCTTAACATAATATCCCTCCTCCTGCAATCATCTGATGGGCACACCTACGAGGGTGTAATTGGCCTCTAAACTTTGGAACGAGGTCTGGCTTAGTGATGCAGAGTGAGAGGAGAAAAACAGAGTTGGAAGATTGAGAAAGAAGAGGAGGTGGGTGGGTGAGCAATGAAGGCTAAGGAGACTCTGGCGGAGAAGAGATGCTGTGGGGCCTCCCGTTTTTAAACATCATTAAGACGTATCTGTTTTGTGTCCCTCACGAGAAACACCCTTGCCTGGTGACAGAAGTGGGTCACTCCACTCAGTCTCAGGCACATCCGGCCCTGCACGGCCTGGATTAAGCATGACCTTTGGGGGTCGAGTGTGGTTTTTGGACTAATTTAGGTAGACAGTGGTCTTGGATTGGTGGGAATTGCCTCTTGCTGAGACCAAGCCAAGGTTTAAAGGTCAAAGGTCAACTAGATAATCTCCCATATATGAAACATCAGACCTTCTAACATGACGTGTTATCTTTCCTCTCTCAGTCTGTCACTGTCCTATCACTTTCTATCCCATTTTACTCTCCTTTAAATGAAATTCTTATAGCATTTCCAATAATAGGACATTACCACTTGAATTTTGAGATATATATATGTTGCCAACAAGACTGGCAGCTTCTACTAATCTCTGCAGTGCTGTTTGTGATGTGTGCCACTAATTAGTTGGATTGTTTTACAGCATCAAAGGAGGTTGCTTATTATCATCCGTCCAGGAATATCAAGTAGAAGTTTCTTCTATTCAGCAAGAAGCAAATAGCCACAAAATTAGAGATTAAATTCAAGAAAACAGCTAAACAATAACAATAGCAATTAACCGTAATAATAATCAGTTGTACCAGTTGAACAGGTGTGAAGAATTGGTCAATCAAATGTTGAAGGTTGTGTGTGGGTTTTTGGGATTTTTTTTTAATTTTTTTTACCAGAACTCAGATGGTTGATAGTTTATTCGAAATCTGACCAAATTACTAGTAACAACAAAGGGAGTCAGAGTCAAATATTCCTGATCAGCCTGTCAATTCTTAAAGTAATTAGTTGGCAACATGATACTGATTTTTAAAAAAAGGGTACAATACACATAGCAGAGTTTTCTATTGTTCATTTCATTTCACCTCAGCCAGTTTGCTTATGTCACTTTCAATCGGTTTGTTTTCCGTCTTCTAATTGTGAGAAGCAATACGATGCAGAAGCAGCTATTTACTGTATCTCATGCAATTTAGCCATTTGTGTTTGTCTTTTAAATTGACAATGATTAGACAAAGCAAGAGCAGGGAGGATCATGTTTATCTAATAGGAGGGCACCATCACTTTCATGTACTACAAGACCAAATGACAATGAGCATGAAAGCAAAGACACCAGATTTATCCAACTCCATGATTTCTTTGGTGTGATAAAGCAGCTAATGAAGCTTGTGCCTGGTCTGACAGTAACACTAACAAAACACATTTGTTTTGGCAGTGTCTCATTTGATATTGTGTTAACCAGTATCTGTTTCTAGTATTTATATGACTAGTGTGGTGCTGAAAAACAGGCCTGTTCGAAACAGGATGATTGCTTATTGCTGAACCGCATACCAATATACTGTGTATATACTGTGTATATAGTACTGTGCAAAGACACTTTAGATGTGTAGATTCTTACCCATAATGCAGTACTATCAGAAAGGCGTCTGATCAGCCACAAATTGATTTATTCTGCAGCGTGCAGCAATGAGCTCAAACATACAGCCAGAGTCATAAAGAAATATCTTCCTGTAACAGATTGTTTGGCCCCCAGAGAGCGACCATCATGAGGAGAACTGATGCTGTATTTTTATTTTATTTATGTTTCTTCTGTTTACCAAACCTAGTATGAAGTTAATTGATTAAAAAAAACAAACAGTAAGACTCCCCCCGATCTGTACTTTACTTGAATTTACTGACATTATGCATTATGCATTATGTCTTGTCTCTAAAAGACATACAAGAGAAGGATAATGGAAACAGAGGACAGCGCGACGCGGTACGACTGTTTCTGACTCTGGCACTCTCGCCTGTGGTGTTAAATGCAGCTCCTGTTTAAACAGACGTGTACCAGTGTCTGTACGTGTCTGTCGAGTGTGATCGACTCTTCAGCTGTCAGCAGTCATTTTTTATTTTTTTTTATTTTTTTTTTACTTTCCAGAAAACACATTTCTTTGAGGCTAAACTAACAACAAATGTTCCTTTCAAGGCCATGATTGAGTCACCACAAACTGAGCCATATTTCCAATAAAAGTAATCTGTGTACTCTTTGGTTTTCAAAATCAGATTGAACCTTTTGGTTCAGCCACAGATGGAACCCATTCTGTTCTTCTTCTGTGAGGACCTCAGTGAAGAAAAAATAATATACACAAACATACACAATATGGCCACACAATCAGTGCATTTCAATTAAGTGAACTTGATACCCTTGATTGCTTGAGAAAACAACCTTGCTTAGCTCTGCTCTCTCTTGCTCACTCAGCTGCCTCTCTGCTGCACACAACCATGAAACCGCGTGTGGCATCCTGCAATTTAACACACTAATGCTGAATAGTGGAGAGGAAGTGTGACTCAAGGGAAAACAGAATTCATTCAGTGCCATTCAACAGCTCCTGTGTTAGACTGACATACAGAACCTGCTCTTATTTCTTTATTGAATGCACTTCATCATTCTTCCTCTCTACACTCTTAGCCTCTTCCTCTCCTCTCACTTCTCCGTTGTCATTTTCTGTTGCATGGTGGCTGCACTCCAGACTCCCTCGGTCCCTATACCTGCAAAAGGCTGGTTACACAACCCTGCGCGCACACACATATACACATGCAAATAACACCAACTTTGTACACACCAGCTCCTCTTACATAAGAATATTTAACCCTCCACCCCGTCCCTTCACTCTGTCCCAAAAATCACAACCCGTAATAAATGGAGGCTCCAGTGCCACAGCGTTTTCAGCGCAGCAGAAATAATTTGTAAATTCCCCCTGCGGACTCCCGATTTAGCAAGGAGTGCTGAAGAACTCAGTGCTCTCTAGAACACACACTCCAGTGCTGCTCCTAGTCCCCTGAAAAAACATGTCAACACAACCCACCGGTTTTGATCAGATTTATACTTTTCTTCTGGGATGAAGAGAGGATGATTTTTGTTTGTGTGAGTGTGTGTTGTGCTTCATATACTCACCCCCTCATTAGGGTAAGCCTCCCAGCCCAGGTCGGCCAAGGCTGACATGGAGTCCAGCAACGTAACTACAATAGGCACAGAGAGAGAGAGAGAGAGAGAGAGAGAGAGAGAGAGAGAGAGAGAGAGAGAGAGAGAGAGAGAGAGAGAATAAAAACATAAATACACATACTGAAAAACTATATATAATCTTTTGCATTTACATTGTGGAGATGTTGTTGTCTTGAATGCACCACATAAACCATCCATGTAAAAATATTTTCATGTTTTATACAAAAAGGGTGTCTTCTGTTGTGTTGGAGTACAGCAATGGAATTGCAAGCAGTGGTAAACCTAAAATATTGCATGCTTAAATGCAAAATCAGTTAACATTGTTTATATTTTTATTTTACTTTAAAAAAAATTTGAATTAACATTTGAATATTGTTCACTGTCTATGGCATTTTACATTATCATTTTAATATGTTCATAGAATGCTAATATAGGAGTATATGATAATGCCAATTAGATTATTGCATTTTCATTTTTACTCAAATAACAAATTATAATGTTATCGTGGAATTACATTTTCTCTCCCCTTTTTAAAAAAAAATAAAATATTTTTTAATATAGTCTATAGGCTTCCATACCTGTTGTTTACTATTTGAGATCTCTGTGTGACAGGAGGTAGTGGAGGGAAGATGCATAAAGGTGTGAATGAAAAGTGAAGAGGAAGGTGACAGGTTGACCAGCAGGAGGTATAATGAAAGCCTGCTCAGATTCTGGAGTCAGGTTTTTCACCTGCATGTGTGTTTGTCACTTATTAGTGTGCATTTGTGTATGTGTGTGTGTGTGCTTGTTCGGGCTTGGCTCAGTTAGGTCCTAATCAAGCCCTCAACACCGCTGACCATCAATATTTAATCAGTATCCATCTGCAGAGACGGCTGCTTCTCTCTTTCTTCTCTCTCTCAGTCACACACATTGTGGTTCTCCCAGGTTATTCTCCTGCTATCGAAATCTTTCAACCTGTACCTTCAGTCCACAGATCACAGATCAGACATCAGAGTTACTGATCTGACACAATTTAAACTCAGTGCGTCACTTTAAAACAACACATTTCCATAATGCCTCCAGTTTTTAAAAGGTAGCATCCACTTACCTGGAAAAAAAATATTCAAAAAGCAAAAGAAAACAATTTGGCCTCCTAAATGGAAATCCTAATAACTCAATTGGAAAGGGTGGATGCCTGTTTACATGCCACTCTTAGTGTCCATACTGTCTGTAGGTACCTATAACAAAGTGCTGTAAAACGGGTCCAACCTCTTCTTTTCATATTTTTCCCTCTCTTTCCTATCCTCTTGCACCCATGATGTTCAACAGGGATGCATGTCATGCTGTAGTAATGTGTGTATATGTGCATGTAAGCAAATATAACAGAGCACACATCTGCATGTCACTGTGCACAGCAGTCTGCATGAGGAAACGGCTACAGAGAAAATAGTGCGCAAAGGTGTAATGAAGCACAGAGGGAGAGAGGCTGCAGTGCAAAGCCAAGCTGTGTGTGTGTGTGTGTGAGACAGAGAGAGAGAGAGAGAGCGATTGAATGAGAGGGATGAGAAAAAAAACTGGCGAAGAGGTGCTGAGCAGCAAAAGGTCAGAAGCAGCCTCCTACCCATGTGTGTATTCAGAGAGCTAAAGACCATTTTGACAGGCATACAGAAATAGGACATAATTGTATAATAATATGTGACTTCCAGAGCTACTGGACAATTTACATTAATTATTATAGAATTTAGAATAATTCTCTGTTTTACATAGTTAGGTATGCAAATAGAGAGTATGACTGAGGACAACCATAATAGTATTAAAGGGCCCCCACCACTCGTATCTAGCATCCAGGTACTTTTGATTTTATTTGTTCAGGTGTTATTAGATTTATGCCCAAAACAATGGTGGTGAAAACATTGTAGAATCCAATTTAAATTCATTACCAGTGTTTTTGGAACTACTTCCTACTGAAGAAAACGAGTGTAAAGTAGCATGTTCTGTTGAATATCCTTCGGGATATTGGTAAAGATGTGTTCACTGGGTGTCGTAATGTAAAGATTGATATTGCTTGTCCGTGGGTGGAGGTGGCTAGCCTAGCTTAGCATATAAACTGCAATCGGGGGAAACAGCTAGCCTAGTACAAACAAAAGAATAATTAGAATGTTGTATCTTGTTTGCTTAGTCTGATAGCAAACAGAAATATAAAACAGACAAGTTATGATTTTATGTGCTATAACTATTTCTTAGGTAGACTCGTTGCCTCCTGGCTCCCACGCTGTAATTAGCACACATACATGCGAGTGATATTGAGTTTCCCAACTAACCCTCAGAGAAAGAATTAATAAGTTTATTTCCAAAAATGTTGAATTATTCTTTTATATGTAACTTTGCACACCACCACTGAATACAACTAGAGTGAGAAAACATGTTCTTTCAGGATTTAGATGAACTGACCCTTTAAACATCCTTTACAGTACTGCCTAGTAAGCTAATATGTCACTGAGGACATTAATGTATCTAACGCCATTTTCCAGCCAACTGGGAAAACATACATAAACCTACACATTGACACTTTTTTCCCCCTCCTCACGCCTCCTGTCAATACCACTTATCACTTGTAATCAATGACTGGACTCATCAATTATGTATTAGCTATTGCTTCCTGTCTGCTGACACAGCCATAATGCGTGTACCTGTGTGCATTTGTGTGCCAAACATGAGAAAATATGATTTTTCTTTTTTTTTTCTTTTTTTTTTTTTTTTAAACCAACATGAAGTAATGCCCCTTAGTCTATGAGTCCATCTGCTCCTAAACGCTGCCTTCCTCTGTCTTTCTCGTTAGCTCTCTTCCTCCAGGGATTTGGCTAAATTGCATGTGTGTGTGAAATCTAAGCTTGGGCCAGACCTGCTTCGTCCTGGAATAAAAACACCAAGCTCATCACTCAGGCCAGTCTCATGTTCGATCTAATGACCAGTCTCCCTCTCTTTGTCTCTCTCAGACACACTCAAACACACACACAGACACACAACCAATATCCACACTGATCAGCTGTTAAACATGACATCTCATACCCACAGCGGAGCACCAAATTTGATCACTCAGAAACAACACAGAAACAAAACCCGACCTGCTATCATGACTCTCCCAGGCCTCTCTACCTAAAAATACCACTTCCATGTACACACAAACAATCCACACATGGATATACATGTATGGATATATATACTCTGTAATTTTCCTTAGGCTTTCATCACAGTGTATAAATCCATACACATGAACATGTGACCTGGTAGTGGTGGAGTTGTTCGGTTACAGGGAGACATGCTCTCTTATTGATTTTCAGCTCCAAACTGTGAGGGTTACATTCTTCTGAGAGTGAAAGATGAGGAGGAGGGGTGGCAAGTATAAATGTGTAGATCAGAAATTCCTGTACGAATGCAGTAAAAAGCTGAAATTGTACCCACTTATAAAACTAAAATAAAATACAATCTTTTTCTCTTTGTCTTCTCACTTCTGTTTCCTCCCTCTGGGCTGTCTTCTCTCTCTCTCTTTCTCTCCTGTCTGTTAGCATCTCTCTGCCACTGTTTCTCTCTGGTCTGTATCCACTGCTTCAGCTGGGTTGCAAGAAGCTGTGATCCGCCTGCCAAGAATCAAACGGTGCTGCCAACAGCCAGACTGGCACACAAAGAGAGCAGGATGCTTACACACACTCGCACACACATGACACGCAAAACTGACGCACATATTTTAAGAGGGTGCCAGTGCCACAAAGAAGAAGACTGCACAATAAGACCGACCACACATATTCAATATAGAGTACAATATGTGACTTCATAATGAGTTCATCAAATCTTTTCTGCTCAGAACACAAAATCTTTCACATTCAACGTGCTACATACAAGTCATTGTTTTGGGGTTAATCTTTACCAAAATACCTACATTCTTTAAAAGAACCAAAAAAAGTTGTTGTACTTCCTGCTGAAAGGAAAATGCTGATCACCACATTTTACAGTGATCGGGATCCTCTCGTGACAAACACAGCTCAGAAAATCTTCTGGTGATAATAAGTGAATAGAAGAATTGAGCTGCTTAAAGCGATTAGCTATTAGGTATTTTTTATAAAATACAAAATGAAAAGTAATAATATAAAAGCAAATCCCATTACTGTTAACACCGTATAATGTCAGATGGACTGTAAAAAGAAACCATACAGTATATAGTACTGATGTGCTACAAATAAACCTGCCTCAGATTGCATTTCAGCCTCCAGTTCAGTTCAACAACAACAAAGATAAATAAAACTGGAAAAGAAAATAAACAACACAATTCAATCGTATGCTCTAGTAGGACAGAGCTTTGCAGTTTCTATATAATGAGATTACAGTATATCTTAAGCTGCCACACACACACACACACACACACACACACACACACACACACACACCACAGACCTTCCCCTGCTGCACTCACTCCACTGAGAGTGCAGTTCAACAAGTGAGAGTGTTGTCAGGGCAACAAACAGGCTGATGGAGAGCAGGATGAAGGGGTGCGAAGAGTTGAGTCCTGAACTTTAGGAGCAACCTGGCGTCATACTAAGACTGCTACACGCCCATGCAGTCCTCCCTCCACTCATCCACAACCCACCAGAGGTTTGCAATCAGTCATCTCTCTTCTCCTTTTTCTCACTCTCGTGTCGTTTTATTGAAGCTGTTTGTTAGAGCCTTACTATCCTGGTCTCCAGTGATATTTCCTTTCCATTATTTTGACATAGATGAGCCTCTTTTCTCATATAAGCAACTGTAAGCACTTTACTTATTATAATATTACCATATTATTTCTAATATCAAGTATGGTCAGTGAGAAATTGTTTATAGACTACTTTACGTTTTTTTATTGCATACATTTGAGAATAGATTAATTATAGTATATGGACAATGGTGTTTCTTAGCTTATCTGATACTTCATGTGCCTATATTCACAAAATATTTTTGATCTTAACACTCTTTTTGTATCTTTAGCAAACATACGAACAAGGATCGGGTTATTGTGTGATATTTTCTAAAAGTCTTATCGAGGAAATTCAGGGTGATTTTTGGTATAAGGGCTACGCTTTCTGGATTCTGCTTTGATTCTAGCCTAAGGAACATATTATTACATGTAAATGATCTTTAAAAGAGGGAGAATGTTTGGTGACATTATGCTTTTGCACTTCCGTTACACCTTGCAGATTGGTCCCATTTTAAGTTGCTGTTGAGAGCAATCATTTAATCAACCATTCTGACAAAGATGCAGATAAAAAAAATACCACATCTCAGGCATTGTTAGTTTGCAGCAAAATTGAATTGAATAAGTCTGTATTTGCACTGTGTGTGTGGGATGAAGCAGGCATATCACAATAGTTTGGTTTTTTAACTTTTCAATAAGATTTTCTTTGAGTCTAACAGCAGCCTGTAAAGTGAATGTGTATATGAATAATTCAGTGAATTTAAATTGATTCAAATACTTTCTTCTTTGATTCATTTGCTTTCTAACTATTTTGTTCACAGAAATGTCAACCCACTACATTTCAACAAACATATTTACAAAATTATTTTCCACTTTGGGTTGGACGTGAAACTTTGGAGTTACATAGATTAAAATCAGTTATATTAAGCATCCTCCCATAATTAGCCTTAAGCTACACAAATGTATGACAGACAGGAGCAGATCACAGAATGCTGATTCTATGAAATATGATTAAAATTCAATTAGATTAACATGCATGGATAAATGGTTGTTGATGTCTAGGTCATGAGTTGTCTGATCAAACTATAATCAAAATAATAAACATATAATTTCCTGTTAAATTAAAAAGTAAGGCTGTTTTATTAGAATTGATTCATTTGCTCTTAAATATTCATTTATTTTGACATGAAGGATTTTATACACAACAACAAGTTCTATGTGTACATTTTTATGAACACTAATGGGCTGGTTGTAAACAGAGAAATTAATAAGATAATAAGTCATGCAAACACCATATCGAGGCTTCTGATCCCTGTTCATCTGCACTGGTACGCACCTGTCACCGGGTTTTTTAGAAAAGCTGTAGTAATAATATACTGCATGGTGATTAACACAGAAATGACCTCCACACTGAAGTGAAAGTCTAATACTGATACCCAGGGGATAAATTGATTCTTGCTTGTTGCTTTCATCTTCCATTACGTCCGATAAGATGGAGAAGGCGAAATACATTCGAGAAATAAATGCAGAAGTATTCAGGCAGCCAGTAACCAGTCAGTAAGTGTGTAAATCCCCAACTGTTGACTCAGTTGGTACAAAAAAGACAGAGTAGACGGGACGTTGAAGAGCAGAAGAACGACACGGACCCATATGTATGAAACATGTGAAATGACCTGGAGGTGTGCATATAGAAACCTTCTCAATCAGTGACTAAAATCCTATTCAACAAAAATAAACCAACCAGCTTGCTGTAGCTTAATTGACACATTGACCATGCGGTGCATATGTTATTATGTGATGAATATTTATCAAATCGAGTCAGCTTTAATCATCATTTAAATATTGATCAAAGCAAGTGAAAGTGCATCTTGACTAACTGAAGCAATTCTGCTCTGTTTTTATCATTTACTTTTTGTGCAATATTCTCTCAGTTAAACTCAGATGAAAGAGGGGAGCCATCTGCTTCACTTAAATCCAGTGCAAACAGATCAACAAAGCCAAATGTTTGTCGGAAGAAATGAGACAGGCGGGCAAATACAACTGCACCATTAATCAAAAGTATGTACTGTATGTCTAAACTGTGAGCTCGGATCTTTATGAGTAAGCAAGCAGCGATGAAAGACACCATATTTCTATATCTACAGTTGAGGCTATATTTCATATGATGTTTTCTACACTGAAGTCAGAAATGTGAAAAAAATGTGATGATTGTTAAGAAGCAGCTGCTTTACTGGAGTGACTGGAGTAAAAATGAATGCACATGGTTTATTGAAAACCTCGTTCTCCAAACCCCTTTAAAGAACCCAGATGACCCAAAAGACAGATGGTGCACAATGATTAAACTATAAAGATGTTTCTGGTAATGTATGTGATGATCTCTACCTGCTTGAGGTTGCCTTTTCGGACTTCCCCCTTCCACTGTAGCAGAAGGTATTTTATCCGGCTCTGCTATTTCATATACACTGGCAGCACCAGTAGAACAGAAAAGACTGCCATTCTGACAGACTGTGACAGGAGCACTGCCCTAGTTTGTCGCTTGAAGAGGCTCTGGAGTGTGTGTGTGTGTGTGGTTGAGTGCTTGAACTGTGACACCCAGTCGGATACAGACACTTGTTTTTTTTAATAAGCTTCTTCCACTCATATGCCAACAACTCATCAAGGGCAAAGAGCAATACATATACAAGGCACACAAACATAATGACACACACACACATACGTACACACACAAGCGCACACAAAAGGCAAACCACAGACTTAAACTGTGATGCATCCCACCATTCATTTAAAGAACTTGATTAAAATATCCCTGAGGAGAAATAGATGAAGCTTTTTTTTCCTTAATATAACACGGGAAAGCTAATACTGCAGCATGTCTTTTAAATTCTCCCTCCAGGTGTGTGTGTGTGTGTGTGTTATAGTTTTTTGGGCTTTAAGACCCCTCGTACCCTGTGGACACACACACACACACATGCACACACAGTGCTGTCACACAGTGGTTGGTCACAGGAGGTTAAATTGGCCTGGAATCTCAGGAGTGAGCCACAGCGGTGGAGACAGATAGGACATCACATGTCAAATGAAAATGTACTTAGACAGCTTGTTACTGGTAAGCACACATAGTATATATAACATAAACACACACACACACACACACACACACATACCTCAATGTCTGTCAGAACCACCACACACCTACACTAATTGTCTGTCTAGAAACTTGTCTGTCTGCCCTGCTGCTTCTGTTAAATCAAACCAAAACCAATTTGCACTGATACCATCAAGCAGTAAACCGAGAGACTGAACAAGCATCACTGGGAAATTACTGAAATTAAAAAAGCCAATCGGAGAAAGCATGTACAGTATTACAGAAGTGTTTATGAGAGTAATATACTAGCAGAATCCCTGAAAACAGCAAAGAAACCTTTGTTAGCTGTTTAATTTTTTTCAGACAAACCACAAACTGGCTGGGACATCACAGAGTTACAGGACTCGAAGTCTCAGCTAATTTCCATGCATCAAGACAGACTTGTCTCTTTGAAGACTACAAATCCCACATAAACAAAAAACTCCACTCCATCCTTTAGAAAGGATGAGGTGAGCTTGTGGTGTGACGGCATCTGAGAGGCTGCAACAATACAAATAGGAAGCAATCACAAAAACAAAAATATCACAGATTTCCAGAATGATTCTTTTCTGTAAATTACAATTAAGGAGGAAGCATTGTGAATATTTTCCAACAGCTCAATTCCAACTCAGGTGTTTTGTCCTCATTATATCTTCACAGATATTTGTCAGGGGATAAAAGATTGGAGCGCTGGTCAGCAAACATTCCACTACGTGTGACCCAAATCCTCGGATGTTTGTAATGCTGGATAATGCAGCCTTTAACAGCTGCGGCACGAGCCAAACCAGCAGAGCAAACAACAAGACCAAAACAGAGAGCGGGAGGAAGAGGTGGAGGTAAGAGAACAAAATTGAATTAAGGCGCAGTGTGTGTGTGTGTGTGTGTGTTTTGGGGTGGTGGTTAGAAGGCAGTCAAGGCCCAGTGATCAGTGATTTGACCAGCAGTTTGTTCAGAGGGTGACAGGGAGAGCAGAGGTAGCCAAACCCCACCGACCGTCAGACATCAGACACTGAAGGAAATCGTCCATTGACATTAATGATCTCTGGGTCCAATGGGAATCATCTGAGCCTAAAAAAACTGCTCAAGTTCAATTCTAGTTGGTCGAGACGTACACGTGTTCACCCACATGATGGTTAACTGAAATAAAGAGTGCAAAAATCTGTTGCGTTCTTGTGTATCCACACAACACTAATTAAAATGGACACTGATTCAATATTTATTATAAAAGCAGATTTTTCTCAAACAGAAACAACACAGTCTACAAATATCAGCTTTACTGACACATAAACTTTGATTTTGCTGAATTTGTTGGAAGTGATTTAACAGTAATAGTTACGAGACTTTTTTCTGACTTTACATATAGTTTGACATTCTGAGAAATATACCCATTTGCTTTTTTTTTTTTTTTTGCAGCGATAAAGAAAGAGGATAAATACCCCTATACAAAGCTACAGCAAGATGATGGTTAGCTTAGCTTAGTATAAAGGCTGTAAATGGGGAAAGAGCTAGCCTGATACCTCTAAAGCTCACAATTCAACACGTTATAACCGCTCTTCAAAAACACGAACCTATCCGTCTTCTCATCTTACTATTGGCAAGAAAGCAAGTATGCGTGTTTCCCGTAAAGTCAAAGTGTTCCGTAAAACTTGGACAAAGGGTCCGAGGGTTAACAGTTTATCATGATGAATGTGAAAGAAAGCACTGCTCCCCCTTCAAATAACAAAAAGAAAAAAAAAACAAAAACATAAATGAATTACATTTGAATGGGTGGGGCGAAATACAAAATCAAATTTAGCAACCACTGACTACCATTGAATACAACACAAAGCCTCTCTGGGTGCTATTATGGGTGCTCCGCACAGAGA
The DNA here is from genome assembly GCA_036937835.1 of Pampus argenteus. Classification (NCBI taxonomy): domain Eukaryota; kingdom Metazoa; phylum Chordata; class Actinopteri; order Scombriformes; family Stromateidae; genus Pampus; species Pampus argenteus. The sequence continues at coordinate 10,543,269 of CM072875.1, forward strand.
AATGGGTGTGTTGCTCGGTTTGTCTTCTTGAACGTATCGCTCTTTGTCCTTTTTTCCCTTTTGTTTTTTGTCTCACTGATTCTCTCTTGTGGATTTGTCTTTTTCTTTCTTGTTTATAATTTCATTCTTTCGCTCGCTCCCTCTCTCTCTCTGTATCTCTCTACACACACACACACACACACACACACACACACACACACACACAGAGAAAATGAATCCGTGAGGTGAAGCCCTCACAGCAGAATCATTCTCTGTCACTGAGTTGTATTTATAACCCCATCTATCAGCCAGCCCCGGGAATACGTGACACTATTCTCTGGACCAAGACCACCGAACTGCCCCTCAGCCATACATTAGGGTAGGACGAGTATATGTGTGTGTGTGTGTGTGTGTGCGCATTAAGGTGCACATACAGTATATCCATGTACATGTATGTATGGACCTTAGGGAGATGTATGAGCTCCACCTCATTATAGAAAACATACAGTCTCCTGTCCAGCTGCTACTGGAGGACAGAGAAAGAGACAGAGAGAGGGAAGAGAAGGAAACAACAAAAAGAAAAACAATCCAGGAGAGAGACAGAGAGAGAGAGAGAGGAAAATAGAGTACAGCAGATATGAAAAGATGGGGATTAGAGAAAAGAAAAACAGGAGGGTGCTCGTGCTCGCTGTCTCTCTCTGATGAGAGCGGAGATCTATATCCTCTTCTGTCCAAGGTCACGGTTGTTACATGGGAGCACAGCAATCTCTTGGACTCTTTCACACACACACACACACACACACACACACACTTATTGAAGTATGGCTCTGCCGATAACTACAAGCAACCATTATAGATTAAAGCAATTAAACCAGAGGAGACCTTTGACCCAACATTATACCACAGTCAGGATCTTGTGTGAATCATAAAATGTGTGTGTAAGTAGAGGGCATGCTTTACATATGCTTGCCTCTGCAATAACTGCTCACCCTCATGTTAACCTTACAAAGCAATACAACCATTTCCACTCAGCACCCTTTGGCCAATCAAATGGAAAGCCTCAAGTGTACTATAGTTGAGTCAAGGCTGATGACAAATTACAGTAAACTATAGCATAAACCACAGGTGGCTCACGATTTTCCCTTGGTTTATTGTTTTTCCTCTCCCCCCCCTGCCTTCACTTAATTATTAATTCAGTTGTATACCCATTTGCACATAGTTTTCATACAGACATTAGAATGCAGTCATTCATTTGCCTCTATTAGTATACTCCAACACAGTCACAACGAGAAGGAAAGCATAGGCCTCCAATCATGCCTCTCTGTTTTCTAGGATTGAGGCGATATATATTTAGAGACAAAGGGAAGGCATAAAAATAGGAAGAGTGATAGTCAGCTCCTTTCCCCCGCCATGATCCTGAGCAAGGGGGGGGTGGCGTACAAATACAACAAAATGAGATAAGACACTTGTCATTCCACTTTGCAAGAGTGCATAGATATAAAAAGAGTTAAGATGGCAGGAGGGCGGCAGGACAGAAATGAACCAAGGGAAGACCTGTGAGCATCCACCCTGCCGTTACATCAGTGTGCCCCCAGGGTTCAGGCGGAGGGTGTGTGGGGCTCCCTCTGCTGGTGCACAAAAAAAAATCATCCCATCCCACTCCTCTTTCTCTCTGATAACAGAGACCTTTAAAGGGATGCTTTTCACAAAAATGAACAAAAACGTGTGAATCAACCCATTCCCACTATGGATCGTGCCCAATTTGCAGTTAGCGGCAATTTCAATTCTGCTGAAGCACCTTGCTAATCCAACCTTGCAACTGCTTTTCTTGAAAATGGCAACAATTTTCGATGAGATCAATAGCTCTGGTAGTAAACTAAGCTCGTTGACATCTTAACGCTGTTTTCTGCTAACACAATCAGCTCTATCAAAGAGACTGTGTTCCTTCCTTAATTGAGCCTTGAGAGCTGTATCTTTTTATGACAGTCAATTCTGCTACTATACTACTCAGAGGGAGGATTTCCTGGAATAACACTACTACTGCCGAGATACATGGGTGGAGAATATGCACACTCATAGACAAACACAAGGTGCTCATACACACACACACACACACACACACACGCACTGACATAAAAGAAAAGAGCAACCCTCAGCTAAGCGTGCAGTCACAGCAAAAAAAGAAAAAAACAAAAACCAGCACGCTGAAAGGTAAAAGCAAAGCATAGAGTGCAACAAAAATGACTTCATTGGATTAGTGTCCCATTGGGGCATACACACACACACACACACACACACACACACACACACACACACACACACATAAGTCAAGCACTGGGCTTAAAGGTGCCAATTAGGCCAATAGTCTGAAGCAGCAGGACAGAGAGATGAAAGACCAAGTGAGTCACACAGAAATGTACACACACACGCTGCCTGGCACAATCTTTTTAAAATGTGTATTAGTAATCAAATCATTCTGACCAGTCAGTCACTCACTAACTCTCAAGTTGAGCATGATTACACACACACACACACACACACAAGTCACAGATGCCCGTGTGCGTTTATCTAAATCAACAGGCGTTTCCTTTGGCTTCCAGTTCATCGTTCATGCTCCTTTCAATGAATATTGCAACAGTGTGTTAGTGTTTCCCTCACATGCGTTGTCTCCTACTGTTGTAATGTCCCTCCTCCACCGTCTCTCCTCTCCATCACACCTCGCTCCTCATCTCATCCTCCTGAGCCTTTGTTCTGTGTGAACTCCTCAGGGCTGTGACATACATTCAGCGCGATGTATTGTAGGGTACACACAGCTTATATATTGTTAAGTCAGCCGGTGACAGGAGGGTCCCATCAAACCTTTGGTGTGGCCTGTCTGTGTGTGTGTGTGTGCAGGGGATGTGAATTATGATGTGATGTGAATCATTTGATTGTTCAGTCTATCCTGTGAACGCTTGTGGAGTTGTGTGAGAGTGAGTGAGAAAGAGACGCAGCTCATAGCAGGAACGGGGGGAGCTTTGTTGAGCTACAGGACAGGGTATGTATTTTCCCCAGTCAGACTGTCTGACCGCCAGCAAGCATTACAATGCCATATACTACTCTTCCAACTTTGCTTCAGATAACCTGCCTGCAAAACTGTCCTTCTCTGCAGCTAGATTTTTTTTTTCTTCTCTCCACTTAGTGCAAGTTCAACTTTTCCATTAAACAAGCCAGCTCCCATGTTTCAGCCCACCAAGCAGTCAGAAGTAGTTAGTAAATGTATTGGCTAATTTCAGGCCCAGCATCGATGTTAATACAATAACTGAGAGAGGCTCAGCAGCAGCGTGTGACAAATTGAATGTAATTGCTGCTCCTCATTTGCAGACTGAGGCAGAAGGCTGTAGTCTATAGAAAAGACATCATTTATCAATGTGTTATAATAATATCTAGATCTAATTGAGAGGGATTTGGACAGAGATGTCAATGTTGTTTTTGGCGTAATCATTATAAGTTAGGCTTCTTCACTGACAGAAAAAAAAAAATAGTTAGTGGATGGAAAAATAAAATGTGAAGGAGCTTTAAGTGAAATGTCTACATCAGCCTGCGCTATGTTCAGCATGGCAGAGTTGCCTGTGTGTATATGTCATACAAATTTAATGGCAATATTCCCGGAAAAGAAAAACGTGACGTACATTTTTTTTTCTCTCCTTCTGTCTCCCTTTTTCTCCGCTTTTCTTTATGCATGATTCATAAACGAGCCGAGCACTTAACGGCAGTCCCCGCCGCTCCGCTCCTCTCTATCCCCGGGAAGTGGAACCGCGGGATGGGGCTGCCCTATCCGAGACCACGGCGCACAACCCCAACTAGGCTACAAGGTTCACATAACCCCGCCAGGTCACCCACCTTCATTCTCCGGGTAATTCCGTAAGGCTCGGCACGGCGTCAACGCGTGAAAAACAAGCAGGGAGCACAGGAGGAAAAGGGATGGATAGATCCACAGGACGCGTGGTGGTGGTGGTGCCATTTTCAGGCTGCGCTGCGCCCTCGCTGCATCCCTGTTGGCGGTGTCGAGTCGGTGAGCGCAGCCCTGCGATTGAGGAGAGGGAGAGAGAGCAGGGCAGAGCAGGGGGGAGGACAGGAGAGAGAGAGAGAGAGAGAGACAGAGAGAGACAGAGAGAAGCTAAGAAGGAGGGTCCACAGCCAACCAAGTCCTGTCAGTCAGCCGTCCCACTCTGCGGTTGTTTGGCAGACTTTGGACACCCGCACACCAGACTACACTGTTAAAACATAAATCTGAACTAGTCATTAAGACTGATACCGAGTCTTTAAAAATCTATTTTATTGAAATAAAAGAGGCCGTATAAGATAGATTTTTTTTTTTTTAATTTGCAGCTCAAATCAAACCCAGTACTCTGAACAAAATTTGGACATTTCTTCAGGGACATCATCAACACTTTGTAATCTCTTCCAAGGCCATCCTAGACTAAAAAGCCTTACACAACACAATCTCAAACATAATAGGCTTTAAAATGTCACAGCAAAACCAAACATCTTATGGGAAATAGTGGATTTTAGGCACATTTTCCCAACTATTGTAGCACATTTTATTTCAAAGGAAGAAGAGAATAGCAAAAATGATTCAGATATATTCTTTTGCTCAGCTGACAACTCATTATGAATTCAAACAGTGACAGATGTGTATACCACGCATCCACCTTTCAGGAGCAGTGACACAGCTAAAAAGAGGCGCAACCAAACATTAAAAGCAAATTAATTATGATCCCAACTAAAACAATCATCATTATGAACCACATACGAATATATATATTTTAGAGATTTCATTCACATCATAAAATACAGTTGAGAAGGTTATTCCACAACGGGAACTGTCATCTGTCTGAGTTGATGGGTTTACCCGCCACACAAACAATCTCACTACTGATCCAGATGTGTTGTGATCCACAACAGATAGTGTGAGTATCACCAGGATAAACATTTTCATCTCACTGTATAAAATACTGTCAATTATTTTGATAAGCAACATGGGCACATGGCAATTAGTCAGTTCCAGCATGCGTCTTTCTGTCTTTGCCCAGTTGTTGATACGGTTCCTGCGGATGCTACCAGCGGTAGACAACGCTGACATGCTCGAGATTCCAATCAAACACTTTATGGAGATTTATTCAGTCTATATTACATCTATTGACTGTAGTTTAGATGACATGTGTGTGTGCATGTGTGTGTGTGTGTGTGTGCGTTTGTTGGCTGTTGGTATGTCTCGAGCAGTCTTTAAACATGAATAAATAATGTGTGCAGCCTGTCATATGAAATGTGCGAGGAGAAGCTGAGTGTGAGCAAGGTCAACCTTTCAATCTTCCACACTGACAGAGCTCATGTGGCAATACCCCTGCTCCCCATGGGAGGAGACGCCGTTTAGCAGGATATGTTACTTTTCTCACTTAACTGCTCATCTGTGTTGCGCATCTCATCCATTCGCCACTGTCTGTTTAGACCAGTTTAATAAATTGTAGATTGAGGTCAACGCAAAATAAGACATTTCCCTGAAAACCAGTTTATGGAAATGAAATTATGAAATTGAATTTGTTGACAATTATTGTGATGTGAGATTAATTTCTACCATTCAGTCCTCAAAAGTGACAGTGGAAAATTTCATGTTCACTTTTAGATCTCCTTAGATCAAATCATTAATTCTAACATGTTATGTATTTTGGTTTGTGGTTTTCGACATAAATTGAGTGAAATTAGGATCTATTTTCACAACTAATTTAGCATTGTTCTCACTGAAAGCTGAAAGAATGAGGTAAAAAGATCCCACGGGTCACCTGATGCGTTGGGATTTTTCTCCCCAGAGGCAGTAGACAAATGTGATGTGATCACGCCATGATTTATGGAAGGATCATGACCACAATTATATTTACCACGAGTAACGTTCTTCTATCACGCTTCCATCCCAAATGAGGCTCCTGAAAGAGCAATAAAACTGTCAAACATATCCTGATTTATGCTGAAATTCAGTTTTACCCGCTCCCGGCCATGTGTGTAGCTACAGAAGTGTGCGTCAGCTTTTGTGGGGTTTTCTTCATGTGTGTGTAAAGCAGCCACCTCCACAGATTTGTTAAGGGTCCAATTATGATGATCATTTGTTCCTTACAATGACTTTACTTGGATGACCTAATTTCCACATTGAGTGTGGGGGGAAGGAAAAAAAATTCTTCTTCTTCTTCTTCTTCTTCTTCTTCTTCTTCTTCTTCTTCTTCTTCTTCTTCTTCTGCTGCTGCCATGACACTGCATTCATCCATGCAGTAGTGACAAAACATTGCTGTCATACATTCCAGCGGTGACAGCATGACACAGCCCCTTAAACCCTTGTCATTCCCTCTACCACACACACATGCGTGCACAGAAACACGCACACACATCTTGCATTCTTTATGGAAGAGTGATCTCGCCAGTGTAAAGGAGTGCTTTTGCATAATGTCATTTCAAGGCTACACACAGATACATTCAGTGACAATTCACTGACAGAGCTGAGCAACAGTAGTATAGGAGAAACATTTGAAATGTGTCATGTGTTTCCTTCTGGCTTGTATTACTTTATTTGACCCTCTTGACTAAAGCTTGTAGGGTTTTTTCCAGAAGGAAGTACTGATGTCTTTCTAGCCCTTCACTGATTTTGAGAAGAATTCTTCTTTCATCCAATTTCCCTCCTCTTATGACCTCAAGACTGTTACCCCTCACCCTGCTTGGCCTGGCTGGGTCAGCTATTCACTTTCTCTGTCTTGGTCTGCTAACCAGCCGCTCTCTTTCTCTTCCTTCCAACTACACACACACACACATATACAGTACCGTATATATAGCACCTATATAGGAAAACAGAAGACAGTCACAAAGTAGAAATAGATTTTGCGCAACAGGCAGTGCAGCAAGAGCGTGTGCAAGTGTGTGAGTTGCATGCATGTGCCATTGGTCGCAATTGCTTGTTTGACAAGGGCCAGAGGTGATGACAGGGTCGTCTGCCTTGTCAGGGACTCCCCCCTGTAGCCACCAATCTCTATACACACACACCCTTAGCCTATTCAAAGCCACTCACTCATGTGCTAATGTCTCTATTGTGACAGCCTGAACACTTTATGGGCAACAGCTTGGTGCTGGCATTTGGGCGAAGGCATGTATGTGTATATAAGTGTGTGTGTGTGTGTGTGTGTGTGCCCATGTCTAGTTCATCCACTGGAGAATATGCCCATCTAGAGCCCAAAGCCTTGAGACCTCAAATCCTCTGCTCTAGACCGGTGACAGGTGAGCAGAGAATAACAGGACAGGGGAAACAGAGACATTTTCAGGCACGAAGATTAAAGGACACGACTGCACACACACACACACACACACACACACACACACACACACATCATTCCATTTCACTCCACTCTTACTTTCCTACTACCACCGTCTCAGTTAAGCAGGCAGAACGATTCGTCATGTCAGGGAGCCCTGGTGCTACCATACAACAAAAGGTGAAAGGGAGTGTGGGAAAGGGCTGGTGTACAAAGCTCTCCCTGCCCCCGCCTGTCTCCCTGTCTCGGTTGCATATGCAGGCCCCTTCAGCATCCCCCACCCTGTAGTCTCTTAGGTCCCCATCTGCAAAACACACCCAATCTCTTTAGACCTAGACATTAACTTTCATATCCCAAGCTTACCGTTTTATTTTATGGTGCAGGATATCATAGCTCACAGCACTAGGAGGAGTGAGGTTAAGATTTTTATTGTTCAATTTTAAAACATTTGAGTTCATAGCTAGTGTGCACAAAATATCTGAAACATCAGGTCTCTAGAGCCTCAAAAAAAACCTTTAGCTCAGTAGAGACAGCCATTCAGTCAGAGAGATAGAGGGAGGAAGAGACAGAGTGACAGAAGGAGAGAGAAACAGATAAAAACAGCTATTTAGGGAGAAAAATCTGCCAGTCTCTGCCAGCGCTACGCACAAAAAGAAAGCAGGAAAGAGAATGAGGATATCTCTGAGACTGATGCCAACTACGCAGACAGAGAGGAAAACAAACAAACAGACAGATAGATAGATAAAAAAGCTGAGAGAAGGATATTCCAAGATGTTCCAAGTGTCTTCTCGTCTGAGCCATGTTTGTGTACCTGATTTTCTCTGGTTTCTAGAGACACACACACAAACACAAAGACTTACTGCTGACTCGTAGGAAAAGTGAATGGTGTCTGGCATATAGCTTAGCCCAGATGAAGGATATTTACCGTAAGTCTGCCGGTGAGCAGCAGTCAGTGTCTTACCGGCTCAGTCATGTCCTTCTCAAACAGGAATGATTTAACAATCAATGAAAACTGACCTTGCCTTCCAGTATTACATTCCTGCCGGAGCTTACCTATTAGGCAACGATAAGAAAACACGCAGATTCACCAGCAGAGGTGAGGTGAACAACAGTTTAAATAACATCTAGGAAACAGAACAAGGTCATTTGCAGAATAATGTTCCATTAATGGGAAAATACTAAATATCTATCTTTATGTCCCTCACAAAATTATCTTGAATCTAATCAAAACAAATGGGAGCAAGTCAGGGCATTTATGTTATTTGCCTTATCCAACGTCATATCATATCAAAGGTGGAGCAAGAGAAGAGGGATGCATGGGTGGATAAAAGAAGGATGGGGTCATCATGATGAATTGGAATTTGCCCAAAGAGTGACAGGATGTTGGCAGAGACAGTAGGGAGAGATGCCCAACTCAGAGCTCCATCATTTCCTGCCTGCTTAATGCTTTATATCGATAGGCCAGTGGAGAGCAAGGAGAATATGAATATAGATTTAGGCTTCAGTCATACATATGGATCACACACAATTGTTGTCATCAGGTCTCTGATTTTATTAGGCTCTGTAGTTGCTGATGCCTCAGAGACAGTTAATCCTTGGTCTATGCAGGTATGTATCACTTCAAACAGGCATTATTTTCTTGAACAGGAACATTTTTAGATTTATAACAAAAGGCCTTTTTTTTTACAGAAGACATTTTGTCATCTCACAGTTGGAAAAAGTACAAATAATAAAATAGATGATGGCTGAATTCCATGTAGCTGCTTCACTTTTACGGTCATGGTATTATGCGTGCTGACACAACATCTGAAGAGAACAAAGCCATCATTAATATTATTAGTTCCTACTATGACAGGTGACAATGACAAAGTCTCATGTTTTCCAAAATTACTGCCTGTTAACTATGTAAAGCAATACTTGGCATATGGGAAAATTACCAAATTACCATTACGTCCCTTCGACTGTCAGTGAGGGTGCAAAATGATGATGGTTCATATATGTCTGAAATCACAATTTAATGCTCACTGTAGAATTAATTAATTAATGAGTTTCTTTGATATAGTTAGAGTAGTGAATGAGTGAACAGGAGAGGTCATGCTTTACTGTTGATGTCATTAAGACAGAGATCCATAGGACAGATAATGTATACATTTAAAACACATTTGGAGCTCTTAAATTAAAAAAAAATGCAGATTGTAAATTGCTAAAAACTGAAGGGATGCACAGATTGTTCATAGACATAAATATTAAAAAATACAGAATACTCAGGGTAATTACACAGATAATTTGTAGTAAAGTAAATTTAGGCCTAACAATATTCAATAAGGGAGTCCAGTTGAATATGAGTTTGATTCTTAGTAAAATTTGAACACAGTAATCAAACTGAACAAAACAACCACACCAAGACACTTTAGAAGAAATGGTCTCGGTCTGGCCACAAACACATTCTGGAGCGGTTAGTTTGTGTTAGTAACGTGACCTGACTGCAATGGTTTGCATAGATTAGCTAGCAGCTAGCCAGAGAACGAATCGAGGTCCGACCTCAACTTACATTAAAGTACATTGTCTTGATTGACAGACAGGACCTTCTTCTTGTTACATCTTCGCTCTTTCCTGCCCCCAGACAAATCTCAATGAGCAGAGTGAATGAGCACTTTAATGTGTGTGTGTGTGTGGGTGTGTGTGTGTATGTGTGTGTGTGTGTGTGTGTGTGTGTGTGTAAAAAACAAAAACAAGGGGGGAAAAAAGTTTATCCACATCTACGGATCCAGACTACAGCAAGCTAACTATAGGTCTGAAAGCGTCCACAGACAGTATATGGTCTGAGAGCAGGAAGCATCAAAGGACTGGCAAAGAGTTTCCACAAGTGAGGAGTAACTAAATGTATCTCCATGCTGTCTTTCATGTCATTTAGGCTGCATCACTGTTAGTGCACTTTTGTCCACTGAAGGGCAGTAAGTAGCAAGAGTAGTAACACAGAAAATAATTGCATTTACAGGTACACAGAGAGCCAAATTTCCAGCTGTACCAGCTCAATTCAGCAAGGTGAATTGGAGGGATGGAGGAGCTCTGTCTATCAGCAAATAAATGTTTGAGTCTGACAAACCAAAACAATGACCTCAACGTGTCTGAAAGCTACAATAATCTACAGACATCCAGTTACATTACATAACAGTTTATTAATTGCTAACTTTCAAATTACTGCTTGACTGTAAATAAACACTTTCTTAGGAGGTGTGGATTTCTTTTTCACCTTTCCTTCACACACAAAAGCACAATTATGTACTGCGGAGCAGATACACATGTTGGTGTGATTTGTCACCGTCTCTCCTGGCACAGACAGGCCTGCACTAATGGACAGACACTCTTTGTGTGCTAAACAAATTAACTCCATTACTAACAGACAGACAGCAAGGGTGAGAGAGGCACACACAGAGAGAGAACCAAAGGTACAAGATAAGGGATATAGAGGGAGATAAATCTAGTGAAGGGTAAACATAAAAAGGAAAGGGAGCAGGCAAGAGATTTATGCATGGTATACAATGAATAAGAGAGAAGCTGTCTTATCAGACACAATTTTGTGTCAGTGTATGTGAGGCTATATGTATGTGTGAGCCGGGCTCCATATTTAAGCGCTTTGAGCCCTCATGAGAGAGGGTGAATGTGCATTATCGTCCATCCATCACTCACTCATTACTCATTCACTTACTTACACTCCGACACGCACATATACACACACGCAGAGTACATACATGAATGCTGATATGCCCTAATACGTGCACTTAACACCAGACTGGAGGCGAGCGAGACACATTTATCTCAATGCAACTATGTGGAAATGATGCTGAGTGCATCTGTGTATGTGTCTATGTGTGTAAGAGAGAATGTGATCCACCAGGTTTCAGGTCAAAGCAATTCTCTGTCAAATGATAGGTTCATAATCTGATTGACAAACAGACTCCCTCCTCTCCTCTGTCCTCTCCTCTCTTTCTCATCGTTTATCATCCATTTTCATTCTTTCTCATTATCCCCTCCCTCTGCTGTATACATTCCTCTGTTCCTTTTACACCCTCTTGTTTGTCCTGCCTCCCCCCCTTTGTTCCCCTCTTCCTCCCCCCATCCTTTCTCACTGTGGATGATATAAACACATCATTCTTCAGTCTCCACCATGATCACATTACCTGTGGTATCGCTGCTCATAACCGCAGCGCCCCGCCACCTGAAAGCGTGGCTCCTCTGTATAAACATGTATGAAATGTTCTCAGTATGGTCAAAGTGATTGAGAACAGAAGCATGATAACTTTTCCCTCTGTGATAGTGACACTGTAGTGGCCTTGAATGTTTTCTCTGAAAATTACAACAGTCATACAGAGTTATGTGAAGAAGAGGAGTGATACTTCTCACTGTTGACAGGCTGTATCAGTTCAGAGTCATCACCGAGACCACTCAGTGAAAATGCAATCTTAGGCATCATTTCAAAGGGCTACTAGAAATGCTCGTGTGGAACAGGAACATTTTAGATATATAACAAAAGGTGTTTTCAGAAGGCTATTTAACATCTCACAGTTGGACAAGTCAGACAATTTTAATTTCAATTTTGTCTTGAGGAAGAAAAAGGAAAACATTTTAGAGAGAGAGAGTCTTATTTGTCATTATCACAGAGATTTAATGATATGCTATAGGCCTCATTTAAACTCTTAGCAGCTGCTTGGGATCTATCGTGCCATGTCACTCAACAATCAATATCTCTCTCACACTCACAACATACACACAGCCTGGGAGGAATCTCTCTTATCGGGAAACATCAGATCAAACAGATACACTTGAATGGCTATTGGGGCCAGATTGACTCACTGTGAGGGGACTCTGGATCAATGTTTTTGCTTGCAAGCAAAACTCATCCCGTGTGTTTGAATTTGTGTGACCGGGGAGTGTTTGCCTGCCCAACCAGCTGTCTGCTCATTCACAGTATATTCATATTAAGGTAGCAGTGTGGATCAGAGGACACACCTGCACGCCACAGAACAGGCAGAGTGCAACCATGGACTTGCCTGACAAGAAAGGCCCCTGGCCAAGCTCTCCCGCTGGGTCTGAGAGACAAAGACAAGTGTCTGTGTTTCCAAACATGGGCCCCACTCACCACCCAGAGGTCAGGAACTTAGAATAATCTAGCTCAAACAGGAGGACATGCTTTCTCATGCACACACACACAAACACACACACATTTAGGGATTAAGGCTTTGATATGACCCTGCTTAACCCAGTCGAGGAAAGAATGGCGGGGTGTCACAGGGGGGAAAAAAGAGCTGTAGGAAAACGGGGATAAGCAGAAGAAAAAGTTCAAAGTGCGGGGTGATGGGGTTTACGTGGGTAGAAAGACAAAAAAGTGGTGGTGGTCGAGGTATTGGTGGTGGTGGTGTTGTGTGTGTGTGTGTAGGGTGGGTGGGGTGAAAAAGAGCAATCATGGGACATGTGCTTGACAGACAGAGAGCTAGTGCATGCCTACTGAAAGACATAAAGAAAAGAAGCAAGAGGGTGAGATATGGACTGAATGGACTGTATGATCAAAGCTGACAAATAATAAAGAGTGAGATAAAGAGAGAGGGAGACCTTGCTGCAGTGAATCATCATGAATGAGCACGGTGGTTTAAAAAGGACACATGCTCTTTGATCCTCTCCTAATAATGTTTCTCAAGCACAGCATCGTCTGAAATGCCACCACCAAAGGGAGACAAACGACTGACGAGCAGACACGAAAATCAATCTGTGGGTTTTGCTAACTGCCTGCAAAAAGACACACAGCAACAGGAACTTGTTTCTTTTTTAAAGCACAATATCAAACTAATAGCGAATGTTTAAGCACTGCAGTGTCTAAAATGGAAAGTCTAAATTATTCAAAGCCAGCTGACATTTTTATCTCTTTAACCTTACTACTTACTGTATTGAAATGAAGAGTAGAATAATGTCAGCTATAGCCTAGGGGTTGTAGCAGTTGTATTTTTGACACTCTAGACTACTGGGCTAAATATGGATGACTCTCTCAGAGCCTGTCAAGTTCAAACTCCCCATTCACTGACTGCATGCAAAGTACGCCATCTAGTGCACCAGTGTGAAGGTTCATAAAGGAAACTGAAAATACAGAGGAGGAAGATCAGAGTAGCGTGTTAGGTGTTTTATCATTTTGGACTCTGACAGTAAGAACTAAACTGTCAAATGCACATTTTAATAACCATTCAATCTGAGTAGAGCAGCTGTATAAAGTGTCCGCTGATGATAATCCGTCTTAATTTTGTGTCTCATCTTTGGGAAGGGGAGAGAATTTTAAAAGCAAACGTGGCAGAAAACACATCAAGATTTAAATTTCCCCAACTGGGAAACAACAAAGAAAAGACTGATATGAATAACTTGGATAATATAAAACAGACAACAATGTATGTAGTGATTCATTTATAAGGGAGCTCCTGGGAAGATGTTGATGTTTGGTGCCAGTTGAATCCCTCCCACCACTTTTCCATTGTGGGTCACCAAGAAGTCTCTATTAAGTACAGTAAACACGAAGATGCCAAAAACAGCTAGTACCCCTAACAATAATACCTGGACCAAAGCCTTGTTTGTGTCAGATTAAGGCAATTTGATTTATATAACCCAAATGTATTTAGGAATATGTACCAGATGAGCACAATATAAATTGCAACAATAAAGGTGTAAAAACTAGATTTTGGCTCAGGGGGCTTGCCTTAGTGTAAATTCTCAAACAACAAAAACTAAATATCAAAATCAGTTGACAAGCAGTAAACCTGTGCTTTTGAGACCCCTGTGCCTGGGATGATATCAGGAGAAAACATTTGAGAAATAAAACTCTCCAATATTTAGATAGTTTTCAATGTGTTTAAATCTCATCTGTTATAGTCTTTTAATTTCAATACACTATAAATGTAATTAAGTTTAAAAAAAAAAAAAGCATCCACCTTTTACAAGAAATTATGTTTTTTTCAAAAGAAATGGCAACCTCAATCAACATAGAAACAGAAAAGAAAAAAAAATGCAGAGCACCTACTACTAATCGACCCATTTTACCAAATCTAAGGAGAGGAGTGGACAATTTGCTGTCTATAATAGCATTGGCCAAAAGAGACAAGTTACTGAAGCGGTGAAAACCCACTCCATCTGATATGATCGTGCTGGATCAGCTGTGGCATTGCGCGTCTCCCAACCGTGAAGAACTGCGGGCCGAGCGCTGCTATAATTAAAGCGCTTATTGATTAGACTTTACGCTCTCCTGTGACCTCTGGACCGTGAGCCGGAGGCGCGGGGCGGGTCGGTCCCTCTCACAGACATTCAAATCGCCTCAGAGCCACGAGAGCAATGTCTATGCTAATGTCTATGGTAATATAACCTCCGGTTTAAGTCGATTATTGACGCTCTCCCTAAATGGACGGTTGATCCACAATTGAAGTTTCGTGTGCAGTGGTCAATAGCAACGAGATTGATACCGGGGCAGGAGGTCAGTTTCATTTCTACTCCACTGGCTCCAGGAAATGAATTGGGGATGACTCGGTTAATTGAAATATTAATTGGAAAGTAAATGACATTTTTCAAAGCCAAGTGGGATTTTTGTTCATCCCTCAGTATGAAGCAGATATATAGATCCATCAATAGGGTTCTGGGGAATGAGTCAGAGAACCTCATTTGTTGAGGTCCAACCTCTGTCTAATTTCATCTAGACATTTGTGTCTTTTTTGTATGTTTGCACAAGTAATTTGTGTGTGTCTGTCCTGAGGGGTTAATAAAAGAGGGAGGCAGAAGAAGAAAGCTGGCTATACCTTGCCTGTCGGAAAACAACGAATAACAATGGTTGATGGACCTCTGGCGGGTGCTGGTGCTGAGGGCCAAGCAGAACATCATGCAATCAGTCTGAGAAAGGTCGTTGTATTGATCGGCGTATGGCTCCACTACATATCAAAAGCATCTTTGCTCTTTCCAACACTTCTCTCTGAAAATGACCTGAAGTGCACTGATCTTTACGACAAGTCCATCCCCGGGCAGCTGTCTGGCCTGTCATGCCGTGGCACCAGCGTCTATCGGACTCAAACACAGACACATAGCTTTTTGTTACACTATTCCTGGCCTTTAAAGAAGTTTTCTGGCTGTTTTTTTTCTTATTTGAGATAAACTTTATCAGTCATGTGTACAGACAGACAGATAGGAGAGGGAACGGGTTAATCAGAAGATCTGATCATGATAATTCTACGAAAAAAAGAAAGAAAGAAAAAAAGAAAATCACATATCTTGATCTTCTAAGACAAATTAATAAAATTCCTCAGTGTCGGATAAAGGATATCATTAAACCCTTGATATGCCTGGAGCCGATTCTTCATTAAACAGTGAGAGCAGACACAGCCAAATATATCCATCTGATGAGACACTCCTTTAATTACTGGTCTCATTTGTGACATGACTCTCACAGTTGTGTCTTTGTCTGTAGGTGCATGTGTGTTTTCTGACTGAGGGCACAACCATGATTTGGGTTGTGTGAATCATGCATGCGTAGGTGCGTATGCATATTGCACTCAGCAAGTTGTGGTTTGAGGCAGACTTTGGTTTCCTTATTCTTTCTCACTTATGCACGATGATGAGGTGGGGTTGTGTGTATGCTATCGTGCCCATGTTTAGGGACTTGACAACGTGCTTCTCATTCCCATTTGTGGTCGATATCAGATGAGGATATAAAAGTAAGTATTGATTGTAATTGCCTGCGACGCTACAGTCCATTCTCTTGCTTTATCAAAAGACTAATTCCTATCAGCTACACTGTCGACCAATCAACAGCCCTGGCTGATGCCAAGGACAACAACTAATGAACAAGAGAGGAACGAGTAATCCAGCGAAGCATTTCTGCTCTGACAAACAGCCGGCCACGGGGGTGATAATGATGAGGCTGGGATATTGGGTGTGGAGAAATGTGCACATGCGTGTGTATATGAGTGCCAAGTACATCATTGCATGCAAGTCATTATTTGTGTACTTGTTTGCATGTGCACCTGTATGCCTTTGTGGGTTTCTGTATGTAGTATGTTTGTAGAATGTGTATTTGTATGCATTTTTATGCTTGGTGAATGCATACACCAAGTTTTCACTGATTTTAATGACAAGGACATTTTGGACGACCGGCGTTTGTGCTTCTTGGAATGTGTTGTTGTTTACTGGGGGAGTAAAGGGCAGGATGCTAACATTTGCCTTCCATCCTGACAGCAGGTGGACAGCCAATCATGTGTCCATTTCTGCTGCCATTGTAGAGCTGGCATAATGATGTCAGTGTTGGCTGAGATGCACCACAGAGCCCAAATACATACGGTAGCGTAGGTGTCAGTTTCCTTTTTCATTTCTGTCTCTGGTTGTGTATCTTCAACAATCTCTTCAGTGGATCCTCTTTGTGGTGCTATTTAACTCACTGCTTCTTTGTATGTTGCTCTACCTGTCCATTGACCTCACCTTCTATCTTTACCTCTTTCACGCTCTCCTTTTCAGCCTCTCATCCTTTCTCAATTTAAGCTTTAAATTAAATCCATTATATTGTCAGTTTGCCTGTCTCTCTGGTTGGTTAAATGCTGTGTTGCACGCCTCTATTTCCTCTGTGTGTCCCATGAAACTACTTTTCAATACTATGTCCTCCATCTTTTTGTGTTTTAGCCCTTTCTTTTTGGTAGTTCAAGTGAGGTTTAAAAATAAAACTGACTATTCAAAACCATTATGTTCAGCGTTTTTTCCTCTTTCTGGCTGATCAGACTGCTCAGGTAGAAGGTGGGCAGAGCTATTCTGGGAATTATGAAATATCACAGGACTTAATGCAGGCCTACTAATTAGAGCACGATAGATAGCCTACTGGATCTTGAGGCCACATTTGAGGGTTAAAATAAGTAACACTATACATAATAACAATATATTGTCTGATTTAAAATTATTTTAACATAAACACATAACAACAAACACATGTTTCTAAATTACCTCAAACTTTTTTTTTTTTTTTTTTTTTTGTTACTACCGGCAGACATATTCAGCGATGCAATATGTGATTAGCTTAATTAACACCACAGCAGAAGTCATGGAAAATGGGCGATGGTGCTAAATACTTGGTGATGGTAGTTTGTAAACTATATTCGATTATTGTAGCAGTGCAGGATTATGTAAGTATATATTGCAACACATCCTATCACTTCCATTTTGGGCTGGTCAAAGTTCACCTCTAGCTACGCAAACGCTTTGTGCAGACTCCTCGTTTTAGTTTTAAATGTCATAGCTGTAAATGCGAAATGTGAATGAGCCTCATAATAAGTGCAACAAACCAAATAGGAGTCAGTGAGGTGTTAATCAAAAGTCCACACACCTACAAAGTCTTGAGGGGTCTCATCCTCATCTGCCAAAAATAATTTCAGTCATCTGTGTGGGTGAATCATGTATGTGCAGGGCCTTTAAATAAAGCTTGAGTTAAAATGTCACTGTCAGTGATGAGTGTGGTTGACAACAGATTTTATTTTAATTTCAACTTGGAACATATAAAAAAAAAAAAGAAAAAAAAAAGTACTATCCTGTTAATAACAAGAAAGACTGAGCTAATAAGTGATAAAATTCAATGCCTGTTTCAGCTACCAAAACTTAAATACTATCAGTGACTCTGAAAGTAGAAGCAGCTTGTGGCTTTCACACTGAGTGCAATGGAAATGAGAAGTGTTTTGAGTGATGCTACTTGCATTGTGGATAGAACTGCGGTGAATGGTCCGTTTGTCATCTTTGGCCTTGTGAAAGGTGTACTCATAGTTTCCCCCTCCCCCCTGTGTAAGCCACAGACTCCATGATGATGAGTTGGGGGTGAGGTGTAAGGGCTTGTGTTTTACTGTATAAATACCAAACCCAGAGCTTGAACGATCACAAACACAGAGAGAACACATCGCTTATTAGAAGAGCATACATGAACATATGCTCCACAGCCGCTTGACTCGGTGCTACGATAAACTCCTCAAGCGAGCGGTGAGATCGTTTTCAGCGAACTATTCAGACCGTACAGGTTTGTTTTCAGATATACCACACAGCCGTTGACTGACAAAGCCCAGGTGTCATTTTGAAGATGGGATTCGGCCTGGTGTTAGCCACTCTTCTCTGCTTCACCACATGGATGACTTCTGTCCATACAAGTGAGTATTACATAAAATAATACTATATTTTTTTGATTAGGTGTTTGATGGGGTAAAATGTATAAAAACTCAACCTAATCTTTCTTACTTATTTCTCTTATTTAGCCAATGGTCCAGCGCCAAACTGTTGTATCCAGTGGTCCAACACCAGAGTCCAAGTTGAGCGAATTATGAATTACACCATTCAGGCTGAAGGCATCTGTCCCATCACAGCCATAGTGTAAGTGGTTACAGAATTAAGTCATATGGGACAAATACCCAGATGTACTCCATTATATTTTTAAAGGGTGGGTTCACCGAATGTACAAAAAAAAGAAATTCCACACATTTTCTCACTTAACTAAAAAAATGAAACTGCAACATCTCTTTGTAGAAAGCGTACCTGATACTCTTGATAGTCAGAATACCTAAACTGTCAATACTTTGTTTAATGGTTGTAAATAAGTGGGAAAATATAGTTATTTTCTTTTAATGTGGATGAAGCACCCTTTTAAGAAATGACTTGGAAGTATTTAATTAGAAACTATGTTAAACTTTACTACAGTGCCATTAACATCACACAATCAATTACAGGTTTCTGACAAAAACAGGAAAGAGGATTTGCTCTGACCCTAACACTGCCTGGGCACAGAAAGCCAAGAATAAAGTGGACGAAGAGACAAAAGCTGTGCTAGGGAATGGACAGAATGAAGAAGGATCAACAAGTGACACCGGGACACCAGCTCTTTCCACTGCATCAATAAAAGCAAAGCAGAAGAATCGCAGAAATGGAAAGAGACGGCAGAGGAAAGGGAGCAGGAAGGGACAAAAAGGGAGAAAATGTGCCTGAGGAATCTCAGTTCAAATCAAACTTTCCACAGTCAGCAAATATTTACCTGTCCACTTGGACTGATCCTGCTGTATCACATTAACCGTAAACAAGTCTGAAACAAAAACAGACCTTTATACATTTATATAAATATGCAATACATATTTAAACATGTGTCATAAATGTGTGTGTATGTCATATATTTTTTTTACCTTTTGCACTGTCAGTTGACAATAAAGACTTTTTGAGCAAATTTTGTGTTTGTGTGGAACATAATTAGAATCTGAATTTGTTTGTTGTTGGCACATACAATAAATCGGACTCTGGTTCCTAGTGGCTCTCAATGTTGGTACATCGATACAGGAATAGATTGTTATTTAAAAAGAAAAAGACAGCTAAATACAAGTCATTCCCAAAGATGTTTCAGGTTTAATTTTTAATTGTATCTAGTGGTGGGTCGTTAACGGCGTTAACGCGCTGCGATAATGTAAGACTCTTATCGAGCGATACGGGTCCAAACTGAAAACATTGACTAGATAGTGCTATGTGACCATCTCTAACGAGCTGCAGTCTGACTGAACGAGTCCTGCTACAGGTGCAGTAGCACGGACATTAAGCTTTTCAAAATAAAAGTTAGTTTTTTACCACAGTGCATAGAAAGGCGTATAGGTCCTCTGTACATAAACAAAACTGACTGCTAGTAGAAAGATATGAATGCGGTATCAAAAAACAGAAATTATCTTGCATATTAATAACGTAATTCACCTAAAATAATGGACATTTTATAGGGTCATTTACACTAAAGTGTGTGCACCTTATGCAATGCAGAATCGGTTTACTGTAGGAGTTCTTCCAGTCTCAAATACCACCTGAACGCAAAGCATCCCTTTGCTATAAACAGTCAGTGATGCATTTTGCAAACTGATGCATTTTGGCTCCTGTTCTAATGCATCCCCTGGCCTAATCTAGATTAATCTAGATTCATTTCAAGATTTCAGTGAGATTAATCTAGATTTAAAAAAATAATCTATGCCCACCACTAATTTTATCCTTAACAAAATATGCTAAATGAGAATTATTATTACATTAGTTGACATTTTAGACCAGAACAAAAATAACTAGATGTAGTATTTAAATTCATGAATAATATAAGTAGAAAAATGCTTGCAGATTGTGTTTTCTAATAGTGATGTAGATGACCTGTGCTCTATTTGTATAATATTATTGGCTTTTTAGTTCAGGAACGGGTTTGGTTAGTATTTGAAACTGAGGGGCTGCTATATCACCACAGCTGCCACATCCTGTATGCTCAGTTAAATATGTTTATGCATTGGTGTATATTTGTGGTATCTTAATTTACCAGTTGTACACTAGTAGTACTGTTTCCTCTGTTCTGAGAAATCTAGCAATATAAAAGAAAAAAGAAAAAACCTTTCAACAGTCATACAAAACTGAACAAATAAAAAAGCGAAAAACATTTAATAAATAATGTAATTCCTTATAAGAATACTTAAACCTGCACTAACTATGTGTAATAAGTGCATTTTAGCATCTTTCAACTCATTGTTTTGATTTCATGGCCCACAACTTCACTGTTTTTATTCACTTTCACTAATCCCATCTGCCCTATTTCCAACTGCATAAAGCAGCTGTTCAGCTAAAGAGCTCTGATAAACCTAGTGTACACAACCTGCCCAGCACCAAAGTTAAGATAGTGAACGTAGTAAAGCATTTAGCAGCTCAGGCAGATATTTGCCTAAGGAGTTGATGGAGACCAAAATTAAAATTGAACCATTTAAAAATGCATAAATATTTCTGCATTATCATTACATCTGAATAATAAAATCAATAGATAATGGAAAAACTGTCAAAACACAATCCACAAAACCAGCTTTTAAATTATTGAATTCCACTCAAAGGAAGATGGCGTTGCATCTGAGGATACATGTGTACATGAGTGTGCACTGAAGAGGTGTTTTGTGGTTAACCTATCAGCAGGAAAGTGCAATCTCATATGGCGTCTCTGGGTTCAACACGGCGCCTGAATCTAACCCACTAGGGCAGGGGAAGATATTTATTGCCATCTTTCTACCACTTCTACACACACACACACACACACACACACACAGAACACACTCAGAACCATATACCTACTTATATACACTGTATATATGTGTGTGTATATCACACTTGCATTCATTCTTTTATTCAATCAAAGCTTAAGCTGTAATTTTATTTTTATTTTATTCATGTAGCTCAGTTATACAACCAATTTAGCCACGGGGTATGGGAAAACCCATTGCACTGTGGTTTAAGCAATAACTATTCACTTTCAACCCATCAAACTTCCCCCCACAGCTGTACTTTCTCTTTTGGCCCACGCATAGTATATAACAGTTTGTTAGATGCCGATTTTTCTGTTAGCATCGCCAAATGGTGGAAACATGTTAACTGGAAGCCCCTAAAGCTTCCACCTGGTCAGTCTGAAGCCCACGAGGTTTCAGTGTCACACTATTACAATGAGGGGAGATGGAAAATGGCGACCCCCATATATATGAGTCACCACATTTGAAAGAAAACTTTGTGTTGCATGTTTGTGGGTTTAACTGTTTAACATCACTATAAAAAGCTAGAGAACAGCTCTGAGCGTCACAGATTTGAATCATCAGCTGGGATGAAACTATAATATAACATATATTCTTTTCAAATACGCTTTTTAAAAATACCGAACATAATTTACTATACACTGTACATCATCTTTACGCGCTAGGAT
The DNA here is from genome assembly GCA_036937835.1 of Pampus argenteus. Taxonomy (NCBI): domain Eukaryota; kingdom Metazoa; phylum Chordata; class Actinopteri; order Scombriformes; family Stromateidae; genus Pampus; species Pampus argenteus. The sequence goes on from CM072875.1 coordinate 10,565,349, forward strand.
AGACACAATCTCATTAACATCTTACAAACTCCATTTAACAACCATGGCCTTTAACATTCCCATATAGTTGAATCTTTCTGGTAGTCTCAATACAAATTCAGTTGATTGAAAGGGAAAAAAATCAAAAATTAAAAAATTAAAGCAAAAACAAGTTACAGTGCAGTGAAAAATGATTAAGAAATGACATCACTAACAGTCTTCAGCTCTGACTTAAAAACTTTCTATATTTTTTATAGATGTCATAATGAACCTGGAGATTAGTTTTTCCACCACCTGCCTTCAGTTCTGGCCAGTGTGTCTCTGTGGCGATCTCTTCTTGCCAGAGATCACCTTCACTTTCACCAGTGCAATGGCATTGATAAGATTTGTAACTTTAGTGTTGAAGTTGTCCACAAGCTCATCACACTGTAGCTTCCATATGTCTGAACCTGTTTCATTTGAATCACCTCTGCAGGTATGAAGAGGAATAACTATTGAATATTTGTCAAGAAAAGAGCAAGTATTACAGAAAAATGTAAACAATACCTCTTTTCACCACCATTAATCATCTTATGGCCCCTCTGATTTATTTTGTAACCCCTTGGACGAGTCCTGACCTCCAGATTTGGACCCACTGTACTAAGTACACAGTTCCTGAATTTCTTGGACTCTCTCTGACTTGAGAGTCTCTAGCATTTTTTTATACACCATAAATCTGTGATTTGTGGTCTACTATCAAAACAAAAGATCAAAATAAAAAAAATGAGCAGAGGATGCTTCTAGTTGCAGAGACACAGAATGTAGCTATAAACTGTATCTGACCCTGTGATTCACAAACACCAAAACCAAAAGCCATTATATTATGACCATTTTTATTGTCTCTCAGTATCATTGTACAATACAAATAAGAAGTTATGTGCATATGGTATTTACATTCATTTATTAATTTACAAGTATCAAATGAATCATCATATTTAAAAAAAAAAAAAATCATATAATTGACATATATTAAAAAATAATAGCTGCCAGTTTGTGTCAACTATGGTGTAAAAGTTGTGTGTTGGCGTTGCCAGTTCTTTCCATCTAGGAAGGCCATACTGGTCTTTGTCCATATCTTGGCATGGTCAGAGCAGATTCTCCTGCCTCTCAGTGTGGTGAATCTATTAAAAAAACACAAGAAACATAACAGAAAAGACACTCAGTAACATATTGCATTATTTTTAAGAGAAAGAGGTGATCGTGGATAATTCTGAAATACACTGTATCATGTGAATGTACTACAGCTGGCATCAAAGATCCAAGACCATGCCAATTGACTACGCATGTAAATGCAACGCTGAATAGATTTTACGACTTACACGACTGCCTGTATAGGGCATGACGATTTATGTTGTATGTAGTAACTCCTCAGCAGTTCTCGGTGGATTTGAGTGCTTGAAAGTACGCGACAACAACTTGCTATCCCACCTATGAGTAAAGACACAAGACTCCATTAGTATCATCATCATCATCATCATTATTACCATAATCTAACATGCAATAATACATCACATCATATATGACGTAAATAAACAAAATGCACATTTGTAAAACAAAACACAAAAAAAACTTTATTATTACATTGCTCTTACCTTGAGCTGAGGCTGTGGACACCAAGATAGTCAGAAGGAAAAGCGAGACAATAGTAAGACCTGTCATTGTGTGTCTCTGGCTAAACAAGATATGAGGTGTATGTCTGCGCTGCAAACCCTTTTAAGCCCACCAACACATTCATTTATGCTACTTGCAAGTCATGCAGGCTGCACCCACAGATACGCACACGGCTGGAAACGAGAATACATATTTCCTCCCACTACGGCTAAGCTTCGCCGTCCTCGTCCTTCCACTCACTCATTACCGGTGGTCTGAGGGTGTCAATATTTTTTTTCCATTAAAGAAGTGGTTTTCCATATTTTATTATATTTACAATTCAAATTATTGTATGAAAAATACCTATGATACCTATACTGTAATACCAGAACAACAAAGACTCAATCTTGATTATTACAGTAACTATGGTATGAATTATGATATCACTGAGTGAAACACTAGATCCACTGATAACTTGTTGGACTCAATAGAACCTGGAGAACCTGATGAATCCAGAACAAAAGGGGAAATCTTTCACGTAGCAGCATAGGTTAATTCATACAATACAAGAATACAACCAGTCTCACTTTCTAGCATGTAAGCTTTCTACGGTTTGGTTTTGAGGTCAGTGTTTCTGTGTGTTACAGATGCTCAAGTACGCATTTCTGCAACCACAGTGCATGAGGGGAGAGAAAATATATACCCCAAAAGTAGTATGACAGTTGTATACTGCACATACTGCACATACTGCACATACAGCACATATAGATGCATCAAACCATGTTGCCTTTTTTTTTCATAGAAACCCAGTTATCTTAATATGCACGTTCATGTGTAAAATACAGGCAGTGCTAAACACGGCTAGGTCACAAGAAATCCTAGAACAGTTTTACTTTTTAGCAGTACAACCTGCCGTAACTACAACAAGAGTATGAAGACAGGGATTAAGAATCTCACATACATGTATGTAACCCCATGTATGTGACAACCATAGATTATATAAAGTGTCAGGGTTGATATTGCATAAAGGTTTAATGAGATAAAGATAACAGATATATAAAATATATATATATACAAACAGATATATGTAGAAATAACTTCAAAGCTATAGTAATTTATTTACCAAAAGGATTTTAGTTTTTGGAGCAAAGTATGGTTATTATGCACTTGTTCTGTAGTTTTCCCTCTTCTGGATTTCGGAAAGACATATTATTTTTTTTTTTTTTCGTTTTTAGATATTAGCCATGGCTTTAATTATGTTGTAAGGGTCCTTTAAATGTTAGATATTACTTTATTTATTATTATTTTTTAATATATTTTAAATTCCTTATATTGCACACTGTGCTAAACATAATTGTGCTTACATAATGCGTGTTCATGATGTTCAATAAACTTTTTTTTAAAAGGTTTGATAGCTGTCAGTTATCCTGACGTGGACACTGATTGGCTGTCATTGTGTTTGGGACGGTTTAGCATAAACTGATTGGCTCTCATTGTAGTTGGGATGGTTTAGCATAAACTGATTGGCTCTCATTGTAGTTGAAGGTAAAGGTGACTGAGGAGCGTTGAGGAGACGTGAAAATGTGAGTTGTCTGTCCAATGAATGGTGAATGTACATTTCACAACACCCCGACAGCAACGTAGATAAATGTAGAGTTTATGTTTAAAAAGCGGCTGAAGTTTATCCAAACACACCAACGCAAAGCACCCGGTCATGAGTGCAGCCACAGCTAACGTTAGCAAGCGAAAACGTTAGCAAAAGAGCAAAAAGCTTTTCACCAAACTAAACCAGAGCTGATGCTACGAGAAAGTCTGCGACCAACGTGCTGACCAACGTGTTTTTAGCCAAGTGGACCGAGGTGAGCTGCAGGTCGGTAAACATGGCGTCCAGTGACCGTTAATAATGGCCACCCTGCAGGAAGACACTGACCAAAAGCAGCCAGGTGTATGACGGCGAAAAGGAAAACTAACTCGAGATATTGGTGTTTTATGGTGGACTTAGTACACTTCAGTAGGAAGTATAATAATGAATATACTTGTATTGTACAGGTTGTTTTTGTGGGCAAACGCTGTGTTGGAGCCTGAGAGCCATGAGGCCAGCTGACGACCACAACATGAGGCCAGCTGACGACCACAACATGAGGCCAGCTGACGACCACAACATGAGGCCATCACCAGGAGTTGGACTCTGGGATTTAAGGTGAACTTTAAACAACTGTTGTAGCTCCAGAAAGAAGTGGTTAGTAAAGGTAAAAGCTTCAGATTTCACTGAAATAGTTGTCGAGTCTCAGGTAAAATAGAGTCATGTGACCTTTGTTGTTATTTTCATGAAGTGGTAGTTAAGTGTATTTTTTACTTGCTTCACATGTACCAATACAGCACTAAGAGGGTGGTTGATGACACAAAGCTGTGGAAATTTAAAATGAGACTTTTTTTTTCTTCTTCTTAATTTAAGGCAGAAAGTGGATTATAACTCATGAGAATGAATCCTGGAGAAAAATGAGATTATAATAAAAACAAAATGTCCTGCAGCCAGCACATCTCTTCAGTTACAGTCAGTAATCACTGAACAAGCTGTTGTTCCATCGCTTTTAAAATAACAATGTAAGTGGGTTATTTTTTAGATGGGTTCATTATGTTTAATTGACTCTATCCTGTCCGTCCTCCTTCCAGTCTGCTATTATGACTCAGGAATAATCAGGATACAGCCCCTAGTTGTGATGATTCACTTCAAGATTGTTCTAGCAAGTCTTGTATTAGTTTTTCACTTGGCAACAAGTTGTAGCCCATAAACATACTGATATGAGAGATGTCATCATGGTACAGTATCTGACAGGATTGCTGAATCTCACATATTCAACTCAAATATAGTCATGAAATAGTGATAACAGTAACAGCATAGATTAAAGACAGAAATGTGTGATGAAAAAGATACAATTCAGAATTAATATATATATATATATAATATTAAAATGATGATAATTAATATAACAGCGACAACAGAGATTATTATAGATTATTAATTTATAAAGTCATGGAGAGAAAAGATGAACAGAGTCACCGACCCTTTTCCTGTTTTACTGAAGCAGCAGATCACATGACATGGTGAAGATACGTTTGAGAAAAAAAAAAAAGTCATGCAGTTGCAAGATACTTTCCACTCATATCTTGGGGTGTTTGATTTGAAAGATAAGTTATTTTAATTATTATGACTATTATAATCTTTTTCTGTCTGCTGATGTCTCGTTTTATGTGTTTTATCAGACTGATTGTTATTTGAGGTGCTTTAACTCCTCCTCATACCTCTATGCGCCCTTTTTTCTTCTTTCCCGGTCGAGACTTATGGAGGCTGCGGTGGAAATTATAAATGAAAGTTTTGCCAGCGGCCGCCTCACACCATATAACTCATATAACGCTTTGCCTGAAGACTCGTGTTTTGATGCTGTTGTTAATCATTTGTGATGCAAAAACGTGTGATGCGCCCTGGTATTAGTTTAGTTATTAGATGCAAATATGGCCGCTACCTGGACAGTGTGAGTTAATGACAGATAGCATTCAGATTTTCCCGTCATTGTTAATTCAAGTTCTATCAATGATGGACCTCTGGTTGTAGTAGTATTTTGTTATCAGCCGATTCTATAAACCTGATGATATGTCATAGTCGACACACCTGGCACATCTGCAAAATACAGCAAAAACGCTGCTGTATTTTGCACATAGTTTCAGTCGATGAGTTCCAGTAATTAATGCATAGCGGGGTATAAAGGTTACAGATGACTCACTGCCCATTTAATATTTTAATAGTATAGAATACTGATAAATATATAACATTCATGAGTTTATCAATTAATATTCAAAGCAAATAAAAACCACGTATTACATTTGTTAGATCACTTTTTTTTAAATTCATCTTACAACTATGAAAAACTGATAACTGATTTTTTTAAGTATAAAATTTTCTAAATTGTCAAAATTATAAAGAACCTTCAACCAATACACCTAAAATGACGGTCTGTACAAGAACAAATGACCTAATTTGGGTGTTGGATGCCTGGAAATGTGCGGTTTGTGGTTGAAAGCCTGAATATCTACATCCTTCCTCTTTTTCCACTGTACTGAGGTTGACATCATCATTCTCTACATCTACTGTATCTGCCCTTTTTTATGACGCTAAAACACTGAGAAGATTGACTAGCACCTGATGTTTTTTTTTTTTTTTTACCTTATTTAACACAATTAATTACTTACCAAGATCACCTTAACTTGCATGTTTTTGGACTGCAAGATGAAACCAACACAAAAAACATGGTACAAATATGTATTAGCTTAGGTTTATTTGTTAATTATTTGTACATTTATGTATTTAATCTTATCATGAGTACTTGTTTCTAACACTGTCAATGTCATGAATTCATAAAAAAAGGAAACAGTCAACTACAGTATTGTCCAAGTAAGCCTTAGCTGATAGACACACAACCTAATGAAAGCCTTAGGAGACAATGCATCCTGGTAGTTTGCCCTGGCTCCTTTTTTTTATGGTATAAAACCTGAAGGTCTGGTCAGAGGAGATCAGTCGTTTCCATCTGCCAGATCAAACGGTCAGCTTCTTCCAAGCATCTCTGGAACATCTCACGCCGTAACCATGCAGCTGTGCATCAGAAGACTGACATGCCTGGCTCTTTGTTGGGGTTCTGGCAATGTTAGCAGCGGCTTCTGGTAAGTCACCTGTTGAAAGATCCTGCTAAGATATTAAGCTGCTAGAAATTGTACATTTGAAATGAGTGAATTCTGGTGAAAATGTAGGCCAACTCTGTGTGTATTTATTCTGATTTTATGCTGCAAATTTAAGAGATTCTATGCTTATAATGAGAAATCCTCGTTTGTTTCCTGTCTAACGGACATAAAGATAGCCGCACTAAGGTCGGTGTCCTGTCATCGGCTACAGGCTCCAGAGCCATGTGTCCACGCTGTCGTGAACCAGTTATATTAAACAGATGTGTGTAGGTTTCAGTAATGAACTGCCAAACTGTTTCTTTTTTAACTACCTCTTGTCTCAGCGGACAATGAATAACTGACAACATTGTTTTACTCGTAGCAAGAAGCCTGATTCTTGCTCTTTTAAGAACCAACTTCATTATTTTATCAGAGAGTAATGATCAAAGATGTTACATAATTGAAAATGTTGTTTCTTGTTTCTTCTCTGTTCTTCAATAAAAAAAAATGTGACTGAACTTTCCATTTTTATTTTCCACACAGATTTGAGACCACAGAGGAGGAAGTTTGTAGCCACTGGAAACAGGACTGAATCAAGGAGCTGGACTGAGTAGGACAGAGTAAGTCAGTATCCTTTGGCGTAACATATCACATCAACACATGTTTTGACATATTGCTCAGGAAAAGCACAAACAATTATTTCTAACCTTCATCTTCCTCTTGTTTCACAGACAGGCCCAAAGAGGCCACTACAGCCTCCAGCTCATAGAAAGCACTCCTCACCATCATGAAGATATAAAGACAGTGATCTTGAATATATTTAAAATATTTAAAACATTTTCCAATGTTATTCTCTAATATTTAATATTTATTAGTTGCAGTATTTATTTGTCTGCCATGTCTCTTTCTTAAATTCGTTCAGCAGTAATACAGCTGAGAGTGTTCTATATTTTTTTTTCTTTTTTGCTATAAACAAAATAAATATTCTTGTTTACTGTCCTCACTCGTTGTTGTTGTTGTTGTTCAAAATTGCCAATTAAAGGTAACTGTATTTACAAATCAATCAATCCTCAAGATCTCAGGATGTCTTAGTAGGGTACAGATTGTATAGAACAACTCTGCCATCTAGTGGGGAGTTGGAATTACAGCAGCAAGCATGTTATTGAAGGAGTCACTTTGTGTGACTGGAACACCAACCCCTCGGGGTGCTGATCTGAAATAGCACAAGAGACAGCTTCCCTGTCAATCATGTCATGTTTATGTATGAGCTAGCGGGCAGGACAGCTCATGGAAAGGTTTTCAGGCACCTTCCAGCACATGTGATGGCATCCTATTTTATATATATATATATATATATATATAATATACTGAGTTTACTATCATGAAAGACAAAGAAAAACATGCATCACATTTGAGAAGCTGAAATCAATGCATTTTTGGTGTATTTGATTACAAAATGACTAAAGCTATTATTGAACTACGATTAATTTTCTGTTTCGACTAATCGATTAATCTGCTTATCATTGCAGTTCTGGTTCAAAGCTCTAATTGCTCTTTAATTAGATTGAGTTTTGTAGTTTGATTAAATAAATAGACAACAATGTAGGGATAGTATAAAGCTTTATTTGCTTCTGAGAATTGCTATTGGCATATTTAAGCACACATTGATATGGTTAAGCAGCAGATTCATAGTAGGGAAGGCAACAGAATCAAACATTCATTAAAACACGGTGAAAAGTACTAGCATATAATCTACATTCATCTGAAAATTATTCTACTAGGTCCCCCTTAAGTCACGATAACAAAGTATCAGGATTGATGCTGCAAGTGCCAAAAACAGTAGCAAGTAATAAATGCCCAGTATCATCCACCACCTGCTAATAGGAATGTTTCGTGGTGTTTGGGAAGGTTTCTGTGGTGCTGAGGAAAGATCCACTTCCATCATTAATGGGCAGGTTTTGGTTTGTCTTCATCGGAGCTTCTGCCGCAGCTGCAGTCTTGGACATATTCTTTAGCTTTGAACTATAAAATAGATTAGATAGACATTATTACTCATGATGCCACGTAAACAAAACGAGATCCTGTTCACACAAGCTTGACCTGAATTTAAGGTTCATGTCTAAATTTAAACAACAAAGTGAGTCTCATACCTGAGTAATTCCAGGATTCTCCTCACCCACTCATCCTCCCGAGTCACACATATCTCATACTTCTTAACCGTGTAGAAACTGTAATAGTGAGACACGTCATCAGAATGTATTACATTGTGTATTAGTGTAAAGCATAATTATATTTTTTTGTTTAGCACAAATACTAAAATAAATGTGTTTTATTTTGTGTTAACTCAATGCAAGAATGATGTATTTTAGGTAATTAGAGCGCGACAGCAAGAATTAAGTATGGAGTGCCAACTTTCAGTACTTGAAACTTTTTAGTACTTGGTGATACGGACACATTTCGCTCAGTACTCAAAATGTATTAAGGTTCGATACCCAGCCTTATTTGTACAATTGCCAGTCTGTCTATTTAGACAGATTGAGCACAAATCATTTATAAACATAATTTATGGAAATATAAGCAGACCAAACAGTTATCTTTTATGCATTATAAAATGCAGATGGTTTTGACATAAAAAGTTTGTAGTAGACTAGACTGAATGTTATTTTTTACAGGTCAGGCAGGTTGGAGTTGTGATGGCTTCGTAGGAGAAAGTCTTACATGATCGCTTCAATGCGGCAGTTTTCAATGATGGTTTGTTCTCTGTAGCCCTTAATGCGATGGAAAGGCACTGGCTTTCTGTTGTATCGTGTACAACAAGCTCTTCTGAAATGGGAACCCACTGTACACAAATACATAACACATTATCGGCTGGTCAGTTCAGTTTTTTTTTTTTTGTCTTCTTCACATGTGTCACAGGTCAATACTTACCCATCGAAAGTGCTTTCATTTCAGTGTTAATATTATTCTGAATGACAAGCAGATAAATGTGATGAAATAAACTTACGGGCTGGAGCTGGACTGAGCAAGCCCAGAATGATGCAGAGGAGAATGGTTGTCACGGTGATAGTACCCCTGGGAACCATGTTGACAATAAGAAGAACCAGTGCAGAATTTACTGAATGCACAACCTCTGCACATAGCTTATATACTTACTACTACTCGTGTTTTTCTGTAACCTGTGGCACCTAAAATGAGGACAGGAAGCCCACTATTGCATCATGTCAGCCAATGTTGCACACATTGCACTTTGATTACAAATTACACCTCTACTGATATGATTATGTGGGCTTGTGGACCTACGTTGGTATCACTGTGGAACTGGTGCACTGATGCATTAGGTTCACACAGTCTCCTAGGGCTCTCATCTATATTAATGCTTTCCGGGTTAATAATTGTGCTGTGAAGTTTTCTAATATACAACACAGCAGATTTTATTTGCCACACAAATTCACTTCATTTGGCTTTCTCCAAAGCTACGGCATATTTAGATCTCAGTGCATATGCATACATGATTACACTTACACAAATCTTATCTTGCTTAATATATTTTCTAGTGTTGACAAGAATGACTGTAATGTCCATTGTCATAATTTGACATTGTAGCTTAAAGCTGTAGTCAGGTTGTTTTACATAAGCAGAAATTGTTTTGTGGTGAGAATTGATGGACTATGAAAAGGTTGTCAAAAAACCCCCTCCTTGTTAGCGTGACCTATTTAGGGTGCAGAAAGCTGACAACTCTAAATCTAGCTCTGCTGACCCAGATAGGCACAACATCTTCTTCAGGTTGTAAACACCAAGTTGTAAAAGCGTACAGTATGTCTTAAAAATGACATGTTCAGTATGTAAATTATTGATAGTAAAAATCAACACCTCTGCATTCATGAATGAATTCATAAATGTACAGTCATCGTGGCTTTTCCTACACTACATACAGTATGTGGTTTCGTCTAGATATTTTGACAGGCGATACATAAGCGCTAAATCTAAACGGTGACAAGCTATTTTCTTTGTACACAACTGATGAGAATGATGTGCAAACGATCTATTTTTTTTGTTTGCTCTTACCTTCAAGGAAATCAAGAGTGTGAAGCCCAGCAACAGATTACATCCATCAGAGCTGATAGGGACTTGCTCAAGGACACTTTAGAAAGACGGATGAATCAGTCTCAAAGCCTCACCACATGAACTGTAGTTTTGTGCTGGTAATAGTTTGTTGTTTTCCCCTAACAATGAAGGCATGTTTGAGTAAACAAGGGCCCAACATAATTAATTGTACTGGCAATATTTTTGAATGGTTTGATTCTGTTTTCATAAAGGTATACTTCTCATTAGGAGAACACGCCCTGGTAGTTTTAACATTTTTTTTTTCTGCGCTGTTAAGACGTCTGTATTGTGTCCCTTACAACGTAAACATCACCTTGTCTGCTCTAGTAAAACCTAAATTAGTTTTGACTGTTCTGTACTTTGTCATTTTGTGACATTTTCAGCAATGACTCATTATGTTCTCATTATGACTTGCCCATCTTGCACCCTATTTGAAGCCTGTACTGTCCTACCACTTGAAAGTCAGGCCCACACATCTCAATTTAGCACATCACGCAACCTCATGCCTCATTTGATGTCGTCCAATAGCGTGGTTGTTACCTTCTCGGCCATAGAGGGGCAGTGTTGGTATGGGTGAGCACACTGATGGATGTCAAGCATGACAATAAAGGGATGTAAAGTAAATGCCTCACGTCAACCTGAATATCTGTCATAATAATAATGACAAGGATTGCTAATTATGTGTAAAAATGCAAATAAGGCTTTTTATTTCTCAAAATACTTTCAAATAGAAGCACGATTTCAGATCTGTTGTGCCCCAAAATAATTCAGCAACAGAGAAGTTGAATTTGGGAGTCATCTAAATATTATCCCACACAACTGATAATCTTCAAGCACAAATGTCAGAAACACAGCGTGGAACAATGTTGCACCAGGATCAGGGACAGCTGTTAATATCCTAGATTCAGTTTCATCCTCTTCATGTGTGTGTTTTGTGCATATATATGCATGTGTATGACCTATAGTGTCTATGGATAAAGGGAAAGGTAATGTGATAAACTAGAAAATCATCCGGTCATCTGGTTTAATCCCTGCTAATCCTCCGTAAAACACAGATTCTTATCATCGCCCTGTCTTCCTCAGTGAAAGACACACAAACACTCAGAGACACCTTCCTGTGAGGTTACATATACTTCAAATGATTATTCTCATTTTGATCAGATAATCCTTTGAATCATTTCTAAAGCAAAAGATATTCACTGGTTCCAGCTTCTCAAATTTGCTGCTTTTCTGTTTTATGTAATTGAAAATTTAATATATTTGGTTTGTGGACTGTTTAGTCCTGTGCTGTAGCTGCAAACGAGGTTGACTAAACCAAAACAATAGAGTTGCAGGAAGTAAAACCAAAACAATTAACGGAAAGAAGCTAGAACTCTTTATAGAGCTGAAGGAAACTGCAGAGTTTGTCATTATATCCTGTTTACTGATTAATCCATTAATCAACTAATTGTTTGAGCACTCACAAGAACCTTCTCTCGTGGTTTGTCTCTCACAAGTATAAAAGCTATTTCTTGATTTTTGTGTTGCTGTTATAGTGAGATTGCAACATTTTGGCCAGTGTGTTTGCTAAAGGGTGGGTGTGAAACAGACTTTTTCATCTCCAGGGCCCCTCTCCTTCTTTTTGGACTCATGCTGGTGGATGGAGGGCAAGAAAAGAGTGAAGGGGAGGGGAGAGAAGGGAGGGTGAGGCTGAAGAGAAGGGGTCACCATTGAGTTGTCCACCCACACAAGGCCCCCTCTGGTCACCTGCGTGGGTTTGGGCCAAAAGAAAGGCGAAGATGCATACACACACACGGGCACACACACAAAAAAGAACAAAAACATCGGCTTTCTAACCCCAAATGTCAAATGTGGCAAAGGAGCCCGGAATAAAAATGTTTTAAATTAGTTAGAAACTTCCTCGAAATGACAGAAAGGGGCATTGTCAGTATCCTTAAAAGCACTTCAGCAGAGGAGAATTTCAGCAGTGGAGAAATGAAAAAGCTCTCAAAGCACTTGGCTATGGCATGTTCTGCAAAAAAAAAAAAAAGGTTATTTTATTATAATTAGCATTGTTCTACACTGTCAAACCCATGAGGCAAGGAAAACAATGCACTCTTCAATATTTTATTGAGGAGTTATGGTAAATTACTCGATGTATAATTATGTGAGCCCGTCATATTCTGTCCTCACCGTCTCCTCCTACATCCCATCTGCCCTGTGTGTCCAGAGTGTGGGTGACTGAAGTAGCTGCAGGGGGGGATGAGGAATTATTGTGGAAATGATAAGAAAAGTTGTGATATAACAGTCTGAGTTGCACTTCTGCTGTTAAAGCTAACACTGTAACATCTACGGCTACCAATAGAATGAGCTGTGGAAGATGAAAAGGGGAAAATATGGAATTAAAAGACCTTTGTGACACTAGGAAGAGCCCAGAGGTATTTTAGTCTGGCAGAGCAAACTCCTGGCCGGGGAGACTCCGGAGGATACAGTGAGTCAGAAGAAGTGAGGAGAACAGAGGGGAAGAACGTAGAGTGGTAGAAAGAGGAGTATTTTTAGGGTGGTCTGTTATCTGTAGAGACAAGGGCGTGTGGTATCACAGCCGGGTCAGATCGCTGCAGGGGGAAGCAGCACGGGGTCTCTGTCGAGACAGTAGATAAGGAGGAATGGAACAATGAGATCTCTCTCTCTATCTCTATCAAACAAACACACACATACACAGAAACCCAGTAACCACATCCACAGGAAGACACACTGCAGCTTCAGTCACACATCCTCTCACAAATACTGAAAGCCCCCCAGACATGTTTAAAAAAAACTGCGTCAGAATGGAGCCTCAGAGCTGCACAGGTGACCTGAGAGTGTGTTATTGCTCCGGTGACTGACATACAAAACCAACGTTATTGTGCATTCTCTTCATACAACTGTTTACTTCTCTCTTTCTCTATCTGTCCTCCATTGTAGCTCTCTGAAGATGTAAATGCCAGCAGAACAGATGGATGGAGAGAACATCTCATCACTCTGACACCATGTTTATGTAATCACACACATACACATGCAAACACACACACACACACACACATATACGCTCTGAAGCAAGATGCTGATGGTGATTTCTTCACTCATCAAAGTGAGCACATGATACACAGCACACACACACACTTTTGGTGTTTTGGTGTTTTTGATGAGACCTTCTGTTTGCTTCTTCCTTTGTTTATACTGAACACAACACACACACGAACACAAATGCGCACACACACACATGCGTGTGTGCTTGAGCAATTCGCCAGACTAGCAGCTGTTACAGAGAGAACAGGGTACTAACGAAATGCCTCTGACATGCTAATGACGCTTTGTCGCCCTGTGAAGTTCAACTGCACATGCTCGCGCCGTACAGATATAGAAAACCTGACTATTATCTGTCATATAACCCAGAGAATATCAGTCTAGTAGTATGAATATTGAATGGTTTAAGCTCCCCGTGCGATGTAAGCACTGTGTGTAGCACTGCATGCCAAATGAAACCCTGACTCACTTCAGGAATAGCTTAGCGAGGCTTTGAGGAAAGATCCTTTTTTTCAACACCCAACACCCCCCTACCCCCCTCTAAACCACCACTACCCACCCACCCAATCAGATCCTCACTGGCAATGCGCTGCTCCTCATCTCTCTTCTCTGTTTCTTTTGTTCATCTCTCTCAGCCGCCCACGCACCTACCGTCCCTTGGGCTTTTCTCGCACGCATTTACATTTGGCTACTTCATATGTATTTCATTTTATTTCTTCTTGTTCTTTCGGTGCTCTTCATCACTATTAGATACATGGAGATACTTTATGTGTATGAATGCAAGTGCACATGTAGAAACAAACACATAGGGCCTATATTTAGTGCTTCACAATACAGATGTGTGGGAAGCAAGCAACCATCTGGGGCTACAAATGAAACAAAAAGTGTGTGTGTTTGTGTGTAGAAGTGCAGCGAAGGCTAGGGGCCAAACTTAAAGTAGGTGTTCAAGGCTTGGGGCCCGCTGTGGAAACCCCCTCCTGAGAGCTGGGAATCTCAGGGGAGAGTGGGAAAAACATCCCGACGGTCATCAATCAAAACTTTGGTGACACAAATGACCAGAAACAACGGGCCGCTCTCCATCCGTGTCATTGTGTCACCTCCGCCCCACATCCATGTCCCACCCACCTGTGCTGTTGCCCCATAGGCCCTCGCCCTGCGCCGTTTGATATGATTGGCTCGCTGGTCCCTGAGCAAAATCGTAATCCGCTCTAGGCTAATTGGGCTTTTGTGATTGCGCAGTCTGTCGTGGCACTCGGGGAGAATGAAACGTGAAAACGGTATTATGGTGGATGGGAGAAGAGTGACAGGTCGAAGCAGAGAGATCGTTTTTGGCGTCTCAAAGCGCCAGATGCTCTTCCTGGGTCCATTATGATGCCTTACAGGGGATCGAGATGGTTTCGGCGTAGCAACTGCAAAGACACAAAGCAAGATGGAGACCGGCCTGAGACGAAGACTCACACCAGCACATACATGCAAATGCAGGCACACACTCACTTACACATGCAGTCCGCTGCTTAAAAACACTCTCCTCGAAATCGGCCTCATAACATGTGAAATTCAGGGCTCTTTGTTTTCCAACAGTGGAGCACACTTATAATACACAACAGATAGGAGGAAAACCTACTGGATCAATGTAAATGAAAGTATTACTTCAGGCTGTGCCTCCACTGAGATGTGATTATTCACTGGAGTCTTTGAGTGAGGGAGAGTATAGGAAGACGGGTCATGAGCCTGCTCTTTGTCTGCTTCACCACACTTTCACATGGTTTCGGCGTAGCATTATGCTGTTTTGTTTACAACTGCTGTATTATTAAAGGATGAATCTGCTGCTATTCATTTACTATGTCCATAAGGATTTTACAGATAAAAATAGTAAAAAAAAAATTCTTGACAGATGGTAACAGGAATGATTGAAACTCTCTATTCTCATCATAGAAGATCTCTGATCATTCACTGGGTTTGTTCTCCCTCCCCCAACAACCATCAACAGGTGGCGCTGTAGTCACACTCTTCAGTGTTATGCTCCTCAAAAGAAACAAAGAGCCTCCAGACAGCAGCAGTTACTATAAAAATCAACCAAATTCAGCAGGTTCAAACTTTTACCGGCCAGCTGTGACACATTCGTGTGACAGGATTTGTGATTTTTTTTGTTTTTTTTTTAAGTGATAATATGACGTTTAGTGCCTGCTGGTATCCTTCACGGTTGTCACTGCTAAATGTCACTTCTGACGTGCAGTACTTACTCATTTAAGAATTAAACTGTTAATATTTACCTTGCATCTGTGGATCCAAAATGATCCTATAGGTGGTCCTAACTGGGGTTTAAGCGATTGTGCCATGTCTGTGGAAAATCAACATTTGTGTCATGTCACTTTGTAACAATTTAAACTCATTACAGTCAGTTAATATGCGGGAAAGTGTGTTTTAAGCCCTACAAATATATAGAGTTAATAAAAATTATGACTGTAGAGATGTTTATTAAGGCTGATATGGACCACAGTACTGTATGTCATTCGACTCGTGTAATTTGAATTACCATTAAGGGTGTGTGTGAGAGAGACCGCCCCAGTATCAGCTGCATCCAACTCGTTTTCACACTTGCATTCATTCACACACACTTTTCCCACCGGGATGGAGCCGCTTCAGCCAGCGCGCAGAGCCAGCGGCGAACACACACGCTTCCACACGGCACACATGGCTGCAAATGTATGGCGAATATCTTCCGCGTTCATCTGGATAATTACACTAGTTTCAAGTTCGAGGACGAGGATTTATCCGTCTAACGAAGGTAAGGTGGGAATGTAGACTGTGCTGCGTGTGACACGGTCGGGTTGTCCGCTCCTGCACTCGAGAGGCGCCGCTGCGTGCGCTCAGCGCGCGCCCGGAGATGGTGGAGATGGATGCGGTGCGGTTCTGCATGAAACTAGTTAAAAAGTTGGAATAAGGGAGAATCGCAGTTTTTATTTTTTTTTTCCTGGTTTGTCGCAAAGTTGTTTCCTCAAGGAGTCATTTGCACGGTTTCTCTTTCCAGGATTTATGTTCTTATTCGTTTCCTGTATATTTCCACCATATAGTCACTGAAGCACATACTGTAGTGTCCAGTTTATTGTTTAAGACTTAGCTTTCATTTATGAACAGTTAAATCTCTAAACTCACACGTTTAAATTGTTTCTTTACGCACAAATAAGGCTCGATGCCCTTAAATCTGTATTAGAATTTGAACGTTTCAAATAATCTAGACTCTAAAACCAGTTAGATTTGCTAATCTGAGGTAATATAATAGAAATTAATTTAATATTTATTTACAGACGCAGTGGGGTATACTTTCTGTTAATTCTACATTTGTTCCAGGCTCAGTGATCATTTGTGATGATCTTCATTTTTCCAAATGCAAAAATGAAGCTTATATCTGCCTGCTAAAGAATTGTATGTGTATATTTTTTACTGAAACACTGCAGGCTGTTTACCTTTAATCCACCTGCGTGTGTGCATTTTAGTGACCCTGCTGGATACCAGGACAGTGCCAGGAGAACTGAAATGGGCAGCCAGTCCTTCAGAGGGAGGGGTGAGTGTGGGAGCGCTTTTTTTTTTCTTCTTCTTTCAGATACACTGTTTACAACCTGTTCTCTCTTTGGAAAATACACGTTTTCACACACATACACACACGCTTGCACACACTTGGTCTGGAAACTGTAAATAATCATCCCACAGATTTTTGAAATGGGCTGTTGTTCACCAAGCCTAAGTGCAAATATGAGATTGCTGGCATTGTGTTTGGCACACAAAAAGGCATAAACCAGCTTGGTGGTGGGTGTCGTTTTTTTTATTTTATTTTATTTTTTTAAGGAATTCTTACTACCATGCAGTTGCCAGAATGAATCCTGGAAATGTGATATTATATCTTCCCATCTTTTTTGTACTTGTATCATGTTGTTATTGGAGTACACTGTGATCAGCCAACTATATGTTCCTCCTCTTTTTCTCTCACTCAGTTATCTCTTTCACCTCGTTATTTTAAGAGTTATTGGTGAACTTGACTCTTATTTCTTCAGTCGCCATGCTCGCATTCTCTCACATGCTGCTTGATTGACAGGGTCCTGGTCTGCACGCACTGAGCTTTTGATTACAGCCACCCCCCACCTTCTGCATCCCCTAGCTACACACACACACACACACACACACACTATTGCTGTATGGTTAGGGCAAGTGCATTGCTTTTTTCTCTCTGACAGCTGTGATTTCTTTCTGCTGACAAAGACTCTAAAACTCTAAAGGAGACAAGACAAGGAGCCATCATACCCCATGACAGCTTTTTTTTTTAAACAGCTCTCTTCCTAAATACACACATATCCCACAATGACACACATAAAAACATACACAAACACACACACACACAAAGATGTGACCACGTGTTCATGCATACATGCTATTAGCACAGTTATACACTAACGAGCCGGACTGATGCCGTAGATGAAACCGATATCGATGTTGATATTGGTGAGGGATTAATTTCCATGTTGATATATTGACCGATATTTAAGCATTAAACTCTATTGTGATTGTAAGAGTAAAACGGAACATTGTGAAGAGAAATCCCTACTGGGTTTACCATCAATTTATTAAGGTATATGTGATAGACCAATGTGGTTTAATAAGATTGGCCCTGATGACATATCGATCAGGCTTCATTACACACACACTCACATACAGACCCCCCCCTCCTCCTCCAATACACACATACATTCTCTCTTTCCATGACTCTCCCTCTCTTTTTCTTTCGTTCGATACGGTGCATTTAGTGTGTATACAGCTCTCCCTAGTAGGGAGCGGGCAGATTATTATTCAGTGGCAATAAAAAGCCAATTTGGAGTTGGGAGGCTCAACGGTCATTTGAAGGGTCACAGTACAAGGCAAATAGTCGGCTCTATTAAGATGGATGGCGCAGTGAATGCTGAGCCTGCTTCACTTGTATTGAAATGTGCCTGCAAAAACCTTGGAGTCACAACAAATCTGGACCACTGTCCACTGCAGAATATTGATGCAAGAATGAATATTAGCCTGTTAGGTCTCAAGTGACAGCAGTGAATTAGAGGATGTGGCCCTGCATCTGAAATACGTGGGGGTTTGTTTTTGTATTTCTGTATTTATGGGAAGAAAATGTCCTCAAGTGGATAGCAAAGCAAATCAAAATGTATGTTTTGGTGGCCACAGCTTCTGAGATTCTTTCAGGTTCTGTTCATGCAGTTTGAACCAGAAGACCAGTATGATAATCAACTTTCAATGACTTTAACCTTGCTGTAATCTGTCACAGTGAATATTTAGTCACTTCTTTTCATCTGAAACTTCCAGTCCAACTCTAGATGCAAATCACGGCCATTTAAATAAAAGACGTGAACATTTTCATTTTCACGTTTGTTTCCCATGTTTCTTTTTCTGAAAACTTATTTTAAAAGCATTGCTTCTTGGCAGCTGACTTCTTCAATTTTAGATGTCAGAGTTTGTTGGATAAGGAAAGGATTAAAAAAAAAAAATGCTTTCAGCTGCTTTACCACATGAGAATTTCATCACTTTGGCAATTAATGTTCACTGATGGAGCATCTGTTTCAGAGAAATTTGAAGTATCTACAAGTTGATTTTCCTACTGTTGGCATGAAGAGAAGAATTAGGAATTCAACTGGAACGTTTGTGCTATTTTAAAGTGGTTACCTGAATTATTAAGTATACACAGTTTAGGAGCTGAACGATAAGTGCAATCAACGGACGCCCTCACAAGTGTGGTGATACAATGTGTGATATTCCTTTGCAGTGGGAAGAGGTGAGTATCATGGATGAGAAGAACATTCCCATCAGAACATACCAGGTGTGTAACGTCTTAGAACCCAATCAAAACAACTGGCTGAGAACTGACTGGATCCCTCGGTCCGGTGCTCAGCGGGTCTACGTTGAGGTCAAGTTCACCCTGAGAGACTGTAACAGCCTTCCAGGGGTCACCGGCACCTGCAAGGTATGAAGCTGGACAGGGAAAAAATCTATTGTGTCTATAGTTCCGATTTTCCAAATAGACTTGAGTTCTTTAACATGTTAACTTTATGCTAATCAAAGGTGGATATGCTGTTGCTAATGGGGCTGTAATATATATATATATATATATATTGCTGCTGCTGGTTATTGAAGCACAAACCCTCCTTTGACTCATTATCTATGCTAAGAGGAAAGATGAGTGCTGATGATGATAAGTAGACGCATCAGTCTCTCTTTTTAAAAAATCCCTTTTGTCTTGCAGGAGACATTCAAT
Source organism: Pampus argenteus (assembly GCA_036937835.1). NCBI lineage: Eukaryota > Metazoa > Chordata > Actinopteri > Scombriformes > Stromateidae > Pampus > Pampus argenteus. The sequence continues at coordinate 10,585,114 of CM072875.1, forward strand.
CTGTACTACCACGAGTCAAACGAAGACAGAGAGAGCTACATCAAAGAGAACAGCTTCATTAAGGTGGATACTGTGGCAGCAGACGAGAGCTTCACCCAGGTAACACTGAACATCTGAGTCAGGCTTGGAGTACTTTACTCCCCCCGCGGCACTTAGCTGTTATTTTGTAATTTTTTTTTACAAGCACATTTATCTTGGATGACCATTCTGCCATCCCAGGAATGCTGCCAGGGTGCGTTTTTCTTAGTCCATACGAAAATTGCTTCTGATTTTATTGATGTAGACTTTAAAGCCTTTTTTTTCTTACCCTATCAATAAGTGGAAGTCAATCTGGATGAGTGCCAAATACTAAAAATGTGAAGATGAGATGAATAAATAGCAACTCAAATTGACTTAATAAGGGCGGACACAGTTTATTAATGTAACTCCATTCTCTGTCCACCCAGGTGGATGTTGGAGACCGCATCATGAAACTGAACACAGAGGTGCGTGACGTAAAGGTCACAACCCGAAAGGGCTTCTACCTGGCCTTTCAGGATGTCGGTGCCTGCATCGCTTTGGTTTCCGTCAGGGTTTTCTATAAAACCTGCCCACTCACCATCCGTAACTTGGCAACCTTTCCCGACACAGTTACCGGGGCTGACACTTCATCTTTAGTAGAGGTTAGGGGGTCATGTGTCAACCAATCTGAAGAGAGAGAAGAACCTAAAATGTACTGTGGTGCTGATGGAGAGTGGTTGGTTCCTATTGGTGGATGTCTTTGTAACCCAGGATACGAAGAGAAGGGCGCTGCATGTAAAGGTAAGCAGCACTGGGTGCGACAAGACTCCACTACCATTATTTGGTAGTTGTTTGGTTTTGTGATGGTCTGTCTCATATGTTTTGTACTACTACAATAAGCTCTCCTCTTCCCTTGTGTCGCCATGTCTGAGTCCCATGTCTCAATGAGTAACTATTATTTTTAGAAATATTACTGCCTAAAGGGACACTTTAATCAGTGCAGATTTTTTTCTCCCATCTATTATAGAATGGTGATGAATTATATCAGAACTTTTGGGGACATGTTGGCAAATAGTAATAATATAATAGTATAATTTGATATATTTGTTGAACAATCAAACCTCTTTGTAGAATATCACCATTTGCTGACAGATATGAATAGCACAGACACTTTTTTTTGCATAGATGAAATATGATATAGCCCTCATATATGAATGTGATCCTGGCTCATTAATGAACATGTTACATCTTATGGAGTCTCCGCTGGTTCCCTGTTAACAGTGACAAGACTCGAGGAAGTTACAGATTTATATTTGAACAAAATAAACAGGCTGGCTAATTCCTCCTGTTTACAGTCCATAAGCTAAGCTAATGGCTGCTGGCGGTAGCTTTATATTTAGCATAAATCTAAGTCAGGAAATCCTTCATCTATTTCATTTCTGTGTTATCGTTCAATAAATCCAACCTGTAAACAACATTTTATGTCCTGCACAGATTCAGTTTTTTTAGTATGAGTAGAACAGGTCTCAGTGTGAGGTGTGCTGACATAACAACAGCCATCTGGACAAAAATGTCTTTCTATCACTTACAAATCTGGTCTGAACTTTATGGTAACAAATATGCAAGCTGTTCACACCTCTCACCAACATACATGTGGCGGGGATGACGTGTAATGTTTGCAAGTGCTTGTTGTTTGTGTGAGAAAGAGAAAGTGGGGTGAATGGGCCACAACAGACTTTGTGGAGACACTTTTACAACATGGTGTCAGTCCCCCTATTCACTCACATACACAAAGTGTTCGCTCACACACACACTGTTATAGTACATATACGCACACACACACATACGCAGATGGACAGAGACCAATAGAGAGACAAGGGAGAGCAACTCACTGATCTGCTCTCCCTCAGTTTTATTTATGAAGCCTATCCCAGCAGGCTAATTGTATAACAAACAGACCCATAATTCAAAGAGAAAAAGAATAGATGCTGAGAGAAAGAGAGGGACAGGGAGACGGACATAAAGGGAGAGATGCATTTGTTGCCAGTTGGCGATAAGGGAGAAAAAAAAAACTTGCAATAAGATTATCAGTAGCCAAATTTCTTTCGGTGACAAATGTTCTCTAAAACCTTCACCCCGTTTGTCCCATTTGTTCCCTCTGAAAAGAGGAGGAGGTCTGCGGGGTGGTCCCTGAAGCCTGAAAGATGTTCCTCCTCAACTAGATTTAGGAGAGACCCTTGACTCTGTTGAACCTCCAGCAGATGTGAAATGCCATCTATCTATCTGCTGCTCTCTTCTGTGTCTCCCCGCTCGTACTGCCTGTCAGGTTGTTGGCTGGACTCAGTGGAAATCTATCAACGTCTGGATGAATACTGAATGCTGCTCAGAGAAAACTCTGACCCTGCAGTATTGGACAGGGGCTTTAACGCTTTAACGCTTCTCCCATTTTAAGTTAGAAGAAATAGATTTGAGAGCAGATTTAGATGGTCACAAGGTTCCTGGATCTCCTAGACTTCATGCATTCACTCCGTCAGTATACAAGACAGACAGACAGAAGTCTTTATGCTAAGCTAAGTTAAGCATCTCCTGACTCCAGCTTCATATTCACTGTACAGATATGAGAGTAGTATCGATGTTCTCCTCCAGTTCTCAGAGAGCCAGCAAGCATATTTCCATTTAACATTTCAAAATTTTTTCAAATTTTATTCCAAATATCTATCTTTATTCAGGCTTGTTTGTTGTGCAAAATTGTTTCACATTCTTGGATATTATTTGTCCCACTGTTTAGTTAGATAGATTGTTATTTTATGTCAAATTGTGGCATATTTATTCAACATTTTTTCATTTTTCTTACAGCCCTAGTGCAAACAACGTGTTTGCTTCTGTGGAAGTATTTTTACTGTCTGCTTTAAGTTCATGCGCTGTTAATGCATTTTAACACCCCAAAAACTCCTCTTGAATTTAACCCATTTGAACTGAAACAAGAGAGGACTTAGCTAAAGCGGTAACATGTGAAAAGTTCATTTTCAGTGTTGACACAGAGTAATGAGGATGGAGGGGATGAGAAGAGAAGCTCTGGAGAGGAAGAAGGGATTAGATGTTGAATGGGGCGAGAGGGGGATTGAAAGAGGGCCACTGACAGCAGAAGGCATCAATACAGAGTTGCCCCTCCCCCGCTGGGAGTTCGTCATTCGGTGCAAAGGGGACGACTAGAGAAACACAAGAGAGAGGGAACTCCCCCTCTTTTCTAAACTCCTGGTTAAGACCTAGGTCATGACTGAACCTGATATAGACGTCAAAAGCTCTGACTGACAGCCACACACACTCACACATAGAGAGAGTTTAGCTGCAGAGTGCAGGGTCATGACCGAGGTAGATGAAGACGTCAAAAGTTTGACAGCTGTGATCCGCCTGGGAGGATCGGAAGCGAGGGAGGAGAGACAAGAGACGAATGAGAAGAAACAACAGAGAGAATGTGAAATGTGAATGGCTGGAGAGGCAGAATGAAAAAGGAGCCTCCTGTTTTTTGTTTCACTGTCTCTCCGCTGGCCGCCTTCTTCTGTCATCTGATTTCTGCTCAATTCTGCTCACTTCGCCTGGGAGGTTTGAAATGTGTCTGTGCATTTGTGTCCAGAAAGATTTCATGGTTGTGCTTCTTTCCAACGCACCTGCAGTGTCTCATCAACAGCAGAAAGCTTTGGACGAGCAGAATGAAAAGAGAGTGAAAGAGAAGAGGGAAAGACAGACATCCGCGCTGAAAGAGACATGACAGAAAGAAGCAGTGAGCGGATGATAGATACAGTATAATCGTTGTATTCAGGGCCTCTAATTATTGCATCGCATTTTTGGCCTCTGGACTGATTTAGTGTGTGTGTGGGTCTGTGTGTGAGTGTATATGTGTGTACTATATCTCTCATTTTTTTGTCAAACGGAGCCCTCCCTCCCATTTACTCACAGCTTGGAGGTTTGCCCAGGAATGCCTAGAGAAAAGTGTGGTGAGGCAAACAGCGCAAACAGCGGGAGGAAAACAGTGTGTGTGTGTGTGTGTGCGTGTGCGTGTGCGTGCACGCATATGTGTGTGCATGTATCGCAGGTGACAAAGCAGGGAAAGACACTGAAATGGCACAAGTGGTTGTCTGAAGCAAGCCAAACCCAGGTGGGGTGTGTGTGTGCTTGATGTGTGTGTACTATTGTCTCCCTCTCCCAGGTTGTTCTTAATGTAGAGGAGGTTTGCCAACTCCACCAGTACGTCTGTAGCTCTCTGGCAACGGCACAAGTTCTGCTCTCCCTCTCTCTGTCTCGCTCTAATTATCCCTCCTTTCTCCTCTCCTACTCTTCTCCCTGATCCACAGTCAGGGGTGGATGGGGGTTCTGCTGCTGGTCGGGGGGCAGTCTGTGTGTGATGGTGAGGGTTGGGGTTGGGGGGGTATTGTTGCAGAGACCCTTTCACATGCTAATGTCCGCACTGTTGGATTAGGACAGGCACACACACATGCATACATTTCTCTTCAAACCACCAGTTTTGTGAGTATTTAAATTTAGACAAACTTAAAACTGAGAGCATTCTTTAGGTTTTAGGTGTATAATTAATCTTAAAAACTAGTGTCCACATGAGATATGACATGAATTAGAAGTTTCAGTTTGGAGGCATTCATTCATTGAAGACACAGTGTAGGGAAAAGATAAGAATCATTTCTTATCTCCAGTATTCGGTGGTTTTTAATTAACAGGGCATGACCCCAGTGATTAATAGTGTCCCTCCTCCTCGAGTTACAGTCTATCAATCTGTCCATCCATCCGTCAATCTGTCCCTCCCTCCATCCATCACAGAGACAGATGTCTGACTGGAACGGTCAGGGGTACTTCCTTCATCTACACCCCTCTGCTGGGAAGGAACATGGGATGATGACAGATAACATGGGGTCAAGGAGAATACACATGCACGCATACAGTGTGCCGACAAGGCTATTAGTTGGATTTGCATTCGAGGTAGCAGAAGAATGCATATGCAAATGCCGACAATGCTGATAGTAATCAAAGGGCACCTTCTCCTGCCTGTCTTTGTCTTCCCCTCCTCCACGCTCCCTCTTTTTCTCTTCACAGATTTATCTTTCGCTCCTCATCATTTTTCTTTTTTCCTCGCTGTCTCTCATAGTCAACCGTCTCCATCCTTTACACTCTGTCTCTTTTCCTCACTTGGACAGTTGATTACAGTTTATGCACTCTGCTACTGACAGGGACACACCCATACACACATATGAGGATCATTTCTTACTTATCAGTATGTCTGTGTTCATATCCCTCCCAGTTAAGCAGGGAGTAGGTCGAGCTCGGGCTCTGCATGGCCCTCGGTAGTGTAGGGTTCATGTCGGGTTAATGACACCCTCATGAGCTCTTTTTCCAGGTCAGCACTCACTTCCCTCCCCAAAACACTTTGAAAACAGCGCCAAAGACACAAAAGGCTACAGACAACAGAGAGAATAGAGACATGAGAGTGCACTGAAGGAAGTTTATGGCTTCAGATACTTGCTCCTTTCTTTCTCTTCCTCCTTCATTCTGACCTCAGTGTTGGAGAAAATGATAGATGGTTGGTTGGGACAGAGACAAAAGCAGTGTGCTACCCCCGCTGGCAGTGTCTTGTTCAGCCCTATAATCAACCTTTAAATCCTCAGGTCAAATACTTTTCTGTCTTTGTTCAATTCTCTCTGTCTTTCACATCCATGGCCTACTTGTCTACTTTGATGATTAAAAACAAAGAATGTGTACGGCAGCAGGAGAATGACAGTACTGTAATTTGTATAGCGTTTTATGATGTAAGCTGACACATTACGTTGTCATTCAGCAGATGAAATCCACCTTTATCAGCTGTAAGTGTGTTAAAGAATGCACAGATTTCGACTGCATAGCTTTAGGCTGCATGTGTTTGTGTGCAGCCCAGTTTGAATAGGTATCAATATCATGCTATAAACCGCGATTCTTGTAGTTGGAGAGGATATACGGAGATATCAGCAAAAGTGAGAGAGTTATCGGAGACACAAAGACAGATAAGTAGAGGTCGAAGAGGAAGTGCAGAGGAAGCTAATGAAGGAGGTTGTGACAAATGTGAAAGGGAGGGCAAATGAGTGTGTGAAAGAGCAAATCTATGGAGGCTCACGCAGATGGGGCAGGATGGTCGGTGTGAGTAGATTACAGAGGAGACTTCCTCCCTCTCATCTACTGATGAGAGTGTCATAAAGCACACTGACACACTCGAACACACACACACACACATCATCCCCACATTCCTATCCACTCCCACTGGGATGTCTTCATCTCCCTTGGAAATGTAAAACGTTTTGGTGAAAAAAGGAGAGAACTGGGAAAGATGGTGGGATTGAGGAAGGAGAATGAATAGGGTGTGATGATGAAAAAGAAGGTGAAAAATGATTGCAGTGGAAACAAATGAAGGATTTCCATCTGAATTTAAAGAGGGGAAAATGGTTCTAACCAGCCACACTTTGCCATCTCTTTTGCTTCACCAGTGGATGTCAAGCAGTATAATTATGCACTCATTTATTGTATTGTTGCTCTGTCAATGCATGAACTCCTTGGTATACAGAGAGAAGATTCCCCCCTCCCCACTCTGTCTCCCTCTCACCCTCTCCCTTTCTCTGTTTCTCCTCTTTCATATATTTAAATGTCAGTTATATTTGTGTGGGCTGCCGGCGCTGTGGAGTTTTGATGTGTTCAGTTCTAGTGTTTGTGCGTGTGTGGGAGCTGATCAGTAAGTGTTCTTTTAGGTGTTTCTTTCTTTGCTCATCGAAATCAACAGATAAAAGAAGTCAAAGTGCTTCTCCCTCTTATCCTATATCAATTTCTCTTTAGATTTTTCTTTGCAGTTGTTTACCTTTACATCCAAATGCAGTCCAAAGACAAGATTTCACCATGTGTCTGGGCTCTCTGAGTGTTCAACATTGAAGACAACAAAGACTGTATCAAGGGTCAATGTTGACTGCACTGCTTGCAGCCCCCATCAGGGTGGACTTTGATTTCTACAGATGATTTATTAAATATAGAGCAGTGGTCCCCAACCTTTTTATCAGCGTTTGACAAATTTTTCCTTGTGTCTGGTCTCTATCGTAACGTTTAAATATCCCTTCAAAATAAGATTCAGATACGCCACAAATACATTTAGAAAGAAACATTTATTTTCATGAACATTTCAGAATATGGAGATATTGTCAAGAAACCTTAATATTTCACATATAACTGTTTTTCTTTTACCTTCTGCATGTTTGTGTCCCCAATAAGACTCACTAAGGTTTTTCAAAACAAAAGATCGCCGTGACTTAGATAATACATAAAATGGAAATAATTCATTATTTCTTGTGTTACCACTACACTCGTGCTACTTGAGCTTCACATACAAACAAACCAGGGACTTGCTGAAAATATTGCTCCATAGCGCAACTAGTGGTTAAAAGCTTCACAGTCTGATGTCTGATTTTTGTTCAAGGCAATGTGTTTACTTTACTCTCCTTGTCTCTGTCTCTCTGCAGCCTGTGCTTCAGGTTTCTACAAGGCCAAGTCTTCAGATGCGGGATGCTTTAAGTGTCCTCCACATAGCCACTCGCTTAGGGACGGGGCGACCGCCTGTGACTGCCACATTGGATACTTCCGTGCTGACACTGACCCTCCGTCCATGGCTTGTACCCGTAAGAACACATACACACAAGGATGCATACTATTAAGACAATGCCTAAGTGAAAACACTGACAGATATGTGTGTGCATTTTTTGCAAATAAAAGCAAAAGTCGCTCATTGTATCCCTACCTCTCTATCGCTAACAAACAGAGGGAAACACAAACTTGTCTGAATGCCACCACTGTATCATGATCGCATTACTTATGACTAAGCCACCATCTTCATCCTGTCTGGTAGCGATAACTAAAGACATTGAGAAGTGAATAAATGTGCTGTCTCTTGTTCTTGCTCTCTCGCACTCCCTATCTCTCTCTCTCTCTAAGTCTCTGAGTAAGTCCTGTGTGACAGACTTGGAGACCTCGGTCTGTGTGTCGTAAACTTAATTATGCCTATATACAGCACATGGTTTCCTTGCCCTGGGAAAAATGAAAGCACACATATGCGCACATACACACGCACAATGTTTCTCAGACACACACAAAAAAGAAATACCACAGAAGAAAACATGAGCCCATCAAAAACATCTCTGAACAGTATGGTTTCCAGTCTGATGCCAGATGTCTACATTTGAACCCGTGCCAGCAACTCACACCATCCCCCATATGGTTACTGCGCATGCCACATAACCACAACATCTAATTCCAACTGGGGTCCTTTGTTGTATGTCATACTCATCTCTGTCCCGTTGTTACAATAAAGGCAATATATATATCTTACAGCATCCCACTTACTCCTCATATGCGGTATAGAATGCAAACTTAGTTGGTTTTGTTCATGCACAAGCTCCTCCCTGTCTCTTCCCCAGAGCCGCCATCAGCCCCACAGCAGCTTATCTCGGTGGTGAACGAGACCTCTGTGGTCCTTGAGTGGAGCCCCCCTCGCCGGCTGGGAGGCCGAAGTGACACCAGCTATGGCCTGGAGTGTCTTATCTGTCAAACTGGGGGTCAAACTGGAAGCCACAGTCAGACTGGTGGTAAATCACACCCCAGGAATCACAGTGTCTCCCAGCCTGAGGCTCAGCTCAGTGGGCTGGGGATGCAGTCGGACCAGGGCATTGTGGGATCTGAGGTCCAGTCAGGACGAGGTGTCTTTCAGAGAGATTACCCCAAACTCGGCTCCGGCTCCATTTCCGGCTCTGGCTCTCAGCTCTGCCTGCCCTGCGGCTCAGATGTGCTCTTCTCTCCCAGCCAGACAGGCCTGAGGACCACCAGGGTGGTGGTGAGCGAGCTCAGGGCTCACACACACTACACCTTCATCGTCCACGCACTCAATGGGGTTTCTCAGGTCAGCGGTGCAGGGGCAGCCCAGAGTGTGTCTGTCACCGTCACCACCAACCAAGCTGGTAAGAAGGACAATTGTCTGAGTGTGATTAATGTGTTTGTCTGATTTTTGACTGTTGCAGGTAACACAAAAACTGCATATAGCTGCTGCGCATAAGTGGGTCAGCACAATACAAACTGCTGCTCACTGCATGTGGGCCCAGAGGGAAGCGATGCCCCAAGAGTAATGTTCAAAACTGTGGAAGCATGATATGAACGAGCTCTGTAAGCTACATTCTTGCATACTTAAGTATCCAAACGCTTCAATGCTGAAAGAAACATTTCAAACAAATACATTTCATAAAGAAGAAATAGCTTTGAAAAGCAGTTCTGCATTACATATTCTATAAATTGAGTTTTCTGCTGTACATTTCAGACTGCATTTTGTTTTGCAAAGCCATTTCAAATTTATTCCGTACACAGCGCTACAATAAACAAAATTAATAGCCTCAATACTCTGTAATGTAATCCAGCTACAAGACACTTTTCTTGCTATCTCCCAACTGGAAACTCTTACTATCATTGTCATAGTTGCCATAGTTATTACTCTGTCCTCCTACACCTAACAACAGCTCAATTAATTATAGGGGTGTTCTCAAGAGGATGTCAGAAAGCATTCTGGGAAATGTAAATCACTGACTTAAATACAAATAGACAGAACTGGTTAAGGGGAAAGTAAAAATGGTACACTCACACACAACAAAATAACTGAGCAGCACAAATGTATGTAAGTGTAGGAGTTTCCTTGTGTCAGTCCTTGACCACGGAAAAATCACCCACATTTTATGGTGTGTTTCATTTTAGTTGTGGAGGTGTCAGCTGGTGTGTGGCGTCCATCACACATGCTCACCATTAGTTTTTGGCGTGTGCTTTTTTTTTTTTTTTGCATGCTGTTACATCTCAACTGTCATTACTTTATGTCTTTACGGTGGCATTTAGAAACCGGCACACCTGCTTAGTTCCAGGTGCCCCGGGGAAATAACTTGAGAGTGTGTCTGGGATGTGTCAAGTTTAACTTGCACCACCATATGGCGCGATATTATATGAACAACCACAAAAGAGGACAACCAGTGAAAAGGGGATGTAAGAGGAGAGAGATAGAGGAGGATAAATGTTGTCCCTCTGGAATAGAAAGGAATGGGATTTAGGTCAGTTCTCAGGTGCACTGGGTCAATCGGATTGTTGACAAACTGGTACCACACATACCTTTTGAGCTGTGTGCAGAGCTGTAAAGCTATAATTGATGTTATCATAGAATGTGTGTTATTCTATGAAGTTACTCTATTGTCATTTAGATATCATCTCTCTCCCTCTCAGCTCCCTCTCCGGTGTCATCTATCCAAGCCACCGATGTCACCAGACATAGCTTGTCGTTGTCATGGCAACAGCCAGAACGACCCAACGGGGTCATCCTGGAATACGAGGTCAAGTTCTATGAAAAGGTACGCCGCCCGCAGGTTAATGCAGCTCAGACAGCTGTCTGGAAAGTCAATATGTTGGCACACTGTTTGGATTTTGCTGATGGTGGAGATAGGTTTCCAGTCAGGCATTGACAAGAGACCCCTCTTTTTGTCCATTCTAATCAGGATCAGAAAGAGAGGTCCTACCGCATAATGAGGACCTTCTCTCGGAGTGTCGATGTCACAAGTCTCAACCCCCTGACCGTGTACGTGTTTCATGTGCGTGCTCGCACAGCTGCTGGATATGGAGAGTTCAGTGCTCCTTTTGAATTCTCCACTAATTCAGGTATTCAAACAATAATACTCAAAGTCATTTTGGCTGATGTAAGTTAATCATGATGAAGATGTAACTTTATGGCTGGTAACTTGTGTGTCTCTCCCTGATAGATCCCTTTCCTCTGATTGGAGAAGGAGTTAACTCGGCTTTCTTGCTGCTGTCTGTCAGCGGAGTTGGAATATTACTGCTGATATCTGCAGCTGTCTTTATCATTAGCCGCAGGTATACACACACACACACACACACACACTCAGGCATGCACGCACACCTATGCGCTTGTTAGGTTTGATAGAAGTTTCCCATTGGTGCATCTCAGCACATCAATGATGTCAATATGTGTGCTGTCTCTACCTTAACTACTGCCTCTGACCAAACTAACTGCAACAACACACACAGTTCTGTTGCTATTGTGTAGCTAAATAATGTGTGTGTGTGTTACCTGAAGCTTTTAAATGGGATTATAGTGGAGACAGTTATAATCCCTTTGTCCCTGACTTGTCATTACTGTCTCTTCAGCAGCGCAGTTTGTGTATCAGCTTCCGCTCACACACACACATGCACACAAATACACATTCACTGACACACACACACACAAACACTAACACACACCTGCTCAGGCACAAAGGTGTTTTTGACAGTTTCTTTGTTTAATGGAAAACACCTTTTATCTTGCGCTACCTGAGGCATTGCCTCTCCTCCCTCTCTCCCTTAAATGCTTTCATCTGCTCGCTCTGTCTTTCCTGCAGCCCGTTGCTCTCTGTTCTCATTGTCATCGCTTTCTATTGCGGCAAATCCTGAAAAAAGCCTATGAATGCAGAGTGCTACTGGAAGGAAAACACACAAAATTAAAAACAACATGACATAAATGCCCTTTTGTCATTTCACTTAAGTGTAAAAATCACAATGAAAAGATGCAAGATGTGAAAAGAAATGGTTACAGACGAGCTCTGACGGACCCGTGTGTTAAATCTTCTTCCTTCTTCATGTCTATCAATCAGGAGGAGCAAGTATAGTAAAACAAAGCAGGACTCTGAGGAGGAAAAACATCTTAATCCAGGTATACCACACACACACACACACTGTAACACAGAGAGACAGATGGATGCTCTTTTTCCTTCCTTTCTCTTCGATCCACCTGCACACATCTTATAGACATTCTGCCAAATACATTTACATAACATATGCAGCAGTTATACAACTCATATTTTCTCACCCTCCTCTGCATCCCTGCCTCTCCTCCCTTGTTTCCTCTCCTCTTCCGCCTCTCCTCCATGGCAGGAGTTAAAATATATGTGGACCCGTTCACCTATGAAGACCCCGATCAGGCCATCCACGAGTTTGCCAAAGAGATTGATGTTAGCACTATTCACATCGAGAGAGTTATTGGCATGGGTGAGCTTGGCAGTAGTACTCTTCACAAACACACATACCCACACACATGCTTACTTGGCGCTGACATTGCTGTTTGCTGTGTGTATGTGTGTGTGTGTAGGAGAGTTTGGGGAGGTGTGCAGTGGACGGCTGCGTATGCAGGGAAAAAGGGAGAGCTATGTGGCCATCAAGAGTCTGAAGGCAGGATACTCCGACAAACAGAGGAGGGACTTCCTGTCTGAGGCGTCCATCATGGGACAGTTTGACCATCCGAACATCATCAGGCTGGAGGGTGTCGTGACGAGATGTGGGTTGTTTACAGAACCTGTGACCTGTTCATAGCAGTTATATTCTTTGAGTTATATCCTGATATGTGACTTTAAATTCAGCCTAATAATTCTAACTCTCTAACTGTTTTAGGTAAACCATTGATGATCATCACAGAATACATGGAAAATGGATCTCTGGATGCTTTTCTTCGGGTACATGGCTTGTTTGTTTTATGCCAAATTAAATCTACTTTTGAGCAGCATTTTTCTAGTGAACTGAACTGTGTCCATTTATGTTAATCTGGTCTTTTGTCTTTATGAATTCAATGTTTCAGAAACATGACGGCCAGTTCACGGTGATCCAGCTGGTTGGCATGCTGCGTGGCATCGCCTCAGGTATGAAGTACCTGTCAGACATGAGCTACGTTCACCGAGACCTGGCAGCTCGAAACATCCTCGTCAACAGCAACCTGGTGTGTAAAGTGTCTGACTTTGGTCTGAGTCGGGTTCTGGAGGACGACCCAGAGGCTGCCTACACTACAAGGGTAGGATATGCACACACAGAAGTACAAAATACAGTATGCAGTTATTCTAATAAACCTTCTGTCTAGAAAAATGTGTTATTCTTCATCCTAAATGAAATGATAACATGCTATTTATATGCTATCACATTTCCACTTCACACATTTTTTGTTAAATGCTGCCATAGATCTCTGACTCATTAAAACAAACTGACAAATGCATAGACATCCATCAAGTATTAACACTTTAAGCAAAAATGTTTTTGTGAATGCAAAAAAAAAAAAAAAAAGATAAATGAATGAATTCATAAATTAATTAAACAAACAAATCCCATTATTCACTGAACCATTTTGACTTTAATTTCTGTTTTAGGAGGCAATTGGAACTTACCTTTCCCCCGGAGGGAAGATCCCCATTAGATGGACGGCTCCGGAGGCCATATCCTACAGGAAGTTCACTACGGCCAGTGATGTGTGGAGTTATGGTATCGTCATGTGGGAGGTTGTTTCATACGGGGAGAGACCCTACTGGGACATGAACAACCAGGATGTGAGTCATATTTATATCCTCCTACTATGAGATGTCCTACAGTCAACAGAATGAAGGACAGGAAAATTCTGTTTTTTTGTGTGTTTTTCTTTTACATCCTGGGTCTTATAGTTTTGGGCATAATTTCTTTTGATAGATTACTTTAGTCACCAATATCATTAGTCTGATGAAGCAGCAACACAGGTAGTGTAAAAAACAACTATATTGTTAGGCTAATAACTTTCATCTTGCAACCATCTTCAGGACCATATCAAGAATCTTATTATATTTATTTTATATAAAATTTAAGGCTTGACATGAGTCATTTTGCTTCTGAGGGCGTCCTTAAACCATATTACCTAAAACAGTTATTTAGAAGTAAAAAACAACAGCGACTGCACCCATAACTGCACCCTTTATAATTATCCATTGCATTTTAAAACTGTATGTGCACACAGGTATGGTACTATAAGTACCAGGGGTCAAAGTTGAACCAGAAAGTAGCTCTGGATGATCTGATGATTGTTTACAGTTTGAGTAATAACTTGAAAATTTACCCTCATTTTCAAATAAGTGTTTTATGGTTAAAAGTGTGCATTTGCTTAAAAGCCGTGTGCGATTGCTTGTGTGGTCGCCCCCATGCACTTTCTCGTGAAGCTATGTCTATCAGATCTCAGCCTTGAAGTTGGTGAGTAACATATCACAAGTGAAAGAAAAGATGGACAATAAACGGTCAAAGAAAGCACAGGATTTTGTTAAAATCTGAATTTACCTGTCAAGTTCCCTGTCATAACAACTGTTAATAGCACACTTACTTAACTCGCTGACAGCCACCAACACAGACATTAATTACAATTTCCCTTAAACACAATCTGTGTGCTGTGACTTTCTGTTAAAGTAACAGGCGTCCGTTCTCGAGGAAATTTAAAGAGAAGATTTCTGGTGGAAAATAAACCATCATGCACTCTATGTGACTGCATTGTGACCCAGTGTATTTGACCTCCGCATCATTTAAATAATTGCAAATATGGTGCCTATATATCACCTTCAGGAAGGGCAACATGCCAAGATTTTGTTCACCAGTACATTTTATTGAAGATAAATACAGAAACTTATCCTTCAACCAAGCACACATATAATATATGAATTTTAGAGGTGATTTAGTTGTTCTGAACAATTTCTGAAATCTGAGACAAAAATTCTGTTTTGAAGCAAATTTGCAATCACTTCTATCAAAGCCTGTTAAGTTTGAGTGTGTCAAAGAGCAAGTCTGGCATATGTGAATTTTCAAACATGATTGATTTCATCTGCAGCACTCTTGTAGTCCTAGAAATCGTTTCTGATGAGCCATTCTCTAGAAACTCTATCTACCTTATTTACTTTCTTCTTGAGAACAAATTAGTGCACGCTACGATGCTCTTCCTATTTGAGCTTATTTGTTTTAGTGAATTACTGGGGTATAACTTCACTCACAACTCAATACAAGAGTAGCTTCTTTAAACTTCATTTGTTAGCTGTGACCAAATTACATACAACATATTCGGGCAGGCTTTGAGTGGGTATTCATGTAACAAAACTAAGTGTACTCAAAATGTGTGTTTTTCAGTGTGCTGTTGCTGCACAGTATAGTCCCATAATGCAACGCACACAGGGAATAGAGGAACTGTTCACAGCTGCAAAAGTTAGAATAAATTGCAGTTGTATGGTGAGACAGTTCTGGAAAGATGTTAGAAAACAACAACAAAAAAAGTAATAAATCTTTTTTGAAAAGATGTTGCTTTCTCCTTGTGAAGTTTTAAACGAGCCTGGCGTTTCGAAGTTGAAGTTTGATTGACGTCCTTTGGCGCATGCAATTTATTATTTCCTGTACAAAAACTGCCATCACAGCCAAATGGTAACTACAAGAAAAAGGGCTGTTTGTGAACCACAGAGATTTCTATTTTCTCTTGTTTCATGTTGTTTGAGTCTGGAATTAGTGAAACCCACTGATACAGATTTTAGTAACTCTCACTATTAGATCCAGCCTTTTGAAAAAAAACAAACCTCCACTTCTGTCTTTCCTATAGGTGATTAAAGCGATAGAGGAGGGCTACCGCCTTCCTGCTCCTATGGACTGTCCTGTGGTTTTGCACCAGCTCATGTTGGACTGTTGGGAGAGGGAGCGAGCAGAGAGACCCACATTCAACCAGATACTCAACATGTTGGATAAACTCATCCGTAACCCTGGGACTCTGCGCAGGACACGAGGGGAAAGGTATGCACTGTACCTGTAAATACAGACATAAACCAAGATATATATATATATGTGTGTGTATGTACATATATACATACAGACACATAGATACAAATACATGTTCATATAAACTTAATATAGCCAAACACCCACATCTACACTCTTTCATCTACATTGATAGAATGATTTCACACTTTCAGTGCTTGCCAGCACCAACCTGCTTTCTCTGTCTCTCTGTGCGTTTACAGACCCACAGCCACTATATTGGAATCGGGGGTGGGTCCAGAGGTGTGTGTGTCAGTCATACCAGAAGTGTGTGTGCCTGAGTGGTCAGTGTGTGAGTGGCTGCAGTCCATCGGGTTGGAGAGGTACAGAGACACCCTGGCAGCAGCAGGATACACCAGCCTTGACAGCCTATTGGCTCTCACACACCAGTAAGTGTAACCATCATGCACAAATATTTAAGTCAAAAAGAACAAAGACTCTCTAATGTACTTGTAGGTAAGACATACTATGCATTTTGCACAATTTTGACCATACATTGTTATAGCAAGGGTTACTCAAAATAACTTGATTCACACTGTTTTTGAGGAGCTGAGAGTAATAAACTACATTTACTATGTTTATCATAATGAAGGAATATGACTTAAATGCAACAGTTACGTCTCTATGTGGTTTTAATATCTTTATAATAACAATTAACTTCTATGGCATAACGGTGTAAACTATAACAGGCTTTCAAATCAAATCATAGTATTTATTTGATATATTGACATGGTTGTTGCTTGCTTTGTGTTTAAAACTAAATCTTTGTCTCTGCACCCACAGGGAGATGGACAGACTCGGAATAATCACACCCTCACACCAGGACTTATTAATTGCTAGTGTGCAACAAGAAATGTTGTCTCAAATGCAGCACATGCAACACACAATGGTTCCAATCTGAGACGGAGACTGGATACAAACCTGTTTTGAGAAGGATTTCATTTACCTCATCCATGCACTTTAGAGGGACTTTTCACCAGTTGAAACACAAGGAGCGGTATAAAATAAATGAGAATGAAGTGAGAAGACGAGAGCAGCACTTTTGTGAACTTCCATACGGTGGAGTTTTCTAAAAACCGTGATCTGGACGTGGACACATATAGCATTAAGCCAGTGAGAGCTTAGACTGAAGCCTCATCCTCTTATCCAGTTCTGTTTTTTAATGATTTTATTATCTGTTTCGTGAAGGCTGATATGTAAGGCTGTGCATAAGCAGAATGGCTTCCAACCTTTTTTTTTTTTTTCTTCGCTGCTTTGGGCTTGACTTGAATAAAATGTGTTTTGTGTTTGCTCACAAGTATGTGTGTGTCTGTTACGTGTGTGTGTGTGCGTGCGTGTGTGTGTGTGTGTGTGTGTTTGTGTGTGTGTGTGTGCGTGTGTGGTATCTTTGAATGTTCTGAATATGCAAAGTGAAAGAGAGAGTGGGAGGAGCCGCACAGAATGTATCATTTCGAGCTCTTACTAGTTTCATACTAACAGGCTGTATGATTTGTTTTTTTTAATTTTTTTTTTCTATGAATTACTGTTTCTGTTGAATTAGACATTTAGATTAGAATGCTGTTCATCTGTGTCGATTGTATATGTCTCTCATTTGATGCTAAGACTTAGCTACATGAAGCATTTTGTTTATTTATGGTCTTTTTTTATCTAGTTTGTACATTGTAAAATAGAAACACTGAAAGGAAATTGTAATGATTGCCATAATGCATTGCAATAAATGCCAAAACCCATTCATGTATGTACATTTTAATATTGTTTGAGTGGAACCTTTGCATTCTAATGTATTTAATGTATAGTATACATAAAGCCATAGACAAGATATCAAATGAAACCTCAAGGACTTTATGCTTATCATTACTGAGTTTGGCAGAAGAATGTGTCCTCTGTGAAAGTTGAAACTTAGTCAGACGTGCTTGTAACAGGGAAAACAACTCCAGAAGAACACCCAGCTGAAATACTGCTGGTGTAATCACACACGCTGCTGGCTTTGTGTGTGTGAAAGAGAAGACAGGCAGAGAGAAACGGAGAGAGAGAGAGAGAGAGAGAGAGGGAAGAAAGTAGCAGAGAAGAGAAAGAGGAAAGAAAATTAAGCAGAGAAAATTAACAGTGGGCTGTCACCATGAGCATCTGTGTGGCATCATGTTTTCTGTTGGCTAAATTGGGCTGCATTTGCCGTGAAAACTTGTCGAATCAGCATCATCTGTCTCCTGCTACATGACCACACACACACACACACACACACACACACACACACACACACACACTAGGGAGTTGATTGGAGGAAGCTTTTGATACATAAAAGAAGAGAAGATGTGATCTGGATTCTGGCAAAAATGTCAATGTTTTTCCAGGCTAATGAGAGTTGCATGCACAAACACACATATACACACACATATACACACATACCATCTCCTGCCTCACTCCCAATACAATCCAAATCACACAGCAAACAAAATGGTGGTTAATGAGGCAGATGCCTCTGAATAACAGACAGAAAGAGGAAGACAGACAGAGGGAATGAAGTCAGTTTGGCTTGGGGCAATAAAACAGGCAGCTTCTGTCAAATAATGACACACTGACACCACATTTAGCTGGTAGCCTTTTGTGACTCTACTTAAAAAGTGATAGAAAGGCATCTGTTCCTTTAGATAAACTCAGCATTGACTGTGGCAAAATTAACCATGGTTTTTTATTTTTTTTATTTTTTATGAAAGGATACACCGTATGTACTATATGGGGAGTGTTTTACGAAGATATGTCATAGTCTTACATCTGATTCTCTAATAGCCAGGTGCTCCTTCTCTCTGGTCTCTTCATCTTGACAGTCCTCTGAACGCTTGGAAACGTGCCTCAATCTATTGCCCACAATTGGGAAAGTATTTGCATTTGCGACCATAGAGTGCAGCCTGTAGGTGTTCCAAATCGTGATAAAGTGGATCGATCAGAGGGATAAAAAGGGCACAGTTTAGGCCTGAATCCACATTGACTGATGGTAGACTGAGCAGTAGTAATTTTAACCCCAAAAGACACTCTTGTTATATTGAGGAGGGCAGATCAAATTGAATCTTTCTGTCTCCGTGTCTCAGTGGGAGGCGATTGTGGGTTTTTGTCCCCAGATTAGGGCGGGTATAGAGCTGGCTAATCCTGCCTGCTCTTCCATGTGGGAGTGGCGGTGGGGTGTCTTTGCTGCGCGGCCAGCCGTAATCTAATGGGTGTGAGTTTGAGCTTTACACACAGGCACGCTCACTCACACACAGCCAAAGACACACAACACAAAGTCTAAATTTGTTTCAGGATTAAAGGCATCACCTCAATGACTGACATAATGCCACAGGCATTCCCACGGTCACCCTGATCCCTGATGAGGTTGTCTCTAAGTGTGTACATGTGTGTCTGAGAATGTGTGCGCGGCTGTATTTCTAGATGCTGCTGCTGATGAGAACTACACCGAGAAAAGAAGGAGAAAGAGCACAGGAAAACAAGATGTCACACACACACACACACACACACTGCTCGGTCCCACTAGGAGAAGCAGCTGTCCAAATTGGCAGGCCATGTCCCTCTCATTATGCTGGCCAGTCACTCATGTCCTGGCTCTCTCTTCCTTGCTGCTGCTGCTGCTGCTGGACAGGTAGCGTCTGACACACATTAGCCTGCTATTAATGACTTCTTCTGCAGCCATTAACACACACTTAGGGAGAAAACATCCCCAGGGTGCCATTTTTGTAGTGACAAGCATTATATATATCTCAAACCATCCAGTTTTCTCCAAAACTCTGCAAGCAAAGCAATGTTTTTGCAAACAGTTCAGTCATTCTCTTGTTTCTTTCCTCGTCCTGATGCTACCACATCACAGCGCATATAGATGCTCTCAGAGGTGACTCTTCAGGAGTGTGGGGTGTTGCCAGTGGACCTCTCGCATCAGATGTATTGTTTAGCCATGATCCCAAAGGTAATAACATTGTGTTTAGCATTAATCCTGCAGATCTGTGTGCAAATAACACAAATACCATCTCAGGATGTCTGACATCAACAGCAGGTGTTCCCAAACCTTCCTCTGTCCCTTGTGATCTGGTTCAGTGTTTGACATTGTGTCCAAAGAGTAATTCCTCTTACAAGGGTCAGAAAAAAACAGAGGATTACAGGGGGTCGAGCATTTTTTCTTCAGTAACATTGGAATCTGTGACGGTAATAGAATCTATTAGTGTATTTCATATCATAACAGAAATGAGTCTTGTTATTTTTACATATAATTCTATTTTTTTTTTTTTTTTTTGTACTCACCAGACAGAAATCAGGCACTGACTTACATTATGAAGATTAAAACTAGAATCTGGTCTTCCATGTTAATAATCCTAAGAGGAAAATTAAAGTGAGAATTCAAATGAGAGCTTTTTGTTCACTAGAAACTTGGCCTAGCTTTGAGTCTGAAAGACTGCAGAGACTCAGATCTGTTAAACGTTGACTTTAAATGAGCATCAAATCAATTCCACTGTGACTCAGACCAGTGAGAGCAAACACAAAGATTATGTGCAGGTGAGAGCGAGAGGAAATGATCTTATAGTGCAGCTTTAATAATGTTTGTTTTAAGATCAGGTGGACAGGATCATGATTGTCACATTGTCCATAAGCAGAGCAGAGAGGGGAAATATGTTATTACCAGAGACTCAGAGACATGGTACCACACAGCAACACCAACACATTACTGGTGTTTGGATTGAAACCCAATCCGCTCTCGCTGCGTGTGCATGCTACGTATGCATGCTGCGTGTGCTTCTGTGTGTCTAGTGCATTCATCCGTGTCATCCACTTTCAATATTTAGGCAAACCTCCACAGCTCTGCAAGCCTCCATGTTTGATAAACCTCTACAAAAGTAACAGGCTGCATTTATCTTCTATTACCTTACAAAGAATGTCAAGTTAGTGAAAGCCCCGAGAGCGAGAGAGAGAGAGAGAGACGGATTGGAAAGAGATGGGTAAAGCCAAAAAAAAAAAGACAGCAGCACACTGGCATGGAAAGTTTTGTCCTTCATCAGCCCTCCATCCCTCTATCCCTCCATCTCATTAAGGATGGATAGATGATCAATAGGAGAGAAGCAGTAGAAGGGGATTAGGATTAGAAATCGATGGCTTTGTTTTCTTCAGCCTGCCAAAGATAAACACTGCCTTAAGACACTGACAACGCAACACAGAGACTTTCACGGCTGTGAGGGGGCACGACATCCTCTCTGTGTGGACAGACAGACATCTGTATGCAGCTTCTCATGCTGAGTTTTGAAGAGACGTTTCGATCCCTTCACTCGATTGGGAAAAGATGTGGGGTTAGGCTCTGATCCAACTGACTAGTAATCTTCTATAGTGAGATAAAACCAGAATATCTGTTGATATCTTGCAGACTTTTTTTTTTTCTTTTACCCGGTACTCTGCACTGCCAGTATGATTGAAACACACATGTTGAACTGTATGTGGGAGATGCAGGTTATGTATCACAGATCAGAGATTGACTGCAGGTTCACGCCAAGTCACTGTTACCGGTCTCTCTGAGAATAGCTGGAGATGACTGATGAAGAGGCAGCATCATAATGTGCTTGCTGCAGAGAGAAGTGATGCTCCCAAAAACCTGAGTGGGCTAGAAGGAGTGAGGCAAAGCATTCTGGGTAGGTGAGGCGTCACCTCCCACACAGAGATCCAAAAACATACCCTCTGCTTTGATCTCTCTGGTCTCTGTCTTGCTCCTCTCTTCTTTGCACACACACACACACACACACACACACACACACACACACACACACACACGCACGCACACACACGCACACACTGCACACTTTCCCTGTCTGTTGTGGCTTTCGCCCCTCTCTCCTTTGAAAGAACAAAGGCATTTGTTTATGTTACCTGCAGATGAAAGCTCGGCTTTGTGACGGCTCATTTCACCTCAGGTAGCCTACAGATGCCGCTGTGCCGTAATCTTTCTTTTAGTTCTTGAAATCTTTGGTAAAATAGAGAATTTTAGAACCCTGGTCATCTATGTTCTTCTAGATACATATTAGATTAAATTCATAGGCTGTGAATGAGTGAATGGTTCCTAAACATGCTACTGTGTCCCTGGTTTAATTCCAGCCAGCGACCTTTTGTTTCCCATCTCTCTCCCCTCTTGTTTTCTGTCTCTTCACTGCTCACTCCAATAAAGGCAAAAATACCATATATATATATATAAATATTTTACATTCATCTGCTGAAGAAAGAAAGTTTCTCTGTGTTCATTTAAAATCTGAGTTTAAGGGGTGAACCTAATAAACAGGATTTGTAACATCACAACTAGTTTTTTGGAACTAATTCTGGTCCAGAATTCAACTTACACAAGTGTGATGTGGAAACTTTTGAAATGAACAATATTTGCATCTTTCTGGGATCTAATGAGGGAGAAGGTATAGTCGTCCTTTTAAACATTTTAACAAACATATACATTATTTAACACATTATGATTCAGATGGAAGACATTATACATGTTTTTTACAGCTGAGCAGAACTGCGGTGAGTAAAGTGGCCCTTTACGTGTAAAATCTCTTGCCCCTTTTTAATCAGTTGCACCACTGGACTGGTGAAGGATACCCGTCTGACTGAAAGTCAAGATGATGGAATTGAACATAGAACATAGTTGTGTGTCCGTGTATGTGTGTGTGTGTGTGTGTGTGTGTGTGTGTGTGTGTATGTGTGTGTGTGTGTGTGTGTGTCTAGAGGTAGAAGGACAAAACATGAGGGAAAAGTGAGGACGGGGACAATTTCATTCTAGGACAATTGGGCAGGTGGCTGCTGATCCTTGTCCATCACACATTCCATCATGAGCTGACATGGCTGACTTGTCACCCAGAGTGACATTCGTAACTCTCACATATAAAGCCAGAGTGCTCGTGCATGTGTAAGAACACAGTTAATACACACACACACACACACACGCACGTACCTCTGCAGTGTGGCACTACTGTGCATGTTTTCTCTCACTTTTACTTAATTGCACTATTTTATTTTATTGTATTTTCCTCTTTCCCCTGTTTGTGTGTGTTTGTGGATATGTGTTACTTGCAGATAGCTAACTAAGGTTGCAAAGGGGTGTCTTTTTTTAATCCATGTTGTTTTATTCCAGTTTATTTCAAACAGCAAAGCCTGCACAAAAAAAAAAGTAAATATTCATCAGTCCCAGTGAAGCAATCAGCATTTCACATCATGTTTGTTAAAATATCAATATGATGGAAGGGTGAGGTACGCCTATGAAGGCTTTTAATATAAGCTTCCCTTTTAAATTCCACCTGGAAACACTATTGAATGAATTATGGCCAACAGGTAGCTCATACAATCTTCTTTGTGCAATTTAATTATGCAGTACAACTTACATTTTCTGCTAAAGCAAAATACTGCATGTGATTCCACACAGGATGTGTCAGGATGAAGAAATATCCTTTCTGAGACATCCTGGTGCCATCTAGTGGCACGATTATGCAAATTACTTTTTTTTTCCTGTTTTCTTTTCTGCTCATTGATGAACCACTGGAGTATTTTTTACACAATATAATCTTTATTTTCTTTTACACAGTGATCAGCTACAAACAGGCCGGTTACCTTCAGCAGTAACATGTTACAGCAGCGCTCATCAACACAGTCAGTATGTCTAATCGTGGTCTGCCTTGTTGTAACAAGTATCACCATGTATGGAAGAAGAAAGGTACTGTCTGTGACGACTGTAGATTTATTTTCCTTTTAGCCTGCAATACACAGGTCCTGTATAGAAAATTGAAGTTATTTTAAATTTCATATATAATATATGTGTGACTTTGATATTTCATTTTTTTTCACACAGCCAACATGCTTTTAACTGGTGGGAGACTTTCATAGTCTATAACAACAAATGGAAGTAACACCTTTTGACAATGTGACAAATAAGCAGGACAATAAAAATCGTACATGTCTCCCTTTCACACATCATATGCATGCAAACACATGCACACATAGAGACATAAAGGGGGAACACACAGTTTATCTGCTATTTATAAAAAATAACTGAAGTCATTTTTTTTTTCGTTATTTTACTCTGCTTCAAAGATTTGGTATTTACTCACAACTAAATATACTGTATGTAAATGTGTATTTTTTTAATGTAATGTTTTTGATGATGGCATGACAGAAAAATATCAAAAAACCAGTTATGAAAATGAGTTAGTCAGTAAGGCATTTTCAACACAACCATTCACTGTCAGATTAAAGTTTCATAAGTGGACCACCACACGCCACGACAGATCACTGTGCACACAGCACACAAAACAATGACTGTCCGCAACAGAGTATGTTTTCAGACTACAGTTGGTGACAAAATATATATATATTAAAAAAAAGACAATTTTCAAAAGACATCAGACACATGTACATTCATAAAGTGCTAAAAATAAAATTATATACAGTTTCAACGTGCCCCTAGCAAAAAATAATAAATGTGTTACATGTATATTCATATTGCATAGCCAGATCTGGCTCAGTGCAGCTCACGAACACTAAAAACTGCCAGCATGGCTGCAACAATATGTGAGGTGTTTTTTTTTTGTTTGTTATGTTGGTTTTTTTTTGCTAAAGAGCCAAAATCACAGTGCCACTGAGCTGTTTACACCATGTCATTTTAGTTTATTTTTCACTTGATGCTCCTTAAATGTATGCTCTATGATTTTTTTTTGTTTGTTTGTTTGCATAATATTTCTGTGCCTGTATGTGCATTTTTTTTTGTATATTTGATTGCTTTTAAGTTCATTCCTCTGTGGGGTTTTTTTCTGTTTCACTGTTACAGTTTGCAAAGCAAGTTTCCACATGCAGTTTATGCAATCAGCATCACACAGTAACATTATATTTTTATAATGTCCCGGGGGCTTTGTAAAACCTTACAGCTTCAACCTCTGGCTCCACCCATCACTGCTGTCTCCTCTGTGAGTTACTGAAAAAGAAAGAAAAAAAAAGAAGGGAGAGACACAGAGGATGAGCAGGAGACACACCAACAGGAGAATACATACACTCATTTCTGCTTTGTAATTTAATAACTAATACACTTACTGTCTCACTCTCCCCATCTGAGCCTCTTCTGGACTCTGAGCCACCGTGCAGAGGAGAGTACACCCAGCTCCGATCCTCCTGAGTCTGCTGATACCAAATCCAGCCAGCAGGGGGCATTATCAGAAGAAAGGAGGAGGAGATAAGATAGGATTTGTAAAAGAAAATTTATAGCAAGATCATTTCTAAGACATTATTGAGACATTGATTAGTGTAAAGCTGCACAGTGCAATTTAGTATGGTGGGGAGCTCTAAACAGCCACCAAACATCATGCTCCCAAAGGGCTCACTGCTGGTCTGTGATTGGTTACTACTGAACCTCCATGTGAAGAGATGTCTTGGTGTCTAAAATCAACAGGTCTCATTTAGAAAGGATGATAAGATATTCTGGCTAAGATAAGTATATTTTCATTTTAAATCCCCCAAAAACATATTGTCTGTTTTGATAAGTTTCTTATTATAAGCAGTTAGTGTGAAACATTGGTTATTTCGGAAATTTCTGTATTTGTGTTTTTGTCCTTGGACTCAACATCAAAATTAATTTTTGACTCTTGATAAATATTTTTTCTTCCAAAATTTTACTTCATTGTTGTGTAATGTCATGAATATTTAATGTTACAGATAAATACTTATACATATATTTAAAAATCAAGTTTTTAGGGGCTTTAAAAAATGCAAGATGATCTTCTGATATGGAGATTTCAGCCACTAATGAGCTTTGTCAGCTCCTCAGTGCTACCGGGCAGAAGGTTGTGAGATTATTAAAACTACGAAGCAAAGCTACAGTTTAATAATTGCAAGTCCAGCACTCAAATATTTAAATGACCGTTTACTGGTAACATAAAGATGCATGCTTCCTTTAAATGCACAAGATGGCCCTTCAGAAGCTGCAGTTTTCATATGCAATGCCTTTTTTAGACTTAAATAATGGCATGAAAAGACGTGTGTTTGTCCTTAAGTACTTCTGAAGCTCCATAAGCTGCTGTGTTTGTTACCAGCAATGTTACATGGAAACATTTCCTAGCATGACAAAATGACCCTAACTATCTTTGTGATGACTTACATTGTAACTTGAGCTAGAGTTTAGCTTACGACGACCGAGAACTGGAGAATACACCCAATATCTGCCATCTGCATACTGATGGAATGACACACACACACGCACAGACAGACACAAAAACATGCTGAACAATGTCCACACAGCAAAATAAAGGGAAATGAGTTAATCATCACATAACGGAGGAGAAAGATGAAGAAAGATGTGAGATGATGGAGGCTGTTTCATAATAGAGGAGAGAAAAGGGAGAAAGTAGAAAATGAATGCAATAATGAAAAAGAACACACAAAAGAGGGAATTATGGAGAGCTGTGCATGACATTGACGCGGCGCATGAATGCAGATTGACAGATATAAATACATCATGCTGTGCGGGAAAGCCAACCCCGGTGTTTTTGCTGATACATTCAAAAGCATGAACTACGACTGGTGGCAGCGTCATGCTCCGGAAAGAAAGCTTTTCGGATAGTAAGAGCAACTCCCATAAGTACGTGCACACTGCAACACACACCCTCCCCCCTCACCATCATAACTCTACCACACTGTCCTGACTGGACCACTGCAGGAGACCCAGCAAATCAAAGACAAACAGAAGAAAAATGGTTTATACTCTCAGTGAAGAGCACTATCTCGTTATGGTTTGGTTATTATGTTATCACACTAAATAATAATGACAATAGGCACTTACAAAATAGATGTCGGAAACCTGCACCTCCCCATCCAATGAGTTGTGGCTGCTGGACACAGACAGCTGATTGTAGGACGTACGCGATGCTTGCTGGGGCACCTGAGGGCTTGGAGGATGGGAGGAGGGAGGGGTCGACGGGAGATGGTGAAAGGCGCTCTGGCTGGAGGAGGAAGGAGACGAGGGGCAGATAGGGGTAAACGCCGAAGATCGAGGGAGGTCAGTGGAGTTACAAGCTGATGAGATTGTCGAAGTGGAAAGTGTGGATTTTGCGACCGAATGAGGAATTGGAGAAGAAAGCGTGGAAGATTGAGCGGCTGTGGGAGAGGTGAGGGGTTTGGTGGATGGACGGATGGAGGAAGCAAGTGCGGAGGATGACTGGCAAGCCGACGGAGCTGTGGAGGAGGAAGATACAAAAGAAGGAGGAAGGGTGGAAGAGGAGTGCACTGATTGTGGACTAATAGACGGAGGAGAGGATGAAGGAATGACACGCCGTGGACGATCGGGGGACAGGTGGCTGGGATAGATCATTTCTGTCATCTGTGTGAGCTCCGTGCTCTTTGGGATTTTACTGTATGAAGCAATACAAAAAAAAAACAGAGTCAGAAATACCGTTCCATAGACATTATACTAGTATGGCAGTATCCCTGTACGTTTGTACCTGAGTTCCACTTCCACTGTTATGGTCTCCTGCTTTTTCTCATGAACCTCGACTACCTCTTTTTGTGACCTGGAAGTACACGGGACAATACAGGGTGTGATATCAGTGGGGGGGAGGACAAAATATTGTCAGTAAAGATTAGGTATGTCATTAATTTCTAATTATTTTCACCTGGCCACACTTGGAGAGTGCATTTGTCTCCTGTAGCGGGGGTGCTCTGGTGTATCAAAGGGCGTGGTGGGTAGGGAGTTGTTGGAGGAGAGCGTGGTGGCGATAGACACTGTGGTGGCGTCTTCAAAGGACGGAGGAGTGCAGGGTGGCTCTCTCACTGATCATTAAAAAAATCATTTCAATCTCATTTAAACAGAAAATGGTATATTCAACTGCAGACAAATGAAGCTATTAATGTGTGTAAGTTCTGAAAGACACAATGTATCAAGAGAAAACCACTCGCTCGTAATTGTTTGGTTTTTTTACAATTATATTTAAGCAGCATGTTGCATAGTTGAGCTGCAACTAGCAGTTATAAATCTGCTGATTATTTTCTCGATTAATTGATTAACCATTCAATATCCCACACATTCAGTTTACTCTCATATATGACTCATATAAGCTTCAAAGCTGCAACAAGTAAATGTTTGACATTTATTCCTTTAAAAAAATAGTTACAGAATAATTTTTTGATGCTCAACTAATCATCATTTCCTCTTTAGCTTTGATGAGTGCAGGTAACATTCATAAACACTGACGATGTCTAGCGCTGCCTTGTCGAAATAATCTTGCACTGCTGGGTTTGTGTTTGATATTAAGCATCTCATTTTTACTTGGAATTAAATAAGATGAATATTTGATAAAGCCCGTGGGAAACATGTCATCACTATATATCATTATGAAGTAATAAGAGTTTACCGTTGTCCTCCAACATGGCGAAGCTGTGAGCACCTCGTAGGTTCTCCAAGTTGTCCAGGTTCTCCTGCCTCTCATCGCTCAGAGAGGGACACTGCCCGACTGAGCCTGCACCACCAGCACTCGACTTAGACATGGAGAGAGCTCCTCGTCCCTTCTTAGATGGAGACGATCGCAATGCTGTGAAAGTTTCATAAAAAAAAATTTTAAAAAAGGAAGATGTCTCAAAATTATTGCAGAAGAAAACTAAGCATTCCCTTATTGGAACTGTTGCTATCAAACACAAAACACATCCACACATTTTATGTCCCATGCACATTCGTTAAAAACTCACAGCAGCTCTTCTTGAAGACAATGGTACTGCAGAATTTGTAGAACCTTTCAGCGTAGAAACCAGGTCTGTGAACTGACACCGTGTCCTGCAGCCGAGGTAATTTAAGAAAAAGAGATTTATGCAGCATTTTTTATACACATTGACAATTCACTGTGTCACAGAAGGCAGTGTGTTCAGTGGTTTGTTTGCTTGGATACATGTTTGCTCACCCCGTCATGGATGAGGGACTTCCAAGAGTGCTCCAGTTTCTTTATCATTCTGTCAGACAAGACAATTAAATTATTTAGCTTAACTCATTCAGTGACTTACTGTGGTTACCTGGCAACTGCCACTTGCAAACTTGATGTGTATTCTAAGATTATTTTTTTAATATCAGGCCCCTCCCACCTCTGTATGTCCACACACACTTGTCCTGATAATAGCCGTTATGCGTGTCCTCCATTTATACTTATAAAGACAGTATGACATGTCCGGGATTACTTTTCCATCTTCCATCAGAAATATTCCAAACAGCCACATTTTATTTTAGGATTAATGTCAGCCTGAGCGTAACCTCTTTCTGACTTCGAAGCCAGAGAAAAATCAAATTTTTTTCCTGTCCTGAGGTGTCCATTGAAAGACAGACTAATACAACAAATGCAACATTAAACAGTTTACCTTTACATTTACTTATGAATAGACAACCTTTTTGTCAATGGACATATGTCATTGTGGCAAACTCTGAAAGCTCTGTTAATGCTACACTAACTTGAACTGTAAAGGAACCTCCCAGAAAATATGACCTAATGGCACACTCTCTAAAATGCAACATAGAGGCTGTTAATACTCGTAGTTACTGTTATGAATCATCAATGTTTACATTCACAGCAACTTTAAATGCTGCAGTCTCCCTACCTGTAGGACTGCAGAATGTCAATGATTCCAACAAAGAGTAGGAGGCGCTCTCCTTTACCGCCTACAGCTGGTATGCCACCCATACTAAAGACAGAGAAGAAGAAGTTACTGTCATGTGTGGATTTAATGTAAAGGTTAGGGGAACCATTATGATATAGGGACGTACGTGTCATCGTGGTCCAGAGTGTCCCTGCATGTGGAGCCTCCCTGTATGGACTCGATGGCAGTGGAATACAAGGCTCTCTGAGCTGCGGGCCTCTTTTCATCCCCACCACCACCTGCGGGTGAGCCCTGAGACTGACGCTCTCTCTCTGCTTGTGTCTTGTTGTGGACGCCAAGCAGCAAACTGTAGTCCATGATCTTAAAACTCTCCAGCACCTGACATGAAACCCAACACGTGATACAGGAGAATGTATGGAAGATTCACATTAAAAAAAAGGAACATCATTAACCACAACTACTCCATATCTATCCTTTTCTTTCATCTCCTCCCTCCTCTCTCTTACCAGACAGTCTCTTTGCAGGGTTTTGACCAGAGCGCTGTATGTGTCTTGGTCCAGAGTGAGGCCTTCAGGAACGTCGCTCAGAAAGTCCAGGTCTTTAAAAGTGGGTTTGGACTTCTCCCGCTCCTTCTTGGATGCTCGCCTCTTGTAAGTGGAGCCCTTCAGGTCAAACTTGAGGTGCATGCGTACAGAGCGCGGTAAAATATTGTTCATCACAACAACTCGGATGTTTTTCCCCCCACACTGGACGCAGTAGAGGCCGAAGAACTTTGGCAGCAAAGTTCGAGGGTTCTGGTTCAAGTTCTGGAGAGGAGAAGATATAGAGGAGAGAGAGAAACGAAGGAGAAGAATTTTAATTTTATTATTCGATCATAATGCATGTTGTCTTGTCTTGTCATGTGTTTCAGCCTCAGTGCCATGCACCTGTCAGGCAGCGTGACTTTCAACGGGCCTCGGCCCATACTTGTGTCTTAACTGTGTGCATGTTTAGCCTGTTAAGGAGTAATTAGCCCCGGGGCTCAGTCAGATACAACCTCTGTACTCTTATCTATTACAAAGCCACTGGTTGGCGTCACTGCTGACCAGGGCCAACACCAGGGGGGAGGATAAAGAGGATAAAGATGACTAGAAGTTTCATCTGGTGTGTTGCTCTTTAACATGTTTTAAAACTTTATACTCAATATCAATAGTGTATAACTGGGGGGGCTTTTGTTTGACCTACCATATAGTATCCAGGGAGCAGTTTCTGCAGAAACTCTGCCTCCTTATGCATGACAGTTTTGATGATGAACTCGTCATCTCGAGTCACGTAGAATATGGAGCCACTAGCTCCTGGATTTGTCAGCTCAATCAGTGGCTCATTACATACAGAATACTAGACAGGGACACAGAGGAACAAACAGAGATCAAAATTAAAACTGGGATCTTGCTTTAAGCCTGACAACTTGATCCAAAACTTTGGAAAAGAGTGTTTTGTTTTTTTACAAACAACAGCCACATGAACACAATTAAGTTTTTTCATCCTTTTTCTGTCCTTCTAGCAAAGGCGGTAGACGCTCCACCTGAGTTTGGACTTTGTAGTCCATCTGTTGATCTCACTGTTAAAGCTGGATCCAAGCGAGTTTTAAAAGACCCAGGCAGTCAGATGGCATTACTCATCAGCAGTAAAAAAAAAGTGTGTATACACTACTTAGTACAAAAATACTTTGTGAGCGTGGGTGAGAAGAATTACACATCTACTATTACAAGTGTAAACGGTGCATTATGACACTCACACCCTTTAGAGTTAGTAACTCTGATGGTGCTTCTTTCGCCTACTTCTGGTGGTGTTGGAACACTGTGTACACGAGCAGCATTTGAAAGCACACAAACGCATCATGTCTCATAAGCATCAGTCATATCTATCAATTTGAAGGATGAAATGAGTTTTAATGATGTTTGTTCAACTTTGCCATGTTCCTTTATGATAATGAGAGAGAGAGGTGCCCATGTCTTGTGGTTTAATTTGTCTGACATAATGATTAAAAACCTCCATGGCTTAGCGAACGTCACAAAATACCCACAAACAAACACAAGCTGACACAAACACTATCTACTTCCTGACTGTCTGCTGCCACTACTTGGAGTTTAAAAAAGGAAGCTTTAGTCTGCTAATCTCCCTCTGGCACAGGCAGAATGTGAGCTTAAACGTGCTGCTGAGTACACTTTATGTCGCTGCATGTGTGTATGCGTGGTGTGTGTGTGTGTGTGTGCGCGCGCACCCTCACATGTGAAATATTCAAAGGCATGTACAAACAAAACCGTGTGTGTGCAAGGTTTTGGGTTTAATGTTCATCCTCACATGATGTCTGATGTAGCAGGGAGCGTGTATTCTTAAATAACTCTCCTCATCATCAGTCAAAAGCTATCACAGGGAACAAACAAATCTATATTTAGCCCATGTTAGTGTAATTTATTACACTCCTAATCATGCAAGTGGAAGAAAACTCTTCCTCTGGACTGAGAAATTACCAATTTGGCCAATGTACTAAGTGATGGGTCTGAATATATATATATATGTATTTTTAATTCTTGATAAAACTTTCCAAAAACCTGTTTTTGCTTTGTCCTCATGGAGTATTGTGTGTAGACTGATGAAAAAAATGTATTGAATCCATTTTAAGATGAGTCTGAAACATAACAAAATGTGGCACACTTGAATGGGTCTGAAAGAGAGAGAGTATAAATATCTCACCAAGTAGTCATCTGGTCGGATCCCAAACAGCTCCCGGAAGTAGCGAAAGGCCACAGGGGCGTATGTTTTAAACCTGAAGTCTGGAAAGTGGTGGGCTGGAGTAAGGTTACTGCCCTCACTGTATGGAGCAAGGTAGGACCAGCAGGAAGAAGAAGATGAAAGTAATTGTATTAGATACTTATACCGCACACATATGCACATACAGTACACATACGCATCCACACATATGTTTTATATGACCTGGGGAAAAAGATGCTTTCAACCACATAGAAGTCCTGCATCAACACATCTCTCTCGGGCTTGGAGCTGAGGTTACCGACAGTATATCCAATACCCAGCTGGATGGCTCCTTTTAAGGCAGAAGAGGTGGTCTGGAGGCAGCAGAGGAAAGAACAACAGTGTGAGGCGTGGGTGGAAAGTAGTTATTAAAATCAAAGTCAAACAAATGTATAAAAAGTACTTAAAATACACAGCACACACTGGCTTCACGCTGTGAGAAAAGGAGGAAAGTGACAACAACCAGAGAGCATGTGCGTGGTAAACAACAAAGACAAAGAGAAACAGAGAGAGAAGTAGAGGTATGTGAAGAGGAAAAGCAAACCTTCTTGTATGTTGTCTCTCCAGAGGCATCTATTCTCCTGTGGCCAATCTTCTTCTCATGAGCTGCGCCTGCTCCGAATGGGGACGGCATCTGTCACAATTACAGTAAAGGCAAATATAAATGTTCTGTATATGTTATATATCGTAAGGATGTACTGTATATTGTCCCATCCGAGGGTTAGGGTTTTAACCAAACAGGAACAGAAACACAGAGAGTCCTCTCACCTCTGTTATCTGACCCCTCTTGTTTGGATCTGTAGACAGAGACAGAAAAACAAGGCTCAGGAGAAACGGGTTAAGAGGCGCATACATTGGTACATTATTTAGCATGACTGACTAATTGATGATTTAGTGAGGAATGCCAACTCCGCCTTCAGACCCGCGCTGTGGTTAGTGATCATTGCCTATAAACTATAGATTTACGCCGTTATAGGGAGTTATTAAACATGTCTATTTGACCAAGTTTTGTTTTGTTTTGTTTTTGTTTTTGTTAAGTCCTGTTTCCAAGGTCACGAATGACCTGAAGTCAACATGGACGAGACGTCTTAAGTTCACAGAGGAATGTATGAAGGCTGTTTATCACTCAATTCAACAAAAAGGCCTCTCCCTCTGCACAGAACATTTGATATACAGTCATCTGTATGTATCACTTCATCAACCTCATTCCACATAAATGATCGGTTAACTCACCAGAAGAAGAGTTCAGTGTCTACAGGTTACCAGTTGTTTAATAATCCCGAAAACAGAAAAGGCATGCATCAAAAATCAGCGGCTGAAGCAAATTATGACATTCAGCAGTCGGTGCGCAGTGAACGTTTTCTATTCCTGGATCGGTCAGATTTGTACCGAGAAGGTAAAAACTCTATTGGATTGACTTCCTCCCTAATCTGAGTGCTGTCATTGGCTGATGTCTCCAGATCACATCGCCAGCCAATCACACGTGAGGATTAGGTAGAAGAAACATGAAGACACAATTGGACTGCGTTTGTATGTGTCTGTATGGAGTAGATGAAAGAGCAGTAAAGACGGATATGAATGGGAAATGATATGGTTCATAGTGCTCCACAGTACTACAAAGTACTCAGTTTGCATCATTATGCTAAATTTCAGGTCATGTGAGGGTGAAGATTAAGGAAGTGCCTGCAGACAAAGTAGGGATAATGAATCTTTAAGCTATGTTAAAGCACACAGCACACTCTGTGGCAGATGTTGCTATCACTAAGGAACAACAGAATACAGCAACAGTTCATATACAGTATAAATACATTGACTTCTCATTGGTGGGTCAGTAGATGCAAACAAAATACAAGAATCACACAATCTGTCAAAAATCATTTAGCAAATGTTCATCTACTCACACTCTTTAACTGCTTTGCAATGGTAACGGCCACACTAAATGCTTTAGTTTAGCATGCTAGTATACTAACATGTGTACCAAATGTACCAAACACAAAGTACAGTTGATGTGGATGTCATTAGTTTTGCAGATATTTGGTCATACACTAAAGTATTGGACACATTAAAATTTTGACCTGGCATTAGATCATAGAAAGAAAAGAGAAAACCAACATTAATACATTATTGTATTAAACTAATGTCTGCACCACATTTCATGGCGACCCATTCAGATGTTAGTGAGACGTTTAAGTCAAAATTACACAATGAGCAACTCCTCATAATTGATTGATTGATTGATTGGTTTGTGTTTCCTTTTCATGCAGTGACAGAATACACACGCGACCGGCCACACCTGTAACCAGCAGATTAACACTGCATCAAAGCCTGTCAGACAGAACAATGAGAAGGAGTATCCTGGCGCGAACGCAAAGAGTCCCTGTGGGATTAGGGTCAGACCAGAATAATATGACACTGAGCTGCAAGCAATAACACATGACAAACTCACTGCAGCATGTCTCATTGCTATGTGAAAACACACACTACCTATAAGAAAGCTTGTTTTAACCTGAGATGTAACCGTGTCAGATTTAAAACACTTGAGAAATGTACATTTATTTTAAATATAAATGAAATAACTGCGGAGATACCTTAAGGCCTGTGTGTGTGTGTGTGTGTGTCATAGTAAAGAGGATTAGACCTCTCCCTTATCAGCTGAGAAAATGGCGGTCTGTTTCTATGACATTAATGTGACATTAAACACACAAGTACATTTTGATGCCCTGAGGCTCTCCGCACACAAGTATAATCTGTTGAATTTAATAATCATGTGCACACAATATGCGTACATGTGAACATGCAGATGTAAAGACAATTTATTGCCCCCCCCTTCCAAAAAAATAAAAATAAACCAAAAAAAAACTGCTATACATTTGCTTTTTTTCTGTAACATTAGCACATACATGATCAACCTGTCACGCATGTCCTGCCATGTTTATGTCAGCCATGACATCCACAGTGATTCTTGGAATTGACACCCAGAGAGGATTAGTGTGAGGTTTATATTATAATTCCATATCAGATTATGTAAAGCACTCTTCAGATTTAGCATGGCAGAGGAAGAGAGAGACAGAACTATGAAGACTGATGGAGGTTGAGGACACCATGATAAGTGTTTACTATAGTGGTTCAACAGCCACATGTACAGCTGCTGGTTATATTATACATGCAAAAGACTGTATTTCCTCCTTAAGCAAACAGCTACACAGAGGTAATGGGTAATTATGCAGCTGTCTTAACCAGGTCTTTATGTGGGTGTGTGTGTACACACCTAAATATGCACTTTATACATGTGCCAGTCTGCAGAAAGCAGCAGTGACTTGGATCCTGACACTACTATCTATCAAAGCAACTTATTATTCATTTCTATATGTTCTTAGAATCATCTCTGTAACCTAGTGTTTTGAAAATTAATGTTAGCTATATTCACATATGAAGACATATGTAAGACATACGCACCGATGTCCCCCAGGTCAAGCTGCAGAAAGAGGCCGGCGGCCGCTTCTTCGTTCGGTATCCAGGTATCATTCCCGGTTTCCGCAGTCCTCCTCGCCATCTCCCGGCAGCCCAGTATCCTTCCTCAATGAGAACCAGCTGCGGCGGTATGCGCTAGGATATAATCTAGATACCCCGTCATTTCACCTTCTTCAATGTTTACTGGCAGAGACTACAGACTACATAACTCAACGAGCGCATATTTGTCGTCGTTGCAGCGAGCCAGTCACGTCCAACGCCAGCGGTGCTGATCATCTCTGCGTCATTTCACACGCAGCGGCGGATATGAGCGCGCGTCTACACGCTCATCCTACCGGAGTGAACGTGGAGCCATCAGTTCATATACAGACTACATTCATGATACCTGTAGGAACCACTGCACACATTAGTTGTAAACCTCATTTAAAAAAAATAAAAATAATAATAAATAAATAAATATTTGCAACAAGCCAAATCTGCTCTCCTCTTCTCAGGATTCAAATTAATAATAATAATAAAAAATAAAAATAGTCTGATTGTCTTAACTCAAAAGTTTGACTTGCTATATGTAAAATGTTTTACTAACAAAGTCGAAATTATAATAGGCTGTAACTTTTATTACACTGATTTAGACTGACATATGCTTAGTAAGTGTTATTATTGTTATATCTACCTTTTCTTTTCAGTAGGTCAAAGTCAAAAGTAATTTACAACCAGGACATTGCTAACTAGTCTTTTAGTGGTTGCACAGCAGTTCAGCTTTTCAACTAATGAACTAATAGTTTATGTATATTTACTTATGTTTAAATTATGTGTATGTATTCAGATAATTTTATTATTAGTCCTAAAAAAATTGAATAAGGTAGGTTTACTGATTCATAACGGGGTATATAAATGTATTATTTAGATTACACTGTCACATTATGCATTATCAATGATGGTAATAACTGTAAAGCATACTTAACAACACTAATTATAACTTAATTTACATTTTGCTAGCATTCAACTTTGCATTTTAATAAGATATCCAAACAAATAGGTTATTGAAAAAAAAAAAAAACTATTATAACATTGAAATAACCAACCCACTATTTAAGCCACTGACTGAGAATTACTGTTGCTCAGGTTACATTATATAAGTAATAATCTACATTGACAGATTTATGTTCAACACAGCATTTATTTTTCCAATTTCATCATATATTAGGCCATTGGGCCTACTTTAAGATACAGCTGACATGTTAAGTGCAAACATTATTATCATCATCAGTAGCTTTACAGAAAACGTGAAATTTGTGTCACCTTATAAGAAAACTGACACTGAGACATGAATGAACTTGTAGATGGTGTTTGTATTCAATAAAGGAATGGCTGTGAGTTGATGTGAAGAAATCTCTACTTTGGGTCACTAGTGAATATCCATTCTTATGGTCTTAAAGGGTTTGGTGTGGGTGGGCTCTGGAGGTTAGTTGCACGCTGGGGTCATCAGGCCAGTCCTCCCCAATGTTGGGTTTACAGACAGGCCGTCACTGGTCCAGACACACACACACACACCAATAACCTCAAGTCCATAGAGAAGTCAGGAGTGGAACAATGACATGGGAGATCATAGTATTACAGGTATGAGGGCAGGTCCTTCTCCACCACCTGCAAAGAGAAATATGTAGAAATATAATGTTTCTAAAGCATCCTTTTTTTTATAGATACTTTTCTTTCATTCTATAATCAACATCAACTATGAAACATAATGTAAAAAAATCTGTATAAACTCCAACAGGTCAAAAATAATAGTAATTTTTTGAGTAAATGACTAGCAGGGACGTACTGTATCCGTCTATCATCATCTGAAAAATGCTGCGTTTCACAACTATGAGAAATATTACCAAAAGCAGTGAATGCAACTTACGCTGGGATCATCTGTTGGGCCATATCTCTTCACCACTTGTCCTTCCTTATTTATAAGAAACTGTTGAGAAATAAGAGAAATATATTGGCACATGTATTCCTCATGCAGTTGTGGTAATATAATTATTAAAAAGGAAAATCATCACATCTTAAAAAGTGATAGTGCTAACAATATTAGCAAATTACCTTTGTGAAGTTCCATTTAATATTACTGTGAAGAGAAAAAGAAAAAGAAATATGTAGCATTACAAGTGCAGATGGTATTGATATCTGTATTGACATGATTTAAATTGTCTTTAACACAAGCTCATTGTTGACTGTTGTACATAGTCCTGTGTTGTAGAACAGCCTTTTGCTATACACCCAGTTGTAGACCTAATATTTAATATGAATTTCTAAGCAATGATGGACTAGTCAACCCAAAGGAAGAACACCTGGCTGTTTCATTCATATTCCACTTGAGGCTTTCACTCATTTCATGTGTACAAGGTCGTGATTTAATTGATGGGATAAGTGGAGTAACTTACTTTCCCAGAGTTCCCTTGCCTTTAGGCTGAGCCTTCATCCACTTCCAGAGAGGGTGAGCGTTGTCTCCATTCACATCAATCTTACTGAAGAGGTCAAACTCTGCATTATAACCTTTTGCGAACTCTTTTATCTCTGCGTCAGTCCCCGGCTCCTGGATCACACACACACCACTGTGATAAATATACAAGTACAGTTGAAATAAAAACGTTGTTATCATCAGGTTATTTTAAGTTACCTGTCCTCCAAACTGGTTGCATGGGAAGCCCATGATGCGTAAACCTTTCTCAGCGTAGGAGGCGTGCATTCCCGCTAGCTGAGTGTAGTTTACTTTGGTCTTTCCTCATTTAGAAGCTACATTTACGACGATGCAGACAAACCCACTGGCAGGGAAAATCAGAAAGAAACAGACATCAGACAGAAGAAAAAAAAAAATACTACAAAATGACTACCTGGGTGAGTTCATGTCATGGATTCTCTTGAAATAAATGTATGTGAAATCTTGTGTTAAATTCACAGGTCCTTGCAAAATCCTATAGCTACTTTTTAATGCCTTTGGAGATAAATTTCATCTATGTTTGTGATTCTTTATATGTGTATTCAAAGCCTCAAAAACTGCTTATTGGATTGGGTTAAAACTTCCAAGAAACCCTAAGAATAATTTGAAACATGTATTTATCTTAAATGTTGTTGCTGAATGTTGTCCAGTAATATTTTTTATAACATTTTTTTTAAACAAACATAGAATCTTTAATTTACAAAAATGAATATTTCCACTTGTTTTCACTTTCATACAACCAAATGTTGGTTATGTGTAGTGTAGCTCTATCACATCTAAAAGTTGCATTAAAAAAATGCCACATATCTTGCTAAATAAATAGCTTTGAAACAAAAAAACAAAACAAAAAAAACAAAACACTTTTTAAGATATGTAACTTTTATGGGGAAGTGATGTAATAAGAGATGTGACAGTGCTCTAAAAACTTAGAAGAAGAAGCCAGCTGTCACAAGACAGCCTACACTACACAACCTACAGTGGAAAACTTTCAGTTTGATCACGTCAAACTGCTTAATGACTGTTTATGTTTGCACTCATACCTCTGGGTATGCAGCAATTCATTTCGCAATAATCTACCCAAACCTGTTTCAAATTTAATAGTTTTTACACCGTTTTTTTTCGGAGAAAATCCATGACAATGACACGGTAAAAGTTAGTAATTTGTTGTTATTAACTTTTACCAACGTGTGTGTGTGATTTTGATTTGAGAGGTACATATATATATTTACCTGTATTTGTCAAAAGACACCTCGTTGCCATCAATGTCCTTGGCAGAAAACTCATAGATTGACTTGGCACTCTGCCAATCAGCCACCTTTGCACACTGCATAGAAATAAAGGATGGAGAATGGTGGTGAGTGCGTGATGGAGTAAAACAGCTGAAGATAGACGGGTTTAAGTCCACGAAAGCAAAGCAAAGGGCAACAGGCAAAAGTACACTTAAGATTAAGAAAAAAAAAAAAAGCCAGATGAATCAGATAAACAAGGAAGTTAATCACCACTCTTATTACTCAGTGCAC
Organism: Pampus argenteus; assembly: GCA_036937835.1. Lineage (NCBI taxonomy): Eukaryota > Metazoa > Chordata > Actinopteri > Scombriformes > Stromateidae > Pampus > Pampus argenteus. The sequence goes on from CM072875.1 coordinate 10,624,714, forward strand.
TTTGGCCCATTTATGTCATAATTTATGTCCACACCCTTAAGTAAAGTGAAAAAAATATTACATTAGTTATCAAAAGGAGATCATATAGAACAGCCTAAATGTGTGTGTGATTTGGATAGAGATAGTTCAGGGATACAGTAGCAATGTTTAGTGTGATATCAGGCTTTTTCTATCTTCAAGCAATGTTGGCTCAACTGTTAAGTGTCTATATGACCAAATAACATAATCATGATCCCATAGGTGTCTATGAATCGTCTTAGAGGAGGCCCAGACTTTGTAAACACCAGATTTAGAGGACAGTTAATGTTAAATCGATGGTGACTTGCTGCACCTTCCTCATTGGATAAAAAAAATATGAAATAAACGGATTACACATCTCCTCTCTTGGTTTGGACGTTAAATTAAATCACCTGGTTTGTAGGTTATTAGCAACGTTATAATGACGCTAACGTCCCCGCACAGCTAGCTAACACCAGTCACACTGACAGGATAAAAACCCACATATATGACTCGGTTTGCTGAATATAACAGGCAGTGTTAACCATTATTAAACCTTCAATGTTTAACTGACACCCAACTGTCACCTCGAGTTACAGAAAAAAAAAAAGCTGCATCAAAACCGGACCCATTTCTGCGTTGCACCGCGTTTAAAAATAGAAATCTGTGCTCGACACGTTGTTTCCCAGAGCGACAGGCAGCAGATACATGGATGGTTTTAATCTATCACAATGTATGTGAACCAGTGTTATATGTACTCACCATACTTCTCTGTACTGTTCCGCTCACCAGCAGAGCAAACGACACTGTCGGTTTCCAGAGCCGCATGGAGTCTTACCGATGGCCACTGTCACATGACCTGTAAGCCCCGCCCACGTACAATAAATTACATTTTCCTTTTCAAGTCTTGACATTGAACAACCCGATTCTCCTGGCGAATTGTTTTAATCAATCTAATCAATCAATCTCTTTTTTTCCTGTTTTTAAAAGGGACGTTGTGGACAATCAGTGCTTTCAGACTAATAAAATAAAAGTAAATATTTAAGCCTCTCCTCAGAGTTTATGAAGAGCTGAGATGACATAGAGCAGTGGTTTTCAACGTTTTTCGTGCTTCGTTAATGTCGAGAACTTCTGTACTAAGTTTAATTTTATTCAAGACAGCGTACTTGTAGAAATATCAGGTTATAATGTTACTGTAGCGCCACCTGTGGGTACAACTGTATCAGATGGGATTGCTTCTGCAGATCTATCTGCCACAGTTCTGTGGATTCAGGCTGTCTCAGATATAATCTGTCTCTTCATGTAATCTCAGACTGACTCCATGATGTTGAGGAAGGTGTTTCTTTATGACTCTGGCTGTATGTTTGAGGTCATTACCGCATGCTGCAGAATAAATTTGTGACTGATCAGATGTCTTTCTGATGGTGTCGCATTATGGATAAGAATATAAATCTCTATATCTATCTTCTTATTAATTTAGCAATTTGTCCATACTGAAAATCTTACAAAAGACTACAATTTTCTTATTAGCTAACAGTGGTTAACAAAGCCATTCTTTTTAAACAAACATGGTAACTAGTCCTTGTATTCTTCAAAATAGAAGACAGCCAGCACCAGAAGTCTGAAACTGACATTCAATGTTTGACAACACAGCCAACATGTACATGTGGGCCCCATATGGGTTACAAAGGGGCAGCATGGGTACATAGTGGGCATGGGCTTGAGTTGGACAAATTGTCTGGGCCCCATATGGTTTCAGTATAGGACCCATGTGAGCTGAGTATATAGGACATATGTGGGCTGACCATATAGGACCCATGTGGACTGACCATATAGGACCCATGTGGACTGACCATATAGGACCCATGTGGGCTGACCATATAGGACCCATGTGGGCTGACCATATAGGACCCATGTGGGCTGACCATATAGGACCCATGTGGGCTGACCATATAGGACCCATGTGGACTGACTATATAGGACCCATGTGGGCTGACTATATAGGACCCATGTGGACTGACTATATAGGACCCATGTGGGCTGACTATATAGGACCCATGTGGGCTGACCATATAGGACCCATGTGGACTGACTATATAGGACCCATGTGGGCTGACTATATAGGACCCATGTGGGCTGACCATATGGGACCCATGTGGACTGACTATATAGGACCCATGTGGGCTGACCATATAGGACCCATGTGGACTGACTATATAGGACCCATGTGGGCTGACTATATAGGACCCATGTGGGCTGACCATATAGGACCCATGTGGGCTGACTATATAGGACCCATGTGGGCTGACCATATGGGACCCATGTGGACTGACTATATAGGACCCATGTGGGCTGACTATATAGGACCCATGTGGGCTGACTATATAGGACCCATGTGGGCTGACCATATGGGACCCATGTGGACTGACTATATAGGACCCATGTGGGCTGACCATATGGGTCCCATAGGGCATATGAGTCGGCAAAGTGGGCATAGGATAGATGTAGCCGAGTTATGTGGGGCCCATATGGGTCACATAACATGAGATCCATGTGGAAAGCCCATGAATTCCTATACACATGAAGAGTGTATTTGGCAACATTTTATGTGTAGTTTGTTAAAGTTAACCATTATTGTCAATGCCTGTCATCTTTTGCAAAAAGAGATGTAAGGTGAGGAGAGGAACAGGAGAGGAAGAGCTAGAATGGGCAATATATTAAATACTGAATACAAAAATAAGATTAACAAAATAAATGCAAAATATGAGTTATTATTATTTATTATTTTTCAAAGTACAATGTTTTTGCTTTAAATGTAATTGTTTTCTTAAAAATATACTTTCAGATAAAATTGTTGCAGTAAACATATCATATAACACACGTGGGCAATCAGCTTGGGGTCAATATGGAACCCGTGGACAATCCCACTTGCAACCCATATCTTAGCCCTACTGTCCCCATGTAGGTCTGACATAGGACTTAAAGATGAGACCAAGATAGGTTTTGTCTGTTTCGCCCAGCTGGGGCCTACCTATACCTGGTGTAATCCTGCTTTAAACCCACATCTGGCTTGGGACCAACATGGAACCTGCAGACAATCCCATATGAGTGTGATCTGAGAATCCCATATGGAGCCGATTATTTAGCCCACTTTCTACCCACATAGGCCCCTACTTAAAAATGTTTGCTGGGATATTAAGAAATATTAGAAAAGAAACAAAAAATTGGGAAATTTAAATCCTATGAAAAACAATCTTTTTTTCAGGAAGCAGGCAAGATAAAAACAAATATGCAGACACCCAAACAAAGAAACCACATCATAAAAGGCATACTTCAAAATGCAAATATCAATTAATTCAAAACTAAAACATTTGCACTTCCCTCTTATAGCACCGTTTTTGCTCACCGACAGGGGAGCAACCATGTGATATTACTTGGGGACATTTGACTTCTTGTCTAAACATGTTTGTGCAAATGGAAAGAGTCAGCGCCCATGGAAACACTGGACAACAACAGAGAGCAGGTGCACACACATGTATATTTAATGAGTTTTATTGTGTAAGATGTAAAGATCTTATGGACCATTGGATTTCATCAGATATATGCAGCAAGTATACACACACAGGAATGAGGACACTTAGAGAGTAGCGAGCAATATATATATATATATATATATATATATATATATATATATATATATATATATATATATATATATGGCCAGCTCACTACCTGTAGCTTCATTATTCTTCCAACAGAGAGCACTGTCTATCTGTAGGATATCTTACTACGTAGAGATAATAACATTCATGTCTCCATATGCATCATGAAACTGAAGGATGAGACCGTGGCCTCTATATAGATGCAATAATGTGAAGGCTAAAGGCAGTTTTATAGGATACTATGTTAGATATACAGTATACTGCACAAGATCATAGATTAGATTACAATCTAAAGTATGTAAATCATCAGTGATACACTGGCTCAGATATACCAGGTTCTGGGTTATGGTTCTCCAAAAGCCTTGTAAAGTTACTCCAGCTTGAGAATTGCAGGCTTGTGTAATGTGAGAATTTGGACATGCTTTCCTCATATACAGGTTTATTCAAAACCATTTTTTTTCTAATTAGGCCAAGGACTTACTCTCACATCCCTTGTCTGGGACAGTGCTTTGAAATAGACGCGGTGTCTGATATCAGAATGGTGGCACAATTAAAGTCCCAATGAAACAGCATCTTGCTTCTTTAATTGGATATATTCCCTGTTGAAAAAGGGTATCGAAGTGGGACATAACACACAAAGGAATCACTCAAAGGTGTAAACCAACAGGTTATCAATTGAAGAGAAAGGATAATAATTCATTTATTGGTTGGAATATTTACTTTTACATTACTAGTGCATTTTGTAAGAATAAAAAACAGTTTAGACACCCAAACAAGAAAACACGTCATAAAAGGCAACAGTTGCATGGCATACTTCAAGATGCAAATATCAATGCATTCAAAAGTAAAACATAAACGGTGTATTGGGGGAATACTGTTATGCAGCTATCATTCAGTCTGTCAGGTTGAATCACAGTGTTAAGTCAGGTCCCTCACATTAAATTACTTAAGCATTAATTGTATTAATTGCTAGTGTCTAAACAAACTAAAAGTTTGGTGATATCAGTCAGTGTACACACGGGTGGAATGATGAGGAATGAATCTAGTCCCTTTCTGACACATGAATACATAAACATGGACTTATGAGTCACACGGGTTTGGTCAGTTTAAATGTCTCCATCTTCACTGTAGTTTATAAAAAGCCAAAGATTTGACTAAACCGACTTGCTGCAATGCATGGCAAATGGCTTCCTGGGTTAATTAAAGGGATGCTGCTCATGGACCCCTCCTTGTTGGTGGAAGCAGTGGGTCGCTAGTCCTCTAACACACACACACATGCATACTGGTGTGCACATTTGTTTGGGTGATCTGGAGGTCATGTCTTCTGAGGAAGAGGCTTTTAATTAGGGTATGACAAAACACAGAATCCGCCACAGGTTTGCACCTGAAACATCAAGTTCAAAGCCCCTAATTAAGTACCACACATACAGCCAATTAAAATTCAAATCAAAGGGATTCTACTGTAAAACACATCAGCACCATCAATGCAAGCATGTATGTGTGTGTGTGTGTGTGTGTGTGTTTTCACTTGAAAACTTGCTAAACTAAGTTTATTTATTTGTTTATTTGTTTACTTTATCACACATCACGCGGCAGTAGCTCAGTCCATAGGGACTTGGCTTGAGAAACCGGAGGGTGGCGGTTCAAGTCCCACATGGACCAAAATATGGAAGGTGGGCTGGTAGCTGGAGAGGTGCCAGTTCACCTCCTGGGCACTGCCGAGGGGCCCTTGAGCAAGGCACCGACCCCCCAAAACTGCTCACTGGGCGCCGGCTTGGCGGGCTGCCCATCACTCCACCATCTCTCTCTCCACTTTGCATGTATATATGCCATCTGCCTGTACTGCATGTCTGTGCCATTGCATGTGTGTGTGTATAAATGCATGTATGAAAAAAATAGAGTGATAAGTAAATTTCCCCATTGAGGGATAAAATAAAGTATATCTTCTTCTTCACACACATGTGGCTGTAATGTAATGAACTGCTCCCATCTGAGGCAGCTGTTAAAGGTTAAATATTCAAACATTGTTATACAGGACGGAAAAGCCAGATGTTACCAAACAAAATCAAGGAACCAAAAAAATGTTGCACATTTTGCAGCATAATATAAGGTTAAGATAAAAAAGGGACAACAAAACATCTGTATTTTAACAAAATAATCAAACCACATACATGCATATATGTCATTCCAACCAAACACAGCTGGTACAGAATATGGATGATAAAAAAAGTCATTGTTTTCTCTGATCTACATGACTGAAAAATAGCTGCACGTACATCATGCTGTAATGAATGTTGGGACCTTTTTCGGAACAGCGCATTGCTGTTGTCATCCTTTTCATCAAAGAACTTTACTAGGTCATACACCAGAGAGCCAGTTAAATGATGAGAAATTGTATTTGTGAGAAAGCAGACCATAATGAATAGGAAGAAATAGAGAACACAAAAAACAAACTAGTTTGATATTAAAAAAAAAAAACTGTTGCCTAGAAACAACCTCTGCTAAACATGAATCCCCCAACCACCCCACCCCCATGACACATACATACATACACACAAACCACACACACATATCACACACACACACACACGCACACACACAGCTACGCACACCATGGGAGATAAGATCAGATGCTTCAAGAAAAGTTAGGGTTTTTTCTTACTGTTCCTAAGCAACAAGTTTGCTGTTTTCTTGTCTTCGCCATATCTCTGTCGACTGGAGCTTAATTGTCAGAGACAGAAATTAAGTTTTAAGTTGAGCACAAAACTTTAACAATTTCTCAGAAATGTACTTTATATCTGAAGGCAGAGTTAAAATTGGCTTGACTGAGGTTTGACCACTGGAAGGTAAAAAAAAACCAAAACTGATGGATGACGAATGATTTTCTCTTCATTTCAAGTAATATACCTGCGACAATGGACATAAAACATGAGAAGGAGCAAAATGTGCTCTTATATAGCACATTTTGAGGCAAATGTTCTTGTTATTGCCTTCCAGGTATGCATATCACTCTCACATCAGGAAAGAACTAATCTAAACACCTATATGATCATGCCTGCATGCTTGCATGTTTTAATATGTAACAAAAGGAGTGTAATGAAAACAGATGGTTACCTATATTTGCATTGGCAGGGAATCTTTTACATTTAACCCTCACACTCTGAAGGGGCTTGGTTGGCAAGGCAACAGATTCTGCAGTCTGTTTCCCATGACTGCATCTCAATAGTCCAGATCAGCTCCTTATCCCTCCATCTTCCATGAGAGAATACAAGTAAGACCAGGCAGGCATGCCATGTGTTCAAACCTCCAGTGTTATGCTGACAGGCAATTGGCAGCCCACTGACTGCATCCTACAGCCATATCTCTTAAATCCATCCCCAAGATCACTTTAATACCTACAGTTTTATCTGCTGCTGCCTAACCTGCGTGCAACTGTTTGAGCCTTAAATAAATCAAATATTATATCTAGGCTTAGTCTGATTTCAAACCCCAACTGGCCTTCAAAGTATTATGTTCCTAATACTTCTCATATTTCATCATTTGAAATCCAATTAAATGTGCAGTTACATAGTGATTTGGGGATTTTGAATATTTCACATAAATTGGGGGATTAGTAAGTAATCCTTTATAGGTTGAGAAACTCCCCTTAATTTCGTCAGCTAAATAAACCATTTAAAAACCATAGATTATCTGAGAAAATGCATCGGCACAAAGCCCAAAGTAGGACTGCTTTTCTCACCCTCATGAAATGTTTTGGTGATACAAGACTGCAAATTCAACCCAAACTTAATAAACGTTATGAAAATTAGTATGCATTTTCCATGTATTTATTGAATTACACAATCCCCAATGTATGTATTTATTGGATCCCCCCCCCCCCCCCAGCCACAACATTGTGTATACTCACTGTTTACTTCAAAATAAATATGAAACTGCCAGGGCTCTTTCTGGGGTCACTCATAAACATTAGACATTTAAAAGTAAAGAACCTCTCCACAGAATTTGAAAATTTGTTGTAATGTCAAATCATTCTGGAGGAACCACAAGTCTGTACAGATTGTATAAATCTGTGCTTCATGGCAGAATGACAGTAGAAAAAGATACTCCCAAGTGACAGCATGCCTGGATTTTGGAGTAAGCATCAGACAAAAGATTCTGTGGTCTAATGTAACAAGACCTGAAGTCTTCTGCTGTAATTGAATGTTCAGACAAAAGCAGGCACAGTTCATTAACCATTTAACACGATCACTGCTGTGAAGCAATGAGGTGGCAGCATCTTGCTGGGAAAGAGCTAGTGTTGAGCAGCATGGACTGCGAGATTGGAGAGGTAAACAATAAATGCAACTATGTATGAGAATCTAGTTCAGAGTGTCAAAGACAATGTTTTGAGGATGGGATTTTGTTGTCCAACAGGTCTTGATCATGAGCCAACTCAGTACAGAAAAAGACTTCCTGGAGTGTGGTTGCCTGGGGCACGTTCAATCTGAAAATGGTATGCACTGTTTGTTACGGTTTCCTGGTAGAACGATATCTTTCCTTGAAATGGCGTGCAACGGTGTGCATCGGGCTTTGAGATACATTTTCTCCAGTTTACTGGGTGTGTCAGAGGTGCTGCCCAGTCAGCAGTGACGTGTATGCACAGACCGTAGGTATGTAGATTAACCTGTGTGTGAGATATCACTCTGGTGTTGGTGGTGGATGAATTGTGTCACTTTAGACAGAGCCTTCGTTGTGATTTCAGTCTTTATACAAAACTAAGTTAATTGCCCCCTTGGCTTTATCTCCCTTGTTAGCACATACGAGAGCTATATCAATCCTCTCATCTAACTTGGCAAGAAAGTTATTTTTTAAATTAATTAAAAAATGTCAAACTACTCCTTTAAATTGGATCAATCATACAGCATTTAAGTGAAAGTACAGTATCCGTTATGAGCAGCAGCGAAAGATTTTTTTAAGTGTTTAAAAGTGTGTGGGAATAAGCCTGAATAAATTATAATAAATTTCATTTGCAAATATTTCCGAATATATGATGTTTTTTTCACCATGGGGTATGTTGTGTAATAAATTGGTACATCGTGGGTGATCTATTTTAACTCCAGAAAGGTGCCATGACATGAGAATTGAGTACTTCTGGAGGCACTGGTATCTGTGGCATTTCTAGTGGCCAGACAGATAACAGATAACACTTCACAATGTTCATCGCCACTTTTTAACTATTATCCAAAGAGACACAATTTCACTGAACAGTAATGTAGAAGTCATTCATGCATTTTTAATATTTTACTGAAGCGTTTTGCTTGTGGCATATTTTCTTTAATAACATAAATTCTCTGCTTCAATAGTGCATTCAAAAACTTTTTGGTGACACTGAGGAATTTTTTGACGGCATTTTAAGACGACACCGACTTGATTGATACGGAACAAGCCAAATGAGCTGGTTCTGATTCTCATTATTTCCCAAAGGTGAAGGTAGGCTTGACGCAAATTTTGGATTGCAGCTGATTGGCAGATCAATCTACAGACGTCATTATTCACATTCACAAAATGACACCAGTGTGTGGTTGAAACAAGCTCCAGCAGAACCGCAGCAACAGCTCATTATAGAAAATTGACTTCAGGGGAACAGAGGCTGCATCTGTTCCCCTGAAGTCAATGACTAGATGAATATGGCCACTCAACAAAGGTTTTGTAGTCTCAAGAGATACAGTATTACTAGTTAAAAAAGCGGAAATAGGACATGAGTCATGCGAGATAAACAATGGTGAAAGTGCCTCAGTTGGAAATGTACTTGTTAGGATTCATGTCATTTTGGACTATCGAGGTGCAAGATATGCTGCTGGCTATCGCAGCACCACATGTCGGCTCTAGATGTGCTATCAAAAGGGGGATGAGTGTATCAGTAATATCACAAAGGGGGAGAGTAAGAGACGCATGTTCACCTGCTGCCTCACAGCAAGACTGACTTCTGTAGCCGTCTTTCTCTTCCATGTCCACGTTTATTTTCTCTCTCTTTCCCTTCCCTTATTATTGCCGCCTGTCTTTTTATCTATTTTTCTCCATCCGTCCATTCCTCTGTCACTCTCACACTCGCTCCACCTCTTTCTCGCTTTGTGGTCCACACCCTGCTGTGTTTCCTGCCTTTTCCTCATGTAAATTAGTTGATTCTTCTCTGTAATGGTTCCTTCTCACCTGCGCTCAAAGTCGCATGCACAAGTGCAAAAACACTTGTAAGCCTTTAATTAGGCTTTGTGCAAGGAACTGCTAGAGCATCCCTGATGTGATTCACGTGTAATCAGTGTGTATGTGTTTCATCAGCTTACATCACTCTCTAAGAATGTGATATGACACGATGATTTCCTTTTATGTCTCTTTAATACTTTCTTTTTTTTTTAAAAAAAAGCTTTTGCCTGATTGATTGAACGGAGCCTGCTGATACACATGACAAACCAGAAAATATAAGTACCGAAGAATTCTAACTTTCTCTTTGATCCTGGTATGGAGTAGCTCCCCCACAATGACTTAGATGAGTAGACCCTGACGCATCGGGGTCGTGGTAGGAAAGAAATCTCAGTAATTCACCTCTATATATCCTCTGTGCAATTTGCCTTTCCAAAGACCTTTCCAGTTATTCTACAGGAATTAACTCGGTAAATATCAGAAAGACCCATGGGGCGTTTATAACACACAACTGCCTGTGACTTTTCATCATTTTGTGGTTCAGAGGTCTTCGAGTTGCCTTATATGAAAAAGATTTCTGGGAGGATAAAAACAAGAAAAGCTAGAAACAGTATATATATATAAACACATATTGTAATTTTGCTAAATATCATTTTTTTTTAACATACTTTAAAATTAATGCAGTACATGTAACTCTATTTGAATAAAAAAAAGTATCTGAGCTCTTCTTCTACCTTTGCTGTCACATCATCACTGTCACAAAGAATCTCATAAATGATCGAAGATGAGAGTATGTATGAACCCCATTATTCAAAGGTCACACAAAATCACAGTTCACCTTTTCAGTGATCATGTAAGCCAATATTGCTGTTATCTTAATAACGTTGTTAAAATTAAGTGAGAAAAATATTTCTGAGAATTGTCATCAGCTCAGGTTTGACTGAACTGAGGATTACCGAAAGCTGTTATACCCAAACCACCATGAGACATGAGTAATTACACACTCCTGTGGCTATGAAGCATAACCAAGTGAGGAGGCACATATTTGTAATGCTAAAAATAACGTTTGATTGAAGGGATAATTGTTTGGCAGGGAGTTTCATCAAAGTGAACAAACAGAAATACGTGCTAAAACAAGGCCATCCAGTGTTTTATGTCTAATAGTGTTTGGTTAAGAGTGCAAATCAAATACATGTGAATTTTACATCCTTCTTCTCTTTCTGTATCTGTCCGCAGGTGACATTTTATAAGAGACTAGTGTGGACAGACGGAGGTCTTTGATAGACGGAGATGTCAGGTATGAACAGATATAGTAGATGCAGAGAAAGGAAATGTGATCTTTCACTCTTTTTCCCAGTTCCAGTTGAGCAGGTATATGGGCATGACATTTCTTGTTGCTTTAGCAACAACAGAAGGGAAAAAAAAGGGTCTCCCACCCTTCCTGTCAGGGTTAAATACACATATTTTGCCCTTTTTGGTTACAGTCTACACAGGTATATGAATGAAGGCATGTGTGAAAAAAGCATCTACTATATATATATGCAAACATTTGTGTTTAATGAAGTATATTTTTGTAAATTTGTACTTTAAGAGCTATGTGGCTGGTTGTCACCAATTAAGTCCCTGAAATTAAAGAGTAAGTTACAAAGCAATAGAGCAAAAAAGCAAAAAAGAGTCAAGTATATATTTCATTCATCTTTGAGAAGCTGTATAAAGGTTTTTTTTCAAGTAATAAATGGTATTGACTGAGTTCTAATATAATCCAAAGTCACCCAAGAGAAATCATAACAATGGCTTTCTGATCCAAGTTTGCTGGCACCTGAATTCAGGCTGATGAGTCTCCAACTGTAGTTTGTGGGAGTGTTAACAATATAAATAAATACAGGCACTGTGGTGCTAAGTGTGTCCTGTTATTATCTCATCACCACCCCAGGTCCTCCTCCATTTCAAACACCCTCTAGGCTACCATTGTGAGCACCTTTGGGTGGGCCAAGAAATGTAAGACAACAGCAAGGACACTGAACTTGTATATGAAAGACTGTTAACAGGATAGCATGGTCACATTTTTACCACAAGTGTGTAGGCTTGTTTTTAAGTTGCAAATAACGTCTCTGCGATGGTGATTCATGTACAGCTATGAAAAAAATGTAACGTGAATGAGTCAGTTCATATAACGAGCCAATAAGCCAAAAATACAAATCAAATCAAATCAGACAGTTGTTTGGGATTTGCCAAGTAGATTTTTCTTCACATTATTTCACCTTTGTTGACTCTTCAAGTTTATCTTGTTGCCACATTGTCGCATTTCTCACAGTTGCATCACATACACTGTAACAAACACTCTGTGTTGTAATGTAGTCATGTCAAGTGAGAACATTAAAAGGGTTTTAAAATGTTTTTTCCACATCTAACAAAACTCTAACTTTCTGCATAATGTCATCCAATGGTAAAACGTAATGTACAACTCCAGCACTTGGAAAAGCTGGTGAAGAATGACAATACTGGGTTTTTGTTTAATTAATTGATTGATAAATGCCGCCTTTAAATGAAACTTGTGTACATGGCATTCATAAAATTTACACTTTCTGATTGGCTTGCCCTGATATCCTACTCTAACCTTAACCAGTCTCACTCCTCATGCCGAAACCTGAACCACCCAACCAACAAAGACAACGAATAATATATTTTTTTTTCTTTTGCATAAAGTAAAGCAAGTCTTAATATTGTGAGACTAAATCTACAGGTAAAAAAAGATCGTGATCATGACTCTTTCCTGTAACCGCCAATTATATATTCCGTGTGTTCTGGAGAGCAGCCCTGCTGTTACCTTTTACCTTTCACCACTTCAATTAATACCAGCAACCATTCACATTTACATAGGGAAACAGGGCAATGAGTCATCTTTGTGTTGCCCTTATAAAAGACTGGCAAAGGCATTGTTTAAGACACACAGGGTCAAGAAAGACTATTTAAAGGAGCTTCTCTGGTCCTCGTTTCATTTAATTCTGCCTATTAGCAGAATACTTCACTCCCACCATTTCCTTCTTCTCCCCTCGGGCTTTGTGTTGATATTGAGAAACTAATTCAAAGACAGCAGGATGTTTATAGAGAATTAAAAATAGGCTACATGCATGAGAAAATATTTTCCCGTGAAAAGAGTGGTTAGAATTGTTAAAATGTCATTTTCTCTTTGTTGGGTACAATGGAGTGAGGTCTGATAAATACAATTAATGACTGTATTCTCTTTTTGGAGGCAACGTTTCCATAAGATCTTCCTCCTCCTGAAACGTCTTGAACGTGAATAATTTGCCTGGATGTGCACACACTTGGGCCCTTTTCTCTTTGTTACCTACCAGAGATTATATGACTCCATGGGTGAAAGTGTGGACACCGTTCAGTAGTTAGTATTGACATCTCCTGATTGTGGAACTAATCAAGCATCTCTTGTTCCTGATCCAATCAGCATCTGTCATGATTCATTCATCGATTTATTTGTATTGGTGATGAACCCAGGCTGTTGTGTTCATCTTCTTGTCAAAAATATACAGTGTACCATTTGGTCGTCCCTTCTTTTCTCTCTGTCTGTTTGAGAGACACTGTTCATTCCCAGCATATTGTGTAGAGATTCATTATTCTGCGGTTATTCTGTTGACAGATTTGACTGTTACACACTTGTCAAAATGCCAAGCAGTCACAAGGGATGAAGAGAACACACTCACACACATACACGTGCGTGCGTGTGTGTACACTCACTCACACACACACACACGTATAAATGCAAGAGGAGGATCCAAAGTAGCCAAACAAGTGAAGGATTTCATCTTGTCTGTCAAACAGAACTTCTTGATGGAAAGCAGCACAAATCAACTGAAAATCATTTATGGCATTTAAAATTTAATAACAGAGCAACACTATTGTAATTAGTTCAAAAGAAACGTTCTTGGAGCCATGACAAAGTTAGCTGTTTTTAATGCTTTATGATGTTGGATATGTGTACTAAACATGGTCAAAGTAGAAGTACTCTCTGCAAATCAAAAGCCCAGGTATCAGCCTGGCCTGTCCGTTCCATAGTCTTTGTTGCTAAGGGTTTTTACATGTGCAGGATAATAGCTAAAGTGGTTGAAAAGCCACCACGGGTACATCAGCGAGATTGCAAGGAGACCACTGTTAGATATACACATATAGAGCAGTTGATTGGGAGGCTTGATGGTTTTATATCTATATTTTATATCTTTATGGTTTATATCTATAAATGACAAACACATAGTAAAACAAAGATTAGTAATACAATAAAATCATTAATTCAATATAACTGGGTACATACTACTTCATCTGTCATCTCTCTTGGTGGCTCAGTCGATGTGACATATCTTCTGCTGCACAGATGATTGTGGGTCAGAATAGCCAGAAAAGCATGCTGGCGTGCACACTGCAAAATGTGACCAGATGTAGCAGGACAACCTGGTACTTTTGGCATACTGCATTTGATATACTATGTATTGGGATATACTAAGTCTTTTTCTGGCAAACTGAGGAGTTTGGTAATATGGGTATCTGAAGGCACCTCATGTGTTGTTTTATGTGATTCACTCTCCTAGGTTTAATGTACAAAAGTTTTATTTTTTAGTAAACAACAAAAAAAAAAAGAAGTGAAATCCTAAAACTATAGTTTGTTTCATGGTTTGTTGACATGGCCTCCAGAGCTGGTGAAAGTCTCCCAAGATACAGTATTTAAGAGATAACCAATCAGAACAGAGTGGGCTCCTCGGGAGTGAGGATTTAAGAGATTAGCTCAGACAAAGGCTGAACTGAGGGGCTGCCTAAAGAATGCAAAAAAAACTTTGAACTTATACTAAATTATAGTAACAGCCATAGAATATAAACATAGACCTCTAAATGTGCATAATATGCCCCCTTCATTAAATAATTAGTCCAGTTATTACATCAGCATTTACTTTGATGATGAGCCATTACATCCTGAACTTGAAGTCAGTTATAATTATTATAATAATTACATTAAAGGAACATAGGAAATCTTCCACAGTGCATTGACTAATTGTAATCTGCAGTTCATCATTAAGTAATTATGGACATTGTGTACCAATGTGCATTGTACGCTGTAACATTTACCTAATGGAGCTTGCACTGACACACCATGACATAAGAGCACCAGCTGTTTTTAATATCTGTATTGTCTAGTGTGGCAGAATAAATATCCTATGTCTATGTCAAGGGCACTCACTGTAATTGTGTTTGTGTTCATAAACTTGAACGTGGGAGTGTTACTTTAGTGAGAGGGAAACTGTCTTGCATGGCATGTGATCATTAGGACTGTTAACTATGTATGGTCAGGATGAGTGGAAAAGGGGAAAACTGTAAGTATGAAGTTGCCCCACACACACTATGGCGCAGGCGTGGACATGGTGTTAGCAAACCTGTCTGTATAAAAATGATGGTAGTTGTTTGGTGAGCTCATTTTACCCTTTAATTTTATACCATAACAGGTAATTTATTACTTTGCAAGACTGAGGTAAAATGTGCAAGGAAAAATTCACCAGAAGTGTGAACTGAATATGATCCAGAAGAGACCAAGAAAGACCAAAGACAAGCAATAAATGCTGCATATATTCCTCAAGCTTTTTTTAAAGCTACATTTTTGTTTTATCATGCTGATTGAAGGCCTGCAGCCATGGCAGATATTAAAAGAAGTTAGCACTATTGTTCATTTTCTTTTGGAATAACGATTTCAAAAACCTTTAAATGGTTATACTTATGAACTGCTCCAGGCATGTTTTAGGGCATATTCAAATCCTTTGCTTGGAATAATAAATTGTGTGTTGCACAATATATCATATTTCACTGTAAAGTCCACTATTCTCAGTATTTTCTTACTGGAGGCTTCCACATCACACTTGTGTAAGTTGCATATTGGACCATGATTGGCTCTACAGCAGATGATAAAACAAACACATATTTCATTCTGCACAGTGAAGGTCAAAGATCCAACTGAAAGAACAAGAATAAAAAAACACATTTTTAAGTGGAGGAGGACTTTAAAATTAGGAGACGCTATTGCTTGAGGCTGAGTCTTCAGAGGAGTTTAATGATTTTAAACAGAAATGCTTTTGTCTTTATTGCTGCATTGAGAACTGAGAACATCTGCTTTATGTGTTGACTGTGTTCAGAGTGTTAAAAGTGAGATATAAAATTAAAGGAATTCTTCTTGTGCTTTTTCCCTTTTTTCTGTAGGCTATGTCTCCCAACTGTTTTACAGATGGTACAGGTCCACTCTTTATTTGCATACTCCATCTACATACTACATCTTGTACCGTCTTCACCCCCTCTCCATCTGTCTCCTCTTTTTTTTTTTTTTCCGTTTGTCATGTTTACTTGTTCTATGTACACTCATGGCTTCTAGTCTGTCAGTCTGTATATGTGCTAATCTTCATACAAATATATCACCGTGACTCTGTAGACTGACGCTGAGCCACACAGAATCCACTCTCTCTTTAGCTGTGAGTGCTCGGTGTTTGTTTACCTTGGTGCCCAGTGGCCCCTAACCAGATGGGTCAGTTGTCTCAGAGCCATAAAGAGGATGCCAGTATAGCAGCAGAAAGAGCCTTGTGCCAACCAACATGCAGTTATCCAGCAGTATGTAGTCTTTGCTCTGAGACATTATCTTACAAACAGGCTTACAAACAAGATCTGTCACATGTGCTCTGCAGCTCAAATTTAACATTAACAGTGAAATAATTTTATAGTTAAAAAACCTATAAATAAAGTTACATTTTTATATAGATATATGCAGACTTATTGACTATAGTCATCTTTCATCAATTCTCATATTATATACAATATATACTGTATACTGTAAGTATGAGTCACAGTGCATACAAATACAGTTAAAACAGCTCATAATCAAAATGCATTTCTTGTGTGCAGTGCCCTCTGGATATATTTAATATAAAGCAGTATCCATCAGGACATTCTTCATTTCAGCAAACACGTGTTGAATGTTACACCGCAGCGATGGGAAGTGCTTGGAGTCATTCCAGACTCAGTCTGATCCTCCTGTAGCAACACGACTCAACCCACTATTCATCTCAGCCTCTTCTTCAAATGGAGGCCATGACTCACAAAGAAGGCTTTTGACTTAATTATGGACTATTGTCTTATCTCATATCTCATATGAGGAAAATCAGTGTGGCGGATTTTGTTTTTTTTAAAGACATAAACAATATAAATTCACTATCGAAACAAATTGATAAGAAGAATTGAACGAGATGGGTGAAAGGGTGTATGACAACACAACATTAGCATTAGATTAAAGTTTGACGTTAACATGAACATGTACTTATTAGATACGTACAGTACATGTATACAGCGCACACAGTGATCACATTAAATTAGACTAACTTATCTAAATATAAAAAGCATGAAACTTTGACCATTCAGATGAATGTAAAGACAACCTTCTGCACATGCCAGTACTTATTGAGTGGTGGAGAAAGGGACTTAAAAGATAAAAAAGTGTATTTATGTGGCTCATATGAATCTGAGATGGAAATGTACTAAAAAGCCCTACAGGATCACGATAATGTAGTGGCAATAATCCCTATGGCATTTCATTTGACATTTACTTTAACTTTTCAGGACTGTTTCTCGGGGAATAATCCTCCCACCAACCACCATCATTGACTATGCAACTAATGAGTACTGAAATCAATCGGTTTCTTTGCTCCCGTGATACTTCTAGCACATACTGTACAAAAAAAGGTAAAGTGAACAGGCTGAGCTGCTATTTTCTCTGTAGTGTGGACTTTATTATTTCTGCCTTTTGTGCCCTGTACCCTGCTTACAGGCTACTTTTATTCATAACCAAGAAAATATCAGCTGACTTTATAGATCACATGGTGGATAAGGATGATGAGGATGAGGATGAGGATGAGGATGCCCCGGTACAGAAGTCATTCCAGGTGAACATATTGAAAATTAAAGATACTGAATGGCAATATCACTTTAAGATAATGCAGCCACAGTGCTGTTTATTGAGTCAATGAGTATTTTTAGATGTAGAACGGATCAGAGATCATAGCAACACTGTTCAACCACTCACAGTGTGTCTGTACGTCAGATGTAATCACAAAAACTTGACAACAGGTTTTTATTCAAATCTCCCACATGCAGGAAATGAACACACCATCTTAAAAGGTGATGATATGTCCAAATTGTATTTACAACTTGTTCCTGTTGTGACCAAAAAGAAATCACTTATCATAAAGTTTTAAGATTGCTAAAATCACCATATACACGTTATCTAAAATATTATCTATATCTATATCTATATCTATATCTATATCTGTTTTCCGTGGCTTCACCATTCCATCTAATGTCAATTTTCCGGATGGCTTTTGCATAACTTGATACATTTCCCATGAAGGTCAGCCTGGCAGCTTTCAAATGGTATTTCCACTGCAATTTAAAATAAAACTTTGTGGATATGTACATAAAGTTGGGTTGCACAACAACATTGGTTTAAACTGCTGCCTATTGAGGGGTTTAAAAATATGATTTCTCATGTGGATCCACACCACTAGGTAAAGCAACACCAAAAACTCTAAATAAAACATTTGGCTGGTAGGAATTATAGAGAAGAATGACGCATTTGCAGCAGATATAACCCCAATTTTTTCAACTGTCACACATGATTGGTGACTATTTGGATCAGCTGAGGTGACGTGCATGACTATGTTCATATAGATAGTTACTGTAGGTATTGTAGCTAGCTGACAGCAGAGACTTAATTGGAGCGAGTGAGCTGTGTTTGATTCTGTAAGTCGGGTTGAAGAGGATGTAGGAAGAATCAGACAAATGCGGAATTTCATACAGATGCCTCATTATAAACAGAAGAGCACACCAGCCTTGGTCCAATTAAAACTGACACAGAGTCACATTACCCTGCTCGCTTGAGTGTGTATATGTATGTGTGTTTCTGTGCACTGTGCACACAGTTTATTACGTTTATGTGTGCAAGAAATGTTTTAGAGAATATATATATATATATATATATATATATATATATAAAACACATATATATTTTTAGACAATATATTTATAGTCTCTGGTTAATTCAATTTTCTTTAGTTCTCTTAACAAAACCAGTACATTGAATTTACTTTATTTTGACACACTTTTATAGTTATAAAAGTAAATAAGTTAATACAATTACATGTACATAGTAAATGTATGCATGCGTACTCACTCGGGGATATTGTGAGGTTGTGACGTTTATTTTTTAAAAGATTAATTCCTGTGCCTATTCTATCTACTCTGATGTAATGATTCAGGATTTACTTTTTAACATTCAGCTGGACAGCTTTTTCTCCATTAAGCCCTAACGTTGCAGGTTTATAGACCTGAGTTTGATACATTTAGTCCTTTTTTTTTTACAGCTGTGTAATAGGCATTGCAGCTTCACAGGGCTGCTGGCTGTAGAGTTTTAGTCTTGTTATAGTAAATTTACAGCTTCGTTTAAGAGCAAAACAGGCATATCACCATGGAATTGGATAATAACTGACTGGTCAAATCTCTAAATGGATTGTGAGACCAGTGGATGAATCAAACCCCTGATGTACTTGTCTAATGGTTTTTCACTAATCTCTAATTGACACTCTATTTTCAGAAAAATGAAATGAATGGATCTCATTTGCATAAGTGTTTTGAACCTTTGTACAGTTGTTTGTTGAACCCCCATAGACAGCAATTACAGCTAAAATTATTTTTGAGTATTTGTCTTCCAGGTTCACACACCTTAATATATGAGAGACAATCAGTTACTATGGCATCAGTGTATTAGTTATTTTCAGGCTTCTGTTTTCGTCCCTATTTTTATTAGGCTGTATAGCAAATAAAAAGAAACCATAACCAGTATATTATATCAAAACAGCAGGGCTTCTCACTAATAACACATCGATGTTATTTTATGTGAGCTGTCTCTAATAAATAAACAAAGAAAGAAAAAGAAAAGTAAGAAATATGGTCTACTTCTCATTATTGTGTGGCATCTTTTTCAGCATTTAGATATGTGTTTGATTAGATATTTGTTAAACTATGAAAGAAAATATTTCAACAAAGAATGATATTATTTACAAGTAAAAAAAGGAGCATCACTTACCCCTCCTTGAGTACCACTGATGAAGTGCCAACAGCATCAGACTGTAGTTGTATTGGGTATCTTTGGTCAGATCTGGTGTTGCTGCTGTGAAGAAGATGGAAAAGAAACTTTCAATACGTAACAAACATACTGTAGATGATATTTTCAAGACCAAGCCAAGCAGGCCAGACTATAACAACAAGGAAATCAATGCAAATAATGTACTTCTGCCTTTTTTTACATGATCTTTGGTCGCAAGGTGTGTCAACATGGAATATATTATGCAGAAACTGTGTTTCCAGTCGTGTGTAACATGGTCCTGTAAAACTGTCTCATATTCTTTGGCCATTTTTGAAACCCTGCAGAATATTGACTGGTCCAAATGACTCCTACGAGATGGCTGCTCATACCATGACAGATTCACCTCCTTGTTTAACACTTGGCAAAAGACGTTGTGGATTGAATGCATTATTTGGCTTTCTCCAGATTGAACAACAGACAATTCGTCAGTCCATATTACTTTTATTTTGCTCAGGTTTTGGGTCCTTACACCACATTGTGTGTCTCTTGGATCTATTTTAACATATACTGTAAATGAATAGCAAAAATGCATTTTTTTTGGAATGTGTATTATCATGATTTTTATACATCTTCCTTTACAACATTGTGTAGTTTTTTTAGTTTTAGAGATCAAATCTGCAGGCATGGCTTATTTGGGCTGCCTTATGTTGTTTTCAAACCTCAAATAACAAATCCACCTAACAGGTAAAAGGTGCCTAGAGGAATAGTTATAATAATAATGCTGTCATCAAATCAGCAGGGAGACTGCTTCAGAGTTTGGGTCCAAAACTACAGAAGGCATCATGTCTGCAAGTCTTGTCAGTTTTGGGTGCAGCAAGCAGCAGAGAATCTGTGGATCTGAGGAGCTTTACTGGGGACATATTCTGGCAGTAAATCAGTCGCCTGTCCATGCAAAGACGACGGACAAATACTAGGATTCTAAAACTTTCCAAAAACTAATTTGAAGCCAGTACGGGGACATGATATGAGTTTTTGTTCCAGTGTGTAGAAGCTGTAACTGATTTAAAGCTTTATTTGGTAGAACTGAGAGCAATACACTGCAGTATATAAACATTTTAAAATAGATGCATAATAATGGCAATTCAACTTAATAGAGCTTACTGCAGATTCCTTTAGGATTGTGATTCTTTCATGGTGTGTTAACTCTATTTTGTCCACAGTTTATGCAAAATCCTGTGAGCACAACATATTGTCATTCT
This sequence comes from Pampus argenteus, assembly GCA_036937835.1. Classification (NCBI taxonomy): domain Eukaryota; kingdom Metazoa; phylum Chordata; class Actinopteri; order Scombriformes; family Stromateidae; genus Pampus; species Pampus argenteus. Next base: position 10,645,983 of record CM072875.1, read on the forward strand.
ACATCATCATCGGACCAGGAAGTCCAATTAAGGTGTCTGTCTGTTTGCACCATGTATTATAGGGAGAGATGCACGATCTGACAACAATGCAGAGGAGAATAGATGTCACGTGAGCGTGACAAATGAAGACACAGCGATGTTCACTTTTAAAAAAAATCAATGAAGGCTGAGATCATTTGCAACAATTTGTGGGTGATAAAAACAATCACAATTAAATTACTTTTTATCTCCTGCGCAGGGAATAGTTTTATGGTAAACATCATGGGAAGGTTTCACAACCTCCTCATTGGCTCTGAAGTCAAGAGACCCTATCATATAAAGCGCGGGTGCCCGATCTAACAGCCTTTTCCCGCTGGCAAGCGTTTCTGATCATACTTTGACTTCAGCTGACTGGAAAATACCTTTTACGCGCGGAGCGCTTGGAGAGGTCGGATACAAGCGCACGACGGCGATCATTGCGACGAAAAAAAAAGAGTTTTACAGTCAACAGGTAGGTACATTTATTATTTGATGTGCAACTCGACGGTAGTTAAAGGGGCTTCTTTTGTGTGAAAAAGTTATTTAAACGCATCTTTCATTGAGTAATTCTAATGAATCATTTTCAATTAGGAAAAAACGCGATGTGATCTCTAAACGCCGAAATTGTTAAGGGATAGACATCTCTAAAGCGTTCGTGTATAATCATTTAGAGTAAAAAAAAAACTGTTTGTAAATTAAAGTTGTTTGAATTGTGAAAAAAATCTATGATTCTTTTCTGCAACCTAAATGTCTACTTTTAATTCATTTCTTCCACTTAATTGGTTCAAAGGATTTTTTTTTTTCTTGTAAAAGGCACATATTTAGTTTTTAATATTAAGTACACCTCAAGAAAAATATGTAATTAGTGTCATATGTACTGTAGTGTACTGTTATGGTTGACTGTAATGTCTCCTCTGCATGCATTACTTTCTGTTAACAGAAAAAGCTGTGAGCTGAGGCATCTGAGGCATGTGGCTACTGGAGAAGCTTCGTAGCTCTGTGGAGAGCAGTGGGACACAATCCCAGCCACAGACAACAGAGGCCATCCCTGTTTCTGTTTATGCCAATGTCCTCACACCAGACAAGATCCCTGATTTTTTCATCCCCCCAAAACTTATTTGCTGCCCACCAGAAGAGTCTCTTACCCCAGAACCTCAGCACTGCTCAACCTTACGACCATCCTCCTCAGACCATGCCATCTGCAGCCAGAGCCCCAGGGCTCGGAGCAGCAAGAACCCCTGCAGCCCTCGTCTCTTTTCCCGCCTGGGAGGAGACACACGCAATCTCCAAAAGTCAGCAAACCGTCACATCATCCAAATAGAGAGTGCTGATGAGCCAGGTGCTGGATGTTCGGACAGGACCAATGCTGATGTCAACACCAATGCAGACCCCCAGTCACAGACTGCAATGTCACTCCCCTATGTCCCCAAGGCCCAGACCTCCTATGGCTTTTCCACCCTGGTGGAGTCTCCCCATACCCGACGCAAAGAAAGTCTGTTTCACAGTGATCCGAGCAGCCCTCTGACCTCCCCTAACTCCCAGAGGCGCTCCCAAGGGGGGGCTCTTTTGGCCCCAGCTGACCCCAACCCATACCGTTATTTCAGTGGTGGGGAGAGTGACACTTGCTCCTCAGCAGAGTCGTCCCCTTTTAACTCCCCTCTCCTGTCCCGCTCTGCCTCTCTCCTGCGCTCCATCACCCAGGAGACACAAGCCAAGGTGAGGACTTGTGTTTCTATGTCTATCTCTGGCTTGGCTGTTAGAAAGTTATTAATCAGTGTGTTACAAGTGTTTTCCTCGTTTGATTAACCACAAGGCTTATTTCTGCATGTCAACCAATTGCTTTTCCTCTCTCCCTTTAGGTATCTCGTGCCAAGCGCTCCCTGGCACGCCATAGTTCTCTCTCCACTGATGAATGCAGCTCAGCTGACAACAGCCCCAACATGCAGCGCCGCCGCATGCGCTGCCCTCCCTCTCCTGCCTTTCGTGGATGTAAAAGCAGTGGCTTAAAGGGCGCAGCATCAGACCTCTTGCAGCGTGAGCACACTGTCAACCTCCACAAGGGGGGGACACTGAGGCTGAGCACGCACTATGACGCCGAGGCAGCTCGGCTGAGGGTGCGTGTGCTTGCAGCTGAGGCCCTTTATGACAGGCAGACGGACCTTAAAAGCATCAACTGCTGTGTAGCACTCTATCTGAACCCTGGCAAGCAACAGAAACAAAGAAGCACCATAATCAAGAATAGCAGGAATCCGGTATTTAACGAGGACTTCTTTTTTGACGCACTGCCACAGGCACGAGTAAAGAGTCTGGCCATGAAGATAAAGGTAGTGAACAAGGGAACCAGTCTGAAGAGAGACGTGCTTCTAGGAGAAAGGGAGGTGCTGCTCAGTGAGCTACTTGCAGGCCTCTAGAGCCCCTGTCAAGACTTTGGTGAAAACAAGCAGCATCTTGAGGGCCCTTTCTTCTATCTCTTTCTTTTCATCTAAATTCACAGACCTGATAAATACAGCAAAGAAGCAGAAAGCATGCTGATGACAAGGGAGTTGTATCTTGCACACTGTGTTATATACACCAATGGAAAAATACACATCCTCTGCAGAATTAAAGATCCCAGTTTATAAAGTTGCCATTACTAGCTTTTCTCAGAGGTCAGTCCAGATCACACAAATAGAAACTGCATTATTTACATGCTTACCAGAAATGTACTAATGTGAACAGTAGAGCTGTGGTCCTTGTTTGTGTATTTCTCTTTAAGTATTGAGTTACTCCAGGTGTTGCCTTCTCTGATGAGCTTTGTGCTGTGGCTCAATATCATATCAGCTGTGATGCAGTGATGATCTTGTGTAAGTGGGATCTATATTTTTGTAATTATGCAGTGATATTACATGTTGGTTTTTTTTTTTTTTTTTTGCATGTTCCTGTGCTATTTGAAATGAACAATGGCTCTGTGTGCATGAAAGAATTTATATAGGAAATAGATTTTATTAGATTTTAATTGCTGGTGGATGTAATCTTCATATGATATGCTATTATGTAACATGAACTTCCAAATAAAAATACTAAACTCACACTGATGCTTTTTTTTTTTTTTTTTTTTTTTACCCTGCAATCACGCTTTAGTCATTTTCGCCTTCTAATAATTACTCAGGATTATAAATCATTATTTGCCGTTCTAAGCTTTCCATTTTACAAGCAATTCTGAGGCTGGGTCCTGTGAGACATTGGATGTCATTTGTGAAGCTTTTAATCCTGCTTCTGTGTGCATTCAGACTCCCTGTTTAATTTTAAAAAACACATTTCCTTTTCACACTGTCCTCCAGTGAGCTTCAAATAATTATTAAAGATAGCAGGAGATGAAATCACACTCCATAAACAATTGTTAGCAAGCACTCTCCAGCTGTGGATGTAATTACCCATCCAATGTTACACCGTAGCTTGATTTACATGTTCCGTACTTGAGTTGCTAAAATGGAAATGCATGTGAACTGAGGTAGTAGGCTATGAGAAATAATAAACATATACAATATACATAATAATATACATACTCTATGCTACACACCAATACATTTGTCAGGCATACAAGCATGGTCACACCGAGTTATAAAGAGTATTATGAAGAGTGGCTCATATGCCTCCTCTACTGGTGAAACGCCAGAATGACACTTCACTAAGCCCCAAACATACGCTTAAATTTATAACATCAAAACCATTTTTGCCAACTTTTAATTGGCTGCTGACCTGAACCGGGTGTCTCCTGCCCTCTGCCAATATACAAACAATCAGGCGATTCTATGACCCTGAAAAGGAAAGAAAAATACTTTCTTTTTAAAAGGAAACACTCACAGACTTATACCCTGGGGGTGATCTGCAGCCAGCTCCATTTGCTTATAAACCACAGCATTAAGCCATAACAAGGATCTATTTAGGACACATTCATCTGTAGGCTTAAAGAAGATTAATTTCTAACAGACCTGAGAGTGAAGAGATAAAACTGGTGAAGAAAATTAATGTTGCATCTGTAGACTTGACCGAGGAGTCAAGTTATTGAAGAGTGTTTGTCTAATAAACTTTAAATTGAGTAAAGATTTTTTTTTTTTTTTTTTTTTTTTGCCTCCACTCATTTTCTCAATCAGCATTTTAATATTTCTGATAATGATCCCACATGAAAACTACATTTTCTGCCTGAGTCAGAATAGTTTTGGTTACTTCACATGTTTATATATCGATTACCCTTTCAGGTGTGCAGACACCTGTTCACACATCATAGAAAGTATTCACCAAACTGCATCAATAGTACAGTTTATTATTATTATTATTATCTTGGTGTACATTCTTTGGTTTATCCAGGTTGTTATATTACTCTGTTAATGCAGATGCCTTAACTTTCTACCGATACTGTTACATAACACATAGAGGAGGTTTGCTCAATGCAGGAGGCCTCAACGTGTGTCACATAGGTGAAATCCACAACAGTGAGTAGACATAAATATTGAGCAGACTGTCATTCACTGCAGTGATTATTTTAGCTTCCTTTTAGCCTGTTTAATTCAGACTGAAAGTGATGCTCAGGAATGATAGTTGGTCGGATTTGTTGGTAACGTTAAAAGTAAAAATGTCGCTGAAAATGTTTTGCAGTTTTGGGGGTAATTACGCAGAGAAGAAGAAGAATATGTAAGTAAAATAATATTTGACGTGTTCACCATAATTTGCCATAGCTTTAACAAACGTTTGTAATATCTTCAGTGATGAAAAATCAATTTACCTTTTTTAAATTGAGTTGTCTTTCAAAGGGTGTGTTAGGTTTGGAAACCCACAACTAGCAAACACTTTACTCTCCGCTGCGGGCACCAATTAGCACTTTCTATCTAGCTGAGTGTAGCATAAAACAAACGAACCCATCAGCTGGGTAGGGCATTCAGTTCAAAAGCATCATGGGAAATGTTGTCCTTTTATAAAGTAAAAAGCGCACTGGGAATTCCGTCAAAACTACGTCACCCATAATGCCTCACTGACATCGTAAACATAGACCTGTCAAACAACACAAACGCCATCTTGACATCACCCTCAAAATGGCAGAAAGATGTGAGCGAGAAACCGAGTCCAAAGTAAGATTCCTACTGTCTGCATTTTAAAACCAGACTCGCCTGTTTATCCATAAACTAGTGGTTATGGGGTTAGTGTCCAGCGCAGCAGCACAGAGCCTGTAAAATGGATATAACGACGGCGGTTTTCAACGCGGCCAAAGATGGTAAGCTGAAACTTATCCAGAAGTTGCTGAGCAACAAAACTCCCGAGGAGCTGGAGGCTCTAGCCGAGGAGAAAACACTGGGAGGCACCCCTCTGTTGATAGCCTCTCGATACGGACATTTAGAGGTTGTAGATTACCTCCTTGAACATTGTAAAGCGAATGTTGAACTCGGTGGGTCGGTGAACTTTGACGGCGAGACCATCGAAGGGGCTCCGCCGCTGTGGGCGGCTTCGGCAGCCGGTCACCTCCCGGTGGTTAAAACGCTACTGAAACACGGTGCCTCAGTGAACAATGCAACACTTACTAACTCAACGCCGCTCCGGGCTGCCTGCTTCGACGGTCATCTAGAGATCGTCCGCTACCTGGTGGAGCACAGAGCCGACATGGAGGTAGCCAACAGACACGGCCACACCTGCCTCATGATCTCCTGCTACAAGGGCCACAAGGAGATCGCCAAGTTCCTCCTGGATCGTGGTGCTGATGTCAACCGCAAGAGTGTCAAAGGAAACACCGCCCTCCACGACTGCGCTGAGTCAGGTAGTCTGGACATTATGAAGATGCTACTAAAGTGCAATGCTCGCATGGAGAGAGATGGATACGGCATGACCCCGCTCCTAGCTGCCAGTGTGACAGGGCACACCAACATTGTGGAGTACCTCGCCCATCAGCCTCGCACCTCCAGAGAGGAACGCATCGATGCACTAGAACTCCTTGGGGCTACTTTTGTGGACAAAAAGCGGGATCTCTTGGGAGCGATGAGGTACTGGAGAAGGGCAATGGAGCTGAGGCAGCCAGGGGATAAAATCAGTTCCCTAACCAAGCCTCCACCTGGGCCTCCTATCCCTGCCTATGGCTGTGCACAGGAGGTGAGCACTGCGGAAGAACTGGAAGCTTTGATCACAGACCCTGATGAAATGAGGATGCAGGCTTTGTTGGTTCGTGAGCGCATCCTGGGACCATCCCACCCAGACACCTCCTATTACATCCGCTACAGGGGAGCTGTGTATGCAGACTCGGGCAATTTTGAACGGTGCATTAGCCTGTGGAAATACGCATTGGACATGCAGCAGAGCAACCTGGACCCCCTCAGTCCCATGACAGCCTCCAGCTTCTTGTCTTTTGCTGAGCTCTTCTCTTTTGTCCTTCAAGACCGGGCTAAAGGCACCCTGTCAACACGCATCACCTTCCACGATCTGATGACTGTGTTAGGGAAAAGCGTGAGGGAGGTAGAGCGAGCTGTAGCACAGAAGGACAACCCTCCAGAAGCTCCTCAGTTCACCAAGGCCCTCTCCATCATCCTGCACCTCATCTTTCTCCTGGAGAAGCTGGAGTGCAACGCAGAGCAGGAGCACCAGAAGAAGCACACAGTGTACCGCCTGCTAAAGCTGAATCCCAGAGGCCGATGCGGCTTCACTCCTCTTCACATGGCTGTAGACAAGGAGACCACGTCTGTGGGCCGCTACCCCGTCGGCCGTTTCCCCTCCCAAGCGGTGGCGTCGCTGCTGCTAGAATGCGGCGCAGATGTTGATTCACGTGACTGTGAGAACAACACGCCACTCCACATTGCTGCTAGTAACGGCTGCCCAGAGATTATGGCACTACTTATGAAGGCCGGAGCGCACTTTGACGCTACAAATGCACAGAGGAAGACAGCCTACGCGCTGTTAGATGAGCACAACAGTGGACACCCAGCCCTCTACCCGCTGAACTACGTCACCCTTCAGTGCCTGGCGGCGCGTGCAATTGAAAAGCACAGACTGCCCTACAGGGGACTCATATCTGAGGAGATGGAGGCTTTTATTGAGCTGCACTGACTTCCACTACTGTCCCCTGATGAGGCACCTATACACTACTAATCTTCCTGTTGAAGCCCCTCCCATCCCTTACCCTGACCTGCCACCAAACTCCTCCTCCACACCATTGTCTTCATCTCTGTCTCCTTTTGACTTCTGCTCCACTCCTGGCCTAACCATTGCCATCCCACCTTGTGTCAGACCAAACCATAGCAATAAACATCCAGCCTCTGGGCTTAAATCTTGTCAGTTGTCATCACTAAATTATATTGTTACAGTAAGTGGTGAAACTTTAACTCGATTTAGGCTTCAATTCGTTTTCCCCCTTTACTAAAAAACAAAAAAACAAAAAAAGACCTGCAGTATGATGGTGCTTGTGTGTGTTTGGTGGCGGCTGGACTGTTTGAAAGGTGGGTTTTAGTATTACTGATAGAAAAGCATCTGATCAAACTAGCTGGATAACATGCATGAAACTGAAGAGTGAGCTCACTTGTTGTTTAGCAGAAATCATCCAGAAAAGATGTGTTTGAATAAATTCACCATCTTGCTCGATGGCAAAAAATTTTTTTGCCTGTTTCTACATGTTCACATGTACCATCTGTTATGTTTCTTTGATATGGGAAGGTGTTGAAGTTACTGTGCCAAAATGTCAGCCAGGAGACTATGTTCTATTACAGACTGTAAACTGGTGGCAAAATGAAAAGCAACTAACTTATCTTCCTAATTATAAGCAGAACTAATGACTTGATGTGACAGCCTGCAGAGCCATCATTTCAAAGACTTTGAGACTGAGGATGAGTCGTTTCCCTCTGGCAAAATAAAAAAGAGCTCACCAGTCTACACACAGATGTTTATAACCTATGCAGTTTGTGATATTCCAATCAGAGGCAAAGATTCACTGCTTGAGCAGATTTGACATCTTCAATTTTAGATGTTTGTTTTAATATGATAATTAGACTGGGGCTGCTTCATTGACAGTAAATCTGTATTTTCATCTCAATTTATGAGCTAGGAATGTTTTCTTAAGATCTTTGTCTACGTCCAAATGAACAGTTTCAAACTATAATCTAAAACGTGCCTGCATCTCTACCCTCGGTAATGTCACTGTCAACAAAGATATACAGTCAAAAATGAACAGTCCAAGATCATGTGTTAGTTCTGTTTTTGAGTGAACTTTCCCTTTAACCTCAGATGCAGTCCACAGAAATGAAACAGATGGCTCTTTGGCCATTCCTGCATCTTAGTCTTATTTTTAATAGTCACTCTTTTGTTTATCTCTTGTTATGATGAATGTTTTATTTGTCTGCCTGTGCTAAGCACCACCCGATGTCGAATGCAACCTGAGAGGCTATAACTCAAACTGATGACTTGCATTCGGGCTATGAACTGTCGCTGTCTTTCTCTTTCTGTACCGTTTAACTTATGATAACTCAAGAACAAAAGTCGGTTGGAGATAACTGAATAAAATTCAGTATCGCACCAGGATCTGTATGCTTGTGTGTGGATGATCTTATTATCGGCTTCGTTTTTTGATTTGCAAACTAGGAAACAGAAAATCTCTCTTTTTATGCTCGTGATTTGTCACTAGGTCATTCATTCTTTAATGTGATTGCATATAGTGGCAGCATTTGCATTAAGTGCCTCATTATATATATTTTGAAGGATTTAAACGGTTGCAATAGTAGCACATAAAATCCCTACTGCCACACCAACGCAGCCAAGTCCATAAAAGTATCTAATATAGAAAGTGCAATACGCATTATTTAGACTGTGTAAAAAGGGGTTACATTGGCAGAATAATACTTAATTGTAGTTAGTCTAGGACTTTATTAATGAATGCCCACTTCATTCACCTCTTTATACCCAACATGGGCTTTCCACACTGCTCTGCTCACATAAACTTGAGGACACTAAAATAAAGCACAACAGAAACTTGATCTTTCAGAGTCCTGCACTCCTAAAGTATAAATAGAGTGCAATTAACGTCACTGCTGCGGGGCAGTGGTAGAGACAGGGCTCCTACCCTGCTAATTTTAGGGATCTTTTTCCCTAGCTTCAGCTCTGAAAATGGGAATACTGTAATGCTATACAGTCAGGCAGGTCACAGGGTGACTGGCAGAGACGTCACACAGACAACAGAGATGGTATTATTCCACCAGTAAAACAGACACAATATAAGCTCGCTCATGATAAAGGTGAAAATACTGGAAACTTAAGTTAACCTAAAATATTAATGATCAGCTATTGTTGTTTCGGTAAATGTGACAGGTGTCATGTTGGCGTGGTCAGGTGAGAAACACCAGCTGGTAAATGGGTGTCTAACATGCGTCCAGTCATAAAACAACACTATTATTGACCTGACTTCTGACCTCTCTGTACAGGGTGCCAGGTCATCTTCTTAATCATGACATTTAGACATAAACTAAAATTATGACATCGGAAACAGACCCTCTTAAGTCAATGGGTCAAATGTAACTCAAATTCCAAGTCCATCTCTTCATAAATAAAAGGTTATTTATGGTGATTTTTACTTGGATTGACAATATAAGAGGCGTACCTACCTTGTAAATACTGACCTGCCTCATTCTGGATTTAAACAGACATGAACCTTTTGTATGAACGCTTCCACCCTCAACTAAATACTAGGAGGTTCCCACTAGATGTCACTAGCAACAAAGAAAATCAATCAAGACTCGGTTGCTTTTGTTCCTCTAACCATGTGATAGACTCAAAAATGGTAGCTTCCATAACCATCAGAATTGATGGCAGTTGGCAAATTTTTCTGTCTTCTTTCTTTTTTTAAATAGAAAGATTGAGTTGCATTAGCTTATTTCACAAAGCTGCTGCATGGCTTCAGCGTGGATGTGTAACGTATCTGGAAGAACAGAGGTCTAGGTAGACAGAGTTGCTGACGCCACTGCACATGTGTGTGTTTGCAGAGCACTGTATGCATGGGGGTCGGTTAGAACGAAGCCGTCTTCATACAGTCCTGAAGCATCATGCCAACACTGAAGACCTCACAATTTACCCTTTGGTTTTGTTACTTAAATCTTCAAAAAAAGACCCAATCTTCAAAAAAAAAAGAAAAAAAAGCCTGTTATAGTCAGTGTGATCTTTTAGGATTAAAAGCAAAAATGATTTGCTATAATTTTTTATAATTTTCCCCAATTATATTTTTACCTGATATTTTTTTCATATCCGGTAAAGATCAAATACTAATATACATCCTTCACCATATGTTTTATCTTAGATTTTGCCCAGGTATAGTGTGTCTAAAGAGCAAGTCCAAAATATATTTTTCATTGTTTCTTTTTTAAAACCATTTTCATCCACATTCCTGTAAAAAAAAACTGCCTGAGATAAATATGCTGTCATAAAACATTAGAAGCATCTCTGCAATACTACCTAAAACATTGAACACTGTAACCTTCATGAAGGTAGGATTTATACCATGTCTGTTTTATAATACTGTATCAGTTTTAACTGGGTGTACCTAATAAACTGGCCACTCATAGATGGGCTCCCATAGAACAAATGACAGTAAGTAAGTAATAATCTCCTCAACAAAAAGCAGCCTATAAATTAGTTTTTATACATTCAGTTCACCTCCTACAGAATTATTACATATATATATTCCCATTATGTCCCACAGTGAGTTGTGTTTTCCCTGCAATATTTTAGAGTGTCCAGCTATAATTTAGTGAGGGAGTTCTGCTCTGTAGGAGCTGTTATGGGGCTGTAACTGTATTGCTGCCAACAGCTATAATTAGACACTATATTATGGGAATCTACAGGGTTTCAAGGTGCTTATCTTCATTTTAGCCCCTGGGGACCACAGTGAGAAAATCAGCCACCAATACACAGGAGCAACCTACCTCAGCATCCACTTCTTTTGCACCAGTCAGCGATCCAGCCAGAGCTGGGGGAGGTGAAGGGGATGTGGGGGGTAGTAATGGGGGTAATAGGGGTGATGGGGGATACGGTTGCTATTGGAGATTTTGCCTGCATCACGTCATGTGTAGGGGGAGGGGGATAACTCCGGTGTGTGTGTGTGTATGTGTGTAAGAGAGAGCGAGAGAGAGAGAGTGAGGGAGAGAGAGAGGGGAGGGGGAGGAGAAGGGCATTAAGGAAGAAGGCAGGGAGTATCAATGACATCAACCAGCAGTATCTGAGGCCGTCCGACCAGCAATGCTCTCCCGACAAAGGGGCTGAAGATCAGCCGTGACCCTCTGCGCTCCCGAGAGGTCGACAGGACGGACGGACGGTGGAGGAAACGCCGGCGATGTGTACATGCATCCTCCTGCTCAAAAGCAGACCTTTCTCTGAGTGGAGCTCCGCTGCCACTGGATTACATTTATCGTTGCTGTTTCTGAGGAAGCTTCCAGCTGCAAATCCACCCACATGAATCTATCAGACAGTAAAAAAGACGGAGCACTTCCAACCAAGGTAATCTCATCATCATCATCATAGAGCACATAGATTTTAATGTTTGCAGCCGTGCACCCCACCCAGACCCAGGGTTATTTGAAACTAAGAGTGGTAATGTCCCAGTCGGTCTGGTTGAAGAGGCTGGGAGTCTCCAGCATCACTTCTCTTGACTTTGTTCAAACGTTTCGGGGGAAAAGCAGACCGCGGGGTTGTGCATACCAGGTTGGTTGGCTGTTAGTGCGCGTCCCTCCTCACCCCCCTCCTTATTGTTGGCTGGGCAGCATGAGGGACTCGGGCAGACTGGCAGAGCCTTTGTTCCTCAGTCACTCTCATTTAAAGTGGCTTTTTGTAATGGCTCTTAAAGCGTCCTCCAGGTATAACGAGTGTAATGTTAAGTCTGTTTTTTTAAGTCTCAAAATAGAAATCATAATATAATAAATAATGAACAGAATATCAACCTCTATGATAAAATAAATAAATAAATCAACATGGAGCTACCCTGTAAGACAATTTAAAAGAGGAAGATCCCAATGATCCTTACAAAGTCCTTTTACCACTGTGCTCATTTCAGTGATGGCAAAACAAAGTAAAAAAAAATCCCATTAAGATAATGTCACCCTCAACACCTCTGAGGAGGCTATCACAGGCAAATTATGAATCCATATGCGCTATTATACTAATATTAGAGTGTGTTTTTTTGTTTTTGTTCAGAATTCACCAGGTGGCAAGGCGGATGGACTCATTTAGCAAGACTGTTTGTTTTTTTTAGACAATAGAGTGACTGCTGCATCTGCTCCACTCAAGCATCGCTTAAAACAAGCCCATCTGCACATATACAGTAGGCAGTGTTTTGTAGTCCATAGACCTCTCATATGTCTATAATTATACGCAGCAGGATTTGCTGTTAATGCAGCCACTCACGCATACAGGCAGAGTGTAATTTAATGATGCATCGATTCATCCTGACACATTTTCCGAGGGCTATTGCTTGTTTGGGATTTAATCATGTCCCACTCCGAATGCCTGTTTAGGTTTTCTGTATTTCTGCTGTATAAACTGTAAAAATCGCACTGTCGTGGCAAATCCGAGGGAGGTCTTCCTACTCACACACACAGATGGGGAAATTTTCCCCGGGGCACTATGGGTTTGCTGGTTATTGTTCCAGACCATTTCCACACACTTAATGTTTTTAAATCAGTCATTTTTACACATGATTCCTCTCTTTAGGAGATCTAGATGTTTAGATTTTTCTTTCTACTCAGCGCTTGTTAAATTTCAGTTCCACTCCCTTCCAAACAGAAAAACAAACAAGCCACTCCACTGTAATGAAAGGGACAAGAGTCTAGATATTTGCATTATTATGACAGGGGTAAGTCATTTTGTGGAAACAGAATAATTCAACTTGCAAATTTTCTCAGTCTGTCTCTGTCTCTGGGAAGCAGATCAAATATTCTCCTGCAAAAGCCAAGAGATGCTCGTCCCCACAGGTATTCACCTAGGCGCCGCAAGGTGCAGTAGCTTATGAAATTAGTGATGTCATGTACTTCCTCAAATAGTATTTCACAGGGTTCAACTATAGGCCTTAATGGCTTCCTACTTCTTCTAAGCAGATACCACTGTAAGATCCATTCAGACTTGAATATGCCGGATGATATGAGCTCCCAGTGGAGCAGCTTCAGTTTCACGTCAAAGGCCTCATTCAAGTCTTATTCCCAGATTCTTAGAGCTGCATTACCCGACATGCTGCACTCTCTGCTTTCCTCCCTACATGTTCTGCCCGTGCATGGATTTGATCACAATCTCCGTGTATACTCTCCGTTTACTTTGGTGCACCAGTCAGCTGGGAGGAAGGAAAATATCAATGCACGCAACTTTGATGCTGAGAACGTAGCCACCTGTATTACAAGCAGACAGAAACTTTGTTGTTGTTGAGGCATTGATATTAATTGACCTTTTCAAAGCCTTCCAAACACTGTAGCTTTTGTCTGCTCCGCTTCTCTTCTTGTTTAATCACAGGCTGCTGGAAACAATGCACATAACATGACCCATTAGCGCAGCAATAATGGTAAACATATATATATATATATATCAGAAATATATAATATGAATACATATTTGTTTTGATATTTATATATATCTACATGTATAAAATTGCCAATTTGCTTTAGACATTTTATAAAACTAGATATTTTAGTTCCTGTTTAATATGTATGAAGAGTTTTGTTGGGTGTAATACATAAGAGTGCAGCATCACAGTCAACATCATTTTGATCATTTTATGTGTAATTTTACATAGTTTGTGCATATTAGTATGAAAACATACAGTACCAATATTATAACATATTGATTTCAGTCATATTAGTATATTACCTAATCTATAGTGGTTAACAGTGAACAGTTAATATGAGAAAACACACACAGTCTCACAGGAACAAACACACCTATAGTCAATTAACGATGTGTGTATGAAATTATTATGGTGCCAGAATCCAAAACCTAATCATATCCAATGAGAACAAATATTCACATAACAGTACCACAAAAAAAAAAAAAAAAAAAAAAAACCAACAATATATATATAAACATATACATTTTATTAGACAAACATTTGCACACATGTAACTTCAGATAGATAGATAGATAGATAGAAACTTTATTCATCCCTTTGGGAGGTTCCCTCAGGAAAATTGGGTCTCCATCACCAGCAGCACTTTAGATATACATACATAATAATAAAAATACAAACAGTATAAATACAGTGGAATAGAAAATAGTGCAGTGGAATAAAAAATATACAGTGGAATAGAAAATATTTGTAAATGTAAATGTAATTGTTCAATGCCTATTTTAATTATAGCCACACTTTCTGTTTGGATAAATAATTTTGACCAACTTGCTGATAATGTCAGTGAACAATAATATTGAATTATCAGTTCAACTCCGTACCCGTCTTTGTTTAGTGGTATGTCTGCCCACCCTTTATCTTCATTTCAAGTTTCTTTAAATTATACATAAATTAATATAACATACAATACAATTAAATAGATGTGCTGACAGGTAATTTATATTCCCGTAAACAAGTCCTAGAAAGCACCCACATCCGATAGAAACTCCACAATAGTCTGGCCCAGTCTGTTGCTGATCGCCTCTTTAGCAAACCAGACCCATAATTATCCATTTTTAAACCAAGAGGTCATTTGCCATTATGCATGTGTGTGTGTGCGTGTGTGTGTGTGTGTGCATATAAGTGAAGGCTAGGAGATAGGTTGTGACTTGACTGATGCCCTTCTCCAGATGAATCAGAGATTCTGATGTGTCAGCGGGGATGAATAATGCACACTCCTTCGCTACCTCTCTTCCCTTTCTCTCTTCTCCACCTCTTGTCTTCAGTCGTTCAGCTCTCTTTTCATCACAACTGCCACATCTGAAGACATCTCCACCTTCCTTTTCACCCATCCCCCGTCTTCCTCTCCTTACTTATGCAAAAGAGGGCATTATTTTCCTGCCGCTGCTGCCTCCTTGCGCTCTGGTCAATCCCGCTCTCTTCTTCAACATCTAGCTCATCTTTCTTGCCCTGAACGAGATTTTCCTGTCCTCTTTCTCAACCGATGTCTCACAAAGTTTCTGGACATTGCAGACATGTTTTGTTTGAGCTTTTAATTCTGCTGACATTTGCACTCAAATGTGGCTGAATGTGTTGATGTACAGGGGTCATTATCCAATCATGGGTGGAGGAAGTGCAGCCATTGACTCGGTTTGACAGTTACATCCCTGACTGACAGGAGTCATTAGGAGGCAAGGCCTGACTGACAAGATGGCTGAAAAAGCAGAAGAAAAACATCCTGATCAGAACTTGGGGAAAGAGTAGGCACCATCTAAAGTATACAGTTAGCTAAATGATAGATAGATGTTCAAACACCAGAAACTCTTATGTACCTCGCTCTTAGCACTGGACAAGTCCTTAAGGGTATTTCCAACTCTTTGTTGCATGCATAGATGATTGCATGAATTTATTTGGGTTGGGTGCCAAAATATTTCTAAGGTTTAGCAAAACATGAAACATACAGATTTTAACTTGATGAAGCTATATGAAATTGTTAATTCTGACAGCAATATTATGATATTCTGTCAGTCCAGAGCAATTTATATCACGGTGTTATAAATTATGTGGCCAGGGACAGCATATGATTAGGTTAGTGTAGCTTTTTATACTAATATAATGGAAATAATGTCAGTAATCGCCTGACTTTGATCCTCTAGCACCATCATTAGGTTAAAAACTTTGATTTATGACCAAATACCTGCTAAAATAAAACACTCACTTGAGCTACAGCGTCAGCTTTGTGTTAGCTTTATGGCGTCAAAGCTGCTACACAGACAGATAAACCAGGTGTCTGTGCCATCTATTCAAACCAAGCGTTCCCTGTTATAGTGCAGATCCAGGACAAGGAAAAGGTTCTGGCACGCCTCTATATGACAGTCAGTGAAAGAACATCTTTATTGCGATACTAAAAGACCTTTACCACGGAGGTTGGAAAAGGGAAGACATCCAGGAAACTTACGACTCCACTCCATCATCACAACAACAACTACTTACTAGATAGAAAACTTAAAAGCTGAAAGATTGGACTCCCTCCTCCCTCCGGGGTCATTGGAAACGTTCTGTATTGTGCGATGGTTGTGTAGGGGTCGGTATTGGCGGGGACCGGTTGACGTGATTGTTGAGTATAGCCCCACTTTGTTTGTTTGTGGCATTTCATGATTACTCTGTCTCCACAGCGTGGAAGGATGCCAGGTTGGATGAAGTATTTCTTTAATGGAGGTCAGACTAATGGCTAGTCATTGGTGGAAAGCATCCGTGCGCAAGTCTGTTACCCTTGACAAGCATTTCATCTCTCACTTACCCGAGACACACTCTACGTCTGATTTCAACAATGAGACGGAGGACAAATAGCGTTTTTCTACTCCATTACTCTGGTTTTCAATTCTATTCACAACGTTATCGTCCCTCAAGGAGAAATTCATTTGCCGTCACGAATCTCATCTCCATCAGGAAGTCATGCAATGGCTGGTTAGTGACAGAGCTGCTAAGACTGGCCGCCTGTGTAGCACGTAAATATAATTTGTTCACCAGCATATGCGCCTCAGAAATCAGTAATGCTTTTAGTTATGTTTTTCTCCTACTTATTGACCTTAACTAAACACTGGAAGAATACGTGGGAAATGTATGTTAATGTTCTGTAGATGATCTCAGTGTTATTGCAGAGCAGTGTTGCAGTTGTGAGATAATGAGCTCTCAGTGGACGACATATCATGTGACCAAGCCAGTCAGGTGGTACCATGGCAGCGAAAATACACAGGAGAGAGTTGGATTCAGGGCAAACACAACACTGTGAAAATTAAGCATCTCCCAAAGGGACGGGAGATCTTTTACATAAACTAAGAATGAATAAAGACTTCCTTCCAGATTGCAGCACACACGCAGAGAACGGTGAATGGGAGCACTGTAACGCGTGTAATTCTGTATTTCAATTCCAGACTAGCTTTTACCAACAAGCCCTTAAAAAATCTGCTGTACACAACTAGACTTTGTCTTGTGACTGATGTGTTGGTTTTGCTAAAGAGCTGAAACAAGGAGGGGAAAATGGCTGGCATGTCTCATTAATGAAGCGCAATTGAAATATGATG
This sequence comes from Pampus argenteus, assembly GCA_036937835.1. Lineage (NCBI taxonomy): Eukaryota > Metazoa > Chordata > Actinopteri > Scombriformes > Stromateidae > Pampus > Pampus argenteus. The sequence continues at coordinate 10,663,158 of CM072875.1, forward strand.
GTGACCAGGATGATGACAATGACATCCAGGAAGATGAAGGTGTTCTCTGTTGTCAGGGAGCCTTCGTCCTGCTCTGGGAGAAGCTCACTAATTGGCTGTGGTGTGTCTTGGCTGGTGGTGTCTGTCGTGTGTGTGTGTGTGCGCTCTGCTCAATGGACTTTTAATCATTCATTTCACTGAGAAATGATGGTGAGTCTTTTGGGGATGACAGCCACACCTGAAGATAGATAGATAGATAGATAGATAGATAGACGTTTATATTACATTTGAATTATGAATCGGTCCACTGATCAGATAATTTACACAATGCTTCTTCTCTCATATGTCAGAGCTGTTTCACAAGGTAATGTACTGTACATGCAAGTGCATCAGTATGTATATACAGTTCTCTCTGCCGCTAGGATAAGAGTCTGTGCCAGCCTTAGATATGCTAATTGGACAGTGAGTTGACAAGGACTCAACCATCAGCCTGCGTAATGAGCCGCTGCACAGAAGACAGGCTGCCTCTGAAGAGCGGGACAGAGAGAGACAAGGAGGTCTCTGAGAGAGATTACCGAATATGTTTGGGTGTTAGCAACTTTTGTGTTGTTTCGTTTCAGCTGAGTAAACGTTGTCTATGTGTCTCTGTGTGGACATGCACTTTGTTTGTCAGCTGAAGCCCTCACCTGTCAGGTGAAACTGTATCTGCAAAATATCTGTTTATTTGGAGAATAAAACAACAACCCTGTTTAAGCTATAACACCACAGATTTGGCATTACCCTAAGGGGGTTTGAAAGAGGTTTATGAGCCTAAGGAGTTGAAAAATTGACTCAGACCACGTCGGCGCAAGTAATCCTTCAACTTATTTGAATGCATGAAAATTGTCAAAATTTAAGCTACAAGGTTTTCACCAGCCAGTGTGATACACGGCTCCCTTATTACACCAAATATGGGACGACATATTATCAGCACACTGACTCACCTGTGTAAAAAATATAAAGATTACAGCCTACATAACATTCAGTTGTTATTGTCATTTGGCCCTGTCTTCAAAGCAATTTCTTAAAGATTTAAAATTATTTATGGCTTCATAATGCTTTTCTTATCCTATCCAGCCGCAAAAAAACAAACAACAAAACAGTTCTTCAATCTCATTTTACATTTGAAGTGTGTGGATATGAATAGAAATGAAATGAAATCATTTTTAAAGTCAGCATCACAGTTGGTGGGTGAAAGTAGTACCTCAGAAAACAGATGGCACTACATTAGAGATTGATTAATGGACCATTAGTAGTTGAAATAAATAAATAAATAAATAATGTACTGTAATTTCATGCATTGTAAATTAATATCATATTACATTATTTCTAATTATGATATATTTATATTGAACTAATATGTGATATTATAATTGACTGCTTATCTCATTTAAGTGATATATTTACTGGATCTGATTCATCGTACCAGCAGCACTGTGACCAAAGCACCTTCACTTAGCCTATAAACACTTTTAAAGTGTCCCCTCTGTTCTGATCCCCTCTGATAATCTGCCCTATATGTACTTTTATACCATTTGGTAATACATTTCCTGCTTAGCGGAAACCACTCCATCTGTTGCTGGGCTCATCTGAGGACTTTGCCTCCATTACGGGATGCCTCTTTCTAGCAGTGCTGGTCTGAACCTCTTTAAGATGAGTGGGTGTACTGTACATTTGCTGCTCCATTGTTGGTACTTTAGCAGCTTTACTGTGTCCTAGGCATGCAGAGATTGAGGTTGAAAGGTGGAAAGTTTCATGCTTCCCTCCATCCCTCCCTTTGTTCCCCATCATACCACCAATCCATGGGTTTTCTTGGCTATAGAATTGAGTTGTGAACAAAAGTTGAAGCACATCCTGATTTTTTTTTTTTTTTTGCATGGGGAGCAGCAATTTAACAGCTCAAACAGTCTGAAACAATACTGATGCTGAATGTAATTTTATTCACATGCTGATGTTGTGCAGTGGGAAAGGCTAATAGCGTCTTTTCCCACGAGGAGTAAATGGTGACATCAAAGACCGAGGATGGTGCTGTAAATGTGGTCAAAATGAAGGAAATCAAAGTGGAGAAATTGTACACTCTAACATAAACAGGACTTGCTGCCAGTGTCTTTAAATCCATCTGTTCACACGACTTCTACCCACTTAGCTGCGGGTGGTCAGTTAATTAAATTGTGACCTCAAGCAAAACTCAGAACTCAGAAAGCCAGAAAGGATAGATGGGCATACCGTTTAGGTTTTTTTTTTTTTTCACATTTTAGATTCATGATCCCCAGAAAGTTATTTAATGATCGGGACATATTTGATGATAATTTGTAATCAAAAAATGATTATCTTTTTGTATTTAATTTTTCAACACAGAAAAGGACACATGGGATATACTGTAAGGGAGATTTGACAGAGAATGCAGACTGTAGATAAAATACCTGCATACATGCTCATCAAAAAGGAGACAAAATGTGCAAATGTCCCTGTATTTCCCACAATATAGAGAAAAAAAGAAATGATAAACACAGATGCAGAAAAATATTATTATATATTTTCCTTCTGATATATATAAACAAAGAATAATAAAATTAAATATTATGTTGTGAACTTGCAACAGACCATTTCCTTACAATCACAAGATAACTGTTTCAAGTATACTAGATAATTAGACCTTTAACTAACCATTATTTTAAACATTGATGAAGATATTATTTTGGGGAAATTAATAATGTAGTTGGTGAAATAATAAATTAGCTCAGTAATTAATAATTTAATAATGAACAATGCAAATTAGCCCAGAGTGATGATGTAAAATGGCTTACTTTTTTTTTTGTTGTCCAACAAACAATCAATTTATGCAATTTGAAGCAATATGGAAGCAACAAATAATCTAATCGGGTAATTCATTAAAAGATCATTTGAATAATGTGAATAAATAATTGAGTAATTGGCTACATTTTCTGTCTACTATGGATGAACAAATGCTCATTTCAGCAGTATACTGGTTTGGTGTGAGGTTGCTGTTTCCATGAGTCATATTTGCTTTCGGCAGTGTGATTCGAAACTTTTTTATAGCTCCAATGGGGAAATTGTTGTTGCTGGTTGGGAATGTTTCTTTTTGTCATTGTTTAACATGATAACAGTGTTTTGACATGTATGCACAGGGCATCTATAGTCCTAATTTCAGCATCCTGCAACATTAAACAAGACTGATGCACCCAAATCTCCAGATTCATTTATATTCAGGGCAAGGTTTCGCTGTATTTGAGTGACAGGTGTGTTTTCTTGTTAGAGAGGGGCCTCAGATATTTTATTTCCACTGCTAAAAATGTAACCAGGGCGGTGCAGCTCATGCCTGCAGTAAGCCGTGCTTCATCCTGTGCCTCTGATCCTCCCTGTGTTTGTGTGTGTGTGTGTGTGTCTCTGTTCATGATCGTGTGTGTGTGGCTGCATATGTGTGTGTGTCTGTGGGCTGTGTGTTTAAGAGAGAGAGAAGGGAAGTGTGAGAGAATGAGTGCCAATCTCCCCCATGATGCTTTGCCATCTGCCATGTTTGTGTGTGTGTGTATGTGTGTGTGTACTTGCATTTGTGAGTGTCATTTGCCTACAGGGTCCAGGGTCATAGAAAACGTGAGGTAATATTTGTCCCAGCCCCTCCCTGTAGATGACTAATACATTGTTCCTACTCCAAACTTTTTTAAAAACTGGCACAGAAAACCATGAATAATTGAATCCAAGGTTATTTCTGTGCTGAAAAGTATAAGTGTACACTATAAAATCACAATCAAAAGTTTTGTGGTGGAGATAAGGTGGATTTTTCCTCCCATCCAAATTAAAGCTCTAAGAAAAACAACAACAACAAAAAAAACACACAACCTTCCTATCAGGTGTATAACACAGCTAGCATGGTGCCGCAGGAAGCAGATATGGTCTTTCTATGAGCTCTAGTAGCTTGTTGTCATGGAGACAGGCCTTGTGAGACCATCTCAACCCACTTGTGGTGAAAAGCATCATGGGTAAGAGGAGGGGAGGGGGTTGCAGGGTGGGGATGAGGTGAGAAAAACAAAACATGTCATCCTCTGAGGGGCCCCGGCGGAGCAGGGCAGGTTGGATGCCACCTAAACAATGTTATTTCATCAGCCTGATGGAGCACAATAACTGGTGTACATTTCACCACCTGAGCTATGGTGTCATTATCTGCCTCTTGCAATAAATGGCACATGTATCCCCATCAATCTATCTGTCTGGCTGACCATCTGCGTTGTCAAGCTGAAAAGGTAATAAGACCAACCCCTGCTGTTTTCTCTCTTGTCTGTGCTGCACATCCTGCTGGATGCTGTGCCAGATGATCAGGGAGAGCAGGTTGTGATATCTGTGAGGGGGCTGTAGAGACCTTAGGTAGGCCTTAGTCATGAAAATATTCATGCTCACAATGCTTTTAAATTAGATGCAAGCAACACTGCATGGCTGTTCGCTATGTAAATGTCTAGAGAGAAAGAGCGTTAAATGGTATTAACACAAGTGCGGACTTGCCCAGACTAGCCCAGTAGACTGCTGCATCTGTGTATCTGTTTTGGCTCGCTCCATTCACATTCACAGCTGTAGGATGCTCTAAGCCCTTTTGTTTGAACTGTGTCAATGGACCAACAACAGCTGGAGCAGCCGGTGCAGGGTAGCTGGGCAGAGGAAGAGGATTTTGGATACAAGCAGGGGTTTGAGTGTGTATAGAAAGAGGGAGAGATGTATGATAGGGTGCCACGGTGGAGATGGCATCAAGGGAGGAGAAGTTAAAAAGAGAGGGGAGGAGGAAAGTGGAGAGAAGAGATGCGGAGGAGGGAGAGATGGATGAAAGGAGATGGGTGAAGAGGAGATTTCAGGAATACTGTGACTAATACAGGAGTGAGATGAGGATTAAGGATTAGGTAGAGGGCGAGTGACTGTAGTGGAGGTAGAGTAGTGAGTGTTTTGTCAGCAGGTGAAAGACAACGTGGAGGGGCGGATAAACTGAGAGTGATAGATCAGGTTAGACTGAGGTCACAGAGATATAAAGGCCCTGGCAAATCCACCACACAGGACAGAGGAAGCAGACACTGCAACATGTGAGGAGTACCTAATGTTTTAGTGGCCATGTGGCTCCACGCGGAGCAGTAGCCCGTAGTTAGATTAACGCTGGCAAATTGAGTTTCTGTAAGAGGAGAATTTACTTAACATGCTGCCAATGGTGCTTGAATGAGCTCTGATCTGATTTTTCTTATCACATTGTTCAATTGAAAAGGGGACGCTGAAAGCTTTTCTATTCGACGTCTATTATGCAGCGTTAGATAAGATGAGGGCAGAGCGCGGCGAAAGAGAGCCTGTATCAGATAGACAGCCATGTTTTCAGATGAGCTATTTTTGGAGGAGGCACTGGCAGACAGTAATGTGTTTGAGCAGGTCATTAGCTCAATAAGTGGTTGGAGGAGTCTTTGAATATGTAACTCATCAGAAATACCTCTTTTATTCAGTAAAGGTGGGAAAGGGTCGGCCTAATCTCTCTCTACCCCATTTCTGGCTGTGTATCAGGAATGTCAGGGTGAAAGTGTATTTGTGCAAATGTATGTGCTGTGATCACAATGCGCCCTGTCACCTGTGAATACATATTATGTCTCCTCTAGAGCATATATGTTATCCTGTACCGGTACTTGAAGGGAGACGTGTATGTGTGTGATGCATGACAGGTTAACAAAGGCTCCTTTTCTCATTTGGCCTCCCCACCTGCGTTCTGACACATCAGGGCAGAAGGGGCGGGGGCCGGGAGAGCTCGATAGGACTGAGGAGTTATTGACTCCCAGACAGGGAGCTTCTGCACAGCTTGTCTAAATCTCTGTAAGCAGACAGAGCTGAATTATGTTCAGACATCAAGTTGTGTGAGTCTGTGCATGTTTATATCAGGAAAGAGAGCGAAATACTGACGGAGATACCCCCACTAGGCGGGGGATTAACAAGCGGGGGGGGGGGACATCTGTGAAAGCAGCACTTTCTCATACATTTGCTGCTATTGAGTTATGCTGCATTCCTACTGGCTCCTCAATCCTCTTTGTTGAAGTGTTTTCTATTACTGTGGCACACACTATAGCTTATTACTTCAACACTTCTATGTGCCACCAGAACAGTAAAATACTGAACACTAAGAAGGAATTAGGCCACAGTTTAAGTGAAATGAAATTATTAGGATATCTGAGGAAAAAAAAAAAAATGTATCATTGCAGCTCATTTCACGGCTCACTAGAAGAGGAGACTTATTAATACAGAAGCAGTACGCCAAAAACTATTTTGGTCTGTTTCTTGTCTTAGTTGTTGAGCTCTATTGTTCTGGTATTAGTTCAGTCAGAGCTGGCCTGCTTGAGCTGTTAATCCCAGTCAGAAGTGCTATGGCTAAATCAAAAGACCTAATCCTGCATTAGCATGAATTTGTCTTTAATTTTCTTCGTGCAGATGTTTTCTCTACATCGGTATGAATTATTGTATCTTCTCCCTCTTCTCTCACAGTGCACTGACATTTCTAAAAGGAAACAGTGGATCAGAGGTTGCTGAAATGTGTCTTTCATTTGCTTCAGATGACCTTCATGGGTTTTTTTTTTGTATCTGCAGAGTGCCTACCCCTGCTGAGTGCAACCCCACCCACATCTCTGTCATCTCCAACCAACCTGCAGTGGTGCCATGGCTCTGCCCAGGACAGCTAAGAGGTTGATCCTGGGGCGCCGCCTCGGGTCCTCTCCCTTGTGTCTACTGCTGCCTTTGATTATCCTGCTAACTGATTTGAGCAGTGTGTACGGAACACTAGGTATGACTATCTATCTATCTATCTATCTATCTATCTATCTGTCTGTCTGTCTGTCTGTCTGTCTGTCTGTCTGTCTGTCTGTCTGTCTGTCTGTCTGTCTGTCTGTCTGTCTGTCTATCTATCTATCTATCTATCTATCTATCTATCTGTCTATCTGTCTATCTGTCTATCTGTCTATCTGTCTATCTGTCTATCTGTCTATCTGTCTGTCTGTCTGTCTGTCTGTCTGTCTGTCTTGTAAAGGTCTTGTCTCAAGTTTGCCCAAGTAGGTAATCTTCTCCCACGTAACGACCATGCCTACCTAGCTCTCTGTCTCTTTCTGTCTCTTTCTCAGTTGAATGACAGCTGGTATATTATCAGGTGAAAATTCAATGCACGAAGGTGTGAATATATGTGACTGTGCCTACATTATGCATGCAGATCCCTTTATGTGTGTGTGTGTATATATGTGTGTGTGCCAGAGGAGCGAAACCAGGTCTGTTAGTACATCAGCTCTGGACTGTGGTGTTGTTAATGTGTTTTGATAAGCCGAGAGGTCCCATCAGCATGTTCCTCATCATCTCCTTGATTACAACATTTCCGCAGATTTCCTGCCTCAGTGGTCCACACACGCACACATACTGTACACTGGCACACCGCCACACTGCCACCTACACACACACATGTACAGACTCAGTCAGCTGTCACTGCTCTGAAAATATAACCGAGTGTATTTTAGATCGTTTAAAAAGCCCTCCTGACGGTTAGGAATTCTAATGTATTATGAATTTTCCATTTGTGTAACCAGTTTGCCTTGATTGTCTGCAAAGACTGACGTCATATCTGAAATATTTTTTTATATTCAGTGAAGAGGTAGAATTACACAACACCTAACTTTCAATTGGATGTTGTGATATTGAGGATCTCTGCCTTTGGACCACCTACAGTGCATTTCCACAGAAGAGATAGAGCTGTAGGTAGAAAGTTTCCTCACCTATGTTTTCATAGCTTTCTCAATAAAGAAAAAAAGGCAAAAAAGCAATGAAACACACAACACATATACAGTATACAGCATACTAATTAACATATGGTAGGGCTACACCAGGGAACCTTATAATTTGGTTAAAAACCCTTTTAATGTAATGCTTACAATTACCTTGACTCAAAGTGAATCTGCCATTAATAGTTTGCACACTATTGCACACGATATACTGTATATGAACATCATAGATTACAGGTGTGTATGTTCAAGTGTATATTATTTGGCTGCTGTGAACAGTTGACTGCAAAGTTGCACACATTTCTAAATGTCAGATGTGATTGCGATCATTTTTTTGAGAGCAAAAGATGTATATTTAATGTAAAGATTCTCCATGATACTATATATTTCTAATTCAACACTAAATTCTTAAAGATTGAGCTTTTTATCAAGCCCCTTTTCACAGATTTTAAATATTTAGAACCTGGCCCAGCCTCGTACAGTAAATAAACATCCAAGTAAGGATCATTTCTATGATAAATGCCTTACAATAGTATGTTTTCGTCCTGCAACCACATTTGACACACTATAAGTGCCTCCATTATCTTTCTATCACAAATTTTATTATTACGCACGTCTGGCTGTGAGATGCAAATCAATGTGACAGCAAAAAACACACAAACGGGAAGGGATGCATTATTAAAAGTGGCTTAAAGGCTTGTCAGACCACAGCCGGTTGAACTTAATACCTTTGCCATAAGTCATGTTTCTCTAAAGAATATGAGATGCAACATTTCACCAGTAGTTTGTTCCAAAAGGACAAATAAAACCTTTTGCTGGTGCCGATTGTTCATGCTGATTATAGTCTTACCTGAAGGAAGAGTTCCAAATTTCGTTTTGTCACATTTGATGCTGAGTACACTATTACACCATTCCTGCTGGTCCCAGTCATATCTGAGCACAGCAGTAGACAGGCAGTCAGTCCGATGATTGCACGTCACCCAAAGGTGTTTCATTAAAAACCGGTCCGTGGTAGAACAGTGAAACCATTAAAGAGACAGAGCTCCTTATTAGTCCCTCATTTTCCAGGCAGCTTTCTAGAACTTTCCAATCATAACACGTTTCTGTTCAGTACAAATCCATCCAGAGCCGGTGCCTTGCAGGGCTTTTCTCTGGCTTTCAGAAGAGGCTTAAGCGGTAACATTGCCAGTGGGTTAGGTTTTTGCACAAGAATTGGTGTTGAAGCGCATTTAAGAGAACACAGAAAATATTTTGCACTGAACATAAAGCCACTGAAACCCATGTTCAAGCCCAAGAAGCATATGAAATTCACCCATAATCCCATCGCCAGAAGAAGACAGTTTTCATCCATGACACGTTTTTTGGACTTTCAATTGTTTACATTTTTATATTTTTTAGCAGTGGAAAGGGCAGGTTGCTCAATACTCTGTGTGTCTTTCTAAGAGTTTAACAGGAAGTAAATATCCTGCTCTTAGAGTTCTGAAATCGTGGCGTAAATGTGTTCTGATTGACTATACTGTGACAACTCTTGCTTTTTGCCTTTTCCTGTTGAGGATTATGGCAAGCATAAAATGAAGCCACTTTATTTCTGACATTCAGAGTGGGATTCATTTTAGAGGCGCAACGCAATGCAGCAGGCACAGGAGTGCACTCTTTTTACATGGTATTATTCCAGTTACTGTCAAAGCATTGTAGTAAAACTGCAAAGTGCTTTATGTGTGGCTGTTATCCAGTTAAGTGAGCAGGATTGGGAAGATGTGCAAACAGGCTTTAGAATCTGCTATTGTGATTATTTGATAGGCAGTTTTTTTTTTTTTTGTTCCTGTTCCGTCTTCAGAGCATTAGTGATTCAACACAGCAGGACCTCACCCACCCAGACATAGGGGGAGTGGGAGGAGTGATCCAGGTTGCTATGGTAAGGGTCATCCTGACTTCACCCTGATGGATAGCAGTGATTCTGTAGCTGAGGAGGAGTTAAGATGGCCACCATGGCAACAGGCCACAGACAGATAGCAAGGGGTGGGTGCATGAAGTAGTTTGATTGAACTGACTCAACCGCTGTGAAAAATATAGGTTCAGTTCAGTTGGCTCAATATCGGACTTGGAAATTGCTGTTTTCTTACAGAGGCCAACTGCTGCACTTCCCACATCAGGAACATATTAGTCCAGATTGTTTGCTTCAAATCCTCACCCGAGGCAAAACTGTAAATTAGCAACAACAAATGTTGGTATATTCATTGAATTCATTAAGATCATTAGAATCTGCAAGTACAAATTCCCTTTAGGTGTTAGAATCTGCAGGCACAAAATGACACCTCTGATATTAATACATTTAAACCAATTATATGCTGTAAATCTGCAGCCAACACTTTTCCTACCTGTGAAACACTCATGTGTCATGACAGCCTCCGCTGCATGCAGTACGAGGGTAGTTTGCCCCGGAGGAAGCAGAGAGAGAGAAAGACAGACAGAGAGAGAGATGTTCCTCTGAAGCCCAACCCCATCTTTTATTTATGACCCACAGGAAGTCCTTCAGCATGTCCTCTAGATGATACCCAGGAAGTAAGCACAACACACAGCCAGCAGTACACAAGTCGGCCTGACCAGTCACTGACAGTGAAATTGGGTGTGGTCAGCAGGGGGTTGTTGCTTGTTATGGAGTCGGTTTGATGTCTTTTGGCTGTCATTTTCATGCTTGTGTTTTCTTTTTTTCTTTTTTTTCTTTTTCCCCTTCCTTTTATCTGTCTCTCAGCTCCTCCAAAATTCACCAAGATTCCCGCAGACCAGATTGGAGTGTCAGGGGGTGTGGCATCATTTGTGTGCCAGGCCACTGGCAAACCCAAACCAGTGGTCTACTGGAACAAGAAGGGCAAGAAGGTCAACTCCCAGCGTATCGAGGTGGTTGTCACAGTGCACAATAGTCAAATTCTTTGGTAGCAGCATGATAAATACAAAAATGTATATCCACTTAATTAATTGATAATATTATATTATTCTACAAATGCGTAAAATAGTAACTAGTACACCTAGATTATAATATTAGCTGTTACATAGACAGAGTTTTGCAATATTTAATCTGTCTAGATTAGATTTTAATATGTATTTTTAAAATTCTGTTTGGTATAACATTGTTTCTCTTCTCCTAAGCATCTCTTGAGGTCACTAACACGTTGTATCTTGTTTGAGATATAAGATGTTAATTAATGAGCTTTAGAGATGTCAGAAGGCATTTTTTAAATGAGCCAAGCATAGCTGTTTCCCCCATGTTTCCAGTCCTTATTCGTATGATGCTTAAAGATACTGCATTTCAATCAGTGGACACAGATTCAACCCCCATGTTGGTAGGCATTAACCCCGATGAAGGTATGCTATCTGTACCTGACCTCTGATGTCTCTGGGGGTGGGGGATGAGTAAAGTATATCAATAAAGTATATAATTAGAAATATCATCACATTATTACTGGAAAATCAAACTAAGCTAAGGTATTAATATGCATACACTGCAATGCAATTCCTTTACTGTTTTTCTATTCTAATTCTGTCTGTTTGCTCTGATGTGACTGACTTGTGTCTTTCCATGTGGTTCTGTGGCTGTTCAGACTATAGAGTTTGATGAAGGTGCGGGTGCTGTGCTGAGGATTCAACCACTCAGAGCACCCAGAGATGAGAACACTTATGAGTGTGTGGCACGCAACAGCGAAGGAGAGGTGTCAGTCACTGCAAAGCTGGCCATCATCAGAGGTGAGATACAAAATCACACACACCAAATCTCCATCCATTTTCACATGAGTGGTGCTTTCTTTTTTTTTATGCACACACCTGACAGCCCAGGCTTCATTTCCTGGACTGTCAGTTGTAGATGTGACAGTGGTGCCCTGCCACACCCATCCTCCACAGCATGCTGCAGGGAACTGTTCTTTTTATAGTTCCCTCTGAGTGCGCCTGAGTGCGACCTGGCCACAGAGAGGACCAGCTAGTCTGCTATCTAGCGGTGCTTCAGCATCCCAGCTTGCTGTAATCACCGCACTTTTTTCCGTTCAGAGGGAGGGTGTTAATCTAATGTACACTGTCTCCTTGGAGGGAAACTTATCTAATGTGGTGCTCCAACATGCTATGAACTAGAGTTGCAGCGTGTGGCTGTGAGCCTGGGATTTGAGCACTGGCTCCAGCTCCAGCCCAGCAGTAAAGAACAAAAAAATAGTGGTATGGCTGCTCGGGCTGCTACTACATGAAGAAAAATTAGTGGATTAGGCTTCGGTTTGGCAGACAACCCATTTCTGCCAGGGGAAATTGTGGAAGAGAAGGAAAGAGGGAGAGAGAGGTCAAAGAGAGTTGATGCAGGACAAGGTGATGAGGGGTGGGGTATGTTGAGTAACAACAGGATGGTGTGAAACAATAGATATGAAATGTGATGTTGAAGTGGTGGTGGTGGGGGGGTAGAAGTGCAGGAGATGGATGAGGATTGTGGAGTTGGCACTGCTGTGTTGTAAGCAGAAGGCTGGTAGCCCAGGGAATAGACTCCTGTCCATCTGTTACCAGGCCCGTCATCTCTGCACAAACAGCCCCAATCTAAAGCCCATTACCACACAAACTATACCTCGAGGGCGAGCATCTCAGTGTGTGTGTGTGGCCGTGTGTGCCTGTTCCCGTTTGTGTAAAGTTTTCTCCTACTGAAATCTGTGTACTGTGATGTCCCCTGTCCCCTCTGTGACAATTGAATCAGCTGTCTTTGATTCCTCCTAATCAGCTGATATGCTCAGTGCAGCACACAGAATACAGAATTGTGATGAATGTCAACAATATTTGACCCACAGCACAAACCAGATTCAGAGCTGTGAATAGCCACAGTAGTTACATTTTTCAAATGCTAGACCAGAATATAAAATCAAGCTGCAGACGGGTAGCAACAAAGGTGCTAGATCTAGAAGTAAATTTCCCACTGTGTAGTGGAATAATTATTTACCATAACATAATATAGATTTGTCAAGTGTTAGAGATTAGTAGAGATAGAGACACATCATTAATACAAATCAGAACAATACACAGCATCAAAGTTGCTGAACAATTAAAAAATGGACCTAATTGGCTGATTGATTTAATTGATTTAAACTCCTAGATGTATTTTCCGGTTTCTACAAAGCCCAGAAAAGTATTCTCGGTGATTGGATTGATTCTTTCCCTTGATTCTCTACATACATTTTTACATTTGGAAATGTATAAAGCTGTTTTGAAAGGCTACACTCATAGGTTGAGGTAAAAAGCTAGTCACTGTAGAGTAGTGACATATTATTCAACAGGATTAATTCTCTTGAATATCTAGAAGTTGATGGGAATTTGTTTAACAGTTGTTGAGCTATTTCAGTCTGGACCAAAGTGGTGGCCTGATCACCACGGCCATCCACTTGCTAGTGGCAAGGCTCTATGGAAAAACTGACAGAAAAAGTTATGTGAATTTTTTTTTAAAGAGAGAGAGAGAGAGAGAGAGGTTTATATTGTGTCTATTTTTCTCTTATACTCTCTTTATCTCTTCAGCCTAATTGCTCCTTGCAGTGATTGTCGGTTTCATAAAGTTACTAAAAATGTTATGAGTTATGACAGTTATGACAAAGGGAGTTTCAGGTATCATTTGACCATCCAACACAAAGTACAGTTGAAGCATACTGACACCTTAGTTTCCAGAAGAATCTAAGTGATCCACAAATCTGTCCCTGTAAAAATATAACTTAAAGCTTTTGACTGTTTGATGGTTTCCAAAGCCACACTTGCAATCTGCTAAAGGCTAGGTGATATAATGACATCCAGAGATGCTGTTAAGTACACAAACGTCTGTGATTTGTGAAAATTGTGTTTGTGTCATTCTTTCGACCACTGCAGTAGAAAGAAGGCTTTCCATTACTGACCAAAACCCTCAATCTCCACTCAACAGTCTTCCCCTGATGTGCTCCTTCTCATCATTTTGTATATAGGTTGACCAACACTAATAGCAGTTGTGTATAATGCGAGGGACTGTGGTTGGCCACAGGATATGGGCTACTGCTCTACAGGCCTGTTAATGGACGGACATGTGGTAGTTTATGGCCAAAGACAGAGATCTTTCTTTTTTGTGCCATCATCATTACATATTCCCCTTCCTATTCCATTACCTACTCCTTGACTTCATTTCTCTTCTCCTCACTATATTTTCTCTTCACCAGCCCCCTCTGTGGCCCACAGCTATGTCCATTTCTAATTTCTCCTCTCTTGTTTTATTCATTCTTTCATTTTCTCAGCCATCTATCCTGCCCGACCCTCACTGTCTATCCGAACTCTTCTCCTCCCTTTGCATTTTTACATGCTCTCTGCTGCTCCACCCCCCTCCAAACCCACTCAATCCCCTTCCAACCCAAACCGCTCTTTTATATAGATGCTGCAGTTATGTTGTTCCGCCTTCAGGAAATGTGAATATCTGCAGTTCTGCATGTTTGAAAACCTCTAGAGGGTGAAAGATTCTTATCACTGCAGTGTTTAAGCGTGTGTGTGCATACTGATGTGTGCATGTGTATGCACAGCCTTCATGACTATGTTTGTGTATAAATGTGTGCACATGAATTTCTTTGTTAATGAGTGTGTGTGTGTGTGTGTGTGTGTGTGTGTGCGTGCGTGTGCGTGCGTGCGTGCGTGTCTTTGTGTATACGTATGACTGGTTTGTACAGAGTAATCCTGATTATACTCACCTCTGAGTGTCCCATTTTAGGAGAAAGGGAGGTGAGAGTTAGGGGAGGAATGGGGCAAGAGAGTGAAGAGGGAGGAGAGATGTTTTGCCACCACCCTTCATATGAATAACAGAGAGTCAGATCAGTGATTTCCCCCCCAGGCGTCTGCTGCATTGGCAAGCTGGCGGCTCAAGCAGCATTTCAGTCTGGAAACAACTGAGAGTATCAACCCAGCCTGCAAGAGGATTACACTCCCGAAGTGAAGAACCAGCTCTTTCATCACATATACCCCCTCATCTTCACTGTTTTTTATTTACTCCCTCCTTTTTTTTTCTTTTTCTTGTTTGTTTGTTTGTTCTCCATGCATGCTTGCATATAAGAGAGTGTGTCATGTGGGATCATCATGATCAGTGAGGGGAGGCGAAGCAGGGCTCAGGGTGATGGAGACATGTGTGGGTTTTTCATGGGATTAATCTACAATGCTAAATCTGATTTTGCATTGTATTGTGAACTATTATCACAAAGGTCCATTAGCATTTAAAGTGCTCCCCTTCAGCCCTCCTGCAGCCTATAGAAGTCAAAGCATTACAGCCTCTGAGGACCGCTGAGCGCTGGCAGATTAATCCTAAATCAGGCTCCCTGAGATTGGCTTTTATTCAGGCTTCTTTCATGCACATGGTCATTCCCTACTGAAATGAGCTGAAAGATGAATAGGCGACCTGTTTCTTAACCAGGACAAATGATGATTTTCTGTGGGGAAGCAAGAGTTTGTGTGTTTGTTTGTGTAACTATCTGTGTGCATGTGTGTGTGTGTGGGAGAAAAACACAAAGAGAAAGAGGGAAAGAAAACCTGGATTCATGTTTGTTTGTTTGCATCATATGCATTATGTGTTTGACTCTGTGTGTGTGTGTGTGTTTGTGTGTGTGTGTGTGCGTGTGTGCGTGTGTGCGTGTGCGTGTGCGTGTGTGTGTGTGTGTGTGTGTGTGTGTGTGTGTGTGGCTGTATGAATTGCATATTTGCCCAGATCTGGTTGGCTTCACTGCCTGGTTTTGGGCACCAGGCCTGATTGCCCTTCTGCAAACATAACAAGGCCAAAATGTACGCTCTCAACCTCTTGATACACACAAACAAAAAGCTCCAGGGAACAGTGCTGGTCGGTCTGTGCCAAAGTTCCCCCAAACGCTGTTGACGCACACTGTTGTTTGTATACACACGGCACATTTTTCCATAGGCTGTCTTATCAATTTAACCAGGAGATGAAAAAAAAACAGGACTTTTGTGCAGCAGTGTTTGTATGAAAAGTGTGATCAAGGCCATGTCCGCAGTATCTATTTCAAGCAGTCGCTGACTCATCCAGGAGCCTGACTGAATACCTGTAGCTCCCTATTCTCCCCTTTGGTGAACTGTACTTCAGTGTCCATCTATCTATCTATCTATCTATCTATCTATCTATCTATCTATCTATCTATCTATCTATCTATCTATCTATCTATCTATCTATCTATCTATCTATCTATCTATCTATCTATCTATCTATCTATCTATCTATCTATCTATCTATCTATCTATCTATCTATCTATCTATCTATCTATCTATCTATCTATCTATCTGTCTATCTGTCTATCTGTTTGTCTGTCTGTCTGTCGATTGATCTGTCTATCATCCATCTCTCCCCTTTTCTCCCGCCTCTCTCTAATGATTCAATCCAAGGTCCACCTACACTCTATATTTGCAGCATTGATAAAGACCTGACTGGAATAAAGAGCCAGTCCCCCCTACAGACACACACACACACACACACACATTCACATACTGCAGTGGTGTGCTCTAATTAACAGCCAGGGAGTCCATGTAGTGGTAGCCGGCAGGGTGATAAAAAGACCAGCTGAACTCTCTCAGGAGAGGGGTGGGGTTGTGGGAGGGCAGGGGGGAGCAGATGTAGGCATAGCATATTCCTCGCCTCGGGGGAGCTGGCCTCCTGACCTTCCCATCGATCTCCTCCCTCTTCTTCCTGTCTCTTCCTCCCTGTTTCGTCATTGGCAGTACCACTGGCCTCCATTTGGGTGGATCATTAGCATTGATCTGTCGGGGGGTGATGAAGGAAGGGATGCAGGTGGATGCGGTGGGCTAGGATTGTCCCCTCCCTCAAATCGGCTAACGGGTTTCAGAAGGATGTTATGAGGACTTATCGCCACCTGAGCATTCAGGCTAAACATCGTCACCAGGCTCTCCACTGAGCTTTGATTCTGAGCTCCTCTCTTGTCTTGTGGTGACATTTCTCCTCTCTTTCCTCCTCTTAACCATGCCAACAGCAGCAGCTATCTGATAGGGTCTCTCCAAAGCTGATGACTGTGGAAAGAGAAAAAGGGAGCAATAGATCCTATCTCCACTCAGCCTCTCTTACCCATCACAGAGTGTGTGGAAACAGATGGTACACGTCTGTCATGTGGTTAGGTAGAAGCGGGCCCGGAGGAGGAGAGGAGCAGAGGAAAAACACACAGACAGTTGATGTGGCCTGGCGCTGGATTTTTCGGCAATGCCAGGCTCGAGATAGCAATTTTTCAGTGCTTTTTGTAGTTCTTGACGATCAAGAAGCTCCCATGGGTTTGATTTATTAGCCAAGCAAATTGCCATCTTGGTAATTGCTTTGCTGCTGTAGGAAAGAGGAATGTGTAATTATAGTTCCAGGTATGGGGGAGGTGTCTGTGTGTATGCGCAAGAGAGACGGAGTGGTTAAAAAGGGTGAGGAGGTGAGGAAGCGGGAGGGCTGATGGATGCTTGATTACGTGTCTGGCCATCTGGACTGTTGTCACAGAGATGCTTAATCCCATTCACCAGAGAAAGTGTATATGTGTTAGTGTCTATGTGAAATAGAGAGCAACAGCTTTTCTGCGTACACACCTTTTTTCCTGTGTTCCCGCAGGTGTGTGTATATGTCACTGTATATTATTATACACATCGCACAAATCTGCGAGGGTGCAAATAAGAACATAGTTATAGAAACAAATATGCACACACACACACAGACACACACACACACATTTATCCACTGCCCCCCAACATAATCAGACATATCCAGGCACATGGAGACACATCCCAGATCGGCCTCTCTAATCGTTGGTACATTTTAACAATTACTGCTAACAAGTCCTTATTACCCCCAGTGCCCTGCCCCTCCTCTTGATCCCAGTTTCTAATTGCTGCTGCTGTTTCTGAGCAGCTCTCTGCATAGTTATTAGACAGGAATCATTACCAGCACATAACACAGCCACATCGTGGAAAACTCACAGTTCACTGCCACTGTCACCAAACACCTGTGTTTCTGGGCTAGGAATATGCTACACTGTGTGTGTGTGTGTGTGTGTGTGTGTGTGTGTGTGTGTGTGTGTGTGTGTGTGTGACAGGCTCTTCTACAGGAGTAAACATACCGCCCAGTCAGCAGGAGTACACCACACACACACACACACACACACACACACTAAGCCAAGCTGTGTCTCTACCCACCTATTGGATAACCTAATGACTAGCTAGCTGAAGGAACGAACACATGGCTTTGATGAGGAAGGATATAGTGGCTCTGCTGTCTTTGAAAGTATCTCCTCTTTCAAAGGCCTGCAGATGTTAAGGGGAACAGTGGCTCTCACATCACTGTGTGTGTGTGTGTGTGTGTGTGTTCATGTCTTATGAAGGATTCATTGCATGACAGTATAGACTCTGTTCATACAGATAGCTCAGTCATTTGTGTTAAGAAAAACTGCAAGTATTGAGTAAACACATTTGTCCATTGTTGTCTCGATGGATTTTCTCCAAAATAAAGTACAACCCCCCACACCCCCCCAACCAACCAACCCACCCCACCACCCCACCCCACAACCTCCTCTGTGTGTCTTTATAGCACTTTATCACGTTCTCTTTTTAGTCACAAAGCTCTAGGGATAGCAATGGTGGTAGCAATGATGGTCTACCCATCAATTGGCCGATTGGTGGTTCACCATTTCGGTCCAAACTGAATTTGAACGGGAGACTTCAGTCAGTCATTCAAGGCTCCCAGATGATTTAACCTGGGACATTTTCTCTAATGCCATCATGAGGTCCACGTTTGTCATTCATGGATGAACCAGGATGAATTGTAATAACTAACATGGTGAACATGGTTAACATTAGGCCTACCAGCATGAGCACTTTTGTTTACTTAAAAATGACTGTGTTTTGACTGTTTGCTGTGAGTTTTGAGTGCTGCTGGCTTCTGTCAACTCTAAATATTCTTTCTCTGCATCCTTCCAGAAGACCTGTTGCCAGATGGCTTCCCCAGTATAGGCATGGGTCCCCAGCTGAAGGTGGTAGAGCGGTCGAGGACGGCCACAATGCTGTGTGCTGCCAGTGGCAATCCTGACCCAGAGATCTCCTGGTTCAAAGACTTCCTGCCTATTGACCCTGGCGCCAGTCAGGGTCGCATCAAACAGCTCCGATCAGGTGAGATAGAATAAGATATTTTATTCAATTTGACAATAAACAAACAATGCATCTGAAGCTTAGCATTCCTACCAGGTATAATCCCTGTTGATTTAAATGTGGTGATTATCATGTTTTAATTATGATTTAGGGATTACATGCTCCTCTCTGAGTTTATCTGCATCCTCTGGGGATGTGAAACCTTTTCAAATCCAATTTCATAAAAGCATAAATGTCCTTAAGCCAAGGAAAAAAAATACTGGGGTTTTTTGGGTTTTTTTTCTTAACATTTGGGAGGAAAGATTATGAAAAGATGGCACTTTAAAAGCACAAACCTATTCCCATTGTGGAACATGAATGTCAAAATACTGTATATAGCAGCATTTAATTAAATAATCTAAAATACACTTTATTTCAAGTAGCAACACGTTGAAATGCTACATAAAGAAGGAAGGACATCAAAATCAATAAATATCAATAAGTATATGTTCTTATCTGTCTCTTATCTGTTGGCCTGCCCGTCCTGAAATTGTGCGAGATGAGTGCAGTGTCAGTCCCTGTCTCACCATCTGCCAGTTAAAGATGGGGAGACAGGGAGGGGGGTTTTTTTTGTGGCGAGAGAGGGGAAAGTGTCTCTGTACAGACGGACAGATTGAGGGATGAATACAGAGAAATTGCATCTTGCGTTCAAAACAGTTTGTTCAACTTTGTTTATGCTCCTCTGTAAAGATGATACAGTGCCTCCTGGAGTAGGCACACACGTATTTTCTCAGCCATTCTCACTCAGACATCCTCTGGGGGAATGAAAGTGATTGTGAGGCGAAACCATTTTGTTGTTGCTTCATCCATATTCTCTGTGGTCCTCCGTCCTGCCAGCTCTGATATCTCCCCGCTGTCAGCCAGTATCCTTCACTGATCACTGCTGCCCTTTGTCAACCTTGTGTCTGTGTCTCCATTTGCAGCTACGCTGTTTAAACTAATTTAAGATTCTCATACTTCTCGTACTAAAGATACTACAAACTTGAATATCTTTAAGAGCTGACCGATTGCTGAAATCTGTCTCCATTGATACGCCTGTCAAGGTTTCCTTTTCATACACAGCACTTATTAATGCAGTTTACAAGAATAACTGACATATTTCTCACTAGAAATCCCTTCAAAATGTTTGGAAATCAGAATTTCTGGCTCGTGAAATGACAACACAGCAGATTTCGACAGCTACAGCTCGCTATCTAATTAACACTAAATCTGTGACTTGGTCGAAAACATTTCGACTCATTAGAAAAATGAGAACCATATTTAAGATTCTCCAATGCACATGATGGCTAAATACATAACAACACGATAAAAGACGATGCTGCTATTCCCAGTCAAAATGTCAGCATCTGATGATCCCGGTAATCAACACAATAAAGGTGCAGCCTTGTTTTGTATTGCAGGGCAGAGCTGGTTAGTCCTTTTATTATAGAGCAATATAATAAGGAAAATTATATAAACAATACTACAATACTAACAAAATATGTTTTACAAGTTTATGGTTTGTAATTCTGCTTTTATAAGCGAAAAGCCTTTAGGGTGAGTAAGTTATGTAAGCCGGACAGGCCAGTGTTTACAGCTGAGCAGCAGACAAATGTTTAATTTATTCCTCAAACTTTTCCTCTTGTGTTTTTGGTTTTGGAAAAGGGATAAAAAATGCATTATCCTTCAAACTCTTTAAGAAAAAGAAATAAAAAGCTTCTCCTGTTTCTGAGAAGGGACCAGTCTTAGCCTCTAGTATAATTTCCATTTACCTACTGATGTGTAAAAAATGGAAAGGCTACTTACCACTGTGAAATATAGAATACCTGCAGTATAGTGTAATTGCTTCGGTAAAATGCTCTGCAGTGGGTGTGGGTGGAGTGTGGTGAGCAGCTTTGCCGCTGCATGGATGCAGGTAAAACAACACACATGAAAAATACACTCAAAAAAAAAAAGAAAATTATGATCTTTAAAGTTGCAGTATGGCCATAAGGAACCTCAGAAACATGCCGACGAAGACAGCGGCTTGTTTTATAGATCTGTAATCAACACTACTTAAATGTATGTTCTATTGTATGCTTCTAATTTGTGAATAGGGGTACTTTTATATTGGTATACAGTTTAGTGAATATTTATTTTTATAGCCCTAATGTTGTAAATTATTTATTAATCTTTCGTTGTGCTTTTCATTTGGGTCGCTCTCATACTCATCCTTCCCTTTGTTGGGTGTCTCACAGAGATGACACTGATTCACCGGTACAGTATGTCAGGCCACACTTCACATCAATGAAACAGTAGCACGACAAATGGCTCAGTGAGATTTACAGGGTTTAATAGGATTTGAAATAACCAAAAAGAATCACAAAGCCGAACAACAAAATGTACTGTATAATGAACCAAACACTGCAATGAAATGACTTGGAGGAAATAAATTACACCTGAGCTAGGCGCAAAATAGTGTCAAGATGTGTTATGGATGAAATATTCCTTTTAAGATGTGTTTAATGGGGGCACCTTTCAGCAATGCCTCTGATTTTGCGGACGGCTGCCAGTTTTGGTTGGATTGCAGCCAGGGATCTGTTTTGGGGCCACAAATGTTGTTTTCTCTCACTATTTCTTTTTTCTTTTCTCTGTTGGGGCTTGGAAATATTTTACGGCCCTTATGGGTCATGGATGAAAAATGATATTGAGAATGACTGCACTCAAATCTCACAAACGATGGCTCTTGGCCAATTTCACAGCTCGTGAGTATCCATCATCTGTGGTATGTTCCCACTGCAGGTAACTGTCCGAACGGTGGCCGTTGACAGTCATGAACTTGCATCCGTTTCCTGTGGCTCCAAACATATGGCACCGTATATAGTTGAACTTTTCCTGACATCTTTATATCTCAACCGTGGATGGCATCCATCTTTTCTTCCTTGCCATCTGCTGCACTTAGATGTGCGTGAGGAGAACCATGACAAACTATCTGTCAATCTGTGACATTTGGGAGTGAGATCTGGAGAGTTTACCTAAGCACTTAACAGCCTTCGTAGACCTACGATCTAACAGATGGCACGCAATATGGACCCTGAGGTTGAATACTGGGTAATGAATGGACCCGCCTTGCTTAAAGTGATAAATTGTGACCTGATCAAAGGTTGTGGTCACAGTTAGGCAACTTTTATTCAAATCCTACATAAAATGTATGAAAACATAAAGCTACAACTGAACTATAAATCGCTGAGTGATATTTGAGAGCTTTTCCTATACATGTGTCCCTGAAAACCAGTTATGACTCATTTTCCAGTCCCTGTTTTTGGTGAAGGCAGTTTCTCACATACATGCTCGTCTCCAGACATATCAGATATACGTATACGTATACATACCAATCGTCTGGGGGTTTCTAAATGCAAGGTAGTTGTTCGAATGGTGATGAGCAAGACTTTCGTTTGGTTCTGCAACGCAGGCGTTTCTGAACTGTTTCGATCCAGTTTCAACA
The DNA here is from genome assembly GCA_036937835.1 of Pampus argenteus. Taxonomy (NCBI): domain Eukaryota; kingdom Metazoa; phylum Chordata; class Actinopteri; order Scombriformes; family Stromateidae; genus Pampus; species Pampus argenteus. The sequence goes on from CM072875.1 coordinate 10,685,611, forward strand.
ACAGAAGCTGGGAGATTGTCCTCAGTCTCTAGTTGAGCAAAGCGTTTAGAGACTGACATGTGAGTCCACATTCACGCTGATCCAAAATGTACCCAAAATACCTCCGCCACAAAGGCCATTTTCAATCCCATTTGTTTGTTTGTCTGTCTGTTAGTCAGCAGGCATCTGATATGATCTGGTGAAAAAATAGGTCGGAGGCTAAGTGATTAGTTTTTGGGTCGTCCAAAAAAAAAAGATCCAAGACTTCTCTTGAAATTGTGAGATAGACAAATAATTTTTCAGCTAAAAGCTAAAAAAAAAAAAAGATTAATGCCAGAACTTATATTTGCATTTTCATTTGTATTCTACCCTGGTTTTCATGTCAGTTTTGATGAATTTTGTGTTTGTATTTATTAATAGTTTGGCCAGAACCATGTGAAAAATGCTCATCACAATTTCCCACAGCACAAAGTGACATTTCAAATTCAAATTGCAGATTTTGTCCAACCAAATGTTCGAAACAAACATATATTTAATTTACTATCTTCGGTTTCTACGAAAGCCAAATCATTTTTGGAATTTTTGCTTGATAAAAAAAAAGACTTAAATGATGACTCAATTAGCAAATCATTCATTTCTTTGTTGATAGACTAATAGGTTAAATGAACTGTATCAGCTCTAAATCAATGTACATCTGTAACACTGTATATTCACCTCTAAACTTGCAAACTCTCAAAATTATTAATGTTTTTCTGTTGACACTGCAGGAAAATTACTAATCTGTGGTTGCTTTGAAAATAGTGAACAAATCAAATTAGTTTCAACTTCAGAATTTAGCAACAGTCTGTTTTTAGAAATGTGTTTAGTTATTGTGTTGTATTAAAAATAGCGCCCGTCTAACTTGATTGTCGGTAACATCCAGCTTCGGTTATAAGTTAATGTCTCCCTTCATTGGAAACTGGACTCCAGGTAATCTATTTGACCTAGATGGTCTGGCACAACTATCAGGTTAGCAGTATCTGTTGTCATCTGATCGGCTCAGCCTCAGCCCAGTAGACATTATACACCATCCACGATTTCACAGAAGCTCAATTTACCGAAGTCACATCTTATTGTGGGTCTAGACTCTTAACAAACTCATCCTTCCCCTTCCTCTTCTCTTTTATCTTTTACTTTACCTTTTATGCAGCTTTTTGTTCTGCTTTCCCACACTGACTTTCATTATGTTTTCCCAATGCTTATTGTCCCTCTACCATGTATAGTATGTGTGTGTTGACCCTTTATGAGTGTATATACCAAACACCTGTCTTTCCCCATAAATGGTAACAACATGTTTTACATAAAAGAAGATTTCAATTGCTGAATTCAAATTTGTGCTGATGGTTAGCCATATGAGCTGCTTCCAGCTGTCAGATGAGTTCTTGTTTGCGGAGCTCCACCTGTCCGGCTTCATCTCTCCTCCACTCCGTCTTTCTCCCACTTCTCCTCCTGCCTCTGCCTTATTTTCGGGGGAGAAGAGGCTCAGCTTGTGAAGCAGATAATTTATTCCTGTTTATCTCCCAAGTCTGCCCTGTACTGCAAGTGAAATGAGAGATGGAAAAATAGAGAGAACGAGGAGCACAAGCTGTTTTCCTTTCATGTAAGTGCAGAAGAAAACAGAAACAAATGGGTGACAGCTTCAGCTAGCAGGGCCTCAACTCACTAAACACACTCACACACACACACAAAGCACATACTTGCGCTCTAGCTGAGTGTAACAAGTCAAACTTTGTCTCCTCTGAGCCTCCGAAAACATGTTGTTTAAACTTCTTCATATACTGATCAGCTATTGGGTATTTCGAAGACAGAGGGAGACACACAAACTCTGTCTGTCTCTGTTGACCTGTATCTGTTCTGTGCTCATCTGATTGAGTTTTTTTAAGATTGAAAGTGAAAGCTTATTTCCAGTAGGATTCCACATTACATGTATGTGTATGCAAGAGTAAGTACATTAACTCAAGCTTTAGGTTTAATTTTGACTTTTTTTTCCATTTTATACTTCTTTGTTCTCCTACTCTACCAAATGCATCCCAGTACATTATAAATACTGGTAACACTTTAAGTTAACAAGTCAAACACTTAATAAATGGTGTATAACCCTCTCATGTGGTTATAAGCGAATATAAGGACATTGTAAATGTGAATTATCTACAGTATTTGTCAACAATTCTAGCGTATGAATATGCATTAATAAACACTTACTAATATGTTTTTTTTTTATTCCTGTTCCTATAAGAGTTTGCATAATACATACATAATATATATAATCCTGATATCTGTTTTAGTTTCTGATACAAACATGGTGCTTTGTATCAGACTTAAACTAGCTGTGTGTGTGAATGCGTGCCTTTTTTTCTACACGTCTCTGTGTGTGTACCTTCCTCAACGTGTGTGTGTGTGTGTGTGTGTGTGTGTGTGTGTGAGCGCTGTGCAATTTGATCTTATGTGTCTGTTTCCTCTCGGTGCAATGCAGCAGAGTGTAATCGTGGTTTTGTGCTTCTTCCTCAGGCTTCACGTCAAAGTCAGTTTCAGATGAGATGAATGTGACAGAGCAGCCTGAAAGAGCAAAAAAAAACAAAAAAAAAACACAAACACTTGATAATTCAAAAGGCTGTTAGCAACAAAAAAAAAATAGCAGTAAGAATAGCACTCTTTGTAACAAAGGAAACAAAAAAATACCTGGGAAAGCGCTGCATATAATTATAGCATGCTTTGGGAGACACTGTTCACTGTTATCATGGTGAGAGAGGGGAGGAAGATAAAGATTGAAAAGTAAAAGAAACAAGTCGTCGAGTTAAAGAGCATCGTCAGGTCATAGCCGTGGGGTAAAGCTGTGTAGCTGCTGCCAGTTAACTGCCAAGATAGAAACAGACTTTCTTCATGGCAGCAGTGAGCCTGATGTAGGAGAGGAATCACTAACTTGTATGAAGGTACACAGCAAAAATCTAAGTTTATAAAAATAAAAATAAAAAGACTTCCAAACTTTTTGAGTTCATTTCTGAATTTTGAATGTGTTCCCATTTCTGTTCACATTTTAAGAAAGAGGGGGGAAAGAGGGTAGAAAGTCAAGCATGCAAAGAGAAAATACATGTTTCTTCTTAAAAGATACAACTAGTAGTATATGAAAGTATATGACCCACAAAAATAACAACAAAGCTGACTTCATTTGATGTTGAAGCAGTAGAGGAGAGGATGCTCTGGGATCAAAACATAACAGAAACACACCAACAGACAATGTTGAAGGATGGAAAGAAAGAGGACACAAAGGAAGCCAGACAGCTGCAGAAACATTTCCTACAAACTCAACTCTTTGTTCTTATCTCTTGCACTCTCTCCCTCTCTCTCTCTCTCTCTCTCTCTCTCTGTCTTGTCTTTCAGGAGCATTGCAGATTGAGAATAGCGAGGAAACAGACCAAGGGAAGTACGAATGTGTGGCTACCAACACTCAAGGCGTGCGCTACTCCTCCCCTGCCAACCTATACGTGCGAGGTAGGAAGTCACACACACACACAAAACACACATGAACATGTGCACATACATACACGTACAAACACGCAGAAGTCACCACTCTTAAGGTGCGGTTGCTATTTTTTAAAAAGTTATTTATTTTCCATTACTGTGCTCTTAAACACGTATTACTAACCCATCCATTGTATATAGTATATGTTGACCTTGTTGTTTGGTATTTTTCACAACCACCACCTTAAACCTTGGTGTGAGCTCCTATAGTCAAATTGAACAAAGAGTTAGGAGCACTCCTTGGTTTAACTGCATGGAAACATCACTGATCTGTCTACTAAAATGGTTTCTGTACTAGAGGCAGACTAAGAGGAGCTTAATGTTACAAAAAAAGAAAAGAAGATTTCTAATGAAATTGGAAGTTAAACGATCAGGATTACAATTTTTCTTCAATGTGTTTACATTAATGGCATCATTATGCACCCACATGATCCCTGTTTAACTGATTTTAGCCTCTGGACTGTGGGTGTCACTGGCTTATAGATGCAAGACCACGATCAATGTTCAGATTTATAACTTCTAGTTTGTATGTGAAGTGGGATAACGGAGAAGAGTGTATGCAACGTGTGTGCGTGCGTGTGTGTGTGTGTGCGTGCGTGTGTGTGTGTGTGCGCGCGTGTGTGTGTGTTGCAGTGGGGTGAGTGGCTTTGCGCTGGCCGTTTTTATTCTCTCTGTGTTTCCCCGTTCTCTCTCTCCCCCCTCACGTCATTGTGTTCTGCATCAACCCCCTTCCATCCCTCAGAGCTTCGAGAAGGTTGGTGTGCTCTTTCTTTTCTTTTGTTACTCCTTTGTTTCAGAAAGCTTTACTTATTGAAACAGAGAGAAACAAAAAAGAAAAAAAAAAACATCTTTAAAGGACACCGGACTAGATTTCAAGTGAAATGATTTAACGCTGTCTCCAAAAGAGAGTTGATTTCTCTAAAGCTGCTACGATGAAGTGGCCTGCCTACGCAGCCAAGTGCATTGAATGCATTGTGAGGCCTTGTGTGCAGAACCCTTGGTATTGCCTTCACTCCCCAATCAATGTTTTCTGCATGGTATGATCTTGTTGTCATGGAGACCCAAGAATTGGAAGATTAAAAAGAGGCGATGTTTGCATGGAAGGAGCGAGAGAGAGAGAAAGAGAAAGGAGCACCGCTTGCATGTCTGTTGACTGACACGAGAGCATGGCACAGTGTGTGTTGGTGTCTATTGATATGCTTGACATGTGATATTATTGAACTTGCTTGTCTTGTCATATCGTACCACTTTGTTTTTATTCCTTTTGTGTTATCAACATTGCGTCCCAGCTCCCATGTTGCCACATCTGCTCTAATTCTGCACTTGTTGCATCGAGTGGAAACCTTGCACTTATGCTCATGCTCATACACACCACCCTGTTATGATGTGCTGTGCAGGTTTGGAGGCAAATCATCAATTATTCGATCAGATTCATAACATAAACTCAAGATGGCAAGAGGATAATTACAACATCAACATCAAGAACATTTATTCAAGTGCTGTACAAATTTGAGTTACTTATACTTATTTATACTCCCCTATATTTTAGAGGGAAATATTGTACTTTGCCCGACATTTATTTGATATCAATAGTTCATCAATCAAAGATCAAAATATTCAAATCAATATTTTACAAAACAGTATATGATCATCTTATGAAATATGATTCATTCAAAACTGTATATAGGACTCTTAAAATTAGCTCAAGTTTGACAGTAACAGCATATCCTACCGCATCCTTGACTTTTCTGTCATAAAAGTGAAATAATACCATTAAAGCATGAAGCAGAACGTAAATCTGTTGGAAGCATTGGAAGGTATATAACACTCACATGGGTACATTTTGCTAATAATACCTGTGTACTTTTATTTAAGCAGCATTTACAGTGCAATAGGATTTATTTTTACATTGCTATTTTTACTTAAAGAAATGAGCTGAATGCATTTCCCGCCGCACATCTCACAAGATACATACTAACATATATATTTGCATCACATATTAACATGTATAAAAATATGCCAGCTTTACTGTAATATAATCTGTGCGGTGTCTCACTTTTCCCAGCTGTTGACATTTGACATTAATCATATCCATTCGCATTTTTAGATATCGAGGGGGATATTAATGATTCCCTCTCATTACAGTGGTTAATGAAGACCATGTCCTTGAGACAGACGGGATAGTGCTGCTTAAATGTCAGCTTGGTGACCTAGTCCTGTACAGGGATATAGACAATGCTGAGATACAGGCTGTAATCCTTACGGCTGTGCCAAGGTCTCCCCAGCCTGTAGCCTCCAGACTCCCTGCAGAGGAAAAGGACTAATGATAGCTCTGCTAATAAAGATTGAAGCTCCTGAAGCTCTCACAAACTGTATAGAGAATGGAGGGGAATCAAGCGCCCTGGCTTGATTAACTTTAAGCTAGTGGCTCTGTGAGCATGTGAAGGATTATCCCTTGTTATGAGCTCACTTTATTGTAAAGTACCCGGCTATGTCTTGATGGCGGATCCTTCAGTCTTTCGTCTCTGCTCCGTATGACAAATGAAACAAAACAGAAATATTCATTTTCATGTTTCCGATTATTTAATGATCATCTTGAGTCTTCATTTTCATCCTGTTGGTGCGTATGTTATCAAACTAATCCATGCACTTAATTATCTTGTTTTGTTGTTGTTGTTGTTTTTTTTTTTTTTTATTACATATAAGTATTGATAGCTGTAAAATAACTGAATGAATGATAGTGTTGTGTCATGCTGCACTGCACCTGCTGTGTTTGTCCTGTGCATGGAGCTGTCAAGGATGCGGTCTGTCTGTCCGTCTGTCTGTCTGTCTGTGTGTCTCCAGCATGGGGAGATGAGGAGATGCCTGCCTAATCATGTCTGTTTCTAACAGATCTACCTGTTTTTTTGTCTCTTTGTCTCTTTCTTGTCTTCAACTTCTGTATCCAATTCTGGGTATCTTCCGGCTCTTGTTCTCTACAATTATTCCAAATGCTTTATCTGTCATTCATAAATTGATAGTGACGTTTGTCTCTGGATTTTTTGAGTAGGGGGATGTGGCCCATGAAGATACCAAGTAATGATCTTACTCATTAAGGAGTAGAGGTTATGCAGAACATTTATCAGTATTTATTTATTTTATAATATTTTAAAATATTATATATCTATATTAGAACTAAGGAATCCTACTATTGTTTTGCTAATGTGTGTGTTGAGTTTAGTTCAGTTTTTAGACAATGTTTCTGCTCTCTGTCTGCCTTCCCTTTCATTCTCTCCTTTCATCCAGAGATGTTTGTCCGTTTGCTCTCTCTGTCTCTTTCTGTTTCCTGTGTTATGACCCTGAGGTATCCTCCCCTTCTTCTCTGTTCCGTCAACATCAGATCTCTATTAGTTGTTTTTTTTTTATTTTGTTATTTTGTTTTTTGTTTTATTTCTTACTTTTTAAGCACCGACTTTCTGAATGGGCCTGACTCTGGTATAGTCGTGTATTTAAATAGATCCATGTGTTTTCTTCTTCCTCGCTCCTCTTTTCTTCCCCCTTTTCCTTCCTGCCCCCCAAAACCCTTTTCTAATCCTCTCTTTATCTCCACTCCCCTTTCTTTTCCCCTCCTTTCCCTCCCCCCTTTTTTCTCTTCTTCTTCTGCATTCTATCTGCACCCTGATGTGTAGGAGCGACAGACACATGTACATAAGTTTATTAACTTATAAACATGCACATACTACCTCACATATCTCTTTTGCTCGCACTCGTTCTTTCCCGTTCTGCCTCTTTCATGCTGTCTTGGTGTTCTTTACTTAATGTGTCCAATGATCACTCTGTAATTGCCACAACACTTTATTAGAACCCTTTTCCCTTTCCTGTCCACATTTCCAATTCATTTGACTATACACTGTATCAGTTATGAATCCTATGTATTGTACAGTACCTTGTTGTACAATGTGGCTGTCCTTTGCTACATTGCCTGTCATTGTCTGGAAGAGAAGCAGAGCTGCCTCTCTCTCTCTCTCTCTCTCTCTCTCTCTCTCTCTCTCTCTGTCTCTCTGTCTCTCTGTCTCTCTCTCTCTCTCTCTCTCTCTCTCTTTCTCTCTCTGTCTTTCTTGCTCTATCTCTCTATCTGTCTTGCTTCTTTCTGTCTCAGTCTTCAGTTCTTCGTTCTCTTCTTTGTGTTTTCCACCATTTTATCCCTCTTGAGTCGTCCCAGGCATGCAAGTGACCTATGAGTTCAGTCTCTCAATGCATCTCTCCCTAATATATATAGTCAACTAAGCCCTGACAGTATTGGATATAACTTGCCACTTAACTTGTTCTTCTCATGGGGACACAAATAGCAGGCATGGTCTATTGATTGGCCCCCATGATGCATATTCTCACTAAAAAGAGCCTATCTACTGCACAAGCAGTCACAGAAGGCACAGAAATCTCAATAAAGTATAGTCACTGAAGTTTTATCAGTTATTGCTTAGAGCAAAAGAGAATAATTATAGTGCATCACAATCAAAATCTTATCTTAGTCAAAGTCTTATTTTCATTCCTAAATGAATGCTAATCGATAAAAAGAAGAGAAACTGACTATAGGTGTCATGTCCTGGTTGAAATGATACTCAAGAGTTTGTCACTATATTATTTTGAGTAGGCAGCTCACTCTGATTGGTTGAGCTCAACACAAGATTTGTGTCTTTCTGTTGGAATCATCAGTACCATAAAGTAATTGGGACTTAACTTGAAATATCCCTTTGTAATTTTCTGTAAAAATCCTGAAGTTCATTCTCCCCCTTCCTGTTACCTCTCCTCTTCTCTTTCTCTTTTTTCTTTCTTTTTCTCTTTCTTGTCCTCACAATTTCTCTCAAACTCTACCTTGCTTTATCTGCCTCGCTCTTTCTCTCTGATTCTCTCTCCCTTACCTCCCCCCCTCCTCCTTCTCTCTCTCTCTCTCCACCTTTCTTCTCCTCACTCCCCTCCCCACTTTTCTCCTCTCCCCACCTTCCCCTCAACCCCCACCCCTATGCTTTCTACCCCAACTCTCCTCCTTTCCCAGTGCGCCGTGTACCCCCTCGTTTCTCCATCCTCCCCTCCAACCACGAGATCATACCGGGAGGGAGCGTCAACATCACCTGCGTGGCTGTGGGTTCACCCATGCCCTACGTCAAGTGGATGCTAGGCAGTGAGGACCTGACCCCTGAGGATGAAATGCCGGTTGGCCGTAATGTGCTGGAGCTCAACGGTGTTCGGGAGTCTGCAAACTACACTTGTGTGGCTATGAGCAGCCTGGGTATCATCGAGGCCACCACTCAGGTCTTAGTCAAGAGTAAGAGACACTGATTCATCATCAGATAAGATCGATGTATTTAATCACTTTAAGCTCATAGAGAAAGAAATGTTTGAGGAGAAAAGCGGTTCGGTAGTTGTTTCATTGTAAGACAGATTCAGTTTGCGCATCCAAATGTGTGCATGTCAAAAATAATCTCCATAATAACTATGATTCATACAACCCTCATTACAGTGATTTTATTCCAGATGCATGGCAGTGTGGAAAGCCATTTAATACATTTTTATTGTAATTTGGACAGGAATGTAGATCAGATAAGATTAGATTCAGCAGTCATTGTAACACCAGCACAAAATGCAGTTTAAACAGTAGTAAAAGTGTATATACACAATACAAAGATCTATAAAATATCATATAGTAAATATTAAAATTGTTTCTTCTCTCTTATACCAAGCTTTGCCAAAACCTCCTGGTACACCCATCGTCACGGAGACCACTGCCACCAGTGTGACCATCACCTGGGACTCCGGCAACCCTGACCCCGTCTCCTACTACATCATTCAGTACCGAGCCAAAGGCCCAGACAGCAAGTACGAGACAGTGGACAGCATCACCACCACCCGCTACAGCATCGGGGGACTGTACCCCAACACAGAGTATGAAATCAGAGTGTCGGCCTTCAACAGCATCGGCCAGGGGCCCCCTTCAATGCGTGTGGAGGCTCGTACTGGAGAGCAGGCACCGGCCAGCCCACCCCGAAACGTTCAGGCCCACATCATTTCTCAGAACACAGTGATGGTCCGCTGGGAGGAACCGGAGGAACCCAATGGGCAGGTGGGATGACTGAAACAGCTGTTTTTGATCCATTTGTTATCAGTAATAGAAGTAGTAAGCATGCATTTTACATTTCTTTTATCTGTTTGCGTTCTTCTCTTACTGTCAAACTGCAGAATGCTCTAAATAGAGGGATAAATGTCTGTAGCCACATCACTGGTACTCATTAGTTAAGTCAAGTAAAAAGCAACATGGGAGCATATACCCATTCAGGATCCATTCACTTCTACACAACCAGTTGCGATGACTGCACTGTAATTTTAAACATATAATAACGGATGAACAAGAAGTAGTTTTGACCAGCAAGACAGAGAGGCTATATTCCCAACATTTTAAATTACCTTTACCCCCACTGACTATTGATTGACAACGTTTCAAAATAGCACAGTGACTCACATGAGGTTAAAACATTAAAGCCCTCATAAAATTCACCATTGGGAGCTTTATTCCAATGTGCAGGTTCATGTCCTTTGCAGGGATTGTGTCTTGCCAGAGATTTCCCTCCTGTAACTCCCTCGCTACTTCCCCACTCTCTAAAGAAAGAAAAGGTAATTGGACTGTCTGCTCTAAGTTAAGGGCACTCCCTCTTGAGGCCCATTTTCTTTTCTAGCCTACGTAACTGTGCAGTATGTTCATAAAAGTGTACATATAGGGTTTATAGATATTAAAGAGTAATAACGGGATAGGTGTTAGAGGTTGTGGGTAGGGGCAATGGCAATGTCGTGGTAGTAGGCTTTAATTCACTCTTGACTGCCCAAAAGCAAATCCCATAGGAGGGGGTATAGTGGTTATATCTTAACCACTACGATCTAAGGACATTCACACCTTGTGTTAAAGCTGGTTTTGTCAACCTTAAAGTGAGGGCAGTGTTTGTTTATCAGGAGTCAAATGCACAACAGCCCCAGAGACATGAGGCCATCACCTTGTGACAGTGACCTCTAAAAAACAGTGAATCCACTAATCCACAGGACCTGGACTAAAATAAAACACCAACTCATAGATGATGACCTTGTCTATGATCAATTCTACTTTGTTATGCGTTGAAAGAAGGTATTATGGATTAACATGCATGCAGGACAGTGGGATTAGGTGGAAGACCACTTAACACAGCGCAGTCACTGATGACCTTAAAGCTTTATCTGTCTCTGCTCCTCTGTTATAGGTGAAGGGCTATCGTGTGTACTACACCATGGACCCGTCCCGGCCCATGAATGAGTGGCAGATCCATAATGTGCAGGACAGCGTGATCACCACCATTCAGAACCTGGTGACCTCAGAGACTTACACCATCCAGGTTCTCGCCTTCACCTCCGTAGGTGACGGACCTTTCTCGGATCCCGTCCATGTCAAAGTCATGCCAGGAGGTCAGTGTTGTGCTAGTATGTGTGACTGTGAAGGCGAGAAGGTAGAAGTATGTGTAATTAAGAGAATATGTCTTGCACGCTGGTGCCCTGTTAATAACAACTAAGTAGTGGGTTTGATTTATTCATGTGTAGGTGAGTAGTGGTTGTTTTTACACATGTGCATGTGCAACACGGCACAAATGAGTAATTATTGGTGTGCGTGCATGTATACAAACTACTAAATAGCTTATTCAGTGATTTATGTAAAATTTGTGAAGCAATCCTCTGAAATGCTTTGGAAATAATCTTGAACCTGTCAGAAAATATGAGTTCTTCAAAATAACCAAATTCTAACTGCTGGGAGAGAACTGTGGAGACTTATGAAAAGGAAACAGGGATTAACAGCCCAAAATGTCCCTCGTATCTCGGTGCTACTCACGCCGCTGCGACAGCTGCTATGAAGTTGCAGGTTTTATATGATGGGAGGTTGAAAAGAGATTATTACTCAGCAATCTGTGATGGTATTACTGGTTTTAATTCCTGTGTAGGATGCGCTACTGTTATGCCATAAACGGTCCCTAAAAAGTCTGCAATTTTCCTGCATCTAAAAGAATGAGATTATGTATAAAAAATATACAAACATACAGGTAGTACAATTTATTTGGCATTTTTGTGTTAATATTATGACACTGGGATTCAGCCAGATTCCTCTAAAAGCATCTGGAAACTTTATGACTCTCTTTATGACATTAGATGAGTAACAATTACGGCTACAGTAAGAAAAACATAAAGAAAAGTAAGAAAGAAATCCTCTATTTGGATCTCCACTAATATATTTCTGTATTCTGATTGGTGCATGAAACACCTGACATCGCCTACATGCGTTCAAGCATGATTATCGCTAGATATTTGTGCAACTCTGTAATAGAGCCAGTGAGTTATTTTATCTTGCATGCTCGTGCATAGATAACAGCTAAGTAGCGGTCTTCATTTATTCATGTATGTGTGAGTAATGGTTGTTTTTCAGATGTGTGTGTGCAGCAGAACACAAATGAATAATTATTTGTATGTGTATGTGTGCGCGCGTCTCTCGTTTTTCAGTGCAGCCTTGTCCTTTTCAAATCATTCACAAGAGCACAGACAAAAACATAAATACAGAGTCCTCTCATGTGAAATAACCAGTATTGTTCTAACTGTGGCAGCTAATAGTGTGTTTGTTTAGTAAAAAGTCGATTAAGAAATTAGGTTTTCAGGATTTCAGAAAACAAAAATGTACAAGAAGATTATAAATATATTTCAGTTATTGATGAGATTGAGTCCTGACTGGTTGTGTTTCATTCTGTCCCCTTCAGTCCCAGGGCAACCAGGGAAGTTTAAGGTCGGTAAGGTGACAGACACCAGCATTGAGCTGACCTGGGAACCTGCTTACACCAAGGAGGGCATTGTCAACTATGAACTCCTCTACAAACCTGTCAAGTTTGGCAGTTTGGTGAGACTCATACACTTTTCTGAATCTATCTGATGAAGGGATTTCTTAACAAGACAGAGGAATAAGAGGACAAATAAAAGATTAGGCCTAGTGTCCAGCACCACGTTTCCTTCTGGTAACAGTTTCATGTCTCTGTCTCTGTTTCTCCAGCTCTCCATTAATGTTTTTTTTTTTTTTTCACTCTCTCGTTCTGTCCTCTGCTCCTCTCTCATAGGAGAAGCTGACCTTCGGGCCAAAGAATTCTTACACAGTGGAGGGTCTGAAAGCGAACACTGAGTATTCTTTCTCCCTGGCCGCCATCTCAAATAAAGGCATCGGTGCTTTCACCAATGAGCTGGTGCAGAGGACGTCACAAGCCAGTACGTCTCAATTTGAATGGGATCACATTCTGTACCTGCAGGCACACATACACACAAATCCCACATAATTGCATTATGTTTCAATCTTGTACACAAATCTCATGCAAATATTTGGTCCTCTACACACACGCACAGCTTGTAGTAGTACATTTCCCTCAGCCCCTGACCTGGTAAAAACTGTGAGCCGTCTTTGCATCACTCCATCTATCTCATTTATCAACCCGTCTGTCCAAACCCCCTCCCCTTCCTCCATCTATGTTTGACCGGGCCTGTCTTCCCCTGTTCATCCTCTTGCTTTCTTACACAGCCAAAACATCATGACAGATGGAGATGGAGCACCGATTAATGTTTCACTCTTCCTCTTCCTCGCCCTACCTTTCATTTTTTCCACTTTATCAGTGTCTAATGTCTTTGAAAGGGCGAAACTGTCACTTATTGGCTAACAGCCAGTGGTGAGGAGCATTAAAGGATTGTGTTTGGCCTGCTATGTTCACAGGTAAGTGCCAGCTAGCCTGTATTTTATCAAGGCTAAACTCAGATTCTCTCCCTTGTCTCCTTTTCTCTCTTTTCCTGCATAATCTCTGACAGCCAATAAGAGTCATATAAATTCCGCTTTTTTTTTTTTTTTTTTTTGCTCGGATATATCAAGTAATTTTATATCTGATCTCAAGAAGGAAAAAAAGAAAATGCAGAGATAACAGAAAAAATGGTGCAAGGAAAAGAATTAATAAAGTAGTCCTGGTCGAGCGAAGAGTTCTGTATCACATCAGCGGTAAGTTTTTACAACAATTCAACAAATACAAGAATATAGCATGTATACTCACAATCAGATCTTTTTCTAGAGCTGAGTACTACATGCTTTCAGATGGTCTCCTTTCACTCTTTACTTCCATAAAAAAAGAAACGGAGACCAAGTTGGCAGGGGTTGCAGGAAAGTGAAGGTGCTAGATAAGCAAACTATTTCATGCAGCAGAATTCATTTCCCAGAGAGGTTATGTGCGCTTTGTTATCGCCAAGCTTTGGTGCACATCTAGATTGTCCCCTGAGGCCAACAGAACAGTGGCTGTACGGCTGAGTGGATAGATACTTGAACCTGTCAGCTATGACTATTACACCGCCGCACGTACACACATGCTATACACTCGCAAGCTCACACACAAGCTCGGACGCTTCGCCCATGCTTGCCATTGTGTGTTACTTAAAGAACAAAATAGGGTGAGTGATACTGACTGTACTGTTCAGAAACCTGGGGGTGAAGGTGTGTGATTTACATGTTTCTTACAGTAAATACTGCCAGCCTAACTAAGACTACTTGTGATTCTAAGCATTTCTACAATTCATCATTCATCATTCTAGCCTGACTTTTAATATCCGTCAGTGCCTTTCTCTCTCGGGCTGCCTGATTTTTATTTTTATTTTTTCTTACCTGTCTTTCTAAATCCTTTCAGCAATGTGAGTCTGTTTTAGTTTGTTTTTTCTTACTTCTAATATCAAGACCTTCCCCTAGTATGTAGTGGAAAGTCTCAGACTACTCTCTTATGCCAAGGACTCAAGGATTATGCCATCATGAGGGCTAGTGTTGGGAAATGCATATATTTGTCTGTGCTGCTGTGCAGTGAGCTGTGCACCCTCGCTTTAGAAAGAAAGCTGTTACCTGGTTCTCCATTCATAGATCTGGGTCCTTTTGTGTCACTAGCTATGGACAAAGGATAAAATAAAATCACCGGGTATCCGATGCACATTTTTCTTGGGTATAATTTAGTTGTCCACTCAGGATCGATATTCTTGTCTCTGGTTTATTTCATTAGGCTTTATGCCTAACATTATGCTTGTATATAATGTGGTTGCTTCCCCTTTTTGCCTCATGAGTCATGTTAGTCCTACTGTTGTTGTTTTTTCAGGTCAGTTTACCTCAGTTTCTTATTGTTTCCTTTTTTATCCTTATCTCCTGTCCTTTTGCTGATATTTTTCCCCTCTCTTGCTTTTCAACCCAATTCTGTCGGGTCTCTCCTAAACACTTTGCCGATCACCTTCCTTGCCCCTTGTCCATTCAGAGCCCTCAGCTGCTCCCGAGGGTGTGTCCTGCGAGAGTGCCAGCTCCACCTCGCTGAGAGTTAGTTGGAGGCCGCCTCCAATAGAGGGCCAGAATGGCGAGTTGGCAGGTTATGTGCTGAGATACCAGAGAGTTTCTGGGGCAGGAGGAGGTCAGGGCCAGGAGGTGAAGGGGCTTCCTATTCAAGCCCAGCAGGGGCAGATAGTGGTAGAGAGGCTGGAGAAATGGAGCTGGTACAACATTACCATGGCAGCTTCCACTGCAGAGGGAACCGGTCCCAACAGTCCAGCTGTGCTTTGCAGAACTGATGAGGATGGTAAGAGTGAGCGCCATAGATCAGACCTAAACAGTATTGATTGATCAGTTGATTATTTACTGGCTAGACAGTTGGTCACTTTATTAAGTGCACATTTGTGTGTATATGTGTACACTCAGTTCCCAGTGCAGCCCCTCGTCAGGTGGACATCCAACCGCTAAACTCCTCAGCACTTCGAGTCACCTGGCGGTCAGTGTTGCCACGGTTACGGCAGGGCCAGATCCGTGGCTACCAGGTGCATTTCAGCCGTGCAGACAGTGTTGAAACGCGAAACCTTCCAAGGATTAAAGACCTCTTATTGGATGAGTCTCAGGTGACATCATAACTAAAAATTTATATAATTAAATGATGATCTTTTTTTATTATTAAACACCCTCCTCACCTTTTTTCCTTTGGTCCTCACTCCTGGTAACTCACTCCTTGCCTCATCTGTCCCGGCTGACTGTGGTGTGTGTTTCATCTGTGGGACAAGATGGAGGAGGATGACTCGACTCAATATGTGAGTGCACACTACCCATCCTCTTCTCATTATAAATGAACTCACTATTAATACATGCAGAACAATGCACCCAATACATTATATGGAGACAGTTATGAAATGTTCATTAAGTTTGACCACCAGAGATTAATTAGCATCTCCTATGTAACGAGTTACATTTTTCTAAAAATGTCTTACTGCTGTAAAGAAAGTAAGTAAAGAGATATGTGTATTGTCTCAAATGAGAGGAATGAGTAAGCTATCTTTGATGGTGCTGTTATGTGTTTTCCCCCACAGGAGCTGATTTTGGGAGGTCTGAAAGCAGAGACTTTGTATTCTGTCTCAGTGGCAGCGTACACCACCAAAGGGGATGGAGCGCACAGCAAAGCCAAGCTGGTGCAGACCCCAGGGATTGGTAAGCATATGTCAAGTAAATAGTTCAGTCCTACTAGATTTAGTAACATATGCAGAAATTGATCTTACAGTAACCTGCACCAGCCAGATCAATTATAATTCTTCTGTAAGAATTACATGATATGTGTTTATATATATATATTATTATTATTATTATTGATTTTCTGCTGCCTACACTGTTGTTTCAGTGCCTGGCCCACCCTCCCTCTGGGTACGTCCAGGTTTGGGTCCATCAGTGGTGGTGCAGTGGGCTCCTCCGCTGGAGTGCTCTGAGTCAGTCTCTGATAGCCAGGGGCCCCCAGTGACAATCCAGGGCTACCGCCTACAGTTTGGCCTGAAGAATACCTCTTTAGACAACACAGTTGATTTCACAAATCGGGAGAAAAACTTCACAGTCAGAAACCTCTCCCCAGGCTCCTCCTACGTTTTTGTCCTCTCAGCAAAGAGCCGAGGAGGCTACGGAGATATAGTGCAGCAGGAAATAGCAATTCCCATGTTCCCACCCTTGGGATACCCCAAAATATCTGACTTTGTTAATGCCACTTGCTGCTCTCTCCAGTTTTCCTGGCTGCCCCTTGCCCCAGAGGAGTGCAATGGTGTCATCACAGAGTACACCATAGCTTACAAAGAGGCTACAGGCTTCAAACCCTCCGCTGTCCCTGGCCCTTCTGCCTTTCCAGCCCCTTCTGCTCCCCCGCACCTGGTCACGGTACCAGTGAGTGAGTCCAGCTTCATCATCCTGGGCCTCAATCACAGCACAGCATACGAGGTGCAGCTCAGAGCCCACAACAAGGCAGGGCCAGGCCCCTTCAGCCCACCTCTGGTGTGTCGAACCCTGGCCTTTGAAACAGGTAGGGCAGCGGAACCCCCATCACCCTTTAAGCACTGGTTCAGCTTCACATCTCCGCTCTTGTTACTGTGGATTTCACTCCAAAACACTAAACTAAATGAAGTCTGGGCCAGTTGCAGGTCGGCCCCCCCACTCGTGCACCACACAGAGGCTAAGTGCAGTTTGCCGTTGCAAAGTCCAGGGGAGCACAACTACTCCCCCCAATCTCCTCCACTCACTCACTTACCTTCATCACCTACCCTTCACCACCAGTGGAAGCAGGCTGAATGTTAATGGATGTTTGCCTTAAGAGCACTGCTTATCACAAAGCTTCAGGTAAAAGTCAATACGGGGCTTGGATATACAGTATCTAATACATAAGGTAAGTGTCCAGTCTGAATTTAAGTGAAAACTGGCCCCTGGTGCTGTATCTGCAGGTAAGCTTTTTTATCTGATAAACCTCCACTGTCACCTTTTCCAAAGCCTTTGCTGACATGCTGAATTCTGAGTCTAACAAACACAAGTGTACATTTTGAGAATGTGGCATGTCACATTCTTGCAGCCAGTCTGTCTGTCTTTTGTACTCTTGCCATCCACTCTCCTCATCACCTGCCCATCCTCCTAACCATCATGTATCCTTCTCCCAGTAACAGATGTGACTGACGTGGCCTCCTTTTTTTTCAGGTTTGCAGTGGGAAAGTAGAAGAGCCAGTGATTTAAATAAAATGCTTCATTACCGGTGACTCTCTTTTTTTTGTTTGCTTTCCAGATGTGCCAAGGAATTTTTCAGTCAATCTGGCCACTAAGACCAGTGTTCTTCTGACGTGGGAGTTTCCAGAGAGCAGCAACCCCTATCGTTTTACTGTACGTCCATTACCTGTAATCTACCATGTATGGTGACATAATATAGCCCTCGGTGTGTCAATATTTGACAAAAAACATGACCATATGTTTCTATATTTTTACTATGCATGGCCCCAACCTGAATTATACTTCCAACTGTGCAACTTTTACCACCCTCAGTTCCAAAAACCTTAGAAATGTGGTTTCACGCCACCTTCAATGGGTGGCACAGTGGAACTCCATCAGTGTAATAAACCCATGAAACCCAATGTCCACCTTAAAGGAGCAATTTAGTGTTGCACTTCCAAGTTTGAGTACACACAGGAGAAAATTCTTTAAAAGAATGGTCAAAATCAAAGCGGTACAGGCTGAGATATCCTGCTCTTTAGTCCCTGGTGTGGGTCAAGCTCCAAAAGTCCTGGATCTTACATTCTCCAAGATGCAAACAATAGAAACATTTCATTTGAAAGTCCCTGCCTGGTAATTTTTTAGGCACAGGGTAAGTAGTACTCTTCATGATGAGTAAACTACCTTTTATGTCTAAAATCAGTGTAGTGCCCTTTAATTCAAAAGGTCTAACAATAAAAAAAGTCAATTTGTTTTAATTTATGCAGATATTTCGCAGAAGGGATGTTGGTGTTAAAAGAGAGAGAGAAAGAGTAGAGTTGCATGTCATCAGCATACAGTATATATGAGCTAATATTCTAACCTCACTAACCCTCTCCCACCCTTCAGGTGGAGTATAACCGCCAGAAGATGGAGGTGGATGCTCGACTGAAAAAAGCGGTTATTCCAAACCTCCAGCCTGACACCAGCTACGACTTCAAGATCACCGCCCCTGAGGGCAACATGGGAGGCCTTCGCCACCGCATCACCGCCAAGACCTCCCCACCAATCACCATCCGCCGCCCTGAGATTGACCACAGCCGTGACACAGAGACCACAGTCACCATAATCCTGCCATCGCTGGAGACTCGCACTCCTATCAAGTAAGATATAAAGAGGCAGTGTTAGAGAGATGCTTTTGAAAGACTGAATTTTCTGTACTCAAGTCAGATGATTGCAGCCTCTTAAAGTGTGTGGCATGATGATAATATCTGACTGAGAAGATGTCTAAGACTCAGTTTCTAGGGCAACAACTTGGCAAGGAAGTTTCACTCATTTCTGCTGTTTTGTGAGTGCAGATGGTGTTTTATTGTTTGTCCTCTCTTGTGCTCCCACAGGAATGTTTATGTTGTTGTGGTTCCGCTGAGGAGAGCCCGCGGCGGTGGCGTCAGACACCTCAAGAGCCCAGATGAAATGGACCTAGAGGAGGTGAGAACCACAACAATGGCAGCATCTCCTGATGTCTGTGCCTGGAAGGAGGAAAGGACCTTTAAACACTCACATATAATCGCATCGCTAAGAACTGGCTAAGCATACACTTTTTAATCAGTGTTTAAACATTAGTCATAGATACTGGAACGTCTCTTTTTTTTTTCTTTCTCTCTTCTCTCAGCTGTTAAAAGACATCAGTCAAAGGCAGAGGGATTCTCGACAGCAGAAGCAGGTGGACCTGCGGCGAGCTTACATCACAGCCCGTTTCACACCTGCCACCCTACCCGCCTTCTTCACCCTGGGGGACCAGCTGGACTATGGAGGCTTTGAGAACCGAGCTCTAGAGCCAGGGCAGGAGTATGTCTTCTTTATCCTGGCTGAGCTCAACTCCACAACTGGGGTACGAAAGGCCGGCATGTCACATCTTTTTCTTTCTGTGTTTATAACCACTCTGTCGTTCCCCCGCTCTCTCTGTGTCTCGCTCCTTCGGGCTGTCACTATACATTGCAATCAATATAGCCTCGCTGCTCAAACAATAAAATTCACGTCAGTCAAAGTGTTGTAAGCAAAAGGCAATAACCTTCACGTACTTCCATCACCACCACTAATAAAGAGTGAGTGTACCCACTGTGGCAGTAGAAGAGATATTGCCTTGCGTGCACTATTGGTATGTGTGTGCATTTGAATTGGAATAGACAAATAAATATACAACTTGAATTAGGATAGATTTTACTTTTATATTAGACTTTTTTATATGGTCCAGGGTATGCTCCGTAGAAGCTCTTCAAAATGAATAAAAATGTATTTTATTTAGTGTATAATATTCATAAAAGTACTTTGAACCCAAGAAAACTTAGATACATACTGTATATCTTGTACAAAACAGATCAAATATTTCATACACACTTATACACATAAAACCAGTCATGTGAATGAACTTGATCACAATTACATGAGAGCCTATTCAGTCTAATGCATTCCAATGTAATGTTATTGAGACTTTGTGAGAGAGCCAAAATTTGCCAAACGTCTGTGGAAAAGTTGCATTGAATTGCATTTTAATGCCAGGGGTTTTATTTATTTATTTTATTTTGTCCACTGTGACAAAAAAAAGCAAAATACACAGAAACATACTACTACTAAACTGTTAGGATCTCTCAGTTATTCAGTGTGTTGTCTTTTTCCTTACTTTTTTTACCTTATATTTATTCACAGAAGATGTATGTGGCCAGCCCGTACACAGATCCAGTGATTGCCCCAGATTCAGACCCACAGCCGCTCGACGCAGGTGACGGTCTGATCTGGGTGGTGGGACCGGTCCTGGCGGTGGTCTTCATCATCTGTATTGTCATAGCTATTCTTCTTTACAAAAAGTGAGTGGCACTGATGAGCTCCAAATGCCAAAGCAGCTTTGATTATGAAGGATAAGGCTTGGATTATTCTATATCTTTTTTTTTTTTATAAACACTTATAGCAGCCTGAAGGTGGATGTGGGATTCATTCATGATTAACTGTAATTCATTTGTACTGTATACAAAGCCCATGTTCATGATAATGCAACAGTGTGGCTCATAGATAGTTCTGTATAAATTAATTGTTGTTTTTGGTCTTTCGGTGTTTGTCAACAATAACAAATATATAGAATTACATTACCAGCAGCTGCTGCAGATATTTCTTGGAGCGGACTGTTTAATGTTATGCTATCGTCCCACAAATACTCGACTTTCAGTCTGATATTCATCAAAATTGTTCCAATTTATAATTTTGTTCTCCCCTCTGACGGCTATCAAACAGTCCGACCCTGCAGGAGGCCTGTGAGGCCCTGTGATATCTGCTGCAAGCCATCGAGCTTTTGAATACTAATGCGAAAATATTGATTTTCCTCTCTAACAATCTGTCTGTTTCCTTCCTTTTCATCTAATTATTCCTTCCCTTGCTCTCGTTTCAACGGAAGCAGCAAACCTGACAGGTAAGATTAAACCAATGTCAAGCTCCTTGTTCGTTTTTTTAACCCACAGTAATTAGATGATATCAGATGAAAGCCACAAAACACCATATCTGGTAATGCACTATTTACTCAAATCAAGTAGCCATGGTAATGATGTGTCAGTACTGAGTCTGGTTTTCTCTCCCTGGATGTTTGCATGTGCTAATTGCTCTTTTTTGACTCATTGATATCTGAACAGCAAGCGCAAGGACTCTGAACCCGGAACTAAGAGCCTTTTGAGTAATGCAGAGATGATGGCCCATCACCCAACAGATCCTGTGGAGATGAGACGCATCAACTTCCAGACTCCCGGTATGGAGCGTGTACCCACACACACCCAAAACACACACGCTTTCTATATGCATAATAAAGTATACTTCTGATTGCTCATTATTTGATAATGAAATATTCATGCGTCTAATTTTAACCTTGGTAAGATTATGCAGACGAGATTTTGAAAGTACTCAGCCAGCCAGCGTGTACCTGGCAGTTCTCAGTCGTTCCTGAGATCAAAATGGCCACTGCCCAGGTAGTATACAGACAGTGCTGAGTCAGGGTTGAGTCATAACAGTGTGACAAAATCTAATCATCTCCGCTCGCCCACATTCCACATGCCAGGCTCCAGATAGCACATCAACACAGACAGAAATCCGTCTCCTCAGTCTTGAACGTTACAGAGTCGGGTTTAACGGTGATAGTGATACATCAGAAGGTGAGCTGTGGGTTAACTGTGATCATTGTGGAGGAATCGACTTGCCAGCGTAACTGACTATAAAACCCCACTGTGAATTAAATACACGGATTTTGCCACTCCTCACCCCCCTACCGAGCAGGATCTAACAACACAGCTGCTTTGGTCGTGGCACCAGGCCGACGATGCTTCTCCTCGCTTCTTCCGTTCAATTAATAGCATCCAAAAAAAAAAAGTGAGGTTTAGAGGAAATGAATCGGTGCTTCTTATCTTTAGAGAAGGTTCACAAGCTCTTTCTTGAAAAGGTGCCACCATGGAGAAAGGTTTCGTCTTTACCTGCCAGGATATATAAAAAGGTAAATGATTCCGGTTTTTATTTTTAAATCCAAAGATGCAGGTCTTGAACCTTTTTTTTAAATATATATATATATACACATTCCTGGTAAGCAAAGTAAAACCCACAGAATAAAGCACCTCAGCTCTTCTCCTCTATCAGAACACTTTTTACTCTCATGTGGCAGCAACCTTGAAGCTCCCTCCTCACCCACCATTCCTCCCCTGAGATTTGTGCTTTTGAAATGCCATGAAGAGATGAAATGCGTTTCCAGCAAGACCAGCTGATGCTATCTGAGGTCATTTTGGTCGTGACAGGAGTGTTTTGTCGTGATTACCTGTGTGTGCCGCATTGTTGAGCCATAAAAGAAAATAACAGAGCTTGTATTTGATAGCTATACTGAGATTCTATAGCAGCTTCGTGGTGCATCGACACGCGTTACGATTCGAGAAAC
Organism: Pampus argenteus; assembly: GCA_036937835.1. Taxonomy (NCBI): domain Eukaryota; kingdom Metazoa; phylum Chordata; class Actinopteri; order Scombriformes; family Stromateidae; genus Pampus; species Pampus argenteus. The sequence goes on from CM072875.1 coordinate 10,708,155, forward strand.
ATCGAGAATGCGTTCTGACTGTGGCATTAAATGGGTCGTGTTGATTGTAGCAGTGTTACTTTGATTTATTGTTGTTGATATTTGCCTTCTGAACGGAGAATAGATCACTATAGCTTCTGTGTTCTTCCTCCAGCTGTGAGAAGAAGTTACTGTAGGAGGCATAGGTTACTTTCTTTGTGTGTGTCTGTGTGTTTGTGTGTGTGTGTGTGTGTGAAAGAGAGAGAGAGAGAGAGAGAGAGAGAGAGAATGAGCCAGAGAGCAACCCTCCTAATTAGTGTTTGTGTTTGTTTTGAGTCGTTGCTCCTCTCATCACAGAGAAAGCAATTTATCAAAGAAAAACAATTTACAAACAAACAAGACTTGCCTCACTTTGTCCTCGCACATGGATCAAAATTGATTTTCTGCCTCAGCGTGTTCCTTAATGATATGTGATGTTCTCTGATTGTATAATTATCTTCACATCTTCGCATATGAGCGATGTCGACCTGCAGTAATTTAGGTTATTTAGCTGAAGTCTGCGTCACCTCTGACCCATTATTTTCACACAGGAATGATGAGCCATCCTCCCATCCCTATCAGCGAGCTGGCTGAACACATAGAGCTGCTGAAGGCAAATGACAACCTGAGACTCTCCCAGGAGTACGAGGTTAGAAATAAATTATTATTATTACATATTAATAAATAGATGACACCTTACCGTTTACACATGTTGAGCCTGTTAAGTGTTTGCCTCATGAAGGAAATGTTATTTAAAATTTGTGTGTCTGTACACACGATACGTTCATGATTTATTCAGTACTGCTATTTATTGCTGTATAACTAATATTGCTTTTCCATTATCCACAAACGCATTAATGAATAAGCCGCCACACTATTTTAATGTGTGTATTTTTTCTGCTTCTCCTCAGTCCATCGACCCGAGTCAGCAGTTCACCTGGGAGCATTCCAACCTGGAGGTCAACAAACCCAAAAACCGCTACGCTAATGTCATAGCGTACGACCACACCAGAGTCATCCTGGCTCCCATAGAAGGTGAGGGAGGTGCTGGAGAAGTGGTACAGCAGACTAAAGTTAAAGAAGATGTTTGGAGACTCTAATCGGAGAGTCTAAGCATATTTGAGTTCAGGGGGAGTGAATATAAAGGAAGGTGAGGGGGGGGATATGGGGGGCTGTATGATGGATGAAATCTGAAATCGCAAACAGTGCTCAAGACCGGCTGTGTGCAGTGGCATGAAACTGACAAACAGCGTGGGTGCATTCGAGTGCAGCCAGTACTCCTCCAGAACAAGGAAGGGGGAATGGATTTGATCTGGAGCTCATGAATTTACACTGACAGAGTCTTGTTTGTTTGTTGTCATCCGCTAGTCACCCAGCAGCCGTCTGTTCGAGGCTGACACAAGGCGGCTTAATGTCATACACAGAGGTTAATTCATTATGTCACTTGTGCAGATTGCACACGATTCTCACAAGTGTCCTTGTTTGCAGGTATCCTAGGGAGTGACTACATTAATGCCAACTACATCGATGGCTACAGGAAGCAGAACGCCTACATCGCTACCCAGGGGCCACTGGCGGAGACATTTGGGGACTTCTGGAGGATGGTGTGGGAGCAGCGGGCAGCCTCCGTCGTCATGATGACGCGTCTGGAGGAGAAGTCAAGGGTAAGACACCAGGCCCTTACCCACTGACCCATATCCACAATTTTCATTTTCTGTACTGTTCTGATACATACTGTATCAGTATATGTCCCTGTGTACCTGCAGTGTATAGGCGCTGTTTAAATAGAAAATGATGATGATGCTTTTCTCTCCACCGTGCAGATAAAATGTGACCAGTACTGGCCGAGTCGAGGCACAGAGACATACGGGACGATCCAGGTCACCCTGCTGGACACGATGGAGCTGGCTACTTTCTGTGTCCGCACCTTTTCCCTGCATAGGGTAAATGATCTCACTTTTTTTCTATCTATCTTAAACTCATGACTCTGCCCTATTTTCTATTGTATTTTGTAATGCATCTACTGAAAACTGCTTTGATCATGTGCAGTTTGAAACCAGGAGCAACTAGAATAATCATGATTTTTTTTCCCACCGTCTATGAATGTGAACACGTGTGGAGGAGAACAGATTAGTCTGGGCTTCACGGAGCGCTTGAACCAGGCCAGCCTCCCTGTGTCAGGCACTGAGATTTGATCACTGTTGGAGGCAGAGCAGTTTTTTTCATAGCACAGGACTAATCTAGGGCTGTCAGACTCGCATGCCTCTGTGGCCTACTTACAAACCCCAAAACTAGGCCAACTGTAGCTTCCAAGTGTATCACTCCTTCTTGAAATATTTGTTGATGTGCTGTGAAACATCAAGTTAAGAGATATGTCATGTAGTAGAAAATAATGCATATTATTCCTCTTTTCTGAGCATATAAAATACATAACAATATTTGGGGTTTTTTATGTGATCTTGAATGACTCTTAATGTCTAATTTATACAGTATGTAGGAAATCATTTTCTGCTTGTCTCTTACATCAGGGTGGCGGAAGTGAACGGCGAGAGGTGCGTCAATTCCAGTTTACAGCCTGGCCAGATCATGGTGTGCCAGAGTACCCAACCCCCTTCCTCAACTTCCTCCGCAGGGTCAAAGCCTGCAACCCTCCTGATGCAGGACCTATCATTGCTCACTGCAGGTACACATGCAAACAGAAAAACGTCAAAAATCATAATGTTCCTTTGGTTACTTATTCACTCGCATTATCCTCTTCTTCTATCAGTGCCGGTGTTGGCCGCACTGGATGTTTTATTGTCATCGATGCCATGCTGGAGCGCATTCGACATGAGCGCACGGTGGACATCTACGGTCACGTGACCCTGATGCGCTCGCAGAGGAATTACATGGTGCAGACTGAGGACCAGTACAGTTTCATCCATGAGGCCCTGCTGGAGGCCGTGGCCTGCGGGAACACTGAAGTGGCGGCCAGGAGTCTCTACTCCTACATGCAGAAGCTGTCCAAGGTGGAGAGTGGGGAGCACGTCACTGGCATGGAGCTGGAGTTTAAGGTAGTGTAGAGGCCAGGGGGAACTTTGAGTGAACGGGGTTTAAAGTTAAATAATTGGCAAATATACATGCTGGTGTACAAAATACATCCTGAGGTTTTGTCCACAAAGTAGAGAAGCTTTTGGCTTGTGGCTCCTTAAAATGAAACTGTCTCTACTTATGATGCTTTATTTCTCCTTCTAAAATAGTTTAACATGGATCATTTTTAGAGGCCAAAAAATTTGCATCAGATAAAAACTGAAAAAAACAGAAAACTATGACACAATTAAATAGATCTTTCTTCTTTTCATTATTTTAATTTTTTTCCCATCCTGTTTTTATCTATTTTAATATAGTTTAATATAGTTAATAGTGCAAATTTTCTCTCTCCACACAGCGACTGGCTAACACCAAAGCTCACACATCCCGGTTTGTCACAGCCAACCTCCCTTGCAACAAATTCAAGAACCGACTGGTCAACATCATGCCCTATGAAACCACCCGCGTCTGTCTCCAGCCAATCAGAGGCCTGGAGGGCTCCGACTACATAAACGCCAGTTACATAGATGGATACAGGTATATTTTCCTTGAAAAAACATTAATATGACCTGACCACCTCATCCTCTTATGATCGCTTGATGAGTGACTGGATCGGATAGGTTTTCACCACAGTGCTTCCACCTGTCACGTCCTGTCAGATCTGTCATCATTGTTTACATGTTCCCACTATTTGTCTTGCTGCATGGCACTCGCTTCGGTGCCACTGAAGAGACAGACGCTGAAGCGCTTATGATGATTCAGCCGTTCAGAGTGGTTATACACACATGTTTTGACTGTTCCACTTCTTGCCTGAAGCTTGACCCGCTTTTCAGTCTGATGCTTGGCAGAGAAAGAAGCAGAAAATGAAGGAAGGAAGTGGCTTCATACTGATTGTTTGTGTGTGTGTGTGTGTTTAGGCAGCAGAGAGGCTACATTGCCACCCAGGGTCCACTGGCTGAGACCACGGAGGACTTCTGGAGGATGCTGTGGGAACACAACTCCACTATTGTGGTCATGCTCACTAAACTGAGAGAAATGGGACGGGTATGGATAAAATGATGTGTACACACATACACAAAATGCTACAAACGACAGCTTTTGGAACATTTCAGCCCTCTACACAGTCTCATCGATATGTTTTTCTGTTCCGCTTCTCAGGAGAAGTGTCACCAGTATTGGCCCGCTGAACGCTCAGCCAGGTACCAGTACTTTGTGGTGGACCCGATGGCCGAGTACAACATGCCCCAGTACATCCTCCGAGAGTTCAAAGTTACGGATGCCAGGGTGGGTTCAGGCGTCTGTGTGTTTAAAGCCATGTTCTCTTGTATTCTTTTGTTGTATTCAGACAGCAGTGTAACATCACACTCCTTGACTTTCCTGCTCTATTCTCAATCCATCAGTGCTGTTAGAAGGCAGTGGCGCAAAGCATGTCCTATCGACCTGTAGTGTGTGTTAGTTAGTGTGTGTTTTGTGTGTCAGTGTGTGCATCACAACAGGTTAGCAGTATCGACAAGCCGCCCTAGATTACTTATTCAACCATGCTGTCTCCACATGACAGCATGTGTGTGTGGGTGTGTGTGTGTATATGTGTGTGTGTGTGTGTGTGTGACTCTGTGTTTGTGTGTGTTTGTGTGCGCGTCCCCTCGTGCACATATGTGCCAGTCATAGATAACTCCAGTTAAGCCTATCCTGCACAGACGCCACATTGACAGATGATCTATTGATCTCCATTAAAGGGGAGTCAGAAAGGCTGAGCAGAAGAGAAAAGATGTAATTGCCTACTGAGTGGCTGACAATAGCAGACATACTGATGTTACAGCTTGGAGTTAACCACAGCCACTGATTCAGGGTCAGATAACAGTAATCATTAGTAGGAGAAAAAATAGAATATTGCCTGGCAGAGTCTTACTTCTTAGTCAATACAGCAAGAAGAGGCTACTTATAGAGGCAACTATAGTCTTTTTGAAATTATTACCTCCCACAAACAATAACAAGCACACTGAAACGATTGACATCACCATATGTTTTGAAAAGAAGACAAAGTCGACAGTGTTCTTATTTGCTCACTCATTCAGGATGGCCAATCACGGACAGTTCGTCAGTTCCAGTTCACTGATTGGCCAGAGCAAGGCGTGCCTAAATCCGGGGAGGGCTTCATCGATTTCATCGGCCAAGTGCACAAAACCAAGGAGCAGTTTGGCCAGGATGGACCAATCAGCGTTCACTGCAGGTAAGCAGCGCATAGCTATTTTCAGATGCAACTATTAACCATAGCACATTGATGTTGGAGATCTGATATATTGTAACCATAGTTAAATATGCAAATATCTACGTCTATAGTGCTGGTGTGGGTCGGACTGGTGTCTTCATCACTCTGAGTATTGTTCTGGAGAGGATGCGTTACGAAGGGGCGGTGGACATCTTCCAGACTGTCAAAATGCTGCGGACACAGAGACCAGCCATGGTGCAGACGGAGGTACATCAACATTTATATCAGTATTATTTTTACTGTTCATATTTTTTTTAATTGATTTCCTTTAAGTAGGTATGCACAAGCTTAACTTGTGTTACATACCCGATTTTTTATACTGATGAAAAGGTATAAGTATAATAAAGTAACAAACATAATATTATTGGCCAATATTGGTGATAAAATTGGTGACTTCAATAACCCATACTCTAATCTCCTCTAATATGCATGTCCGTAACAACTGCTCATTTATATAACTCTGTCCTTGTCCTGTGTGTGTTTCTCACCCAGGATGAGTATCAGTTCTGCTACCAGGCTGCTCTCGAGTACCTGGGTAGCTTTGACCACTATGCAACGTAAGTAAAGACACAATCCATCCATCTCTCTGGCTTGGAGGTCCAAAAAAACGAAACCAACAAGTGATACAAGAGAAAGACAGCCTGAAATAACGTGTGAACATTGAACCTTTTCCGGGAACTAGATTCAATACACCAATGAGGACAAAAAAAAACAAAAACAGCAACAAGAATTCTGCGTCTAACAGCACCACCCACACACCCGTCAGGAGTTCCCCCCCGAAGAGCTGGTGGGTGTGCGCAGACTATCCATGTGTAATCCATACTTACCTCAGTGTTCCAGTGTGAAGGACGTATAATACATGTGTGTTGTGGTCAGCTATCTTCAATATGAACCAGTGAATTACAAATGGCTTCTGAAAAGGAATTATGATACTATATGTGTATAAAATACAAAAAAAAAAAAAAAAAAACTAAAAAAAAAACTAAAACACAAAGAGCCTGGATATTTGCTGCACCCTAAATGGGCTTTTTATCCTCAACTTTGTATCTATTGGTTTGGTGTACTAAGGGGTTAGAAAGTACAAAAGTGAACATTTCTATGTGTCCATGAGTCTATTTCAAAAAGTGTCTACTGCTGCCACAGGTAGCTCTGATTATAGTTTAAAGCAGATGATGAGGCTATGCCTCAGGAGAAGCCTACAGATCGGACTCATCACCACTGACGACTGTTGGAGACACGTGTGGATGCTCATCGACCCAACGCACAGTGCCAAGAGAAAACCAAGCAGCGTGAACACGAACTTGTGGCCTATGAGGAGAGATGGCTCCCTCTATCATCCAGCATAACATGAATACCGACGTCAGACTAGATAGAAGCCGCTCTTACATGCTGGCCAAGGGTCAGTTCACACACACCCACCGAATAACAGCTGGCCTCACAACACTGATTAGAGTCCATCATATCCTCAACTCGGCTGAGATGTGCAGTCCATTGCATTGTTCATGTCAACAAAGCTCGCTTGCTTGCTAGTTGCTGTAGTCCTTGTTCACTCTCCAGCTCAGCTCCTCTTGATGTCAGTTCCATTGTGTTGGTTCAGCAGTGGCTTAAAGAAAGATATGAGCTACAATCCTCTCTCGAATATATCAAACTGTTCTCTGCAGACATGGACATGATTTTTGTGTTCCTATTATGTCTTTGCCTTATTCTGACTCATTTCTTGTGTTTCCAACATGCTGCTTCGAAGCTCATGCATTGTGCGCTAAACGTTTATTGTCATACAGTATCTTAAACTGAGGATGAAAGTTGTCAGTGATCATCTTCCTCCTCTGAAGCTTACCTACTTGAATTGCACCACTTCACAGTTAAATCACTCGAGATAATAAGTCCTTTCAGCAGTCCTCTCCCCTCACCCAACTGTCCCACCTTCCAGTAAAAACGCATTCAGATTCTCTTGTTCCTAAATCACACTGTACAGAACATCCCAACTTAACCGATCGATGTTTCCACCTCCCGTTGACTCCAGTCCAAATCGCACAAGTCTTTGATATCAATATATATATCGTTCTTGATTTGACATATAATCATAACTGGTCCCACCTGGGGATTAGAAGAGCACAGCGATGTTACAGCGTGTCAGACATCTCGACGAGATTTTCACCGATTTTGTACATACAGTCTTATCATTGGAGTCCTATACAGTACAGTTACATGCGTCTGAGCACAAGATATAACGTGGGATTGGATGTGATGTAGTACTTATTGTCGCAAAAAAAGCCTTATTGTTATCGTTCACTTTGTCATATTTATTTCATATGATTTTTTTAAAAGATATTTATTATTCTATTTTTTACTTTTATGTTTGTTTTTATTTATTTATTTGGAATATCTAGCAACTATAACCAATACGATGTTTACTTGTTTCTTTGGCGAGCCAATGTTAGAGTATGATATTGTCACTGTTTGTTTTTTTATTTATTTATAATGGTCAGTTTTGGTGCTTTTTTTTTTTTTTTTTTTTTAATTTGCTTTGTTATTATAAAGTATGCCCTCTGTGTAGGGTTCTATTTGATACTGATTACTGATGTCCAACTAGTTAGCTAGAGATGTACATTAGCGGCAGACGTAGTTTAAGTTTACAGTGATGCCCTCCCACCTACTCAACCTCCATAGCAACAGCAGAGGTGGGATCATAGCAAAAGAGGTATGATCCACCCCCGCCATGATAGGTTCAAGGGCATCAGAGAAATTAGCTGTATAGAGCAGACTTGTTGGCTAAACCTCTGACAAGCTGTTGATATTTAGTTTGCTAAAGCACATGGTAGCAAGTGTATTTTTGAAAGAAAGTGGGCACGGATTGCCCAGCTACACTTTACTCACCCTCACCCAAAGGTTATTGTTTAAATCTGAAATTATTCTGATATGAAATTTATGTGTGGTTCAGAAGTCTTGACAACGTGTGACATATATAAAAATATGTTATTCCTTCGATTTCTAATAATTATTGTGTCAAGAGAAATATTAAAGACACACATGAAACAAACTATAAAATGTGTTGAGGGCCAGTTCTGGTGACGCCACGCCCCTCACTTATGTACCTGTTGTTTCCTTTCAAACCATGGATGTAGATATTGTATCTTGACTTTGTATTAAAAGCAGGATGATTGGACAGCACAATGAGCTGCTTGGTTCCTGTGGGTTTTTGTCCTTTTGGGTTATGCACTTTTCATCCACTAGGTGGGGCCAACATAACTGAAATGCATTCTTGTCACCGCACCCTGTTTTTATTAAAAATCACTGCATGCAAAATTACACTCAGAGATTGTTAGTTACTTTTCTGAAAACATAATGCAAAAGAATAGCTCTGACGTTCAGCTGGTTTGGAGCTACAATGATTTTTATATTTATATATATATATATATTCTGCTTATTAAAACATATATGAAGGTGATCTTTAAGTACAATTGCGAGGTACTTGTAGTTTACTTGAGTATTTTCATGTTTTTATATTTTTTTTTAGAAAAATATAATTTTTCCTTCATTACATTTATTAAACCACAACAGTTACTTCTTACTTTTCATATTAGAATTTTACACGCAAAAAACAGATGTAGCAATTAAAATACTCAGTTAAAAGCACCACCTACATGTTAATGCATCAGCTATGATAATAACAACAAAAAAATTACACACACTGACGAGTGTGTGTAATTTTTGTAATTTTTAGTTATTTCACATCTGAGGTATATTTTGTACTTTCTATTGTGTGGTATTGATAATTTTACTAAAGTAAATGATCTGAATGATACTTCATCCAGCACTGCTTACAGCTTTTACTCACATCCAAAGGTCTTTCTCAGCCAATGTGTTTACTGAATGTGGTTGAAAGCTTCACACACACATCTACCAGATCTGGGGAATGGAGATATACGCCTGTAATTCACTAATAATGAAAATCACATTGGACACATCTCTACTGCATAGATGTACACATGTTTTTGACTTTGCAGCACCCAAGTCTATTACTGTATATGTGTAAAGTTCACATAGAACAATAGCATCTACATTGTTTACAGCTGTGATCTGTATGTTGTAGAACATGTTCTACTGTTCTAACTGTATGTTCCTTATCGCTAAGGACTGATTATGACTGTCTACCCCTATAACCTACTGTGTCCTGGAAATCCCTCACACGGTGTTTCATTTTTTTAACTCATTGTGCTTTCAAGTAATACTAGGAAGAAAATGAAGATGGAACGAATGCATTGTTCTGTCCATCACAGGACAATAGGAGATTTGTTGGAGCAGGCCCAGTAACTTTATACGTTGAACAGTCATCAGAGGGCTATTCATTATACAATCATTATTGCACTTGTAGAAAGAGAGAGCTTTAATAGTGGTAGCTGATTGCCATCCATAATGTAATTCAGGCAAAACACAATGACAATATACAAAAATGTGAATGTGACCCTGAACTGCTCACTGAGTACAGTCGATCATGTTAATTTGAATAATGCTGGCATCAGTGTGGATATGCTATGCACTATGTCTATCATACAAAGATAAATTGATCTATATTTAACTATTTTCTTAAAACAGCAACAAAGGAGGATTGGCAAGGTTACAAACTTACAAACTTCTGAGCATAAAGTGTGAGAACATTTAGAAATGGGAGCATATATATAATGGGTCATATACAAACCATAAAAACACATTAAGCACATGGAGTGATAAAGTGTGAGTATTAAGAAGAATGTTTTTGAAAAACATTGGTGAATTTATAAATGTAGATTATAGATAATCGTATAATAGAAATGTTTATATATATTTTTTTTTCTGAATTGTTTACACATTATCAGTGGAACAACAAAAGACAACGTTTCACTCAGATTGCAAATGTACTGCAAATCATATTTCATACTGGAACAATATATGAATTAAAACTATTATTATTAAAGTACTGATATCGAAATTACTGCTATTAATTCACCAACTGACTACAATAATTATTCACAGATTCCTACATCAGTTCATCAAATGCAACATCACTGAACAAAGGTGAGCGAAGCCCTCATGAAGTGGAGGTGGACGAAAAGGTGAGATAAGATGAGCCAACATCTGGAATGACACATTGTGATCACGTGATCACGTATGGTGTGGCGGTAAGGGCAAAACCCTGAAAGGCTTTCATGCTTCAAAATGAAAACAACCTCTATGGTATTGTGATTGCTTTTATACTATACAAGAACAAAATTATGACATTTGATATTACAGGCCTTTTTTTATGGCAGAAAACTTTGTGGTGTAATTAGTAACATTAATAATGGACTTACTGGGACTGGAATAAATGGAAAATGGAATAAATCATTCATTTTATGAATTACCCCTGTTGTTAACTTTGCTGTGATAAAGGGTCCTTTGTCCCGGAAACTGTGACAGCGAGCCAACATGCACAACATCAGGACCTGAGACTGAAGCAGCTAAATGGAAAAATACATAAAATGTTGTGCATTTTATTTTATTAAGTAGGTGTATTTTTAGATTTTTTTTAATAGGTAATGAACATGTCAGTTTGTGTTTTTCTAAAATATGTCATGTCATGTATCTGTGCTGTAGGCAATCACTCATTATCTGATCTATCTGTCTATCTGTGCTGGCTGAGCAGGTTGAATGGCAAGAGACATAATGTGACTGTCATGATCCTAACACATGACTGCTGTCATTGCATACCTGTTTGACACTGTGTGTGTGTGCACGCGTGAGCATGCGTGTGTGTCAAAGGGTTAGGATATGTAGTGCCACCCATAGCAACTGTTGCCATGAGGATCCGAAGCTGTGCAGTGGTGTGGCTTTTACACCTGCATTCACTGATTGGTTTAGTTTGAGTGAACACACCCGCCTCTCACAGCCGATTGGCTGATTTAACAATAAGAAGCCAATTCTATAAGTAGGCTGTCCTCACTTTTGTTTCTTATCATCCTGCTGCTTCAGAATTACTTACTGGAAAGGAAGCAAGAGAATCAGACACAAGCTGTTATAATGAGTTTGCAAACTTGGGAGAACTAAAGAGAGAGTCGTGCACTGTATGTATGCAAGTGTGTTCATGTGTTTGAGCTGGAAGTGTGTGTTTTCCATCATGAGTTTGAAGAGCAGGAGATTCTCACTGGACAGCTCTGTGTGAGTAATTTTTTTGTGTTTCCTCCTTTAGAATAGTGTGTCATGTTTAGTTGACAGATATTAGTCCCTGGAAGTCACAAACTAGTATAAATGTTGTCCAGCATCAGGTGTGCAGTATATTGTTGTTATGTCACTAGTGTTTGTAGCTGGTAGTTTTCAAAAGTGAAACAGTCCTCCAGAGATCCCTACTGTTGCCCTGAGACTGCAGACTAACCACAGGTCTAATAGGCTGACAGTTAGCCCAAACAAAGGGAGAGAGTCAATACAGTCAATATTCAGAGAGGTTTCTCAAGGATTTGGGAGCCGGTTAACATCTGCTTTCACATAAAGGAACTATTCAAACTGACAGAGCTATTCGATTTGACGCACAAACAAACAGCAGCAGTATATTTACTCCTTTTTTACTTATTTACTCTTTAGTCAACAGTGCTGCTGACAGTTGAAAAGTAAAAGTAAATCAGACTTCATCTGATGAGAACAGTGAAAGATAATGAAGCACAAAGCAGTAGTTTTGATCCACTGAAATCTATACTGATGTTCCCACAAGGAAGTACATAAGGTATTTGTATGATTCTGTTACCTAATATTGTTTTATTTCTGTCCCCACCTGTGTGTATTTTTATAAAAGCAAACTCATCGGTGTTGATCAGTCTGACATGTTATCTCCTGCTCTCTCGGGATAGCTACCTGGACGGAGCTGCAGTCCTCGGTGCTCGTAGAGGCAGCAGCGGCAAGTTCAGTAAGAAGTCCAGACAGAGTTTGGACGGTTCTCAACTGGAGATCCATGAGCTAAATCAGAGCCTCAACACCAACATGTCCCTCCGGTAGACTCTGCTTTCAACACTTGTGACCAGACGTATAGTCCTGATCAAATCCTCATCACTGATAAAACTTGACCTTTTTGTGTCCTCAGGAAGCAGATCATAGTAGAGGAGAAGCAGAACCAGAACCAATCAGATCATACCAACAATAATGTAAGTCTGATTCATCCTGTACATATTTTATCCTATTTTATTAGCAGAAAACACCAAACTTGCTTCTTGTAAATAAAAAAAAGAAAAAAATCCTAGATACTATATGTCACCCACACAGGTGTGTATCAAATCAAATAGACCTCTGTTGGTCACATGCATCATTTTTCCCTCCACAGAGCCTCATAAAACACAACAAATCCTTCCACAAACTGTTTCAAGACATCCCTGAGGGGGAGAGCCTAATACACAGTGAGTTGAGCTGAGGTCGAGAGTCTGTTACTTATTCGTTGATATTGATTATGGAAATCACATCACACTGTGTCCTTTTTACCATTTGCCCCTAATGTCTTTGCTGGCGGTCTGCTGTCTGTTTAAGTGCTGCCTGGTACTTTGTTTGCCAAACAGTCCACAGTGAATAAGAAGCTGAAACACTTAGTAAATGATTCAGGAGGCATGCCACTGTAGTCTAGGTGACACTGAAGGGTTTTTTGTTATACCTGCCATCTTCACCTTGTGTGTGTGTGTGTGTGTGTGTGTGTGTGTGTGTGTGTGTGTGTGTGTGTGTGTGTGTCTCTCTCTCTCTCCGTTGTAGCTTTCACCTGTGCCTTGCAGAAGGAGGTGTTGTATCATGGAAAACTGTTTGTTTCAGAGAACTACGTATGTTTCCACTCCTCAGTGCTGCTCAAAGACACCAAGGTAACAGTCAAACCGAAGCAGTGGTGCCGCTATTAATACTAAAAATCACAATTCAGTTTATTTGAATACATTTCAAATCTCAAGTAACATTGACAAAACAGCTTTTTTCTGTTCATATGACCCAAAATTTGTTCAGGTGTAAATAACATTAGCATTACCTTTAGTCGTGTATGTTTTAAGGTCACATTGCAACTATTTGATCAGCTGTAATATAACTGCAATATCCTCTTTAAGGCTGCGAAAGCAACCAAAACCAAAGTATGTTCTTGGAAAACCATAGGTGGTGATCCCTGCGTCCAGCGTCCAGGAGGTGATGAAGCAGAACTCCACCTTGTCCATGTTGTCGATTCAAACTGCTGATGGAGAGAAGGTCAGACTGCACACTTTTTATTGAGTTAAACTTTTACTTTTACCAAACATTCAATTTATTGTCCATTATTCGCCTCCCTTTGTGGACACTTTTGGTCATAATTTGTACAAACTGTAAAAACCCTCTGAGACAAATTTTAGGATTTTCAACTATGACAGATAAAACTGTATAAACACACAATGAAAGGTTTGCTGCACTGGAAAAAATAATCCTAGTATTGTCATGTTTTCAAAAAATGTTTTGTTCATTTCACTAAATTAGTTATTTTTTTTAAACGTATCCATGAATGCTTACGTAATGAAGCTCCCGAGGTGCACTAGTCTCTGACGTACTGACGTCACCCACAGACCTCAAAATAGATATTTAATGGGATCATTTTAAGCCTATGATATTTGTATTGTATTACTATTACTCTGTGTTGCTTTGTATTTGACAGCCAGGATGTCAAATATCCATAACACTGTTAATGTAGTTTATTTTAGTCCAGGATTAACCTTTTCTTGTTCCTTGTTCCTCCTTCCTTCTTTTTTTTCCTCCTCAGTACTCGTTTGTGTCTTTGAGGAACCGAGAGACGTGTTACAAACTCTTGCTCCAAACTGTCTGCTCAGACGCACAGGTAGGTGCTCTGCTAATGTGTGAGCATGTGCAGTACAGATATCATTTCTTAAAGAATTGTTCAATCATCTCTCTCTCTCTGTCTGACATAGGGGGGGAGTGCCAACAGCAGCCCTCATATCTCTTCTGGAGAGAACGAAGCTGATCACGATGTGGTAGGTTTGAGGCTCGTCAGCAAAGCAGGGAAATGCAGCAATCTGGTGTTAGATGAGTGAACATGACGTCCATAATGCGATGAATAACGGTATAAGAATTTAATCTTCAGCATCCCTGTCTTTGTTTACACGTGTAACCTACAGCTCTCCAGTTATTCCAGTTTGGAGGACAGTGTGGATCACGGTCTCAGCAGGCAGAACAGCATTTGTCTTAACAACAATTTTCCACAGATGTCCAGTGAAGGTGAGAGAAATTCCACAGAACACAACATTAGAAAAGAAATGGACAGAAGTGCAGAATATATACAGAAATGTATAACAATACTGAGATTTTTCTCAATAAACTGAAATATCTTGTGTAAGTGCAACTAAATGTAACAAAACCTTCTCAGCTCCCACAAGATGCAATTCCACCCATCAGAGCAGCTCAACGGAGGAAGACAACAGAGGTGTATGTAAGGGCTCGCAAAAAAAAACACACATACTCTTCATATCTATTCAAGTTACCCATAATGCACAGGGAGAAGTGTCATTACTTTTATCACTTATTGCTTTCACTTTCAACCAGCTGCGTCGTGGATTTGGAGGATAACTGAGAGGGTCAGACCGTTCTTCTTCCTCCAAGAAATGAGCAATCTCAGCATTCTCTTCCACATCTATGTGATGCTGTGAGTGTTTCTCCATCAGCAGTGGTTTAATGTAACTAAGTACATTTACTCAAGCACAGTATTGTCATAAAAAAATTATAATTTTAAATCTAAAGCTCCCTATCTACCAGGAATGCATCAGTAGTGGTAATGCAGGGGTTATTTTTGGGCATAATGAGTGGTATTATATTTTATACTTTAAGTATATTTAGCTAATGAAACTTTTTACTTAAATAAGATTTTGAATTTCTTTTTTTTTAAATAGAATTTGTGGTATTACTACCACTGTATCTCTGCTGATTGACACACAGCATTAATTGTTTTACCAATATTCTTTTATAAAACTGTTAAATAGTAATGTAGAAACATGTTAAAAACAGAGCAGAGGACTTTGGGGGATAATGAATAATTTCCTGCTTTGTGTAGAATTTTCTACACATCTCACATACACATGTTTACTGCTGTTTGGACAGTTTGGTATGTGGACTGTCTGGATTGGCTGGGAGCTCTCAAGGAAAGAAAACTAATCCTTGAGAAATCACACCATGTTCACTCAGCCTTCATGTAGATACGATTTACTGATATGGTTAGTACTGTACAGTAGTACAGTATGTACCCATCATCTGACCTTTATATTGACTATATGTATAAAGGCATTCAGGATGATTTTGTGTTTGTAGAATGGTGTTGCTCCTGCTGGTGTCTGGTTACATCGGACTGAAGATCATCGCACTGGAGGAGCAGCTGAACTCTTTAGGAGCCCTGATTGAGTTGTCTGTACAACACAGACAGTGAGTACACACACAAACACACACACACACACACACAGAAAAAAAAAAACCCTCAAGAGGAAAAACTATATAAGGTATATGAGGAAGTTTGCTGGGGACGAGTGGGGAAAAAGAGTGAAATGTCTCAAACCGGTTTTGGTGACTTTTAAAACCATTACTTGCAGATGAGATTAGACATGAACAGAGTAGTTCTACTGGTTTACAGCAGCAACGTGGACTAAAGATAACTGATCACATTCCACCAGAGTCACACCCGCTGGGAAATTTGTGTTTAAGATTCTGCATTGTTCAAGATGATGCTTGGCACCTGTTTTTACAACAGTACTATTCTGCTTAGATAAATATGGTATGTCGTGAATTAAAGTCTTCCAGTACTTCAAGTTCAAATTTGAGGTACGGTACCTGTATCTTGCTCATGACTATCTTCATAATTGTACTTTAAACTTACACTCTACTACATTTCAATTTTATTAAATTTTTCACTCTTCACTTAACAGGTTCACAATTCTTCAGGTCTGTCGACAGTCAGGTGCCCATACGGTCACTGAAACAGGTTTTTCTCTCTGTAAACATTCCTCCTGCTAATACTGACCATTTAAAGATCCCTTCCTAATGTGCTTTCAATGTAAGTAATGCGGGACAACATCTACAGTCCTTGTTTTGTGCAAAACTGCTTTTAAAAGTAGATTAGTTAGTCAAACAGAGTGGATATATTACAAAGACCTACCAAATAAAAAAACAAATTCCCTCTTTGTGTTTCCTCATTGTTTCCCTGTTGAGCTACGGTGGAGGTATAGGGACTAAAAGACAGTAATGTTAAACGATATCTACATGAGCTGTCTAATTTAAATGGGTAAAACCATCCAAAATTTGTGCAGAGAAGGTGTATTTTGTCCCCCATCACATATAATGAATATAAGGAAGAGATCTGTTTATGTCCAGTATGATGGAAGAATTATTACAGAAAGAAAAATCTGTTTCAATGTTCATTTGGGCGCCGGATTATTGTTACCTTTAACTTCACCTAGACTAGCTACTGTACATTAAATGCAGCTTGCACATTAATGCATCTTTAAATAGGTTAATTTACTTACTTGCTTTCTTTGGGTCCTAAAACATGCTAAATACAACAATACATTGTTATTTTCAGATCTGAGTATTTCCTTCATTGTTGTCTTTTCCTCATTCTTTTTTTTTTTTCCTGTTTTGTAGTTATCAAGAAACATAACCAGTGGCGGGGACTGCAACAAACAAATTCAATTAAGATCCTGCTGTACATCGATCCCTACATCCAGACAGTCTCCCAAAAACATCTTAGCGCTGAGACTCTATTTGACATATAGTGTAACATCTTTCAAGTTAAACTCCTGTCCAAAGACCCCTCACATTAGAAATTAAACTCCTGTGTTAGTGCCATGTTTTATAGAGAATGCAAGTCAGCAATAAGATGCTTTTGGGGTGTTTGAACCAGGACACACATGGTGAACTACGTGGATGACTGACTTTGTTGGCAGAGGCACAGGACAATATTTTTGCTAGTAGTCCACTAATTCTCTGGTGACATCCAAAACTCAAGGGAGGCTCTCCTGCACTGAGCCATATGGAGGCGGCCTGCTGCGGACTGTCTATTTCCTGGCCAGTGAAGAGCTCAGCTCAGCTAGCAGAGGTTGCTGGGAGTCTTGCAGCCATCATTTGTTGGATCAACCACAACAACGAAACACACCGGAGTCAATCTCAACAAAAAGTTAAAAGAAAGCAGGATTTTATTTTTTATGATTGTGAATTTGAGACTTTTGAGAATTGTGGAAATGAACTGCTGGGATCTAGTGACATGCTTAAGACAAAGACTGTTAGTGACAGTAATCAGCCAACAGAGGGCAGTCACTCCCATTAAACACTACTGATAAGGCACCAAGGCAGGACTTCAATATACAAATAATAAAATAATAATAATAATAGCTGGAGAATCTGTTACATTCAGCGTTCATTTTCAGGTTTTGGCCAAAGGATTTCCATGACGTTAAACCAATAAACCAATCTTCATGGTATATCCTCAGTAAGTCCTGTGCACCTTATATATAAAAAGTACATATTGCATCAAAATACTTGTGATGATACATCAGTGATGATGTGCCTGCTCTACCATTGCATGGCTTTAAATAAATAAACTGAGGTCATGTTTAAAACCATTGTTCAATGAATCATTAAAATATTTTTGAAACTATTTGCAATGATTTTTGAGTGATTTTCAAAACAGGAAGAGACATGACATGTTATCTAAAACACAATTTTGTTTTTTTTTCCAATCAGATGCTAATTGTTTAAGTCATTATGTACATAAAATGTTTTGAAATGATGCACATTTTAAACAATGATTGTTTAAATAAAAAACAAAATCAATATTATCAGTTTTTTTGGTTTTGTACATAAGTGATCTTTTATTATTTTGTTGTCCATAAAAAGGTCAAGATTCAGTCCCATGTATTAATTTCATTACATCATATTCTCAGTTCAAAAAAAAGCAACATAAAATTACAAATCATAATACAAAGAATAGAATAGGTAAGTACAGTAACCATATAAACAGCCCACTAATATCATCTACCACCCCCCCTCCCACCCACCACTGCCCAGCTCAAAACTCTAGCACAAAACTCATAACAATACATCAGTTAGTATCAGCAATAAAAAAATTCAAATAAATGTCCCATATTTTTTTTTGTTTTTTTAAAAAGCGCTTCAATGTTCCGATGCCATAAGTTCAGCTTTACCCTCACATAGAATACATAATAGTGATAACTTCCCACCCCATCACTTTCTCTGCAAAACACAATAGACATGCATACAGTTTTCACTGTTCAATCCCCCCACCCCCCTATCGATAAACATTCAGGGCCAGAGGATACAATATACCATAGTGGTGCATCGATAAAACGGCATGTTTACACCCCATTTCTTTAACCAAACCCCATGAGAGGTGGATCCAGTGGTTTCCCTGATAACACAATCTGTCCAGGAAAAAAACTGAGGCCTTCATCTGTTTTCAGAGAGAGACAATAATTCTTCTGACAACTCAGATCCCTGGTTCAAGATGGTAACAGATTTCCATTATTTAAATATCAGACACACAAAGCACAGGATGAGAATGGAGAGATTCCCTGTTTGAAAATTGATGACAGGAAGCGAGTGGTGTCAGGTAACCTATCCAACACATACTTGTACTCCCAAAAATGGAGTAATCAGACCAGTGCTAGTTTCAGTACACGTTCCCTTTAACAAAGCGCAGCTGTGTAGATCTGCATGAGCTGGACGAGATTACAAGGTAATGTGGTGCTAGCCTGTGACATTAAAACCGGTTTGTGTACTTTTTCCACACAGTTCCCATTTGTACTGTATCCTTGATGCTGGCCTGTTGAAGACAGTCACTAATAATGAGGACAACACACAAACTTACATTTTATACCCTTATTACATTTTGGATGCTTTGTACAATAGTGCTGAACTTAAGACCTGCTTTTGTCATGCTTGATCTGATATATATAAATGTGTAAATATACTGTGTACTACAGTACATGTTTTATGCGTGTATGCATGTGTATGTTGTGTTTCAAAGTGTGTGTGTGTGTATGTAAATGTGTATGCATGTGTTGATGTGCAAAAGGTGTGTGTGGTGGAACCTGCACCACACCAACAGTGAGAGGCTCAAATATGGCTTGTGTCAGACATTAAGCGTGCTGCCACCCATAAGAGAGCTCCTTTACATTAGGGCCACAGAGGTTAAACAGAGCTAGTAGGCATGGTGTCCCATCCTGGCAACCCGTCCCCATCATATTGTTAGTCCTAACACCGACACACATGGTCCTGAAACAAACGATCTATGGCCCTACACTACAACAAATATGTTTTCGATTAATTACATCGAGACAAAAACCTTTTTAAAAAATAATAAAATAAAATGTGCCGCCGGTGAATATAAACAGGAGGCTGTCTAACCGGATGAACGCTATTGGAAAATAAACTGTGCTGTAAGACTAGATGCTCATAAGCATTATACAGAAAAGATTCTGATGTAGCACAATTATTCTGAACAAAATGGACATAATCCTCATTTTTTGTGAACTGAGCAGCTACCTTTTCTTTAAAAAAAAAAAGACTCCAAATCCAACTAAAACATCGAGCTCCACATATGTCTGTTCACCAGAAGAGACTACTACATATTCACGGATCTCAAACTGCACTTCAGATTTACATCTAAATTATTCCTGCTGATACCAAGCAAGTGAAGTCTGCCCAACCCTTTAACATCAAACAACTGTAAGTACTGAAGAACTACCAACTTCTGTTTAGAGCTAAACAACCTGGAGTGACACAAAAATGACTAAATAAACCTGCATTTCTGCAGTTGTTTGATAAATGCCTAAAACATATCTACATAAACATAGTGTCTGTGTGTTTCCCAAGAACCTGCTTCCATTTCAACCACACTAACGTTTAAACCATCTCTGCTGGATTGGGAAAAAGCAATACAGGGAAATCAAAACCATTCCCTGTTAATTGCTGCTGCAATTCTTTGAACATTAAAAAGGCAAAAGCTACAGCACGGCAAAGGGAAAAAAGTGGAAGCAGGCCATCCTGTGAAGTCATATATGAGGGAGAGGAAGGTGGGAAACACCCATACGAGCTACAACAGTATTCCAGACTAGTCCTCGAGTAGCCACTTTAACTGACACCAAAGGAAAAAAGATGGACCCCCAAAACCACACAGAGGGTAAGTTAGTGTTAGCTGGACAACTTGGGAAATGCCCTGGCAGTTAAATGGATATCCATTAACAGGTAAACAGCGAGTGGAGGAGGGGAGCACATGTTTGACCAGTGTTTGTCCACTGAAGAGAGCTGGTCAAGCTGTGGAGGTATTCTTCATACATACACACAGGAAAAAAAAAAAAAAAAAAAAAAAAAAAAAACATACATTAATATTGATAAGCCTCCTTAACTCGTATCTGTCCAAGTCCTCAGGATGTCCTTCATTTGTCAGCACACACACACACACAAACATGTGCACACATTATTTAGGTGTCACAGGTCCATGGAGATATGAATATACACTCACTTTCATCCATAACGGCACAAATACATCAACATGTCACACTTAGAAATGATACCTGTGTGCCTTTTCAGGCAAAGCGCATTCTTGTTACTTTTGAATCTAAACATACACCCAAACCGCATTAGTGGTTTTTTTTCATCTTGGTTCTTGTCTGTAGCATTTCACTACACTCCACCATACAGATGGATATAGATAATGATATATTAAAAACTGTTTTAAGCTAAAACAGGACATTATTTGAAAAGTAACATACAAATGCACTGCTTCAAAGACACACAGTTGTGACATGAGACCTTTTTGTGGTCTTGTTCTCACTCGCACTTCACAAACATGACAAATTCCTTGCTTTCTCTCTCTCACACACACACACACACACACACACTCACACTCTCATTTGTACAAATGCAGAGAGGCTGTTTATTTATTTCTCAGGCATGCTGTGCAGCCAGATCCTGGTTGATGAAGCGTCGTAGCCTCTCCAGGTACTGACTGTAAAGCTCAATATCGTTGTGGCCAGCTCCCTCCACCCAGAGGGGTTCCACGGCCTTGGGACAGCGCTCGAACAGGGCGAGGCCATGAGAGAAGTCAATCACCTCGTCCTCTGTACCATGGATGATCAGCACCGGAGATGGGATTTTTGACACCTTCTCTATGCTGGGAGACAAATGATGGAAGCACTTAATTAAACCAGGAAAGATTTGATAAAATTCTGTTCTCTCATTGGCCGCAGCTCTGGCTGTTACATAGACATAGCCCATCAGCAAACGCCCTAGTGGACATCAGGACTGGTCTAACGATCAATACTGACCAAAATAAGGACAATGTGCATTGTAGGCACTGTATACACTGTAGGCCTGAAAAATGGCTGTAAAAGCTTTGTTGTTTCCTAAGTTGAGGAACCATTTATAGATGAACAAAAATCACAATGTTGCAACGGTAGAGATTTGGTGCAAACTGCATCCGTTGAGCACAAAGGTTTATGGGATACATATTTCATAAATGCAAAAATCTCACATCACAGTATGTCGCCAGGTTGATCAGTTCATTTTCATTATATTCATTTACCAGACACTTTTGTCCAAACCTAATTACAGTAAGTGCACCGAGTCTCCATAGAAACAAGCGCTAGATGTCTCACACTGCTCCCACGTTGAACTGTAATGCACTTTACAACTATCACAATTTTAGTGGAAGCTGTGCATTTACCAATATTTTTAAGAAAATAAGATGTGTGTTTGGAACACAGTGAGCATAAAGCTGGACAGTGGAGAAGCTGATTATGTCACAGGAGTGGTTTGATTGTCATACACCTTTTTATGCTTGTATAATATCATACAAGTATTTGATATTAAAATGTTGATTTTGAGTTAAAAAGTTCCCTGTCTCCAGGAGAAAACTTACTTAGGGAAGGCATCGAAGCAGTATGTCTTCTTAGTATCAGGAAAAGCCACTCTCATGCCAGAGGTGAGAGGAGAGTGCAGGACTACAGCAGCACACTCAAACCGTGATGCCAAGTCCACTGTGGGCACTGTGCCGATGCTCTGTCCGTACAGGATGATATTCTCAGGGCTGATGCCGTACCTGACACACACACAAATAATATTTTAAAAAAAATTAACAGGAGCCCCTTTAATTCTGCAAGTATGTGAAGTGCAGCATGTGAAAGAAAGAGAAAGTGATGAACAAAGAGCATGATGGGCTTATATGACTGCCATGTTAATATATATTTTTGAAAGCAATATAATATATTACACTTTTACTTTTCCAATTTTCATTTTTTTAGTACAATACTGTCAGAGTCAGGGTAAATTAATAATTTTAAGTTTGTTTTCAACCAGCAAATTCATAAAATTATTAGTTAAGAGTATTGTGACTATAAAAAGTCTAAATGTGAATCCAAACAGAAAGCTAGAAATTTATGGCGCATAAGCATGTTCCACACTGACTCCGATTGCGTGTTTCTGTGTGGATCGGCTGTAAGACTAACATTAGACTCATTAACACTGCTAGCAGCAGATAAACGAGAGAAATCGCTTTCAAAATTTTAGATGGTGCAGCTTCATGTAGAGCGCAGCATGTGGCAGCCAATCAACATCCTGTTTGATAAAGAGCCATCGTTTAGCTTTGATTTGACTGGCTAATAGTCAGAGTACCGCGATCAGCAGAGATCTTTGTATAACACTGAGCCAACCAAATGTTATTTTCACAAAAAGTTGTGCGAGTGACTCTTGCTGATCTGATATCTACCAAAGACAATTTTACTGGCATTTTGTGTCCAAATTCTGTGTGGATGTGAATGTACAATTTCTGTCTGCTTACCGAGAGCGCAAAGCATGCCAGGCAGCATCAATGTCAGCATAAAGGTTCTTCTCAGACGGCTTGCCAGTGCTAACACCATAGCCTGAGTAATCGTAAGAGAAGATGTTGCAGTTGATGCGTGTGCCTAAGCCGATGTAGAAGCTGCTCATCTGGCCCAGGTCTACTGCATTACCGTGGGAAAACAACACTGTGAACCTGAGAGACAAAGGAGGAAGAAGGAAATTAGGCAGCAAGCTGCAAACACACTGCTGAACTGGGAAGCCCCATGTGGATGGAAAGACATGGGATATAAGTGTATGACTGAGAAAAATGTTTGGTTCATAAATTTGCTTTGAAAGTGACATGTTACACATGTTATACAAAAGAAAGGCAAACTGCTCCATTTGAAACACAATAAGAACACAGAGATGCAGGCACATAGATCACATCTGGTGGATGGTGCATGTCTCACCTGGCATTGGGGGCACAGCGAATGTACATGCATCCAACCCTGTTCCCTCGGCTTGACCTGGTCAGGAATACATCAGTCACATCCAGCTCTCTCTGTGAATACTGGAACTCTGCTCGCTCTGTGAGATGCAGCTTCCACCTGCCCTCGCTTCCACTGCTGCTGCCACCGCTGCTGCTACTATTACTACCACTGCTGCCACCTCCTCCTCCTCCTCCGCCGCTACCACCACCACCACCACCGCCTCCACCTCCACCTCCTCTGTCACCTCCACTACCAGCACCCAGCCGGGAACGCAGTCCTGGAGCTCCAAGAGAAGGCACGGCAGCCCCAGTGCTGGACCCAGATGCAGCTCCAGAACCTGGATCTGGGTCAGGGAGAAGGGCGTAGGTGG
This sequence comes from Pampus argenteus, assembly GCA_036937835.1. Lineage (NCBI taxonomy): Eukaryota > Metazoa > Chordata > Actinopteri > Scombriformes > Stromateidae > Pampus > Pampus argenteus. Next base: position 10,732,180 of record CM072875.1, read on the forward strand.
GCTCTGGAGGGAGGAAAGCCAGTTTGGCTGCAATGCGGCTGGGGCAAGGGGGGCAGCAGAACAGACAGCATAGCTCTCGTATGGACAGACCGTTCATCTTCTGGTAGGAAAAAAACCCAAACATAGATGGTATAATTAGTCAAAAAACAGAATCAGAACAGCATGCAAGAAGCAAAGGCTTTCACCTTACCAGTGCTTCCCTGGCTCTTTGAGAAATTTACAATCTAGTACAAAATCAAAAGGTTGTCATATGTAGCACAACTAATTGTCAAAGCTCTGTAAAGAGAACCACAGTCCCACACATGTGCATGTACATCTTCCATACACGGAAAACTCTTCTGAGAAAATTTCGTCATTGTCACTTCTAAACAAACTACCATAACAGTAGCTTTGACGGTTTTTAAAAAAATCAGTTTTGGACAACAACAGAGGAACACAATATGTCAGAATTTGGAGAGACACACACACACACACACACACACACACACACACACAGAGACACACACACACACCTTATTATTGGTTGGACTGCACATAAGAAAAATATAGAAAATCAGCAGCCCTATCCTTTAAGATTCAGGGAAAACAAACAGTGGTACTACATCAAAAAGCAAAGGCCACATATGTAAAGAATAAGTCAGATATTTAAACTGCCATCTTGTACCTGTATTGACAACAAGACAAGGTGCTGCAAGCAATAATTAATCAGATGAATACGAGTATGCAAAGTCAGGAGATTTTTACAAGTTTGGTATGTAAATATTTCCTGGGGGAAACCCCTGCACATATATCCTGCTATAACTGTACCTGGATTATGAAGTCCCTGGGTCTTGAAATGAACTGGCACACAACGGTGCCAAGGTCGACTGGTCTAGTCAGTGAGCCAGCTGGATCTTGATAAATAAAAATGTGGTAATACGTATTAAAATGGTGAGTTAATATACTGTACATGGCAACATATAGTCAGAGGCATGAGCACTTAGTTGGTCTGTTATTTTATTTCAGCTCTTTCTAAAGTTGCTGTGTACTTAAAAAAAAAAAAGGAGCTCTAGCTACCATCCAGTAAAAATGGTATTTAGAGCTGTTTAAAATTACACAGAAACTGGGCAAAAGATCAATAGAAACCTTGCAGCTATGAGGGAGGGATAGCTTGATTTAAAGAGGAGAGATACAACGATTTGATTATAAGGGTCGACAACGTTATTTGTTGTTGTCATAATTTTACAGCTTCTGTAACAGACGTACGTGTAACTGGACAAAAAGAAAGTTATATAAATTCAGTCATGTATAACCAAAATATGACTGCCGTAATAAAGATACACTGACGTGAACACAGACATGAGGGACTAATTTGATTTAACAGCTCCTCGGCACAGACAGCGACAGCAGATACTGATATGCTAATAAGGCATCAACGGTACTGATAACGTCTAACGTTAGCCAGTGCCGTTAAATAGCAGTTTTTACATATAACATAGCGGGTCAAAGAGATAAGCGACATATCACCACTGTACGTGAACACTAGTCGCCGTGCGGGTTAGTGCCAGCGGACAGTATAAATATCATCACTTATCGTTAGCAAAGCAGCCAGCTAACGTCTCGCTAGCTCGCTAGCCTCAAAGCTAGCCACTTACCGATTCACAGTATGTTGGCAGACAGGCTGGTGTGCCCCTACATGTACACAGAAGCAGCACAAGACTTCGAAAATCTTCTTTGTGTCTTGACATGGATGTTTTTCCTCAAGTGTACTGACAGCTGTTGGTGGCTAGCAAGCTGAAATTTATGGCTACTAGATATTTTTTTTTTTCTACTACTGTCCGATTAAATCCGGAAGTGACGTAAGAGTATAGTCCTCGTTCAAAACTTTATTGTATTGTGCCAGGATGTGATTTATCATCATTATCACATTTATATTGTACATATACAGGATTACACATATAATGGGATTGTTTATCTATATGGTTATTAAACAAATTAAACAAATTAAGTTGTTTTTTTTAGTTTTATTTTATTTTATTCATTTGATAGCACCGAAGAAAATTTCAGCCTCCAATTTCACAGGGATCTTTTGTAACTATAAATAATAGTTTCAGTGGCTAAAATAGACTTTACTATATATTATGCTATATATTGATTACATTGGACACCACAGGTTGTATTAACGTAAAATATCATAATCGTGTATTCGCACATGTGTGATTTTAGATCTTATTAATAATATTATTGCACATTATTTAGAATATTTGTCACATATTTTTTTTGTTGACAGTCGAAGATAGAAGATAAATGAAATAAAATAACAGGGGATACATGTTTTATAATGGTTTATATATTGTTGGTCAGTGTAGTCTGTCATAATTTATAAACTGCTCATATGTTTAGTATGTAAAACCATATATGACTTTCACTGCGATATAGTGGAGTAAAAAGTAAATGCTCCACCAGTTTTTAAAATGTCCTAAAATAATAATTTATAATTGTTTAACATTAAATGCATTCCATTAAAATCTTTTTTTTTCTTCTTTTATATAAATGTCTTCATTTTACAACTTTTTTTGTTGTTGTTGTTTTGTTCAACTTATTAAACATCATTAAACACGTAATGACTTGACACAGAGGTTGTGTGTGTATGTGTGTGTGTGTGAGAGAGAGAGAGAGAGACAGACAGACAGAGAGAGCGAGAGAGAGAGAGAGAGAGAGAGAGAGAGAGAGGTCCTCCATTCATCATTGATCCACTGCAGGACTGTGTTTCAGGGGGTGTGAATTATGGGCCCCTGTTGTCACTGTGCCTGCTCTGCGTTAGACATTTCACCTCGCCACTGTAAATTTAAAAGAAGGGGATTACATTTTGCTGACTACTGATTTTTAAAACCGTAGCTTGACCAGGTGCAGACAACCTCACAGAAGACTTAATACAGTCCGCAACTGCAGGATCTGGGAATTTGGGTCTTAACAAGGCTGCCGGAAAAGAAAACATATTGTGGATCACGGAAAATTCCTAATAGGTATCTGTTTGTATATTTAGACTTTTTCTCTCAAGGGGGGGAAAAAAAACGTCTTGTAGTTGACTGGGCGTTTTGGACGCGCTCGGTAAACGGTGATGCTACGGCGGCGACGCGTAGGAACCGTAGACGGAAGAGACAGGTGAGGTGCGGCCGAGGAGCTGCTGTTATTTAAGAGAGGCTTTGGATACCGAGATACCGAGAGCCGTGGTATCCATCACCCTTTTCTCCACAGAGAGGAAGAAGAGCGGCCGCGGAGGGCGAGTTGGCGACTGGCACCTGCCACAGCCTCCCTACCTGGCCATCTGGTGCGGTGAGTGAGCCAAATGGTGGGATTGAGAGATGGATAAGTGTGTGTGAGGGAGACGGAGGGGTGGATGGGATGAACAGGTATAGACAGCATGTGCGCAATTTTATTACTGCCACCAAACGCGATGCTGCATTATTACATTATTACTCCTCCAGCCAATATATATGTGTCTGTTCTGGCATCGTCTGGACCTTTGTGGGCATGAACTGCTCTTTGTGTCTGCTGCAAGTTTTTTTGTGTTTTATTTGCATATCATGTACATATCTTTCTGTTGCATATTGCTGTATATCATTGTTCCCATCACATGTTGCATAAGGTGTTATAGTGTTAGTTCTTTCAGGTAGGTTTTGGTTTGAAGTGATGTCTCAGCAAAAAAAACAAAAAAAAAACATACTTGGACATTATAACGCTGCATTGCAAGGACGAGCACAAAGCCTGACAGAAAATCTCATTTAGATCATTGGGTCGTGGTCTAAATGAGACTTATTGTGCTCATATATGTGATGTATAATCGTTCCCCTGAGTAGAAGAATGACGTTTTATTAAATGTTTTTTTTTATTAAAGGTTTCCTGTTAAGCAGACTAAAGGTCAGATGTGATGATTTGGAAGCCATAAAGCTAATTGATTATGTCATTACTCCTTCAGAGTAAAGTGACAGGATTGGCATGATACTCTAAATGTAAAAAAAAATGTAATAAATAAAAAATAAAAAAACATATTTCTGGTATGCAAAATCGTAAGAAAAGTCCTGATAAAGAAAAATAATTTGTTTAGTGATTTAGACATATCCGTGACTTAGCATTTTACTTAACACAGTTGCTGCCGATACATATACAGAAAATGGTTGAATATTCAAGTGAATACTGCAAAACATACATGCTCTCCAGTGTCTGGTACACATGCAATAACTTACCACCTCAAATGCCCACAACCACACTGCACAGCCACAATCTCCCTGACTCTGGTTAAACGCTTGCTCACTGCTGCCCTGGCTTTTACTTAAGTGATTGAGTATTTACATGTAATTTATGTTTACACTATACCATCAAGTTCCACAGAAGGACGATAACAGCTCACAGCTGCAGCTGCTGTTTATGTTTGTGTTTGTGTTTATGTGTGTGACTTGAAATGCAGAAAGAGAAGGTTGGAGACACAAAAAAAAAAAAATAGAGATAAGAGGAAGACGGAGAGACAGAAACACAGGCGGATTGGCTGATAGCAATCTGGCATATAGGCTACAAGGAGATATAGTAAACGACAGGAAAATAAATGATAGCAGAGAGCACAGAGTGAATGAGCGTTGAGGGAGAGGGGCTGCAGACAGCAGTCGGAGCGGGTGTGAATGGTCTCCCTGTTATCCCCCACACAGACAGCCATACAGCAGCCGTGTGAGCAGGTGCTAACCCCAGCACACAGCAACCGCGGGGAACAACAGGTGCAGCCACTGTTTCCTTCAGCCTCCCTTTGGAAGGCAGTCTTAACACCCGCCCAGCCCAAACATACAGCAATAGCAGGGGCCTCCTATCACCAAAACACTCACACTCCATACCAGGTAATAAGTAGCAAGCATGGGGGAACCGAATGAATAGTTCAATCTACATGTACCAAAAAAAAAAAAAAGCATGCCAGGCTTGAGTAATTCAATTATAAAATTAATTATGCCGCAAACAAAGTTGGAAGCACTTGAAGCAATAAGGCAGATCTGGCTGCAGGTAAAAGCAATCTAAAGAAAGCCTCAGGGTAAGACAACTGCCCACAGGGACATTTAATGAGCTCTATTGATCACATAGGACCCTATTCAATCACACATGCTAAGCTGCAAACAGGGCATCTCAAGCACGCGGGAAAAAAAAAAAATTAGATTGGATTGCAGCATAATACAGCTACCCACAAAGAGGCTAAATCAGCAGCAGATTAGTGTGTCGGGGGTTGCTAAGGAGCACGTTTCTTGAAATGTGTAGAATGAGTCTGAGATGGTCTGTTTGTGTCTTTGTCTGTGTGAGTGAGTGAAATGAAACAGACAGAAGATTTTGGAAGGAGAGAGAGATGTTACCTAACAGCTTCTCTGTTCCTATCACCAAGAGAATATGTCAAGCAATGGGCGACAAATTGCCTCTCGTTACTTCTGGTACACAGAGAGGAACATTGACTGACTCAAACACTCACACTGGTTTTAACACTGCTGTGCTCTGAGGTGCCATTAAATCTGTACTTTCCTATTTCTATTTCTGACAAATGGTTTTCTTTTTTTACCAAACCTGGGCTGATGTTAAGTCCCGAACACTTTAGGAGCCACGAAAACATTCTTTCAAAAAAACATAACAGTATGATTCTGTTTAGTTTTTGTCGTTCATTTCATCCTACACTCACTATAGGTTCCTTGTTCTTATGAAGGAATGTCAATGTATACTTTATATGTATGTTTAGATGAACTTGAAAAACGTGCTCTATCAGCTCCCATCTGTCCTCAATGTAACCACCTCTCTCAGGCTTACAAAGTAGACTGGATTATCTGATTAATCTGATCATGTAAAAATAAAGCATAGGCGTGCCTATGTATCCAGAGAATTTATAGTAAGGAATGCTTATTTTTTTTCTCAAACGCTGCCAGATACAGTATCTTTTGAGCTTCCAGTTTCACACAGAGCACAGTGTTGATCTGGTAGTAGGGTTTGGTGGGATTCCTTAGAACAAAATCAACACTTGAAAAGAGCATTGAAGTCGGTAGACCTCAGGGGCAATACGATCAGAAGGACCTAGCTGTGGCAGGCATCTGCTGGGCGACCTATTCTAGTGGGGTCCTAGGAGTGTGGACCTCAGGGACTCATTCTGCAGGATTAAGAGGCCAGAGGGTCAGAAGTCACACAGGCATACTTTCTTTACTTGTCAGAAACTAGATCTTATCCTCAGACTTTAGTATTTAAAATAAACTCCCTTATGCAAAACATTCTCTGCGATGGTGTGAGAGGCTTTTTGGGCAAATCCTTCCAGATGTTAGAAAAGGGAAAGGAGGAAGATAATGGGTACCACACAAGCAGTGGATCTTTACCTACATGGCTAACTCTGCTATAAACTTTCCATGGTACTATAAAGTGTACACTGTGCATGATAAATGGTGTTCATGGTAGATGTGCTGCAGTTGTTTTCAAAGTAGAAATCCCTCATATACTTTACAGCAGCCATGTATCATCACTTTTATGCCTTCACACAGTCTTCACAGATTCCCCGAGGTGCAGCCTCTTCTTTAAGCATCCCTGTGCACTTTGTGTGGTCTCTGCAGCACATGCTATCCCACACTAACATGTGTGTTGGGTCTGCAGTGTATCCACTCTATCACCTTAACAACTCCCCCAATACTCCTGATCATGCAGCGGTCAGGTAGATAATAGCGCGTGCATGGTCTGTTCATGGGGGAACGTTTAGGAGGCACATATTCATATTTTCATGTGTGTGTGTGTTGTAGTGTACCGTATGTGAAGGTCATAAGAAGTTAGTTTCTCTCTCTGAAATGAACCCATCTCTTTGCATGCAGCTGCTCCTCCGATTTAACTGCCTGGCAATTTGGTTGTGAGTGACATCACAGCTGTTTCAGCTTAGAAAAGATAGATGTCGTCTAATCTTTTACCTTCTGTGCTCTCGTTTACATCACAAAATTGCAAAGTGTGAAAATGACGATCCACTTCACACGTTCACTGAAGCACTCACACGCACACACACACACACATCTACGTGCACACACAAACCAAAATAAGCAAATAACCAAGTAACCTTTTCTCAAATGCCACTGCCGGGGCACTTGACTTTTTACATCTTTGCACAAAATGAATGGAGGTATATATATTTTTTGGAACCATCATCTATTTTTTTTTGTCCAACAAATTCAGCGGGCACCTAATCCAAAGACAAGCTTTAGTTATGGCAGCTTAACCAGAGGGATTTAGAAGACTTTTTTTTTTATTAGGAGATAAAGTCACATCTGAGTCTTTTGTCTCCCGGCTACTCAAGATCTTTTTGTAGCCTAATGAAGCTTTGTTGTGGTTAATCTTTCTCTCGCCTTCATCCTCCACACCCATCGCTTCTTTACACAAACATAACTTTTCTCATTTAATTATGGCTTTTCATCTGGGGCCTAGTCACAACTGACAGGAGAGGAGCAAAGCATAGCAGAAACACAATTATACCTGCGAGGAGGAGAGAAGGCTCCCAGGGGCGTTGTCGTCTCCACGTATATAGGTGTGTAGGTGTGTTTCTGTGTGTGCAGGCATCCGTGCGTGTGTGCACATGTCAATCCACAAGCAGGTTCTTTGGCATTTTGATATCTGTTGTGTATGGACCACCTATTGTGAGCTGTGATCCTCTTAGCGGGCTTCTGCCAAAAGAGCTATATTTACCCTTACTGGTGATCACAGCACACAGAGAACAGCATGTCGAGAATAGGAGCTACCTTTCAGTCTGCGCCGCCTTCTGCGTAAGAGAAGCCACTAACAGAGTATGAGATATATGATAATGGCTGCCACGTTGAAACATTAGCACAGCCTATTTAGCATAGTCTTTGTTGAAGTGGAAAATGAAAGGCGAGATGTTGGGCTGTGGTCAGTGAAACAAATAAGTCAAACAAGACAACAAAAGGGTTGATATTATTAGTTGGGGTATCATTTTTTAGAACAATAAAATGATTATTATATCTTAAGATGAAAAAAAATATGTTTTCTCCTTAGAGACAGATGTCATGGACTACCTTGTATAGTACACAGTGCGGCATTAACACCGCATGCGTGTGACAAAACAATAGTAATTGCATGGAAACAGGTCCATAGATTAAAAAGACATTGTTACTGTTATGTTATTAGGCTGCATCTTCATTGCCGTTGTATGTGGCTTGTGTGTGTGTGTGTGTGTTCAACTCTGTGCTCATAGTGTGTGTTTGAGTGTGTGCACTGCATACTTATGTGCTCGCCTCTAGCTCAGAGCTGTGCAGTGAATGTATATGTGCTTACTGCAGTCAAACTCTAGTTAGTAACGTTTGCCCTTGCTGCAGCTTTGTACAGCACCGTAAACGTGTGTTCGTGTGTGTGTGTGTGTGTGTGTGCGTGTGTGTGTGTGTGCGTGCGTGTTTCTCTCAGTGCAGCACCAGACGTATACACATTACTTGTTTTGCAACCCAGATTTTGTTATTTGTGATTGTGTGATTGCCTTGTAACTACATTTCTGAGCTTTGTGTTTATCACACACATCCATTATCCATAAGCTGATAACTCACTGCATCCAAAGACTACTGTGTGTCTGTCACTAGCAGCAATTTGGCTTTAAGGCAGAAGGCCTGATTGGAGAAGTCTGAGGGGAGATGCTGTCTCTGGCTAAACTCCAGCTCTGTCCATCCTATTTTAATTACCTATGGCACCAACCCAGGGGAATATCTCTCTCCCTTTCTGCCTCGTTTCCTCCTATCTTTTCCTTCATCTCCCTTCACATCTCACTCTCTCTCTCTCTCTCTCTCTCCCTCTGCTACCATCTTTTCTTTTCATCTCCACTTTTCATCACTTTTTTACTATCGTTATTTCTCTCTTCTCTTCTCTCCCTTTTTTCTCTTTCATCCATGCATACACATAATCTAATAGGTCACAAAGACGTATGCAGAGGTAACTTTTAGCCTGTAGATTGAATAGTATTTTAGGATATTTAATAGCAAAAGACAGATTCCCTTAACTCTGATTAGACCTGCTCTGAGGAGCAGCCACTTGAGGGAGTATCGCCTCCACCTCGCTAAGATAAAGACTTGACACAGTGATTCCACTGAAGAGAGCGTGATTGTGTGTGTGTGTGTGTGTGTGTGTTTGTATATAAGTACATGTGAATAGGTTTGCGATTCTAAATACATATTTGAGTGTTGTTTCCACTTGTGTCTTGCAGTTTTTCACAATTGTTTACACACTCAAATTGCAACAGTTACAGTTACTGAAACCTGAAACTCATTTATCAAATCCCTAAACTATGCATAAATTCTGCTTTACATCCAGTTTTCAATTCTAAATCACACTTTTTGCAAAATACTACATACCATTCTCTACATTAGGCACAACAAAGTCAATTAAAACCAATTGGCAACACCCACCCACACCCACACCCACTCACGGGTGTAAACATTATTTGCTCATCTGTTCACTTCAAAATTTGTATGTTATCATCTTGTATCTATGGTTTGCTGCAAGACCAATTGCCTTCCAGGGACAAATAAATTTGAAGTTGAAGTGGAAGAAATCGGAGCATCAGCACTATAAAAAAATATTCTTTCCTAGCTTTTTAGCCAGGAAGAACATCACTTGTGAAATACAGTAGAAGAGGTGCTGTGGTCAGACCAGAATAGGAGACAGAATAGAGCCTAATTCCCTTTTCTCACATTTTTTTGTCTTTTGTTATTAAATGAACCACTTTATTTTATTTTATTTTTACAGAAAACCCTTTATCTTACTAAATCCAAGCTTCTGGTGGTTGATGTCGGAAAATTAAAGAGTGGTACAATCAGAACTTCTACCACCAAGTTATCTGGAATCGCAATATACTCATGGTCAGGTTTCTTTCACAGTGTTATTTTTGTGAATGCCCTTTCCATTTTCACTGACAATCTGTTTTAAGTTCGTTAATGAAGCTTGATTGCTTGTAGGGTGGAATACTGGAGTGTGAAGGTGACCCACTTCTCCTAGTTTAGCCCGTCCCTGTGTTTCTACCCTCAGGCCACCTTGCTTTATTCAGGGCTTTAACCTGCATACTGTCTTCAAGGAGGAGGCGTCTTACAAATGGGGAGAGGCTGGGAAGGATTCTTTTTCTGCAGAATATTTATTTTGATATATCATGTATATTTTGAATGTGAAGTCTCAGAGCTTGTTTCAACCTATGTTTGGTACAAAAGTTTGGTAAGTGATCTTAACATGTTGTTATTTTTGTCAAATATGAAATCTGTTTATCTTGTGTCCATTAAAATTGTTTTTGTTTTTGTTTTTGATTGCGGTGACATAAACACAGAATAAGAATTATACAGTTAGCTTATTCAGGCTGATAGACTCAGCTGGAAAATCAATGAAAAAATACATTTTCTAAGGGAATGTGTACTACATACATTGTTATATTTCCTAAATATTTGCATTTTTATCTATTGATTTCAAATGAGCTGCCTTGCCAATGTGTGGATAATGTGACAAAATGCTTCCAATTCCCCCATCCCCCTCCTTGCTGAGAGAGTGGGTACCCCTACCTTCTTATATCCATGTCCATGTACATGAATGTACATGTATTTGGGTTAATGCTTTAAATATATGCATCTGTGCATGTGTGTGTGCAGGTGTGTATGCTTGTAGGTATGTGTGCATGTGATATGGTATGTGTTATGGGTGAATCCGCTCCTCCCCTTTGCTTTTACATCTACTGCAATAGAACATCTCTGCCTTGCTTTGCTATTGGTTGCTACGGTAACAAAGGCACAGAGTGGAGTGGCTGCGGCAGCTAAACAGAGAGCAGGAAACAGAGGGAAAGACAGAAAGAGAGAAACGGAAAGATTTTGCATGTAGACCTAAACACAACGATTGATTTAACACAATGCATCAGAAAACACAATTCAATGAAATGTCAATGCCACGGAGAGATGTGTTTATACTTCACTCCTCCAGTGGCTGTCACACACATGAACACATAACAGAGGATTAATTAATGGTGGTGTAGTTGGGCGCAGCACAGGTCATGGCTTGAGCATCTCAACAACAATTTCTCGCAACATCAGTGGGTATGCTGCCTTAAGAAGGACGGCTAAGGCCTTTAGTCCTTATGTCTCAGTGTTTTCCCAGGTTTGGTAAATGCTCCTCTGTGTTTAAAGGAATGGTGTTCTTTATTCTGTCTCTGTTTAGCAGGATGAAAGTGCATTGATCTTGTTCAGTAGATATAGCTGTAGCGCTACACTTAAGGCCACTGAGGCATTTTAAGGTAGGATCTTGGGGAAGCATTAACTAGATAATCATTAAATACGTATCCTTCACCTTCGCCTTAAAAATTCCCAGCATGCTGCTTGCCTCGTGTCATTCCAGTCAGATCAGTTATGGCAGGTAAACAAGTGTTCTCTGGAGAGAAAGACTTTATGAAATGGAGCTGTGTCCCAGCTGATGAGGACAAAACATATGGACAAAGTGATAAGAGGTGAAAGCAGGTAATTATGCATCTCCAGATGACCTGCTGATTGGTTAATGATGTCAGGTGATTTGCTAATGGGTTGCCTGATGAGGCTAGATTACACTGTGTTGCTGTCACCATCATTACATGCGTGTCATTGTCACACCGTTTAATCCTATCACACCAACATGATCTGACACAAATCACATAACACCCTTTCTTCTTTCCAGTTGCTCGGCTCACATCCTTTGATTTTCTTATACTCATTCTGTCACCAGCAACCTGTTTTTTATAGCTTGATGAGCTGGAAGTAGTATTTCTCTTTCCTCTTTTTGTCTTTTTCTCAGTGCATCTCTATCTTTTACCCTTCAGCTCTTTCTTCGTCTCTTTGGTGCAGCAGGGAAAGATCTGAGCAGAATCAGAAAACACAGCCTCCAACATCTTTTTATAGTCTTGAACGTTAAAATACTGCCTTTGTCATGGTGCTGGCCAGCAACTCTCTCTCTCTCTAGTATGCTGGCCTTGGCCCAGATCTGATGGTTTATCTTATGGATCAATAACCTTGATCAATGCACACTCTAATGAGGAGGCTTTATCAATGATTGGCCGCAGGGCAGGGTTGTGCTATGTTGCATGGACAGCTGCTGCTAGAAAGTGTGTGTGTAAGGGAGAAGAAGAGAGGGCGAGGAAGGAAAGAGGGATGCCCAACATTAATGTGACAAAGCTAGTCCATAACATTAGATGTCTAACATCTCTGGAACACATTTAATTTAATTTTAATTCCGACCATCCATTCTTTCAACCCATTCAAAGCAACTGAATTGAATTTTGGGTTTAAGCATCAAATTTGGATCCCCCTCGTGAAATGGCTGTAATGAAATGGCTGTAATGAAATGGTGATGACCCTAAACCACACTCAATCAGTTCTAGTCCAGGGAATCCCAATAGAGAGTCAGATGAAACACCTCCCCTCAGGCCTCCTCCAATGCATCTGATGAGGAAAAGGCTTAGAGATGTCAAACCTGCAATCTCAGGCATGGAATTTTATTTGAAGAGGCCCCTGGAGTATATGTGGCAGCCCACATTGCCTCACTGATGTCTTCAAACAGCCTGTCAATCAAGTCCATGAAGTGTTTGCAGCAGAGGTTGTTTGTGTGTGTGTGTGTGTGTGTGTGTGTGTGTGTGTGTGTGTGTGTGTGTGTGTGCTTCAAATAGCGGTTGTCATCATCACCTTAGCAACTAACATCTCACTACCTGGTGTTCTATCTCTGAAAAAAGTCGTAGGGTTTTTATCAGGGAACAGATAAGCTGAAGGGAGGGTGATGGAAGGAGAGAGATGGAGGATGAAAAGAAATATGGAAACATGGCATTCAGGTTGATTTGATGGGAACAGCATTCACATCTTTTCTTCCATTTCTAATCTCCTGTTTCATTTTGTGTTTCATCAAACTCAACATTTTCCAGGATTATATCCAGGATCGTAGCAACCAGGGACAGAAAACCAAGTACTCCGCCCTTTTTTTTCTCATTTTTTTTCCCCTCTCTTTATATGTCCTCTTCCCATTCAAAGCATTCTCACAGGCATTTTGAGTAAATGCATAAGCTTCTATATTAAAACATGTGCTTGATGCTGCGGCTGTCGCAATTTATATCTGGTAGTAACTTATGTGCAGCAGTGTTATTCCACTAGGATGGCATTGGTTTGATTTATGACAAAATACTTGCAAAAGTAATAACATTCCCATCATCCTCAGCAAGAAGAAAATGTTAGCCTGTTAACACGCTAAACTAAGATGAAGGACTTGGTAAACATTATACCTGCTTAACATCAGTATGTTAGCATGTATAGCAGATATGGTATTTCTGTAATAATCCATTCCTTTAAATCACACTACAGTGGCTGTATATGTTTAGCCTTGTTTTGTATATGTGTTTGTGTGTGTGTGTTTGTCCACACATATCCTAAACAGTATTGTCGCTTCTTAACTTTTTAAAGACCAAATTCAGTCCGTCCCCATTTCATTGTCCATGATTTAGGACACTCTTGACATTTTAACCTTTAAAAGACATTGTCCAGCTTGCCCCAGTTTTCCCTCTGATATATAAAGACCTGGTCCTCTTTTTTGTTGCTAATCACCTATAATATAGCCTCCATATGTTCCTATAGGAATACAATTAGTGAAAGGAACATTACCACCCAAAGTGGCTTAGTAATCCTGTGAATGTTTTGTCTCTTGGTGTGTTTTATGACTGTGAGAGTCCAATTCAGACTGTTTGACAATGGAGTGACATTTTTGACAATAGATCCCCATTACACCGCAAAGCAGACAATAGAAACACATTAGCACCCTGCTGAAACCAGGTTGGTGGCAGCAGTAGTCACCCTACTGCACTTCTGACCCTGTCCTCACACACACACACACACACACACACACACACACATCATACACACACAGACCTGTTGGTCAATGCTATGCTGAGAAATCAGTCAAAATGTCAACACACACACACACAAACGTATACAGTACACAACAATGAAATTTTTTCTCACTCCTCTTTCTTTGTTAACAGTGCATGTGTTCTGCTGCCATGGCGACCATAGCTCCTCCTCTCACATTTCTTCTCCTGCTGCTTCAACTGGCTGACGGCTCATTCCCAGAGGAACCCAGTCCACTCAGCTACGTCCCTGTAGAGGGTATGTGTCCTTCCCTCTGCTCTGCGTGTGTGTGTGTGTGTGTGTGTGTGTGTGTGCGTGTGTTGTATGTGCAGCATTGATGAATGGCTCCATGGTGGATGTGGAAATCAGGGGTCAAGGGTCACCCCATCTCTCGATGGCAGCATAGTAGAAAAGGAAAACAATTATGAACAAAGAAAGAGAGAAAGAGATGGGGAGAGATACAGAAAAAGAAAGATAGAAACAGATAGATGTTGAGGGATGTGGGAAGATGAAAAAGTAGAAGACAATTGGATCGGATGTGGCGATACAGATGACAAGAGAGGAGGCTGAGAGTGGAAGAGAGATGGTAAGGAGACAGGTGGAGGTGGGTTGCTACGTCCTGTCTCCCTTCCCTGCAGTCAAGGACAATGAGATTTTTTCTCAGTCTGACTCCTGATGATGAGGGCTCCCAGTGGAGACTGTTGTCCTCCTCTTCTAAACTTTCTCATAGTGTCTTACAGCCACTTTCTTTCTGCACCTCATCTGTACTCTCTCATTTATCTGAAATGTAGGGAGGAGATGGCCTTTTCACACTACAATAACAACAATCATCACTGGCAGTTTTTTTCTCATTATAGAGATTCATGCATCAACAGCAGCAAAAACACTAAGAGGATAAAACTGTTTTAGTGCACTGTACGTGTTAAAAAAAAATGTCTACTGTCCGATATCTTTGTTTTCTGGAATAAAAGCATCAGCAATGAGTGAAGACACTATAAAAGTGAAGGTTAGGGAAGCTGCTTTATGGCCTGAGTTCTTTGGGTAAATATAGATGGGAAAAGTACTCTCTTTGTCTTCAACTGTCAAAGCATCCTTGTGCAACGCACTTCATTTCTAGCTTGTTTTAGTAAAAATGTCACTTTCTGTGTGTGTGTGTGTGTGTGTGTGTGTGTGTGTGTGTGTTCATGTCAGTGGTGAGGAGGTATCCAGTATTCTTGGGCAGGGCTCATCGTTCCGCTCAGAGACAGGAGCTGCACATCCAGACGGTCCTCCAAGTTAACCGCACACTCTACATAGGAGCCAGGTAACCAACGGCAACAGCCTCCAACTGTGTGTTACTGACGTGTTCGCATTAATATCCTTTTGCTTTCATTTGATGCCACAGCTTCCATCTGCTGTCACTCTGTGGAGGACATTTTCAGTTTGTTGTAGTGAGGATGTATTAAAACAATAAGTGCT
This sequence comes from Pampus argenteus, assembly GCA_036937835.1. Taxonomy (NCBI): domain Eukaryota; kingdom Metazoa; phylum Chordata; class Actinopteri; order Scombriformes; family Stromateidae; genus Pampus; species Pampus argenteus. The sequence goes on from CM072875.1 coordinate 10,747,542, forward strand.
GCCTTACATGAGTGGTGGTAGGTTAATAAACTAAAATATTTACGTTTTTCACTTTCATAGTTTATATCAAAACCTTTGCACGATCTTTCATACATCTGCTATATAACACATTGCAAACACAAGGCTCATATAAAACCCCCAATAACTATAACCTTGTAACATATAATAATACTGCCCCCATGTGAGGAGAGAAGCACGCAGACCCAGACTACTGTGCCTCGCACTGCTCTGGGCTGAAATAAAGTCTAATAAACGTACCACATGACGACCACAAATAAATAATATAATCTGCCTCATGAAAATGAAACAAGCAGCTTTTAAATGCAAACACAGTTTTTATGTGATGGATTTGACCAGAACAGATTTGTGTCACAAAAACACAAACAGGTGGCAGTCTACCAGAAGCGGTGTGACGGTAACAACAACAACAACAACAACAACAACAACAACATCCAACCATAGATGAAGCAGGCAACTGTTTATTGTGTACATTAACACCATTTAACACGTGCACCCCATTTGATGTGTTTTTGTGTTTTGTAGAGATGACTTGTACAGAGTGGAGCTGGATAACATGGCAGGTGATGAGATGTTCTATAGCAAGGTAAGACTCATTTTTATAATGCTTATAAATCAAACACATACTAATAATAATTGATAATGTACATGTACACACATAGTACACATCTGGTAAGTTCTGACTGTGGTTGGCCCTTTTGACAGAAACGGACATGGGAATCCAACAAAAATGACATTCGAGTGTGCCGGATGAAGGGCAAACATGAGGTATTGTGTTTATATACAACACACTGAGATCTAACCTTTACATGCATCGGCACCATCTACACTATCACACGCATGGGCAGACGCAACAGCTGCCAGAGAAACCTGATTTCCTTCGGGTGCACCAGCATGCAGTATTTACACAAATTTGATCTTGTTGATACAGAATCAGCACATCACGTAATCATGTTATCTCAGTGAAACGTTACACCGGCCAAAAAGCTGTCCATGGACCTTGAAAGTCATTTCCTTGCGCACCTGCATTGTGCCAGTTTTCTTCATATATTGCATTCGTAGACCGTGGAAAATATGAGAAAGTGGAACAAGTATGCACGTATATATAAAGTGATAGTTGACAGTGAGATATGGGGAATGTGATCAAATATACAAAAGACAAAAGATTTGATGGGATGCCTGGTTGACAGGCTTCAACCTAAAACATAAGCTTTGTGGTATAAATGTAGCTGTGCCGCCGGCAATATCCAATCTGGATGGAACTGGTGGAAAAAGAAAAAGAAGCAACATTACAGAGGAAACTAAGCAGAGAGTGATACAGCCTCGGGGAGGAAACAATAATTGAAATCAGTTGAGGAAGCGAGGTATAGGTATGGCTGTGATGTGTTTAGGCACAGAGGAAAACAGGGGAAGAAGCACATAAACAAAACACGGGTAGAGAATCCCTCAAAGAGCATTGATGAAAAAAGAAAAGATGTGAAAAAAAAGGAAACTATGCAAGCAAAAAACTGTCAAATTATAAAGCTCAGGGTAACAAACATTATTGATGCTGCTGTGAGTCATCTGGCATACAGTAGTACAGTTATTAGATAAGTTATGATGGTGGTACAGACCTACAACATCTGTGTGTGAACCATCAATTAACTGAGGTTACAGTATCATAGTATCACAACAGGAAAAGCACAGGTGGAACTAATAACATTAACGATGACCCAATCCCATTTAAGTGTAGCATGTACTTTGTACTTCGTTGAAACTAACACCTGAATGAAATGCAGCCTTTATTAAAGTTGTTATTTGGGGAAATACACTGTTCACTTTCTTTATGAGTTAGATAGTAAACGTGTAACTGCAGCTAGCAGTCGGTTAGCTTAGCTCTACAGGAAATGGGGAAAGAGCAACGTGGCTCTGTCCAAAGGTAAAGTAACAAAATCTTCATACCACCATCTCTAAACCTCGCTATTTAACACGTCATATTCTGTTTGATCTGTACAGAAAATTGGGTGTAAAAACATAATTTCACAGTTTTGCAGGTGTTATACAGGTGTTTTATTGTGCCAGAGTATTTCTTGGCTGGCAGCATTGACTTCCTGGAGCCTCTGCTAGTTGACTTGCATCTGCTGTGAAACAAATAAGATATCATGTGTTAATTAGTGAGCTTTGAGGTGTGGGTAGGCAGATTTTAGCTAGCACGAAGCTAGCACAAAGCTAGCACAAAGCTAGCACAAAAGTATCCCCACTCCAGCTACATATTCATGCATATATGAATGTATGAATATGCTAACACAAGTAAGCGATTGTGTGTGTGTTTTCCAAAAATGTCAAACTAAAATAGTAATCACAATGTCACAATATGAACTTATTATTCACTTGTATATTATCAGAAAGAAAAAGTCACAGATTACTTTTGCTTACTGATTATAATTTGAACAAAATGTTTGCCAGAATCAATGCTAACACTAATTAGCCTCTGCAGTAAGAGCATGTTTTCTTTTGGTAAACAATGAAATGATATGGAAATCTAAACAATTTTACAAACTACATTTATGTCTCACTGGTTTTGTCACACCTGCAGTAAGCTAGTTAACAATGAACTGAAGCATAACTAAACATCAGTAAGAATCAACATTTAGCAAAACGATTGACTGACGTGAATTTAACCTTTGACAAACGAATCTTGAGCAGTGGTGAAATAAAATTATTGTACAGGTTTATTCCAGCCGAATCATCATTTCTGTCGACCAAAGGGCTAACCAGCCTCATCAAGCCTCCACTTTGAACAGCTATTATTGTTCCTCCAGATGGAGTGTGGTCAGCTGTGTTATTTCATCTGAGATTGTTTTAAGCTGCATTCTTCATACTTCACACAGTCTTTTTTACACTGACTGGTATTTTTGAGCTTAACTTTGGTCCAACACTTTTTTTTTTCCTGTTGCTTTGCACCCTCTCCTCTCACTTCATTGTTTATTTTTGTGTTTTTTCTACAGGGGGAGTGCCGTAATTTCATCAAGGTTCTGCTCAGCCAGCATGGTGGCCTGTTTGTCTGTGGAACAAACGCCTTCAACCCACTGTGTGCCAACTACACTGTTAGTAGACATCTATCTGTTAAGTGGTCATTCTCTGTGCATCTGCTTGTTTTCTTATTTGTTTTTCTTCCTGTTGCAGAGGGACACCCTAGAAATGGTGGGAGAGCCTGTCAGTGGGATGGCACGATGCCCATATGATCCACGGCATGCCAATGTGGCTTTATTTGCCGGTTAGTGTCTGGAGTTTGCACACCGAAGCTGAAACATTAGGTGTTTGGGGATTCTAGCAGACATCAGACTCAGTTTTCAGCTCCAGACATTGAAATGTCTGTGCCCTTGTGTTTACCTTCACAAATGATTTATAGCCAGACCTGCAAGCTGCATTGCTTGTTTGGTTTTAATCTTCCTGACCTTGTGCTATCTCTCCATCTGTACCTTCCCTTTCTTCTTTTCCTACTTAATCTCCTCCTCTCTCACTCTCAGATGGAAGTCTCTTTACCGGTACTGTGACAGACTTCCTGGCCATCGATGCAGTAATCTATCGTAGCCTCAGCGACAGCCCCGCCCTCCGCACAGTCAAACACGACTCCAAATGGTTCAGAGGTACTTTTAGAAAGAGACCGTCCAGAGCCAGACAACGTCAATAGACAATCAGGAAGTAAATCATAGAAACCATCACTGTTATCTTCAATAGTTTACTGAAAGAAAATATGAGTGACTCATAGTTGAAATAAGATATTTTTAGGGACTAAATATAAACTTTATTCTGGGAAAACCAGACATGATTAGATGTAATAGATTTATTAGAAGTGGAACACGCCCAGTTGGACTTGGACAGATTCAGGGTTGCAGACTCAGTTGAGCTGATTCTCTGTGGAGGAAAAACAAGCCAGAGCAGCAGATCAAAGCCTGAACAGTGTTGGATAAATAATTTGTATCCTCTTGTCCATGATGATAATATAAACAGGACATGAATATTCACTGAGTGAGTCAATGGATGGCAACAGTCCACGTTGATGTGACTGTTATTACAGCACCATGTCAGGGACTGTGGAGTGTTACATTTGGTCCCATGGTGCAGCATCACTAGTGTTTTGTAATGTGATTGTGTGTCTGCGTGTGAATGTGTGTGTGTGTTTGTCTAACAGCGTTTTTCTGATATTGTTTTCAGAGCCCTACTTTGTGAGTGCAATGGAGTGGGGACCTCATATTTATTTCTTCTTCAGAGAGATGGCCATGGAGTTTCATCATCTAGAGAAGGTTTCTTGCTGTCTTTTTTTTTTTCTGCGTTCTTTTGCTATATTATATCGCTCTCTTTTACTATACTTTGCTCCCGCTATTCCAGGTGATGGTGTCCCGTGTGGCTCGTGTGTGCAAGGCAGACCTGGGTGGCTCTCAGCGTGTCCTCGAGAAACAGTGGACCACATTTCTGAAGGCTCGGCTCAACTGCTCTGTCCCCGGAGACTCACATTTCTATTTCAACCTCTTACATGCCACAAGTAACATCATCCACATGCAAGGACGAGACGTCATCCTGGGTCTTTTCTCCACACCACCAAACAGGTGCAAAGACGCACACGATGTGCACATGAACAAGCTTAAACATTGTTTGGTTTTTTTTCTCATCACCTTTCTTTCCTGTCTCTGGTAGCATCCCTGGCTCTGCAGTGTGTGTGTTTGACATGCAGCAGCTTGCTCATGTCTTCGAAGGCCGGTTTAAAGAGCAGAAATCCCCAGAGTCTATTTGGACTCCTGTCCCGGATGAAGCGGTGCCTAGACCGAGGTATTAATATGTTATACAAAGTGTATGTGGACAGAACTTTGGCAGAATACTGCAGTGCTGCTATCCTGAACATCTGTCTCACGTATACTGTACTCTACTTACTCCCTTGATATAAGCTCCAACTGTCAATCACACAGCAACTTCACTCCTATTCTGCAAATATTTTAATGCAGCCTGGAATCTTATATCTCCTTCTTATATCTATCCTCTTTGCTTCCTTATTCTTTCTTTTAATCAACCCATGTACCCTTTCTCTGTTTCTTTCTCGGTCTCCTCGGTCTGCAGACCAGGTGGATGTGCCGTCCAGGGATCCAGATTTAGCTCCTCGACCACGCTGCCGGATGAGGTGCTGAACTTTGTGAAGACCCACCCACTGATGGACGAGACGGTTCCACTGCTGGGGCACAGACCCTGGGTCGTCAAGACTATGGGACGGTACGTGAGTTTACATTTAGAAAATATATTTTATTAATCTACATTGAGTCAGTGTGTTTTTCTTTGGTTATATATCTACATATATGTTTATGTAGGTACCAGTTGACATCCATGGTGGTGGATACAGAAGCTGGTCCCCATAAGAACCGCACAGTCTTGTTCCTGGGTTCGACCCGAGGGACCATCCTCAAGTTCCTAATGGTTCCCAGTGGAGACTCTGCCTCCCACAGCAGTGTGTTCCTGGAAGAGGTGGAGGGATTCAACCCAGAGAAGTAAGAAGGATTAAAGAGCTTTTTGCCCTTAATCTCCAATAGATTATAACTCTTGGTCTTTGTCTTTTCTTATGCTTCCTTATTTTAAGTAGTATGAATAACAAAAAAAAACAAAAAACTTAAACTTAATGATTTTTATTTATTTATTTATTTCTCTCAATCTTCCTCCCACTTCACTGGGTTTTAGTCAGTTTACAGCAGATAAATAAAAGGAAAATAGTGACGTTGGCGCAATCCACTGACATTTAACTAAAACCTACTACTCGCCACACAGCTTTGGCTCTGAGCAGTGTCCGTTGTGACCATTTGTATGATGGTCACAAATTTATTTGACACCATACCTCAGCCTGCTTCTTTCCCTCTCTGTCTCACTTACTCCAGGTGCGGAGAGGACTCTCCTCAGGCTCGTCAACTCGTGTCTCTATCGTTAGACCGGATGAGCCACACTCTGCTGCTGGCCTTCTCTTCCTGTCTGGTCCGTGTGCCCACATCTCGCTGCCACCTACACTCCCGCTGTATGAAGTAAGTAGTGCTTTTGCCTTTCTTCTTCTCTGCTTCTGCATTTCTCTTTCCCTCATTGCTTCTTTGGCTGATTACAATTCTGCTGTCAATCCGCAGATAGATGACAGTTTTGTTTGTCGAACTACAGCTAGTTTATTTGCTTTAATATTTATTTTGGGAGCATTTGTTTTCCTGGGAGATACTATTTAGCTTGATACAGACATCACAATCGTCTTCATCTGACTTTATATTAAAAGAGATTATTCATTATGAATACCAAGAAGGCATTTGTTTATTACTGCGCACGTGGGGAAGATCTTTTCAACCTGATTCCCACAACAGCCATATATCACACTTGGATATTGGAAACTGCAAACAACTTGGTTACAGTATGTGTGACTACTGTGTACCAATATGAATACCAGATTAGTGTTATATTAAAAAGCATATAAATCTCTATTTTGACCTTTTAATCAATAAGGACACATTTTACATTTTAGGGTAATAATGGCCCACCATACTTTGTGTAGCCAGACAGTAAGCTTCCCAGAGAAAATTACAGTAATGTGGTCAGTATTCAGTATTTAGTATTCAGTATTGTGTGTGTGTGTGTGTGTGTGTGTGCAGGAGCTGTCTCGCCTCCAGGGACCCATACTGTGGCTGGACCAGAGGCAGCACTTGCTCCTTCCTGAGACCAGGCACACGGTGAGGGGAACACAAGTAAACACTAGCATGTGAACAGTTCACCTGCCAGTAAACTTAATTATATAAGCATAATCCCTGTTGACGTGTCCTGGCAAGATTGTCACAGTTATAAAATGCGATTCTGCTCCATTTGCACACAGTTGTGCCAATGATTCGACTCTGCTGAGGTTTCAGCAGCACAGGTTCCTTGTCTACTGCTCAGTCTGCTGTTTGTAGTCATTTCAATCAGAAATGAACGCTGTAAATGTTAATTGCCTGTTTTTATTCAGATCATTAAATAATCTTCATGAATATGTAAATGTTGATAATATCATTCATTTTATTGTAGTTTTGTAAAGTAATTCTGCCAGCTGAGACATCTGGGTGTTCTGTATGATTTATGCTATTACAGTAACTGCAGGCCTTTACCAAATAATGATGATTAGAATAATTTCAAATTATTGCGACTAATGGTATTAGTCACATAAAATACTTGAATTAGTGGTAAAGTTAAGTTTCTATTACCAGCTCCTGTCACCACCTGTATTGGCTAACCCTGACCTCTGACCTTCCTGAGGGCAGGCACACTAAAAGAGAAAATCAATAATGGCATCAATAGTGTATCCCATTACACTGGATGACAGATGAATATGTGCCATATCAATTCAATTGATTACTTTCAATAAATATCACCATTCACATACAATTTTCTATGCAACAGTGAGCATGTTCATATATTAAAACATATATTTTTTAAGCAGACAGGATTTACATTGATGGCTTATTTTCAATCAGACACAGTGTCATATTTTTCCTAGGTTTTACACTAGACTGCAGATATTCATCGCTTACACACCCCTAGAGCCTGTATATAGGGAATTTGCAGCACTCTCACATGTCCATATGGAAGAGATATGTGAAATATATCTAATGAGTGATCTCTCTGTGACTGCAGGCTCCCTTTTCAACAAGATGTGGAATATGGAAACACCACCTCCCATCTAGGAGACTGTGATGGTAGGTTGCGGCACTATGGCATGGATGCTGCTGGCTGTATGCTATGGACTGAGGGCAGTCTCCGCCTAGTGGCTCAATCCCTCATTACACCTATCTACTTGTCACTGAACATTTTGTTCTGAAAAAAAAAACACTGATGGTAACAAGTGAGAGCGAATTCATGACAATTTTTGTAATTGAGCACATTTTAATTATCCAAGGTGTGATGTGATTTAGCGTGATAGCTTGATCCATTCATCTTTGATAGTAGTAACTGGGTATTGTGTTGTGGTATCTTTGTCAGAGCTGAATCAGGTGGGAATGAGATTTTGGTTTCTGTCTCACTTCATACAGGTCAAAACACTCCCAGTGCCCCTAGTGACAGTTTAATTAAAGAGGATGTGAAAGAGGTGTAACTGCTGGTAGACAATACAAGGCTGCAGGTTGGGAAATGCAACATCCTCCTGAATATGAGGCTTTGTTCTCTGGTAGCTAAAAATCTGAGGGGGGAGTGAGCAAGAGTAGCCAGCGAGCAAGATGGAAATAGCGCAGCATAAAAACTGAATGTCACTTCTGTTGAAAAGCTCAGATGTCGCTGTAGCACTGCCTAAGAGGACCTCTTTGAACCTTGCTCTGAAATTTACAAACTCAGTGGAAAAACAGAAAAAGTCATCTCCGTTTCAAGAGACTCTTTCTAAAGTGTTCTTCCTGTTTTAGGACAGTTTCATAGTCGTTTGGTTTTATTAAAATTTCCAAAAGACAAAAAAGCACACAGCTGGTTCCAAGTTCTCATCACATCTCATTTGTATTAAACTACGATATATGAGCTTCCAGTTTTTATCCGACTCACAGAAACTGATAGCACTAGAAGTCAGTGGTGCCAGTCTGCAAACCTGACAGACTCAGAGTAGTCTGACTGCTGAAAGCACAGGAGAGGCCAAGCCAGAGACAGGCATGTGCTGCTGTGTCTGCAGATGAGAGTGATTAGAGCTGGGTGGAAACACTGAGGTAATGGTATGCTGCATGGAGAGACTCTCTGACCGGGCTGCAAAATGGAAAGTGTGAGGAGAGGAGAAGAGAGGAGAGGAGAAAAGGGGAGTCAGCTGCTGCGGTCTGAGCTGTGCTGATGACAAGTGCAGGTCTCTCTGAACCTGGAGCCTGTAGAGCCTCAAGGCCAGACTGGAGAGAAGCTCTTTTTAAACATAATCATGGCAGAACATAATTTTATAATGCTGAACATTAGGATCAGTGTTATTGCAGCTATTGATTTAGCATGATACATTATGTCTTGTGAGCAGAAAAGCACTAATAGAGGTAGCAGAATAGCGCAATATGAATTAATAAAAAAAAATTTAACTGCACCCTGTAGACAGACATTGACAGAGGATGTCCACTGCACTTTTCTACTCAATGTCGTTTTCATAATTATGTGCCCTAATCTTGACTGTAGGTATTCTGCAGCAGAGTCTGCTGATTGAACCGGAGAGTCTGGTCTCCCTTAACCTGCTGGTGGCGTCTGCAGTCTCGGCATTCACCATCGGGGCAGCACTCTCCGGCCTTGCCGTCTGCTGGATCATGGCCCATAAGCCCGCCAACCGCCGGCATGGAAACACCCCACAGTCCTCTATCCAGCGGCGTGAAAGAGGCCTGCTGAGTAATGGTGGTGGGATGGGAGGCTCAGTGCTAAGCGTGACACGGCAGGGAGGTGGGGAGCGCCCCTGCTCTCAAGGCGGAGAAACCCTGTTTGTCATGCCCAATGGCTGGGTAAAGTCAGGAGAGCTCGACCCCGGTTTCCTACCCACCCCAGAGCACACGCCCCAGCAGAAACGCAGAGGCCTACGACTGTCGGACTCCAACTCCGGGGGATGGGACACCAGCCAGACCTATCTTGGGGGAGGTTCTGTGGGTCTGGGGTCACCCTGTCGTATTCCCCCCTCTGTTTACCTGACCACCAGACTGTTTCAGCAGGGGGGAGGTGGGAGACACGGTGGTGATTGCCGCGGGAGTGACACACCACGCCAGCACTATGTCTGCTTGAGCAAGCAAGAAAAAGGAGGGAAGGGGACGCCCAAAGCCCCGCTCAGAAAGTCTGCAGGAGAATATGTATACCCCATGACACCCCAGGACTCGCCTGAGCGTCGGAGGGTGGTGTCAGCTCCCAGTGCGCCTATGGAATATGGTGAGCCACTGCCTTTGCGCTGGCCAGCCCAGGAAGGATACATCCTCAGCAGCCATGGCATGGTCCCCGTCCCCCTGCCTCCACCCTCCATGCCCGCTCCCAGTGGCCAAGCATATGTGTCCCAGCAACACACACCCGGGTTGAGCAGGGCTCTGCTGAGAGGGGCCCTGGAGCGAGGGGAGCTGGGAGAGTTGGTGGATCTGAGCCAGCTGATGTGTAAGAAGAACTGCAGTGACAGGACTCAGACTGGCCAGTGACTGAAAGGGCCGGGAGACTTTCCATGTCCAGAGCTGTCTGCTTTATTTACATAGATATCTATCCACTCTTACTTTGTCCATTCCCCTCTATTTTCTCTTTTCTTCTCACTACATCTTTATTTCATTGTCATTCAACACACACACACACACACTTTCACCCTGTGATGAGTCTCTCTTTCTGACTGGCTGCTGGGTCTGCCACTCATATCCTGGCTCACATTAATTGGTCAGATGGACCGAAGTTGTTGCTGTGTCTGCATTGCAGAGTTGCCTCTCTCCTGCTACTCCATGGCAGCAGGCAGAGGGAGGAGAGGGGGCGGAGAAAAAAGAAAGAGAGAAAGCAGAATGGGGGAGCAGAGAGGATGTGGACAAAGACAAAGATGGACATGACACATTTAGAGGCTGTCTTCCCTGTGCAGATTAACTGAGGCTGCAGAGCCAGTCAAACACTGCTATAGGAATGGGATGCTTTTTTCCCTCATGGATAACATTAACAAGACTGTCACCCATCTGTTCTCCACTATATTACCTGTTGGTCTGATTGCCAACTAGGTACTTGAAGGGAAACTGCAAATTCTTAACATGGTAAATAGATACCTTCCTGAATATCTGAAGCTGCAGGTGACAAAAACTGAGGTACTTTCTGACTGTCAAGAGAAATTTAATGTAAGAGGTGACACAAAGTTTCTTTTTACTTTCTCTACCTTCTCACTGCACATAAACAGTAGATGCATACACGTTATTGTACAGGTAACAATGGGTATTTAGTATTCCATGTGTATGGGTAGCCTGACTCGTGAGCCAAATGCCTCTAACCTGTCTCACTGAGATATGGGACCATAACTCACATCTTTGGAGAGCAGAGTGCAGCACTGAAATGTCAGCACTAGCTCTGCCAGCTGCATGCGCTCTGTAACGATGTTGCCGGCATCTCAGCCGTCCATCGTTTCTACGCCTGTGCCTCCATCGCTTCATCCCTTCCGCTCCATGTACTCTTTAATGACCAATAATTCTGGATAAGCGTGTCTGGAGAGATTGCACAAGAATGCTGGACTGACTGAACGATCAGAGTGGGAGAGGAAGGAAGGAAGGAAGGAAGAACGGAAGGAAGGAAGGAAGGAAGGAAGGAAGGAAGGAAGAAAGAAAGAAAGAAAGAAAGAAAGAAAGAAAGAAAGAAAGAAAGAAAGAAAGAAAGAAAGAAAGAAAGAAAGAAAGAAAGAAAGAAAGAAGTTTTAGGGAATATAAAGTAAATGCACTGCAATATATGCACACCTTGCCCTTCACTATTACCTTTTTCCACACGCACTGACACATTCATTAATGCTATTAATTATAGAACGCAGTCCGGTTTTATTAGGTAAAATTTCCCCATAAGCCCACAGTGGGTCAAGGTCCCACAGCTGTGATACAGAACAAAGTGACAGTTACAGTGGTGGTGATTGAAACCCGGGTTAACTACAAGCCAACAGGGGTAATAGAAATCTTCCCAGCAAGCAAATGGGACCATATATTCAGCCCATCAAAGTGTCCGATGCCATGAAATGGTCGGCATCTAGATCAACACAACATGGCTTGAGTGTGTCAGCGGGGAGATGGAAGTCATAAAAAGAGACATGATAAGAAAGACAAAAGCAAAAAAACAAGTAAAACTTGATGAAATGAGGTGCACCAACGACACCTCTGTTATAAATGACCAGACGACTTTATTTTCTCTCAGTAGTCGACAAATGAATGCTGGTTTGTGCTAACCCTGTAGTGAGCAGCGATATGTGGTTTATCTGTACATAGTAAACTTTAATTTAGATAAAATGATAATGTAAACAGTGACTCCAAAAAAACCATAGGTAAATGCTACCTATCTGGCATTAGCTTGCAAACAAAAAAAATAAAAATAAAACATGTATCATGTCATTATAACTATTAATGTATGAATATCTGATTTCATATATGTTTCATATCAACTTGCTCCAAAATTGAAATTACTAAGACACAAGTATCAAGTATGCAAGTGTCCTTTTTTTAAACATCTGTGTGCCAAAATCTACTGGTGAATGATTTACCGATGCCTGATTACTGAAGCAAAAAAAACAAAAACAAAAACAAAAAAACTGAGAGAAATTTGTTTTAAAGTGCCATTAAGACCATTTCAGTCAGTATTACTTCTATCTCATGTACTGTGCTGTTGACAAACTCAGTATCACTTATTGCAGTATACTTGTGATATGTATGCCTTTTGGCCTTACATGCTGAATGTTTTATTTTCACATTTAGATGTCGGCTTGTACTGTTGAAATCATTTTTTTCAGCTCCCTCTGTCTGTACAGATGCTACTGACTCTAAATGTTACCGGCAGTGTTTGAGGGTCTGCTTATAAACTGCTTTGACACATCATGCCATATGTTGTAAATATATAAAAATGAATACAGACACTTTGTCATGCTCTTTATGATTATACTGTAATGTATTCACACAATACCATGACATGAGCTGTGTTTATTCCAGAGTAGTTGATATGTAACAATAAGGATTTATAAGTAGTTCATAAGCAAACCTTCGACTAGACTGAAATGCTGTGAGGGAACACTGTGTATCTCATTTTGTGTCCTGACTTTGCATCTTGTTTTAAAGGCTAGTGATCGTCTGCTTGTCATTACCAACCAACTGCCATACTGGAGGATCTTGAAAATATTTGTCAGCATCCTGAGTGGACGAATGTATCTTGTTGTTTTTTTTTGTTTGTGCTCATCATACTGTGCGGTAATAAGGAAAAGCACAATAATTTTTCTTTTATTTTTTGCATTTTGAAAAGGAGCTGTACCATTTGTGAATAGTGTAAATAATCATCCTGAAGGTATAGTGTATCGGTTTGGTTTTTCCGGCGGGGGCGATGGGTGTCATTCATGCTCTCTTGAGACAGGACTACGTTTGAAGTGTGAGGGGGTTTTTTGGTTTTTTTTTCTTCGATGACAATGCTGTGAATAGGATGTATGTACAGTATTTACGTGACTTTGGCTGAATGTTGAGTTCAGCTTTTTCCTGTTAGAGTAGAAGATGCAGGCCTGATCTCAGCCAGAACTGAGCCTTCTCATTTGACTGATGCCTGCTGAGTTTTTGCAGTTGCTAAGATACTGCTGTTATAATAACCATCAATCTTTGGAGTACTGCTATTAAATGGCATTATATAATTGACTGCTAATGTTGTTGTGTGTGATACTGAATGTACCCATTGAAATAAATGCATATCATTATGCACATTCCTACGCATACACACACAAATACACATTATTACAAGTGCAGCTCTATTGTTTCACAGCAGTCTCAGTTATGAATATATCATAACTGCAGTTTATTTTCTTTAAATGAGACATATTTATCATCATGCTAGCAGAGCAAAGAGGAAGCACAATTTTTTTCAAGCTGTTATTTTCCACACCACAAGAGGGAGCTGGACACTGGCATTCAGTCATCTGGAACTTGATGCTGGGTTTACAAGGCATGAACTCACATAGGTGCCAATGCATTGACTGGACATTGTATGTCTGTGCAGCCCTGAGCTAGACACAGACTATTGTTTCGTTGAGGGGTCTGGTGCAGAGATGAGAATACCCCTTGTTCTCTCTCTGCTTTGATATAATTCTTTGAACATCACACTGAGAGCAATAAGGTCAACAAAAGGTTAGGAAAGGTTATAAAACAGGTATTTATATCCCAAAACACACACACACACACACACACACGCACACAGAAGCATGTGCATGTGTGCATTTGTGTACATAGTCTAAAACAGAAACATCCTTATAACAGATTAAGATTTCCCCACAAGACCTTGATGACTTCTGCAAGATAGATAGATGTAAGTAATAAAGTTCTGCTCTGACACTGATTAACAATGTCGGCCCACAAAAAGACATAATTAACAATACCTTTAATGTAATTAAAATACCTTTATTAACAAATAACAACACAAATAAGCAATTTGGAAGCTTACATTATGATTATACATAGCCTGCATAAAAAAAAATAGCATCATAAAAAAAACTGGTTAAAAAAAACCCCTCAAACAATAAAATCTGCAATCATAAGCCAGCTACTTATAGTAAGGAAAAAAAGAATGGCTAAAGATATTCTGCTATTTAGTATCTAAACGCTGGATTGTAAATGTCCTGTAATACACCACACCAGTGTGGGAAACTGCCCACAGACACAAACTGAGAAATAAACTAAATGCATGTTTAAAAATAGATGTTGTACCCCTTTATAATTGTAATCATTCTTATTTTGTGCAGTCTAAAAATTGCTCTCTTGCAAGACAAAGTTCATCCTTCTACTCCCACTGATTTCTGAATAAAACCGTTTCAACAGGAAATAATAGCTGATGGAATCCAAACAGCAGTTTGTGGAAGCAATCCATTCAGACACGAGGAAATTTATGTGTGCAGGTAAGTATGTAGACTGCCAGTTTGGTGGCGGGTTGTTAAAGTAGTTCACAAGAAAGCCAACGTGGACCGGTGTGTAGCAGACAATGAACACAATCATGTTTGCTGTTACTATGCCAATGATGCGTTTCATCTCCTCTGACTTTTCATCCGACTTTAACAGAATAAAGATGGTCTGACTGGAACAGAACACAGTGATCAACAGTGGAATGAGAAAGCCCAGCACTGTAAGAATGACAATAAATGATTCTTCAATTGGCTGGTCTTTACATCTTTCATAACACGTCCAGAGCTTCTCAGGGTAGTTTGTGTCTCGGAATACAGTACATAATGTTACCAGATTTCCCCAAATGACTAAACACACAACAAAAGCTGTCTCTTTCTTCCACCTCCACATTCTGAACTGCAGTGGGAACCTTATAGCCAGGTAGCGATGGACACTGATGGCTGCAGTGCTCATGATGCTGGCATACATGTTGATGAAATGCATGGATATAAGGAAAGTACACAAGAATGTCTTATTTAGGCAGAAGAAACAATCATAGATCCTAAAAGGAAGGAAGAGGATGAGGGTAGAATCAGCTATAACCAGGTTGAACATGTAGATATGGGTGTCTGTCCAGGATTGCCATTTGGCGATGAAGGCACGCAGAGCAGCAGCATTGACAAGGAACCCCAGGAGAAACACAGAACTGTAAGCCACGCCATCAAGGGTGTGCACTTTGCATGTACTGTTGGTAATGTTGGTGCACATACTTATCTGTAAGAAGTGGTTATGTGTCAGAATGAAACATTGTTAGTAGATTAGTAAAGAGAAAGGCATAGGTACTGATATACAACAGGTTCCACATATTACAGATTGCTCAGTTAAGGTTCAGTAGATCTCAGTGTGGTTAAATGTGTGGTTCTCATTCTGTAAGTCTGCCTTAAAATTCTCACGTGTCTGTGACGTGACTGAAACTGTTCAACTGTTTTCTTTCTGTGTGGTCTGAGAACAAATCTCCCTGCTAAAGGATAGGTTCGCATATCACATATGTGGACTGAAACTGTTTTTTGCTTCTTCCTGTGTGGTCTAACAGTGAGCAAATGTTGCCCCTAAAGGATGCGTGCAGATTTTTTCAGGTCTGTCTTAAAACAATAGTTTTGTATAGCCCATATGAACACTGAATCAGATTTAGCTCCTGTTCATACTGACCATTAGAATATCCCCCCTTTAAAAATACAACCTCATTTTGAACAAAAATGTACTTAAAAGTTTATCTGAAGCTGTCTGAGTTAGTAAACTAAAGTGGATATCTTCCACAGTTACTTTAGTCTTTAGAAAAAACGTCCCTCTCTTGACGGATGATATTTTCCTGTTCAGCTGCGATGGAAAGATGGTAACAAACAGAGGGAATCTGGCACTAAAAAGCCAGTCATTTTAAAAGCTATTAACTGATTTTAATCATTTGTCTTCGGATAAACTTACATTTTTAAGTTACATTACACTTTTAATGTCTGGTATGAACACACGTCTATGTGACCGAATGTATATGTATATGTATATGTACATATACAAAAATGCATCTCTGTGAATAAAGCTCCCAACTAAGGTATAGTTTCACATTCTGAACACGTAACATCTATCTAGTGTATCTATTCAGTATGGAGCATTCAGTTAAGAGTAATAAGAGTAGTAAGTAGTAGAGTAATAATTACAGCAACCAAAAACCTTTTCAATCTACAAAGCTACATGTGAGCGCTGTTTGAAGACAGACTTGAAAAAATGTGTGTTTGCTGTGTAATCTGTTGTGTGTGTGTGTGTGTGTCTTGCGTTTTTGTCTAAACCAGGAAATTGCCTTTTCAATTCATTATTTCCAATCACACAATGCAAGTCTCTGAATCTGAGTTGTTCTTTATGGTCCCCTAATTTGGTAACATAATGGTTAAAAACAGCACTGAAAAGCAGAAACAGTCAAAATGTAACAAGTCTCATATCTCAATAAAACACATCTGCCTGTATGCTGCAGTTAAAATCATTGGAAGACACTGATATTATTGATATTGACAAAAATCAATATCAACTTTGTGTCGTCACTCTAAAGGTAATCATTGAAAACCAAGACTTACCAAATTAGCTCTACTCACGATCATAATCATCAGTAGAGTGATTTTATCAGCTGCACCAGCATATCAGGGTAAAGGGGGTGGGGAGTCTTTCACCATTACTTCATTTCCTTGTCTGTCATGCAAACAATCTTACTACAATTCCTGTTTGACATTTTTGTTTAGTGCTGTTCTATGTACATTTCATAATGCAAAAAATCAGCCATCCTAGGTGACAATTTCCAGCAACGGGGCTGAGGAGGAAAACAAGGTCACTCTGAGATGGGGGTGAAAGCAGAAGGTCAATGGCTGGGGAAGGAAATACACAAACAAAATAAATCTTGTGCAATCTCCACTCTTCAACAGCTAGAGTGTAGAGAAAAACAGAGGAGACTAACACATTTCAACAAAACGAACATGACTTTAGAAATTAGAAATGACAACCAACCTTGAAGGGTTTTGCGTGGAAAATGTGTGCCAGTGTGTCAGCCTGGATTGAGAGAATGTTTGTCTCTCACATGAGTTTCCATTGTCATATATCAATTGACAAGCAAAATAAGTAATTTCTCTTGAGCTTGTCAACAACTGACAGTCACAATAGAAGAGCCACAGACCGGGTGTTGGGGGGCTTGGACACAGACCGGTCTGGCTTCCTCACACAAGCCAGATGCTGGACAATGATGATGCTTAACAGAATCTGTGTGTGTTTCTGTGTAAGGGGCTAGGGAATGGATTATGTCAAGTACAAGGATGTGCGTGTGTGTGTGTGTGTTGATGTGTTTTGCTTTGTTTTCCTTACAGTAACTATGTGCTTGATTGTCTTCTGGTGTCTGAATCACTTGTTTGTGGCAGAGGACGTGTGACGTCAGCAGGGTGATTCATGACACAAAATCTGGACACTGATTGTGCATATTGCCAATGTCAGGATTTGGGCCATTCTAAGGTTGCAACTAACCATTATGTCCATTATCAATTAATCTGTCAATTATTTTCTCGATTAGGTGATTAGTTGTTTGGTTTATAAACTGTCAGAAAATGGTAAAAAAAAAAATGTTGATTACTGTCTCTCAAAGCTCAAGATGCAACCTGAAATTTCTTGTTTAGTTCTGTCCAACAGTCCATACCCTAAAGATATTCACTTTCCTATCATAGAAGAGAAACAGAAAATACAGAAAATATTCACTCTAAGAGGCTAAAAAAAGAGAATTATCAAAGGAGACACATGAAAAACATGGGCTTTCAACTTGGGTAGTTGAGGTCATGATAAAAAAAAGAAAAAAAAAAGAAAAGAAAACTAAAGTTGAAAATGAAAAGAACATTCAAACAGTATTACTGATAATAGTTGTTTCTGTCTCATGACCTTAAATGTTTGAGACAGAAGGACAGCTTTGTTGGAGAGAGAATAAATAGAATGAAAGAGAGGAACAAATATGTCTAATTATAACTACATAAAGCATCAATTACTGTCCAAAGGGTATCCAGGATTCCAACTACACCAATCTATTGTTTTTCAAGTAGCGTTCACACTCGGATCAACTGAGCAAAGTGCAGAGATAAGAATAATACCAGCCACAGTCTTCAGAAGATCAAAATGCAGGCCTGGAAGTTCATTCAGTAAAAGAAGGAAAATATTGGTGGAAAGACAAGAGTGAACAACTGATGGCTTTCAAAAAAAAAGGAATGGAAATCAGAAAATCTGATCTGGAAAAAGTCTTGGACAGGCTAAACGGAACAGTTGAGAATACATGACACAAAAACAGATGACAGCACAGAAAAATTTGGGGTATAACATTTGCAGTTTCTTTACTTGTTGTTTTACACAGTTAAAAATAATTTTTAGAGGATACGGTTTGGTTTCAGGAAAGTTTTGTTGTGATCATTCAAGGAGTAAGTTGCTCCATTAGAGGGGCAAATTGTCATCCTTGTAGAGAGACTAAAAATTACATACAGGCTCAGTATGAGCTTGGTACAGTAATAGTCTAGTAATTCTCATAAGGTTTTTTCCGACAGGAATTTTGGAATATTTTTCCTTCCCCAAAATGTGTCATTACCAAAACACAATAGTATATAGTAGAATAAGAAGGGTTATGTCGACCTATACATTTTTTGTTTACATATTATACATCATTAATAATTAATATTTTAACAATACTGGATTGACTCTGCATTTGAAGGAGCCCACGCACAGCAAGGGGCACACCTAATCATCTCTAACGGTCTGAACATTTCTAAGGTTGTGGTGACTGATGTTGAATAGATGTTTGATCATTCCTGTGTTTTCTTTGAGAGTGCCATCTCCATGCACACAAATGTTCAATTAGAGGTAATCAAAAAAACAGTATATCACTGGAAAGACCAGTGAAATATTTATTCAGGCTTTCCCCTCCTCATCTACCCTCTCATAGATCTCAGTCAATGAGCTTGACGATAATTTTAGTTCTAAAATTACAAATGAGATTGATGCCATTGCACCTACTAAGGTGAAGGTGGTCTCTGTTAAGAAAAGAGCTCCACAGAAAAATGCCTCGTTGGTCAGAATAGTCAAAAAGCTGAACACAAGTGGAGAAAAAGAAATATCCAGGTTCATTATGAAAGAGAAAGAGAGACTTTGCATTTATAATTTGGAACTGAGAAATGCAAGATGGTCTTTCTTTTCTAAAATCATTGCCAAAAGCAATAATAACGCACATCTTGTTTGCTATTGTTGAAAGGCTAATTAACTGTCCTGTTTGGGCAGCCTCTAAACATCTATCCACCAGGGCCTGCAATGAATTTGTTTCTTTCTTCATTGACAAAATCCAGAAAATCCATTGTGTGTTGCCCCTGTGTCCACTTAAAAATCAACTGAGTAGTATGACACAATTTTATCCAATCAACCATAAAAACCAGGGACTACTTTGTGTCTATAGGTAATTACACATCTGAACAACAATGATGTGGCATTCTCCAAGGCTCCATTCTGGGGCCTCTTTTGTTCAGCATCTACATGCTCCCACTGGCTCAGATCATGAAAACAACAAAATAACTTATCATAATTATGCAGACAGTACACTTATATACATAACCATATCACCAGGGGACTATTATCCAAAACAAGCAGTAAGTGCATTGAACAAATCAATGATTGGATGTGCCAGAATTTTTTACACTAGAACAAAGACAAAACTGAAGTAATAGTTTTTGGAGCCAAGAAAGAACAATTAAAAGTCAGTGCTCAGCTTCAGGCTGTAATGTTAAAAACCGCAAATCTCGGTGTAGTCATCAACAGCCACATTAAGACAATTATAGCATCAGCCTACTACCATCTGAATATATCAAGGGTTAAAGGGTTTATGACTGAACTACTGTTCAGGTTCTGAACAATTGTACACACATAAAAACAAATTTTCTGCAATAATACCCCCAAAAATTGTTTTGATTGGTAGTGATGTTTCTTAAGGTTACACACAGATTTTCAAATTTTTTAACCATTTACTTAAAAATGAATCAATCTATTCTTAGCCCAAGGATTAAAACATATGATAGTGACATGAAAATGCAAAGCACCATTTTCATGTCAAGTTTATATTGTATATATATATATATAAAGCTTATTGGTATCTCAAATATTATTTTGAATTTCAATAGATAATGTAAGATTAGATACAGTTTATTAGCAATTACAACTTGTATTTCTGTAGTTATTGCATTACATGCTGATGTTCTGATTTTATTAAAAGCTGTTTTATGCTTCAAAGATGTTATTTCCCCCAAACTAAGACAGAAATCTAATATTGCACAGGATATGAGTGGGTTCAGTATTTCGGATGCAGTCTGTTGTTATCATTAATTTGTTTTAAATCCCTTTAGGCTTATCCTGTTTTCACAGAGATATTTTACAGATCTACCCGGATCTGGTATATCATTGTGGATATATTTGTCTGCAAGTCCATCTAAATTTTCTTGACTCACGTCTGCCTGTCTGTTGGTTTGCCCCCTGCCTATCTCTCTAGACACTTGGCTTCCTTGCTTTCCTGCCCCGCTACATTCATTTGTGTCTGTCTGGTGCCCTTTTACGCGTCAGGAGTGAGGCAGGGTTGGTGGAGATGGGGGGGGGTTCCATCCTCTAACTAGGTCAGTGAAGACACACCCCTCTCTCTCCTTGCTGTGCCCCTGACGCCCCCCACCTTTCTCTTTTCTCTCCCTTTTCCTCTGCTCTGTGCTGTGACGCAATGCAGACTTTGTGCACTCCTATTATATTATATCCTGAATCTGGAAAACACAGTCTGCCACTCCACTGATGACAGTAATGCATTCTCCAAATCAGCATCTAGCAAACATGAATCAGCTGCACAAAGCAACTTGACATTTTGTGAATGCCAGTCAAGTTAGATGAATCAGCTGCCATACGGATCTGTTAATCAGCCAGAGTTTCGATGACTTGGTCGAACTTCTTGTTGTGATGACAGATTACATAATTCTCTGGCATTGCATAATGTTTGTGGAGGTTGTCAATCTGTGATCTGCACAGTTGGAAGAGCAGTCAAGTGCAGCCATAGAAAGTGTGTCACTGATACTGTGTGTTTGTATTTGGGAACATACACTTACCCTGTAAGGGGTGTGTGTGTGTGTGTGTGTGTGTGTGTGTGTGTGTGGGTCTGTGTGTCAGAAGTGAGAGAAAACAATGACTGCATTTGTCTACAGTTAAAAAACTTGTGACTTGCCATGTGTCTCTGCAGTCTTTTGACTATATGGATTGAAAATCATGAAATATGCATGCTAAAGCGCAAACTCCAAGTATTACATAAGGCCAGCATGTTATATCACAATCCCAACACTGGATGTCTCTGTTTCTGCTGCCTGCTGCCATGAGTCATCTGGGGAGGTTATATATGAATTGAATTACCAAAGCTTACCTATGACTGATTTTCAAATGCAGCGTTTATCTGAGTGTTTATCTTGATAAACAGCAATCTGAGATGAGATATGTGGATACAGTGTGTATTGTATGTGTTGAACAGATGGTCTTTGAGATCAAAAGTCTGGATGGTGAATATGATGAACCTGTTCAGATTAGAAACCAGACAAAAGCAACACAACTAATGTCACATGTGCAGGGGAAGATAAGTGATTTTTTTTCAGATTTCTACTTGTGAAATGAATCATGAACTGATCATAACAAAGGAATCGCACTTTCCTGATCAAATACTGTGGGGCAGTTACAGGATTAAACAAATATATAAATTGAAAGAGATCAGACACGTCTGAGGGTATATGAAAGGATAAAAGAAAATGGGAGGATAAAGGAGCAATGAGATAAGGAGTGTACGTGTATCCAGCAGTGCCCTGTGGATGGTATGGAGAGGCAACATCAGATGAAGGTCATCAAGCCAAACACAGAGGAAGCAAGTCAATGTAAGGAGGAAGTGAAAATAGACACTATTGAGGATAATGTGTAGGATACTGGAATAAGTGTTGGCCTTATTTAGATTGAAAGATCACAATGTACATGTGTGATCTCATATGTATGTGTGTGCATTCACACTCACTTGGGTGTAAGTGGGTCAGGTTCACGTGGCACACCAGTTGAATCACACTGGAGATAAACACAACCCAGTTGCCATGGCAACCTCCTTTCACTCTTACCAGATCTTTGCGTGGTACATATTTGTATTTGTATCAGATTTCTGTGATAATGTACACACACACACTATGACTAATCGATCATGGGCATCTTTTGTTTTAATAATATATTACCTAAATTAGAGGTTCATTACTATGAGTGTGTCAACATCACAGAGTCCTCACTCTATTCAAGCATTCATGGGTGTGGATGTTGAACCTGCTTAGCGAGGAACAAAGGAAGAGAGATGTGTAAGGGTGGGGGAGAGTTAAAAGGAGACAGTGAGTGACAGAACAAGAGATATGCTGCTGACTGTGTTGTTGAGACAAGTCTAAACACACTGTAAAAATTTAAATATAAGTGTAACTCTGCGTGTGTGTGTGTCTGAATATCTCTTACACGCTCAAACAGCCAGAAGACGTTTTAGTCGCATGTATTTGGCAAAGTTGGCTTGAGTGTTACATATTCGATTTGCATATGTAACTAATACATTTGTGACAATATTCCTCTGTTTGACGCTGAGGAGTGCCCTTGAACAAGGCACTTAATGTTCAGGTGCATTAATAGCAGAATGTGGTTCCACTTTAAATGTGAGCTGTCAGAGCCAGTAGTTGTGTTTGTAAGGATTAATAGGCAGATTATCTGGCCATATCAGCCACATTATGGATAGCCCGCCTATGTATGCCTACATATGTATTTGAGTATAAGGCAAGTCAAGTACATTACAGAATAAATGTTTGTGTTCCTGTGATGCATGTGTGTTAGGGGAGTTTACACTATGTGTTCAATGAGATAATCTGTATCTAATGACCTGTGATTGAACTCATATCATCTCTGTATTATACAGCCAGCGTTATCAAAGTACAGTGTATGAAAAGTGAAGCTGATAAGAAGAAACTGAGAACAAAAAAGAAACAGATGTGGCAGAGTGTAGAGTGGTAACAGGAACAGAAAAGATAAAAGAACAGGGGAATGAGAAATATGGATGATGGAGATGGGACAGAATGTAAAGTGGAGTTGAGTGCAGGAGAATGAGTGGATTGTGACACTGACCTAGTGATGCAGCAAGGTTCACAGCTCCAGATTACAGTGCCGTGGCTGGGAGGGATTATTGGTGCCTCCAGAGAGGAGAAAACAGGGAGATTAACTGAATGAAGCAGGAGTGAGGGATTTACAGCTCCATAGATAGCAGGACCCTGAAATAATCACAGCAAAGTGACTGACACAGTACATGTGTATGTGCATGTGTGTTAGCATGTTTTTGTGAGGGGAAGCACTAATGTGGAAATGAGGAAATAAAGGACATGACGTGATTATCTATGATAAATTCACATATGCAAAAGTTCTACAGTATGCCGTGTGAGAAGCTAGACTGGAATGTGAGGAGCTGATGCTGCTAAAGCAGAGGGATTGGCCATGGGGCCCCACTGAAACCATGTGCAGTCAATCAGTTACAGTTGGTCCCTCATCCCTACAAAGACTCTTTGATGTGAGTGAGGCCTTTAGATTCAACCCTGGGGAGTCACAAGGCTGTACTGGCTTTGATGTGAAACTGGAGAAACCTTATGCCATTCACAACAACAAGACCTTCTGCACAACAGCAAAATGCCTGCTTGCCTGATATACAATGCAGTCAGTGACAAGCTGGCTCATTTGTGTATAGGAAAATATGAAAATCAGCTTTTCAGTTTATACTAAACATAAATATACTATTTGTGGTTCTCTGCCTTTAAATTTAATTAGCTAGGTAACAGCAACAAGTTACATTATTATCTTCCATCTGAGATGCATTTTCTCCATCAGTGAAAGTCTACAAAAAGTGAGGAAGATCTTATGCGGCGTGTTATTGGTTGACAGTTGTATCTCAAAATAATCCTGGCAGGTATGAAGTGCAAAGATAGCATAAAACACAATGCTGCTCAGCAGAGATCATTTCTGTCCATCACTGGCTCAGTGGGACTGCCACTCTCAATGACTCTGTAGCTTTGGTAGCATTTGTCTGTACTTGAGAAGGAAAAATGGACGTGGGGCTGCTTCATCTGCTTGTGTGTGTGCTGCAGGTTTGTTGTTGTCAGACTATCCATGTTTATTATTCAACCGTCCTGTTATGCTGCTGCTGGCAACATTCCAAAATCTGCTCTTTTTCCTCCTTGCCTCCTCTGTCACCTCTTTACGTTATCATCGGACAACAAAATGTCTGCTATATACAAGCCATGCTGAAACCCTCCTCCCACTCTCCCTCTCTCCCTCCTTCCTCTAAGCAAGCACAGTGGTTACATAAGAACTAAGGTCAAAGTGTCACCGCTGTTGTCAAGGGAGACATAGAACAGGGGGGGCTTTAGAGGAGATGTGCACGCGACGAGAAAAAAAAAGGGGGCGAAAAAAGCAGACGCAAACGGCCGAGAGGAAAAACTGTGCAGAGAAGGATTAAAAAGTCAATATGTATGTAACATGAAAACAAGGACGAGGCAGAAGGAAACGGTTTGTAGGGGGGAAAGGAATGTGAGTGCCTGTGCCCATGTGAGTGTGTGTGAGTGAAACAGAAAAAGAATATGTGGCTGTAGGTGCTCTGTGCTCGGCTGCTCCACTAACCTAGTTTGAGTAATCTCTGCCTGCTTGCTGTTTTATAACACTGCTGCCAGAACATTGCATCATAAGGCCACCCGTTACAGCTGCCAGCCCCACCCCCCCCTGTCCCTACCCCACTCCACCACCTCCGACACACTCCTTCACACCCACCCTCCTCTTCACCAGCACCCGCAGTCACACATTGTCTCAAGTACACATTTAACGTCAGAATCATTTTTATCCACAGATTAAAACAGAGAAGATGAGCTGTAAATTTACTTGACTGTTTAAAAAAACAAATCATAGGATCAGGAAGTGACACATTTTGTACATTTGCTGTGTGAATAACATACAGCACTAATATTGTCATGTTGAAATGTTACTATATTGCTGTGTTATTTAAGTATATGTTCCTGCATGTCTGGTACAGAAAAGCGAACACAAAGCAGGAACCAGACTGCTGTGAATCAAACTTCGTGAGGTCACTGGGTGTAATCTCTGAAGCTGCTCCACAGAGAATAAATTGAAAGATTGTGAGCAAATCACTGGGAGAGCAGCCAGGCTCATTTTCTAGCACAGCTTTCCTATCGCAGAGGAGAGAACACTACTGGGGACGAAAGCTCATTTGCGTACAACAGTTCAAATGAATATTTTACAGGTCCACAAAATGAGTCTCTCAATCACTGCAGCAACTAAAATCTGCTGCACATTCACATTTTTTAAAAACCAGAATGTTTTCTCATTTCTTTAGGAAAGAGTCATTCGTGATGATGCATAAAACATGGACTATTACAGTCTAAACTGAGTGGTGTTGTCTAATTAGGAAACTCATTGGAGAAATAGTGTCCACTTAATGTTTTGAATGTTGAGGGAAGGGTGTATGGCTTTCTGACAGGGCTGCAACAAACAATTATGTTCTATATTGCTTCATCTACCAATTACTTTTGTTCATAACATTGTGCAAAACCCCGAAGATGTGTTGCTTTTGTATTATTGAAACCTAGACATACAAAAAAACAACAACATTGAAGAGGTTGGAACCAGCGATAATTGGACATTTGTGCATAAAAAAAGCTGATTCATTTATCACAATTGTTGACAATACATTTTCAAGTCAAGAAACCTACTTATTAACTGTTTCAGCACTGGTAAAAAACAAAAACAAAAACCTTTAGGGCTTTAATTTTTGTAAGTTTTTCAGGCCAGATGTTGACACCAGGTCAACACCATTATAACAATATTCCGTAAAGAAGGTGTCAGCTTTCTGGTAAACAAAGAACCTGTTTGTTAGCTTCTTGCTTTTAACTTTGTCAACTCCTTAATAAACAGGTATGATTTTTTTAATGCCAGGTTTCCCAGATGATACCAAGTCAAGGAAGTGTACATATCTGTTTGAAAGCAGAACTGGTTGTTGCTCTAATTACCCATCATCTCCCAGCAGTGATAATATTTACCTCACTATGAATAAAAAACCCAGCTCTATAGTCAATCATTTACCCCAGCCACCTTAAACTCGCTCCCGTGTGCGCGACCCCGCGGGTGCTGAGAGAGGAGCTGTCGGCAGTGAGATCATGTGAGAGTCCACGCTTGGAGAAAGTAGGTTAGCAGGGTAGACTGAGAGGAAAGCAGGCGGAGAGTCACAGCGTGAAGTGGAGGTCTGAGCACCGCTGGACCATCGTGGGACTATTCTGTCAAAAAAAAATAAAAAAAAAAGTTCAGACAAAATCCTTTCGCCAGTGAGAGACGGTTACGATGCAACCCAGAGCGACTTTCTTCACCCTTTTATTTCACTCGGACTTGACCGAGCGATAAAGGAGTTTCGGCTAGTGTTGTGTTTTTTCTTTCTTTTTTTTGGGTCGTGCTGTCTGCAGCCGGGACGAAGTTAATATTTACAGAGCCAGTTGACTCTGGCTCCAGCGCTTTAACCTGTCAGCTACAGAAACCACATGTAGCCGAGTTTCCATCGTCCAGACGAGAAAAAAAAACTAAACATCTAAAATGAGAGGTAAGTCGATTCTTATATCACTGTGAATCCTCGGGTTGAACTTGGTAAAGCTCACAGTGTGGGGTTTTTTAAACGGGGCTCAGGTTGCCACATGTGTGCGCACAGGGGACTCTCTGAGTGCGGCTGTTTTCCTCCCAGTGCGCATTAATCCCTCATGACTGGATTATAGCAGCGCAGAGTCCGAGAAGGCTGCAAGGCTCCAAGATGAAGTTCAGTGCGCAGTGTTGAGCAGCTGCTGGCGTGTTGTTCAGTCATGACAAACCCAACTGGCTTCATTCTTATTATTATTTATCATATTTCAGCTCTGCCCAGAATTAAAATCAAGTCAAGGACTTCACTTGTACGCATGTCTGTGTCATGCATAATGTTGCTTTATATAATTAATGGCCTTGATTAAAATCTGAATTTAATTGAAGACATGTTAGTCGTATTTCACCAGGGGGTCCTTCTGTAAATTTGCTTGGGGTTCCATGTTAGAGTTACGCAATGAGTAGAGGGAGGGGCATGAGAGAGGAGCTTGTTGTTAACCAAACCTAGAATTATGTAATCGAGATGTTATTTGAGCTTATCAGTTTGGTTTTTTATATATATACACATATATATATATATCAGGTGAATTGAAAACTTGAATACTAGTTGCTATTAAAATAATAATTCATATTTTCTGGTATTCAGCGGTAGCTCTTTAAAAGTCATTTTATGTTTATTTTCGACCTAAATCATTCCTGAACATGTATGTGAACGTGTTGTCAGTGTCATTGAATCGCAGGATGAATCTGAGCAGTGTTGGTGCGGTTTAGATGTTGTTGTGATGTGATGGCTGTGCCAGCATGGCTGACTGTGTGAGAGTACAGAGGGGGAGAGTGCCTGGCTGTTCCACTGACCTAGTTATGTCACCCAGCATTATACAGCGTTCACAGCAGAGGGAGGGGGAGCGGCTCTGGGAAGCGCCGTGCCGCCGGTCGTGCAGCCATGTGCGGTTACAGACGCGCGGTGACGGTTGGCCTTCGACGTGTCGCTCCCTGACAGACTTGAACTTGGACAGTTGGGAAGCAGATCCTATTATTAAAAAATAAGAAAGCTTTTTACATCATGCATAATGCAAAACGCAGTCTGATATTTGTATGCAAATTAAAAACACATCTTTTGGATGCAAACAACAGATATCTTAACAAACAGATAATCTTAACATATCACATTTTCAGTTAGTGTTGTATTAAATGTTTACTCATGTTCTGTGCACTTGTGTTGCATTGCTGAGGTTTTGCTCTGAGCAAGCCAGACAGCTGTAATGAATTTGAGGAGGAAAGAGATTAATTTTTGCACTGAAGGAGAGGAGGGGGGAGTCCAGGGGGGGAAGGAGCAGAGGGGGGCCCCTAGTGGAGGGAGGTTCCCTCTCTGGCAGGATATCCAAGTGTAAACAAACCACGGCCCCTTATTAGCTCACTGCACTGAAACTGCAGACTAGTCACTCAACCTGTCGTTTCCTCACTAGAAAAGCATGTCAGCATTTTCAGCCCAGTTTGAACATGCAGATGCACATATTTGCAGTTATGGTCATTTTGGTCCAAATTGTTGAGCCATTTCAACATATGTGGCATGCTGACAGACATTTAAGAGGCCTGTCGTGGACATTTGACATTTTGTCTGGTTACTGTGTTACGGAGTGCACTTTTACATAATGTTTGTATTTATTGCACATAGACACAGTGAAAGTCCGGTGTCACACTGACACCCAAGCAGGAGAGGCCTATGAAATGTTTTGTCCTTTCTTAAATCCCCCCTTGTGGGCCTCAGCTAGGAACAGAGCTCATTTATTTGAATACACCACCTGCTGGGCAGCCAGATATATGCCTATATATGTACATTTTGTGTATGTTGAGTAATGTTAACAGCATCGTTTTCATCTGTAGAGAATATAAAATAAAACCCGTTTTTGTTAGAGCTGCACGAATGAAGGTTGTGTGCAACAAGGCATCAAGTGCAATTAGGAAAACAGCTGCTTTCATAGATTCAACCAGGAGATGTGAAGACAAACAGGGTATTGTTTTAAGCCTTAGGATAAAGCTTCTCTCTTTGGGTTCATCTCTACAGGCAATGAAGCTTAGCAAACCCTCATTTAGTGGAAACAAAATCATTTGAAAAATATTCCCATACTGGGCATACAACTAACACGATTTCAAAGAGAGGAAGAGGCAGCAAAGATAACCACAGTGGCCTTGTGATACAAGCCTGTACTGCACTATTGTGACTTGCAAGAACAAACTGTACTTGTAATTAAAACAGGTCATAAGATCATAAAATGGAGAAGTGATTATTGTGTGTTCTCATGGGACCATGTGCATATATGGCAATAAACATGTGGAGGGTCAAAACTCATCTTTTCACTCATTTGTCATGCTACTGACACACTGACATACTGACTGTTTGACACACCAGCCAGAGCGCTCCTGTTGGAGAATTATTGGCTGTTTGTTCCACATTAGATGCCAATAAGTGAACAGTTGGAAGCACAAAGTCAGTGATTTTCTCTGACTGTCCTCTATACTTACCCCACCCTTAGTGAATTAGCCTTTTGTAGAGATAACAAGGTTACACATTTAGCGAGCTGATAAACACACTGGGGCCAACATGTTTGTAGTTGAGCTGTTGTGTCTGTTCCATTTTGTGAAAAGGCCTGGGTGTGCCACACAAAGTAGCTGTCCTACTGCTCAAACACAATGGCCATTACTCAAACACCGTTGTTGTGTTTGCCGTGTGTGTAATTTCACCTGCAGTTATCGCACCTCACTCTTAAGATGACATAAGTTTGATGTGCCAGTGGATGAGAGATGTTGGCATCATATTAGCAATAAGCAGGATTTGTATTGATCTTCTTGAAATGACAACTCTCTCTAGAGAGCTAAAGGTCAGATGCCTAAGGAATAATGTTTTGGCTCAGTCAGTGGTGATAGTCAGGGTTAAAGGTAAATGTTGCTTTAACTTTAGTGCGGCTACTGCCTCTGTGTCTCTTTCAGTGTTCATAGGCAGGTGAGTATCTGTGTGTTGTCTATTATTATCCAAGTTATCTGGTTAATTCCTCTTATTATGTAGTTTCTTGGTTTTAGGTACATTTTTTTTTCATTTACCATCTTATGGACAAGACATTGCCAAAAAACAAGGGATGTTTTTTTTTGAGTAAAATATTTTTGTGAGAAAGCGTGCATGGGTGGTTGTAGCAACAAGGGTGGGTGGCTGGGCATCTGTGTAATTCTGGCTCTCAGCGCAGGACAAGAATAGATCGGGTTGAAGCAGAAGCTCAATGTCAAAGACCGAGGAGGATGGGTGGGAGATGAATAGCTGACATTCATACTCTGTCTGCTTTGAGTGGACTGTAGCCAGGTACAAATTTGGTTTCTAAATAATAAAACAGCAGCATTTGTTTGATTATTAGTCCACACAGGCTAAGACTTGTGTGTTGGGTCTGAACTGGTAAGTGCAGTTTTCTAGGCTTATTGCCATTGCCTCTCTTTGGGAATTTGACTATTTTTGTAACACGTAACAAGCTACAAGCCTTCAGGGAGATGTTTTATGTCTGAGCGTTGTTCAATTCCACCTTAAAACTAGTCTGCGGAGAGCCGGGATCGCGCCTGCCTCTCTCTTCCTTCTCCCCCTGCAGTGGGAAAGTGTGTCAGTAGGACAGAATGTCCACATGGGCTGACAGGCTACCGTGCCCGAGTGACGGATGTTTCAGCCAATACCAAGTAGGCTGAGTGCGCCGCTCAGCCAGTGGGAAAGAGAATGTCTGAGGAGGGCGGGCTGTCAGTGTTGCTAGAGTGAGCCTGCTGAATGAGTGTTGTGAGGAATGCTCACAGACGAGAGTTATATAATCGTGAGATGAGGGAGGGGTTGAAGGGAACCTGAGAGAAAGAGAGGAAGGGAGGGAGGGAGGAAGAGGAGGGAGATATTTTTCCATTGCATGCCTGCAGCTGCCCTGATCAGTTGGAGTATTTTAGTCAACAGTTTTAGAGCTGAGGCAGACAAGGGTTCATTAACGGGGAAAAGAAGTGGAAAGTTGGTTTTTCCAGTACGTAGAAGCAAAACAATCTCAACCTTGTCACATACACACACACTGAAGTGGTTTTTGGTACATTTTGCTCACAAATGGAACAAATAATGATTTTGTGAATCAGTCTAATGATTTTAAGAATCAATCTAAGATCGCACCGACAGCCAGTCTAAGCAACAACTATCTTATGATATAGTTGTTGTTTTCGCCTCGGTCAAGAAAGAAGGAGTCTTTGTGAGTGTCATATGTGCAAGCATCATGTGATTCCCTATCTGTTGGTGTACTCTGTTCCTTCATGGGGGCCACATGCAGGGTGCAGACAAACACTGTTCACAGCAAGTTATCTTTTTTTGTACTGTATGTACCGACTGTAGGACAGTTTGTTTTCAGGAATATTGCCTCCCTCTGAACTTCTAAGGAGATGCTTCAGTGTTACATATTGTAGGTCACCTGCAGGATTCACTACAAGATGTGTTGTTTTTTACTCTTGGATTACTTCACTTTGGTGCAGGAGTACAGGATTTGCATCAGTTTAATAAAATAAGGAAGGAGGACAAAAATACACCAACAGATAATACAAATAAATATAAATAAAAAAGGTTATGTAAAACACTTGAACAAAATCCAGATTTTTTTCAAGCAAAGACATCATCACCCCTGTTAATAATGCATGTTTTCTTAAAACTGATCTAAAACTCCCAGTGAAGGGAGGAAATGTTAGGTGCAATATAATAACTCACTGAAACAGAGTTTTTTTTTTAAAGCCCCCATGGCTGTATTTTGTATCAGCTGCAGGTGGGAGATTACCTTCTAATAGAGCTCCGAGTACACAGAGTTACAGAAGTGTAACTGTAGCAAGATAAAAGCACGGGCAACCGTTTCAAGGTCTGTGGAAGATACAAAGGAGCTAATTTTAGGTAAGGTTTATAGCTGCAGAAAGCATGATAGCAAAACATAAGGATTCAATTAAAAATCATGCCTGAAATAAGACTGAATCATATTATAGTGGTGTTCTCCACTACAATAATACAAACTGACAGACATACTGCCAATATTTAATTGCATTGAGCAGATAGAACTGGTTAAAGTAGGATGAATTGTGAAGCTAAGTATTATCAGCATAGCAATAGAAATATATATTGTTTTTTATGAACACTAGTGCGGTAGGAGCTGAACCACTCAAACGTCCCTAATCTCTAAAGATTAAGAAAAAATAACATGATTAACTGTCAAAAGTAGTATTGAAGAGGATTAGAAACGCTGTAAAACCGACCGACTGGAGTCTCTCAAAAATGTTATTTATAAAGAAAATAAATCTTTTACAAAGTCTTGGATAAATCTTGGATTAAAACTGCTGCTTAGACAGAACCCATTGGCAACATATTATGAAGCAAGGACTGTGTATGATAAAATGGGCTCCGGTAAAAGTGTGTTTTATGTCTGAGTGAATGTGAGTCCTGCTTTCTATGTGAATTTGAAGCTGTTACAGTACATTGGGTAATCAGGTAGGAGCTTTCTGACCTCTCATCTCTGTTGTTGTTTTTGGTGCTGCAGCTCAAATCGAGGTCATCCCCTGTAAGATCTGTGGGGACAAGTCCTCGGGAATCCACTATGGAGTCATCACCTGTGAAGGCTGCAAGGTAAGGAGGAAATGCAGAGTAAACCAAGACACCAAACCAAACTTGTAAATCAAATAAAAACAAATTTTATTTGTATCGCCCAAAGTCACCAAAATACATTTGTCTTGGAGGGCTGTAGCTGTTATGTTTCATCCTAAATGTGTGTGTTATTTACAGTATTTGTATGTGTGTGTCTGTGTAGGGTTTCTTCCGTCGGAGCCAGCAAAACAATGCCATGTACTCCTGTTCCCGCCAGAGGAACTGCCTGATTGACCGAACTAACCGTAACCGCTGCCAGCACTGCCGCCTACAGAAGTGTCTGGCATTGGGCATGAGCAGAGATGGTAAACACATCAGTGAATACACTGTTCTACCTTCACACACTTCCTATTGCCGTGATAATCTGTAATGTACTGAAATTTTACTAACTGTGTGTGGTTAAACTGGGACTTACACTTTCATAAAGGAAGTTAAGTAGATGTGGTTCTCCTGTACAGTCACAGCGCATGTGTTCCTTTAATTTGGGAGAATTTGAAGCCTGCAGCGTTAATGTTTCACATCAGCTGTTGTAAGAGGGCTTGCCACTTGTTCCCTCTTCTCTAGGCTACAGAGAGAAAACAAATACAGTGCATAGACTGGGGGGATGATGAACTGCCATCAGGCAAACTGGATATAGGGACTAGAACATACAGTCCTTGTGGATAAGGTTGCAGAAGGAATCTACAGTATGTGAGCCAAAAATATCTTACAATTAGATTGAGGTAACAGTTTTAGAAAACAGATGTGAGATCAAAGTTTGGATGCATTCAAATTTAAATCTCTCTCTATAAAGTAAGTAATATAAACAAAATATTTCTTTTTGTTGTCAAGGTAAATGTGATGTATTATAATATACATACAACACAAATAAATGCAGCTATTCACATGTAAGATATATCTGAAGTGTTTTATTTGTCTGTGTGTCCACTACAATGACATGTGTGTTTTTTCCTCACAGCGGTGAAGTTTGGTCGTATGTCCAAGAAACAGCGTGACAGCCTGTACGCTGAGGTGCAAAAGCACCAGAAGTCCCAGGAGTGTGTGACCTCTGGGGGTGGAGGCTCCACTTCTCTGTCCTTACCCAGGGAGGATGGTGTCTGTAGCGGTAGCGGGGATGATGGTGAAGAGGGCCTGAGACGGTCTTACAGCAGCGGGGGCTCCAGCTCCACCATCAGTGACCTTGATGATATTGCAGCGCTGCCCGACCTGTTTGACCTCCCGCTGACCCCCGAGGAGGCCAGCGAATACTGCAGCCTGGAGCTGCTCGGTGGCGGGGCCAGCACCGGAAACACCTCCAACTCATCGTCCTCTTCTTCCACTTCCTCATCCTTGTCCAATCAGAATTCACCGCAGCAGACTATGCTGGATGTGGCCGACAGCAATGGAATCCAGCTCCTGCATACACACTCTCACACATATCCGCTATTGGGACACACACATGCATTGCTGGACCATCTACCTGATGACTGCACAATAACAGACCTTGGTAAGTACTGACAATGTATATATACTTTATGCTTTTATTCAACCATTACTTAAATAATCAGAGTGTCCCAGAATATCTTAAGTTCTGTAGTGGTCTGGGTGTTTAGTACAGTACCCTCACTGACGGTTATTTTTAAGGTCCCCTGATTTGGATATTAAGCCTGTGAATATTCTCATTTATCCAGGTCATGGTTATCTTAAGGAAATTAAATCGAACACAACTGGACTTGGTTATTTGTCCCAGCCTAGTCAAGCTAGCATGAACTGATGAAGCCTCTTGGATGAGAGGTGAAACGTCTTCAAAGCAATAACCAAGTCCAGTTGCGTTCGACTTAATTTCCTTGAGATGATTTGTATATCGTTATTTAAGCCTCTATGTATTCTGATGTACTCCTGTTTTTGTGTTTTGACAAGATTAAATAGGCAAAACAAGCAATATGAAACGCACTAAATGTACAGCAGTATAAGATCAACTCTTTAAAAACGGGGACAGGGAAAGGGATGCCGCTGTGGCTATATTTCTACCTTGAGGCAGAATACATATGCATTTAATTTTACATCGTTATGGTTGCTGGCAACAACAAACTGCAAGAAGGCTTTGAATAGTACTCAGGGGACTTAAAGGAGGCAATGAGTAAACATTGTGACTGGTGGATATAAAAAAGTGAGAGAAAGGCTGACAGATAGAAATCTAAGATGGGTAGATGAGCTATTGAGTAGATGAGTTCAGTCTTGTCAGGGGCGTCAGTGGCAAACGTAATAGCAGAATGATGCAAAGCATCTAGTAATTCAAGATCACAATACAACTGTTAAACTCTGCTATGCCCCCCATGTCTCTTCAAAGCCCAAGCGTGCAACCAACACAAATTACGCTGATGCATGTGTTTATATGCTTTTTTTTTCTTTTTTCACAGAGCACATCACTCAGAGTATTGTTAAATCTCACTTGGAGACGTGTCAGTACAGCGCTGAAGACATGAAGAGATTCACCTGGGTACAATACACACCTGAGGAAACACGTTCTTTTCAGAACAAGGTACATAACGCACGTGTTAATTTTATAGGTGTCAACTCTTCTTCTGCTGTCACTGGAAATGTATCAATACTGAATCAGAATAACGGCTCAGTATCAGTTTAAACTGGTGTGTCTGCTAAGAAAAAGATCATTTAATTACCTGCTGATAATTTTAGTAACCACGTGGGGGTTAAAATGCTGTGATATTAATCAAACAAATATTACATTATATTATTTTCTAGTCAGTGCAAGCATCTTGATCTGATCTTAAAGAATGCTAGATAGTTTGATATCAATGGACTTGTGCGTCTTACGCCTCTTTTTTTTGTCTTATCAGTCAGCTGAGTGGATGTGGCAGCAGTGTGCACACCACATTACCAATGCCATCCAGTATGTGGTGGAGTTTGCTAAACGCATTGCTGGCTTTATGGACCTATGCCAAAATGATCAGATTATATTGCTGAAAGCAGGTCAGTGTCTTAAAAATACGTAAATCTTGAGTACTTTCAATTAATGATGTGAATTCTTCAAAAGTAAACATGAGTGTAAAACTTGCTAACTTTAGTTCTCTCTTGTTTTTTTTGTCTCCAACCTTCTGCCTCTGCATTTTTAACCATCTTTTTGTTTGTTTGAATAAACAACACATACCTGGATTGAATACTGAAAAACATCATTCTGAAACAAAATTTCTCTGTTCAACACATATATAAATATATATATATATGTAACATAAAATGCATATATTTGACAATGCCTGATGATTTACCTTATGTAAATGTTTCCAAAAATCTTATGTCATACATGCTGTGCACCAATCTGGGTCAACATTATTTACATTTTGTTGTGTGTTTGTGTATGTTGGAGTATCTTGGGCCTTTCCTGTCCCTCCCTGCCTCTTCTTTCTCCATCTCTCCATCTCTCCATATCTGTGCCTCTCTCTATGGCTACCATTTCAGGATGTCTGGAGGTCCTGCTGATACGTATGTGCCGAGCTTTTAACGTCAACAACAGCACCATTTTCTTCAATGGAAAATTTGCCTCAGCTCAGTTCTTCAAAGCACTTGGTGAGTATAAGATGGGAATGTAAGATCGAAAATATTAATTCATAATTGACAGGGTCACACATCAAAGCTTACGTTTCTCGTGCTTTATTTAAGTTAGAAAGTTTTATGCCTTTTGCATGTACTGTGCCATAATTACCATTACAATTGGGTTTTTTTTTCAATTCATCATTGACAGTTTACAGAGATACCTCTGCACTGACTAACGTAGTTTATTTCAACTGACCTGACTATAGTAATCGTTCCTAAGATGACTCTATAATTAACTGACTCTGAAAAAAGAGTCCTGCCTCTTCAATATCAACAGTAATAATGGCCAAAAAGGAAAAAAACAAACATCATTAAACACAGCAGTAAGCAGCATGATAAACTCACTCTGTGATTTCTGTGAAGTCAGGCAGACTAATAAGGAATTTAAAAATGGTACAGTTTAAATATAGATTTTCACACTAAGCAGGGCCAGAATTTCTCATCTTGGCCATTAAGGCTGAGACTAGAAAACTAAGTAAGAAACGTAATCCTTTCACACCAACAATTATTCTCGCTGGGTCAGATGACTAATTAAGCATGAAGGCTAAAATCAAGCAATATTTTTTGACTATTTGAGTAATTAAATGATTTTCTGTGTTTTATGCAGGTTGTGATGATCTGGTCAGTGCAGTGTTTGACCTCGGTAAAGGGCTCTGCCGTCTACAGCTGTCTGACGAAGAGATGGCTCTGTTTAGTGCGGCCGTTCTTCTATCCCCTGGTGATTATTTCCTCTTCCTCTATTTCTGACACACATACACATGGATGTAAATATGTAAATTCACATGTTCAAGATGAAGTACTCAGCCTATTGCAAAACCATATATTAGTCTATACACTGCTGCTCTGTCTTTTGTAAAAAAAAAAAAAAAGGCTGCATTTGCTTCAAGTGCACCTGTAGGATATACATTTTCAATATTCAGTATTTGACATATTATATTTTTGATTGTAGATAAGTCACACATGTAGACTTTCAATTTATTATTGCTGATTGCTGCTGATTATCTCATAATTGTCACTTGTAGCTACAGTGGATTTCAGCAAACGTTATATAGTGTCACTTTAAACAATGCTTAATATTGAATTTCTGGTAGATCGACTGTGGCTGACAGAAGGCCCAAAGGTTCAGAAACTGCAGGAGAAAGTCTACCTGGCTCTGCAGCACAGTCTACATAAGAGTGGTGCTTCTGACCAGAAACTAGACAAGGTAAGGAACGCAGCCATGATTGTTTTTAAACGCTTACAAATGCATCCATACACATGAAGAAATTTACCTTTGTATATCTTCTTTCCCCACAGATGGTGTCCAGGCTTCCTATAATGAAGTCTATCTGTAACCTCCACATTGACAAACTGGAGTTTTTCCGTTTGGTCCATCCAGAAACCGCCTACAGTTTCCCTCCACTGTACCGGGAAGTGTTTGGCAGCGAGATGTCACTGCCCGACTCCACCAACAGCTAGACGGACAGATAAAAAGGCAGAGAGATGGAGAAAGTGTATTAAGAGGATAGGAAGCAAAAGGAGAGACAAAGAAGGATAGAGATGTTGAAGCTCAACAACCAGCAGTTAAGAGACAATCTAGGACTTTAAATCTCCCATGATTCCAAAGTAGTCCTCCACTTTCCCAGCAGGCAAAGCACCTTACACTACAGACAACACATGCTCATGGTCCTCTGCATATTGTAGCATTAATAACAAGCAGATGGGTATCGAAATAATAACACAGCAGCCCACCTAGCATGAGACATCTCTGAGCTCTAACACTTGTTTAACATGTGATCCACTGTGGATCACCCAACCAGTTTTGAATGTACCTCATCGATAAGCACCAGTGCACACGCCAGAACACAACAACATTGAATGTACAACCCTGCCACCCTTGGACAGAGTTTTACGCATAGTATTAGAATGACGATCTGTTGATCAGCAGGTCTCAATGTTAATACAGTTCTCAATATTTCTCTCTATTGATGCATCTCAGTATGGTACGCATGCGTATTCATACATACAATATACTGACCATCACTTAGGGACCAAGACCATGAGTCATTTCCTTTGACATAAAGAAACACAGATATGAAATGATTCACGGTTTCGGCTGACCTCCTTAAACAGCTGAGAACCAGTCTCACATATATTTAGACAGTGTTCGGTGCTGCCTTTTGTAGGCTTTTGTAATGCAATGAGAAACCTCAGTCCCACACACCCCTTCCCTTGTAAATGCCACTTAGAGACAGGACAAGATGAAATTATCTTTAATTTATATACACATTTATAAACAAATATTTTAAATAAAAATGTAAATAGATGACTATATAAGTATATGGAGAGAGAGTTAGAATGTGTGAGTTCAGTTCAGAATGAAACGGAGAGAGAAAAGTGGAAAGTAAGGTGTTGAGAGGGTGGACAAAAAGACGGATAAGTCAGGAAAGCTGATTTTTGGACTAAATTTTTTTCTGGACTATTTTCCTCTCTTGACAGTACTCTCAGGTTTCCATGGTAACAAACCCCTCTTGCCCTGACAGCAAACCCAGCGGGGTTAGGCGCAGCCATCACGCAAGCGATGGGGTGGACACTTGTTGCTTATGCAACACAGCAGGGGTGGCAGTGTACCCAAATAAAGGCAAAACAAATATTGTATTTGTCTTGCATTTAAACTGAGAGCTTTGATTCTGCGCTGACCCCATCATCCATGCCTAAAGAGACAAGAGGACAAACAGGACACTAAGGAAAAGAGAAAGCAAGGCAAAAGTTGACTTCATGAACTGTATAATAAAAAGGGGATACACAGCGTCTGTCTCCCCGTCTGTTTCTAACCAGCAGTCAGTACAGTAGGTGTAGTATAATTGTCAATCACTCACATTGTTTCAGTTGGTTAAAAGCCCTGACAACGATGGTCCATAATATGTATCATAAACCCTCCTTGCTGGTTGGAGCAGCTGTATTATTTTGTACATTTGCTGTTCCTATTCCTTTAGTCCCAAACCCAACACTTGTTCGAATACCAAGCACTTATACTTTCCTCTTTCTCACTGGACACTAGTCTAAGGCCAGACAGAGCTACCAGCTGCCCCCCTGAGTTGGGCCTCAATGCCAGTAAGACCTAATAGTTTTCAGTCTGTTTTTATTATTTTTGTTTTGTATTCCACGTCTGTCACACAAGGTCACCCATAACTGTTTACATTTTACATGTACATAAATAACACACTTGCTGAAGGTTGCTTTAGCATTGAGATGATAATGTCTTACCTGGGGTGCTGTGGAGTTGTCAAGCAGAGTCTGAGGACCTGCTGCCTGCTACTCAGGGAGTTAGCTGTGATCTGTCGTCCCTTGATTGCCAGTGTCGTCTTTTAGCCTTGTGCTCCTTACACCTTTGCACCTAAGATGAGACCCATCACCATAATCACTGTGGATGTAAGTTCTATTTTTGTGAATGTTACTCACAAAGTGTCAAAGCCCTACCTGTTTGTCCTAATATTGTAACGTTAAATTTATGAGACATAGGAATTTTTTAAAAAAAGAAATCAGTTAAAGATTAATTACATTATTGGGGTTTAATGTTTCTTTTGCTGTGATTTTCATTTATCTGTCAAGTCTTTTATCCACTTTTTTTTCTTCACCACTTTTGTCAATAATCTATTTTTATTTTTTAATTGAAGAAAGATTAGGACAAGTACAAACAAAAAAGAATAGTTTGTCTCCCTTCTTTTTTCCTGTTTGACAAAATGTACAAGAGGTATATTACTAGTCCAAGAGTAACTGAGTCACACAGCTTGATATATATTGTTGTCCAATGGGATACATTATATGTGGTTTTAAGAATGTAATAAATGGTTTCTTTTTTCTTTTGAAATGTTTCATTGTGTCTTATTTTTAACTTGAATTTGACTTTCATGTTGATAATACGCATGAATAGTGTGCACATTGTTGACTAACCAGTTTAACTGAAGCTTATCTGAGGTTTCAGCAGTCTTGAGTTGGTCATATCAAGTGGATATCTGCCATTTCCACCGCTGAATGATCTGATATTATAATCCTGTAAATGTAAATGGCCACAGCCATTCTAATATTAATCAAAACATTAATTTCTGTGCATGTTCTGTATTCCTCTTTGCATTAACTTGCAGCTGCAAATGTCATTTACAGTCATTCAATAGGTTAGTTGATTGACAGAAACTGAATCACCAACAATTTTGATCAAGGAATTATTAATCAGTCATTTATCAATCAAAAACTCCAACTACTGCTGCAGCTTCCCATGTGTGAGGATTTGCTGCTTTTCTTCACTTTGTATCATAAACACTATTCAAAAAGATATTAGAAAAAAAGGTTGGTTCTTGTAGGATTTTTCTTTCTGTTTGATTTTACATATATTTTGGATACTGTATATTGTGGATTACTTTGGATACTGTGCGTATAGGCCAGTGTTATGGTGTGTGTGTGTGTGTGTGTGTGTGTGTGTGTGTGTGTGTGTGTCTTGACCCACTTTATCCACCAGGACGGAGCCTCCCACATGAAGCTGGAGCCAGGAAATTGTGGTTGCCTAGCAAGTTCCACATCCACGGTGCAAAGTTTGAAGACGTGTTGGTCGGCTGGTGTTTGTGCTAACTACAAACTCACAGTGACTAATTTTTAAAACACATATTTTCGAGGTGCAAGTGGCAAAAGAGACGGTGCAAGATGTCCGTCGCTGGATTTAAGAAGCAATTTTACAAAGCGAGTCAGGTAAACGCGCAACTTTTTAAAAAAACAATCAAACTTTAACGTTAGCTAATAGCTTGGCTAGTTAACGTTAGCTAACACTATCGTTACTTTTAATACGAGTTTAAGCTAGCTGGAAAACATTTCTTGGTTAAACGCAGTATGAAACGCATTGACTTGTTGAAAAGTACGACTAGCTTTAATGTTAAACTTTTGTTAAGTTAAATGTCAAATGTGTTGTCGTTCACAGGTAACGTTTAACCCTTCACGTCAAATTAGTCCACAGTTCACAAGTGTTGACGTCAAACGTGACTATTTACCGTTGGAATCCATCATATGCGTTTGTCCTCACGTTATTTATTCAATCACTTAATTAAATTAGCTTAGTCAGTAGGCTACATACCGTGTGTTTGCAGTTTATCCGACTTGCTTCCGTAGCTCGTATGCCTGAATATTCAATACATTTTCCGTTACGCTAAAGTACAATATTAACGCCAAACCTGCAAGAGTTTCTAATGCTGCTGTCTCGCAGAAAGTCAGCTATCGAAAAGGATGAGTTCTGGTTTGATTGAGTTGGTCTACATCAATTTATGCCATGATTGGTTTCCTTGTATATTCTTATGTTAAACAGCAGTTAATAATCCTGGCCACTAAGGTGCTGGAGTTAATATAAAAGTGGATGTCTGTCATCTCTATCTTCTAGTATTACACATTGTTTTCAAAATATTTGTGTCACAAGTTGGCTAATATTTTGTGGTGATACCACAGTTGCAACACATGTTTGGTGATTCAGAAGTTGTCTCAGCAAAGAGCATCTTACGTTCCAAACTTTTGAACTGAGCTGACCCATGATAATCTTAATTTAGTTAGATATATTTACTATATATATCTATCTAAATTAAGATTAGCTAGATATATTTAATATATCTATTACATATTACAGTTTCATGTTTTCAACAGGGAGATTAAAAATGCAACTGTTGGCTCTTGAGGTTGTTAATAGTTAAATCTGCCACGACAAACGTGAAGCTCATCATGAAGTGACTTGCAAAACCGGTGGCATATGTTTTGACGACACCTGCTTTGCAACAGGTCTGGTGATATGGAAGTGACAAGTCCTCACCTCATTGTGTGTAATGGAATCCTAGTTATGTGAATATTCTGAACAAACCAGCTTCCAGTTCAGAAATCAGTAGGTATCGATGACATTGACATTTTTATCTCCTATATAAATGTTTGCAAAACTTATGCAGTGCTGTATCTGAGCATTTACCTCTTCAAAAGCCTATCCAGGCTATGAAAAGAAAGAATCCAAGGTGCAGCAGGATAATCTGTCATGCACGTTAGTTGTTTAACAATGTCCACGTCGTACTGCCATAAAAATATATACTTGTTACAAATACAATTAAGGGTTGACTAGAATAAGTGAAGACGTTGTAAGCATACATCTATAGCTGACATTATGCACATGAGGTTTATCATTGTGAACCTGCTGTTTGGTTGTTGTCAAAATCATGTTGTGAATCTAATTTTAGTTATTGATCAATAAGATTAAACCCAGATGCTCTTCTTCTGGTCTTCTAATAAGGTGAGACTCCAATCTCAACTACCACAACAACTTCTTATCAAATAAGAATCCCATATCAAGTTTTCTCATTAAACTGTGTTTTTAAACCAGTTA
Organism: Pampus argenteus; assembly: GCA_036937835.1. Lineage (NCBI taxonomy): Eukaryota > Metazoa > Chordata > Actinopteri > Scombriformes > Stromateidae > Pampus > Pampus argenteus. The sequence goes on from CM072875.1 coordinate 10,790,065, forward strand.
TGTACCAGTCATCTAGATTTACCTTTCAACAGTAACAAAATCTAAAAACAACTTGTAACTAAATATTTTATTACAACTAAAACTGTTTTTTTTCCCCAGAGAGACTACATGCCCTAGTTTGGGAAAGTTAATTAGTCATGATGGACAAAAACATGTGCTTGCAATCACGAAGCCAGATGGAGTGTTGAATGTGTGTCTCTGTGTGGATTTCACACATCTAGATGCCACAACTCCATATCTGGTACCAAGAGATTCATTAATTGTAATTAAAACACTGCACACTGACTTCATAATTAGAGAATGTGTGGAGCTGAATTATATCCCATGAATCACCAGTTGGCAATCTGTGCTTACAGCATTTTCACAGCAACAGAGTGCTCCATAGAGAAGAACTTTTCCAAGACTGTGTATTTTATAAACAAGAGAAAATCGTTGACCCATCTGGTCAGTCAGTGAGTCTTACGTGCAGTGTGGTGCTGACAGCTGCACTGAGTTTAACCAAATGACAAAGTGCACACAAAGAGTCTCTGTTTGGCCCGCCTGCCAACTGGACAGGAATTCAGAACTTGTTTCTCTGGATGAGAAATGGAGAATGTATGGGCCATGCCATGTGTGGCACAGTATATGAATTAGTGAGCGAGATCAAGATATTAGCATGTGTTTTTAGTAAAAGTATCTATGGATGTGGTTCTAGTTAAGAAAACTGCAAGGAATGCTAATACTGGAAGGCTCTCGGTAGAAAGTAAAGTCCAGTTTGCACCACTCATTCCCTCACACAGGCTTGAGGAGTATCTTCCACTGTCGGAAAAAAATGAATATGTCTTGGAATATTAGAATTGTGTTAGCCAGGCCTGGAAAAAATGGTGGAAGATGTTGCATATCCAATAAAGTTTAGAAACGGACAACAGAGTGGTTTTGAAAGGTCGGATCAAGCTTCTTTAACAAACGGCTTCCTTCCCTGCTGAAGTGTTTTTGATCAATCCTCGGATTCAACTCCAGCAGTTTACAGTTTTGTTCTGTAGTTTACTTCTATTTGGAAGCACATAACTAGAAAAGAGAAGAGTATTAACCAAAATATTCACAATAATATGAATAAAAATGTTAACAATATACAAAAAGCTATAAGTCATCCTCAATGAATTACCTTTGAATATGATGTACAAGTTCACTGCTCTGTTTGCTCTGTGTTCACAGCTGGTGAGTGAGAAGGTTGGTGGTGCTGAGGGAACCAAACTGGATGAAGACTTCAAGGACCTTGAGCGGGTACCTCATAATGTTTAAGATAATACCAATAATTCATGTATAGAGTAACACTATGTTCATATGGTCTGCTGTGAAATTACGTCCCCCAAGTTTTTTCACTCACATTACCATTCTCAAAGGCATACTGCTCGCCATATGCACACAGATATCAACGAAATGTCTCTCTATTAACTTGTTCCACCAGAGAGCAGATATTACCAGCAAAGCAGTGGTGGAAGTCCTCAACAAAACATCCGAGTACCTCCAGCCCAACCCAGCAACGAGAGCAAAGCTGTCCATGCTCAACACAGTGTCCAAGATCCGCGGGCAGGTTAACAGTCCAGGCTACCCCCAGCCTGAGGGCCTCCTAGGGGAGTGCATGACTAAATATGGACGGGACATGGGCGAGGACACCAACTTTGGTAAGAAAAATGGACCTATGACTTCTTTTTTCATAATTTTATCTTCCTTATAGAACCAATAATTGATTAACATGTCCTAATATGTCGAAGACTCCTCAATGTTGCTATTTTGCATTTGTGTGGACTGCAGGTGGGGCTCTAATAGACATAGGAGAGTCAATGAAGAGGATGGCTGAGATCAAGGACTCTCTGGATATTGATGTGAAGCAGAACTTTATTGACCCACTGCAAGCAGTCGCCGATAAGGATATCAAAGACATTCAGGTAGAATCAAAGAGGTAGTACACATCTGCATGTAGAAGCCAGATATTGTCTAATGAGCTCTGCAGTCTGTCAGCTGCAATAATATGAAGTATTTCAACTCTGGAGATGTAACTATTTAAGTAAAATGCAAATGTCCGAGTTGGGCCCCGATCAGAGCACTTCTTGCAGCTTGCAAAATGTGAGATACAGTTTATTGCCTTTTTTTTCTGATCGGGGCCTTACCCTGTCAGCAAGTGACCACAGACAAGTGAAAATACTTTGATATTCATCTTTCCAATCCTATCCCTATCATGCTCTCAGCACCACCTGAAGAAGCTGGAGGGCCGCCGTCTGGACTATGACTATAAAAAGAAACGTCAGGGTAAAATCCAAGACGAAGAGATCAGGCAGGCCCTGGAGAAGTTCCACGAGTCCAAAGAGCTGTCTGAGAGCTCCATGCACAACCTCCTGGAAACAGATGTGAGTATCTAGTAGGCACTTCTGCCACAATTACGTAAACATAAAAGTTGCATTTGCAGTAGTGCTAGTGAAGCAAAATTTTCTCAATGAAGCCAAAATTTAGGAACACTTTAGTCTTTACCTTTGGGACTAACAGACTAATAATTCATTTTTATTTTAGCTGATTGGTGTTTAACTTGCAAAGAGCAAATTCAGGTTAAAGGCAAAAAGAGTTACCTGTGTCCATGAATGAGTTATGAAAACACTGACATTAGATAAATATCATAGCAGTATATCAAAGGTTGCATTCCCTTAATATCTTCCATTATTGACTACATTTTTTTAACAACGATGGAAAACTCTGAAGGCAATCCGTAATTTTGACAGATTGTAATTCAAACTCCTGTCCAATTGGTGGCAAGTGTGCATATTAATAAACTATCCTCTAGTCTTTTTGATCTCACATGCATGACCTTGTTGTCTAGATGGCATTAGCCATCGCACTGATAGGCGGATGTTTTCACATCACAAACGATGAACTGAAGCATTAAAACACGAATCTTGCAGGTAAAACATGCGACTTATGTAGCCGTTATAACAGTTTAGTGTGGGGCGGCTACTGTCAAAACAACAATCACTCTGACATAACACTCAATATAGAGTGAAAAGCAAGAAATATCAGCAGATAGATGAAAGACAGATGAAAGAACAGTGAGTTAACAGATAATTAGAATAGTTATAATTAGAATAAAAATAGGTTCTCTTTTAAATCACACATACCAAGATATGAGTGGAAAGTATTTTTTCTTGCAACTGCATGACTTTTGTTTTGTCATGTGATCTGCTGCTTGAGTACACTTTAACAACAAGAACAGTCTCTCCATTTTTTCTCTCCATGCCCTTATAAATGCATAATCTATATATGAATTATTTAAAAATGATAATGGATAAATGAAAATGAAATGTGTATAAAATGAAAAAAAAAAAAAGAAAATTTAAATGACGGACAATGAGAAAGTCTAATGCAACCTCTGCAGTATATGTACTGTATCTTTAGTTATGGCTGGTGTCTCTGTGACTACATGCTACGTTCTGCTCTCTGCTTCTTAGCCAGCAAACCAAATGGGCGGTATGTGTCAGGTGATCTGCCTTGTGTTTTTTTCCACAGTGACTTGCCGCAGTGTGAGCTTGTCAAACCAGTTTTTTTTTTTTTTTTTAGTATTTACTGTCCCCGCACCATATCTCATAATGTGTTTTGGGGCTTTTTGAATGGAGTAATTGTAGTGAACAAAAGTATTGTAATGATGATGAACGGGAAACAATGAGAGACAACGCCATTAACGCCAAAAAAAACAACAACTGGTGGCTCAATGCTGTTCATTCTAAAATAATATGTGTGTGTGTGTGTGTCTCTGTGTGTAATGTAGGTTGAGCAGGTGAGTCAGCTGTCTTCTTTTGTGGAGTCTCTGCTGCAGTATCACAGACAGGCCACACAGGTCCTGGAGGAGCTTTCTGACAAACTGAGAGAAAGGTCAGCACCATGACTATTTGTGGAACTTGGTATGCTCAGGCTGTGTCCTCTGGCTCATGACAAAGGATGATTCAGCAGTACCATCTTTACTTTTACCCAGATAATTATAAGTAGTGAATGTAAAGTAGCGGCTGATGCTGAGAACAGATCATTTATTTTTAGTGAACAATGCATATTTAGATCATTATCTGTGGTTTAGCAAACACGTAATTTGTTTTTTATCCATTAGAAGGATAAAATCCATTATAGCACACAGGAAATTGATTTATCTGATTTTTTTTTTTTTTACCAGCCCATATCTGTGTTGGTACTTCCCCCTACTTGTGAGCACAGACGGGTGATGTTTTTTGCTCTGATTTCATGCAGGGTGAATGACGCTCAGTCCCAACCAAAGAGAGAATATGCACCCAAAGCCAGACCAGCCTTTGACTTTGGAGAGACGGAGGCCTCAAACGGGGCATACTCACCAGCTGCAGCAAGCCCTCCATCGTACTCTCCTGGTAAACTTATTTCTGTAAATTCAGTGATAGCTGTGTGAGTGAGCTTGAACGTCCATGTGTGTATATGTGAAAGACCTACTCCCAAGAAGGCATGTGTACAAGTGAATCTCATTCTTAACTGATGTATCTTTCCTTCTGTGACATTAATCAGCCCCAGCACAATATCCAGGTCCATCCTTCCAAAGACCCTCGATCAGGAGCAGACCGCGTGAGTGAGACAGATGAAGACTTACACAGAACTAGACCCAACCCACTAATTGTCCTCTCTCACTCTGCTGTACATTTGTACATTTGTGTGGCAGAGAGGTGTTTGCATGTATTGCAAGCATTTCACTAACATTATTGGAATGGTGTTGTTAGGTCCACTGTGTCCAGTCTGTCAGGTTACAGAACAATATGTGGCTTGTCTGTGTGAAAATTACTCTGTCTGACCAAGGCCGCAGAGACATAGAATCATCAGTAAACCAAACTCCATATTTATTTTGACTGACTGTTAATCAGTCTTGCTGAAATTGTAATTAAAGTCACAGTTTTGCAGAATTGTATGCATCTGCAGCCTTTTCACAATAACTATGTCACACATGGTTTCTTCACTGGTTTAGTCAGGGGTTGAATTGACATTCTTAAGCGTTCCCTGGAGTCCTACCTTTTACTAATCTAATTCCCTCTTCAGTCAAACGCAAGAAGGTAAATGACAAATGTCTCAGGTCTAAGCCCTGAATGTTATTATTATGGTAGGAATAAAATATGTATTCTATGTCAGTACATCCTGAGCTTCAGAAGGATTCTCTCTCACCACACTGTTGACTAAACCTTTCTCCTTGTGACTTTTATGTCCTATTCCAGAGTGATGTACTCCTAATGGAAAACAGCTGATGCAGTTAATTGACATTTTGAAGGAGAATGTACTAATGTTGTTCAAAGGAAATGGCAAATATTACAGTGCATTCAGTAAATATTCAAACTCCTTCACTTTTTAACATTTTGTTATGTTGCAGCTGTTTAAATTGACTTCCCCTCATCAATCTACACTCAATACCCCATAATGAAGAATGAATAGCCCATAAGCAAAAACAAGATTATTAGAAATGTATTAAAAAAAGAAAAACTGAAATATCACATTGATATAAGTATCCAGACCCTTTACTCAGTGCTTAGATGAAGCACCTTTGGCAGCGTTTACAGTCTCAGGTTTTACTGAGTCTGGCGCTACAAGCTTGGATTGAGGGATTTTCTACCATTCTTCTCTGCAGATATTTTCAAGCTCCGTCAGGTTAGATGGGGACCATCAGTAAAGCCACTTTCAGGTCTCTCCAGAGATGTTTGATGGGGTTAAAGTCAATTACATTCACAGAGTTGTCCCTAAGCCACTCCTGCATTGTCTTGGCTGTGTGCTTTGGGTCATTGTCCTGTTGGAAGGTGAACCTTCAGCCTAGTGTGAGGTCAAGATGATCAAAAGGAATGGGAGGCACCTGAGCTAAATTGGTAGCAAACGGTCTGAATACTTGTGTATTTTTTTTTTCTTTTTTTAGTATATTTGCAGACATTTTTAAAATTCTGTCATGGTTTAAATGAATTTAAACAATTTTAGCATAAGGCTGCAACATAAATTGTGATAGTGAAAGGGTTTGAATACTTTCTGAATGCACTGTATTTTCACATGATTATTTGTTCTTTCTCCTGATCTTGTATCTCTACATTTGTCCTTTTTTTTCTGCAGCTGAGCCATGCTGTAAAGCCCTGTATGACTTTGAGCCAGAGAACGAAGGTGAGCTGGGCTTCCACGAAGGTGACATCATCACCTTGGTCAATCGAATCGATGATAACTGGTTTGAGGGAACCCTTCGTGGCAGATCAGGATATTTCCCCAACAACTATGTTGAAGTGGTGGTGCCACTGTCACACTGAAAACAAGAGGGAAAAGGGAATCAGCAGGATGGAGAGGAAAGGGAGATGATAGAGGATTATTAGGATTATTATTAACTCTCAATAATGAAAACATCCCTTCTTTATCGTAATTAAAAGGTTTACGTCTTGAGACAGTGACATCACTTTTTGTATCACAGAGCTATTTGAGTAAAAAGGATTTGTTTTTGTTTTTAATTCTGTCAAGATTGGGGGGATTTTTCTTAAGAGCAAGGACAGTCTTTATATTCAGTCTTTATTACATTATATCATGAGTCTATATCATTCTCATTGCACCTGTGCACTACACCTCCATCACCAGGACTGATGAAGAGAGAATGACATCTGTAATGACTTATCCTACACTAACTGCAACTACTTTATTCTTATATTCTTAACCTTTTTTATAATCACAATATAACACATTTACACATACAACACACTTTTCTATTTTGTTTTGTTCATATTGGTACTACAAACATGCATGTATACACATGCATTCTTACAAACACTGTTGCTACACTCCCAGTTTTAACCCGGTTGCCTTCAGGCTCTAGTACTGTTGTAATCATTGACTCGTTGGAGTCAACATGGAGGACTGGCTGCTTTTTGTCACTGTTTGAGACTATTCTCCACTGCCACCTGGTGGTATTTGAGCTCATCCCTTCTGCTGGTATGTGTAGATGTAAATGTTGTAGACTTGATGAGTCCATAATTGTGCTTATTTTTCTATCACATGTATCACACTAATTATTGCACATTATTTAATTTGCTTACAGCTCTTGGAACATAATTTACTGCACTCCAGACTATTTTCTCCATATATCTGATGCCAAAGAAAGGTTTCATAAATTCCTAAATTGCACAAGACATTAAAAGATACGATTTGTGCAGCTTCCTACCGGATGCACACAGTTCTGCAAAATAAAGTAATATATTGGAGATAATTATTAGCAAACTTTACAGACATGTATTTTTCTAGTAATTCTACATTCTAGTAAAGGTTCAAGTGCAACTCACAACCATGTAATATGATCTTCCCCACCACAAATATTTTACAGCATAACACCAAAGCCGTAAGTACACATTATTCAGCTCCTCTTTTTTTCTCAGGCTCTATTGATACTGCTGGCAGTGTCACTCACAGTGTTTTGTGGGATTTTACCACACTGTTTGTCAAGGAGTTTTCAGTTTGTGATTTATTTTCCTCCATAGTGCTGGATAAGCTTGGCGTTAGTATTTTAACCTGTAATTAGGAGCATGGAAATTAATCTGATGTGAATTGGGTGTTTTTGTACCTGCCTCGGTTTTCAGGCTGAAACTGTGCACCAGACCTGACAGACAACGCTATCCCACAACTATTGTGTACAGAATTTACTAATAATGAGGAAGGTCTATACACAATGGCTGGTTTCAGTTTCAATTAAGCCTATTACAAGCAGACTATGAACTGTGAGGGTTTATGCTGTTCACTTAAAATGCTAACTTTCTCGTCTTGTCATGATCCCCTTGTTAGACCGCCCCCAGCCCCACTCAACTCTCCCATCTCTATTTAAACCAGGAGCGGAACTGACAGCTCTTTTCAGTAAGGAAGGACATGCAGTGGTAGATTATGCCCTCCCCCACTAGTCTTTATTCACCACCTGCCCCTGTACCCCTACCCCCTTTCTCATTATCTGCCCCATCCCAATCCCATGGTGCCTCTGGAGCTCAGTCTCCTGCTCCATCCCTGGAATAATCAACTCATTATCATAGTGTGTGCCTCAATGTTATTTTTGCATGTCTCCTACCCTTTAATGTTATGTGTAGGACCAGAGGGTTCAGCTGTGCGGAGTAATAGGTGCTTGGCTCAGGTGTGAGTTTACATGCCTCATTACACTAAATCAAAAGCCCAGAGTTAAAGTGGGGGGAGGTGGGTCGGGGGGCTCAGATTGAGCTATTATACATGTATAATATTGATGATGAATAATGTCATGGAACAAAGGGCAAAGATCAATTTTTGTGTGCTGCTAGTGTCACAGCTGAAATAGTTGTCTGAATGCTGCGGCTGACATTTATTACAATATTAAATTCTTTGATGGCTGGTACTGCATTGATTGACCCTTATGTGTTGCTACTTTGCAGTATTGATGAAGTATTATCGGACCTTAAAGCTGCATTTTATTGTGTATACTCTGTAATGTGATTTTCTGTGTGTTTCTTTGCATGTTTCTTCATTATAGTCACTGTGTCTTATGTACCGCCTTATTTTTGTAACTGTGACAGTGGGAGACTAAAAATGGGATTATCCTGGATTATCTTTAGGATATATGGATTACCTTTGTACTAAATGTAATCTTCTGTGTATTGTATATTTTTCTTGTTATTGTTAAAGGGAATGAATGCTGTTCATTCACTTTTTCAAATAAATAAATCATTTGACTCTGTGTGTCTTTCATAGAGAATTATTACTTCCCAGTCTCTACATTAGTGTTTTTAAAATTAAACTATTTGGTGATATATAGTATAGAAAATATAATAGAAGCATAGGATTGTCTCTTTTTTCATCAGATCTCGTGTATTTTACCTGAATCTTAATTCATTTCATCTCTTTTACATTTGCACAGTTGCTCATTTTGCTCAATAAACATCTCTACTCAAGACATTATTCCCCAACCCTCCTATTTTTAATCTGCACATCCACCCGCCTGCATGACCCCCCGGACACAGCAGACTACAGCAGCCAGCTGTTGGATTATTGCCACAGTACTATCTCATCAGGGAAGGCGTGTCACTCCCTGAATTACTCAGCGCCCCTTTGTCCTCGGTCGGTGCCCAGCCAGCGACACTCATGGCGGCTGCACCCGTCAGGCAGCGCTCTGGGCCGGGGGGACCCCGGGCGCAGCTCCCGCCCTGCTACTACGAAGGGTACCTGGAGACGCGAGGACCGAAAGAAAAGGTAGGCTCGCCCAGTGCAGATCAAGTGCCATGTTGTTTCGATGCATGCTGAAGATAGTGGTGGTCAGTGTACCGGCTGATCCCCCCCATTCCCAGGGAGCTGTCAACTTCCTTCATTGTGTTATAATGGGCGAGGCGAGACTATACACTGGTGCTGCTGGGGATTTTTCACATAGCGGAGCTCAGATCTGTTATGCTCCTCAATCTGATTTTGCAAGAATATGACAGGAAAAGCGTGCAACGATTTATGAACCAGCCGCGACGTATGAATAGTAGACACCGCTGTCTAAACGTTACATATCATTTAAATGACGTCCCTTAACAACTAGACATCTATATCACATACAGCATGTCTGCCAAGCATTTTCATCACTCATATTTCATATTTCAGAGCGATACTGGCTGCTGACTCAGTGAAATTTTTATATATCGATATATTTGACAGCCTTGTCCCTGAAGTGCATTTTCAATATCTGAAATACAAAGTTACACAAACTAAAAATTGTCAATATTGCTAAAGCATCCATTTGCATGTTTTTATCTCTATGTAACCTGATCAAAAAGTAGGGGAACCCCCTCCCCAAGGGCACCCCTCCCATCAAGCTTCTTTTATTGCAGTGCAGACATGTAATCTGAGCCGGGCTCAGGTGCTGGGTATTGTGGCGATCCATGGCCACAGATTGGCAGCATCTGCGGCTCACTCACCATACATCTCTTGGGACAGGATATTAGATAAAAAGGGAAATATCCATTACACAGATGTGGAAAAGCGACACCGCTGTTGTCACAGCAGCTTATCTACTGTTTCACATGTATGTTGTTTGTTTTTTTTCTCTGTATGTGACAGGCATCCAAGCGTCTGTGGACCTGTCTGTGTGGGAATGCTTTGTATTTCTTCAATAATGCCAAGGACACCCATGTAAGCTTCGTTCAAGCCTTGTTTTAGAATCACTGTTGCGTGTTGACTCAGAAACCCAAACATTTGCGTTCATGTGTATGTGTGTGTGTGTGTGTTACAGTATGTGGAAAAGCTGGACCTCAGCGGATTTGTGTCCCTGAAGGACGACTGTAGCCGGGACAGAAACCTGGAGGCGGCCAGACTCATCCTGCGCATGAAGGATGGAGAGATCAAACTAACAGTAATACCAACTCAAAATGCACACACACATATATTATAATGAATACTTTTCTTTTTGCAAGGAGTTCAAGTGTGCTCTTCTTTTCCAGGCACCTAACCTGGAATCAAGGGAGCTGTGGAAGGGTTTCCTCTACTCTGTCATAGATGTAAATATTCATCATTTACAAACCGACTACATTCCCATACCAGCCTGTCTCTAATGTGCTGTCTCGTAACAAATTCTCTCCTCTGCACAATCACAGCTGAACGTACCGTCTTGTCTTACGTTACTGCCGGGCCAGCTGCAGATGCTGAAAGAGGTGGTGGACAAAGAAAGGTCCAGGCGCAGAACTCGCACTCCCACACGAGCTCCACCGTCTCCTCTCTCCGTTCCTTTAGTTGGAGAAATCCCACCGTGAGTTCTCCTCTGTGATGAGAAGATGTGCCGTAGCTATAATACCATTTGTGTGTGTGCATGACTGTATTAACTTTAATAACGTGTGTGTGTGTGTGTGTGTGTGTGTGGCAGGTGTTTCCGACCGGTGTCCCGAACAGAGGCCGAAGTCCTTTTAGAGAGACACCCCGACTGTGGCAACATGCTGCTCCGTCCAGGCAGAGACGGATGTTCCCTGGCTGTCACCACGCGACAGGATCTCAACGGGTAAACATCTGCTGAACATCAGGACACTACAGCTGCAAATATCACAGCCAGACATCACGATCAATACAAATGTTACATGTTTCCTGTTCATATCTTTTTTTATTGCTCCAGATCAGTGTTCAGACATTACCGTGTGACTCAGAGGGACCAAGGTGGTTATGTCATCGATGTAGAAAATCCAGTAAGTGTGTAAAATCAAGATAAACTTCACATGTTCAACATTTCATAATGTGGAATCATAAAGTTCTGTTTAAATTAAATCTGAGTAAATCAGGCGGTATATTCACAGTTTATAACAGTATATCATGACTGTGTTTTCGTGGGGTAATATAACTACTTATGTGTGCATCCAGAGCCTGATCATGTTTTCTCTGCGCTGTAGACCTCTGTTGTTGTCCAAAAACTGTTAAAAACATGTCGATGAGCCACACCGCTGCGCTGGGTCACATGTTCCTTGACCACAAACAGTGTGGGTACAGCAGTTTGTTTGGAAACGGCTCCACTGTTAACAGTGATAATATTATCAGTCTCCGGAGAGTAGTTCTGTATAAGGCAGATGCGGGAACTGAGGTTCTGTTTACAGATCGTTTCTAGCTTGTGGTGTTACATATCACATCCTCTTAAATACAAAGTCAAAAGGTTGTGATATGCAGCGCCACAAGTTAGAAAAGGATCAATTCTAAATTCAGTTTATTGTTGTTTTTGGCTCTTTTTGTTGAGAAAGATATAAAAAAAAAATAGTCAGCCTTATCCTTCAGCATCAACTTTGAGACATCTACTACAATAAGCTTCTGCTTGTCCCTGCAGATTCCCTGTGCTACACTTCATGAGGTCATCGATGCCCTGGTTGAGAAGACAGCAGGAACCCTGCAACCTTTTCTACTGGAGGAGCCTTATGAAGAGAACATCAGTGAGGCAGTTTTGCAGCACACACCTTCTCAAACCTCCTTTTGAATCTAATTTTAATTTTATCTTTTGTAATTTTGTGTATTTAGCATACGTTTCTGCCAATGATGAGAACGGAGAGAGGATTCTCCACACTGCCCCCTCCAGCCCTCTGCTAAAGGCTCCTGCACTGCCCCCGAAACAAGGTTTATACTCTTTCACATAAAAGCAACTACAGACAGTCACAGACAGACAGACAGACAGTCACAGACAGACAGGCAGGCAGGCAGCAATACTGACTTTTTTCTTTCTGGTGCAGATCGTTGGACCAGTAGCCCCCTGTCCAGGTCCCCCGCTCCAGACCGCCGTATCCTGACCTCACCAGTGCCGGCCTCGCCCACCAACCCAATGAGACGACTCATCCTCTCCCCCTCGCCTCTCGCACAGAGTGAGTGCCAACTTCAGCAGCCGCACTCGCAGCTGATTTATTCACAGTTCTGTTTCAAACGTCAGTGTCTTCTGTCTTCTGTCTACAGCACTCAACGAGGAACTCAAAATGAAGCTGGAGAAGAGACGCGGCAGTCAGGAGTAACTAAATTGCAAAAGGAACAACCTCCTGTCGCATCTTCAGTGCCAAACCCCTTCTCACCGCAGCTATGTATTCATCCTGTGCCTTCTAGCTGGAACACAAGGGACTACAAATTACTGCCACTTTCTCATAGGATGATCGGACTTTCTTGGTGCTGAAAAGCAAGACTGGTTGGGAAACACTGGATTAGATTCATACAACCTCACAAAATGCTGCCTGCCTCGTTTGGGTAACAATATATTATTGCTTTGTTCACTTTCACAAAGCTGTTTACAAACTGCAAAAAAAAAAAACAGTGCCACAACAAATTATTTTTCTTTACAATGCAGACCACAAGAACTCTGAAAACAATATGACAGGCAGCTGAAAACCTGTCAGAGAAGCACCGACACACACCGGAGCACCAACTGAACCCCTGAGACTGAAAACAAACAAACAAACAAACAAACCACTGATTGCCAAGATCAACAATGCAATGACAAAATATGACCTGAGACCTGAACTGAACTTTCTGTCTACTCTGAAAGTAAAATAAGCCAGACACACTCAGGTTTCAGCTCACACAATATGCTTATCATCCACCCACTGTACAATCGCTGCTATTAGTGGCTGATAAGCAACCATCAGTGTGTTGTTGATTCAGTGACACTGCTGTGGCTCATTTGTGACTCCGCTTCAAATCATTACTGTGCTGTCAGTGCTTATTTTAAAGTGGTTTCTTATTCTCTGCTAGCGTATACTTCCTACTGTATGGTGCTATAACTTGCCAGGTGAAACCTGCAGGTGATTTGTGTTCCTCGTCAACAAACATCTACTGTATTGATATGTAAAGGGTGCCCTCTAGTGGAACGGATGTCAACTAAAGGGACTTTAGATGTGAAACTTTTATCAGCACAGTCTGAGTATTAAAACAAGAACCAAACACTTGAGATAGACCAAACCTTTTCTGTTGCAGGCTGAACTTGGCCTTGACTTTTGGCCACAGTGTTACACCACACCCTCCGCCCTACCTCTACCTTTAACAACAAAAAATCATTACAGATCTGATAATAGGTATTTCCATATGGGCAACTAATCCATTTGAATTGTCTGAGTACTAGTGGCAAGTCGTGATCAACTGACTTAAAAGTGTCTTCTTACAATGAACGGTTTCTTGTATGTTTGTACAGTATGTGTTGTGGCTACTTGATCACTATCAGAGAATAGTGTTTGTTAGACATTGAGGGCATTAAATGGTTTTGCATGGATGTAATTTGTCCTCGTGGTGAATTCATTGCCCATGTTTTCCTCAACGTGTCTTTTAGGCACACGACACCTTGATTTCCTGTAACAGGACAATGAGGAAATGAGATAATGTTGGAATAAATCAATACTGTGAAGAGAATAAAAGAAGTGTACACAAGTTTGCAAAAGACCAAACTATTCTTTTACAATTTAGCTTAAAGAAAAAAATACAAAAAAAAAATAAAATAATATTTTGTTTAAGTTTCTTAAATGTGAATATTTTATGGTGTCTAGGTTCAATGAAAATAAAGTGAATATTGTTGGGGACAAAACATCTAAGATGACACTTTTGTCTTTGGCAAACAGCAGCATGTTATAGACCAAGCAAGTAATGATAATAATCATTGAGAAAATATTATCATCAATCAAAATTATAGTTACCTGCAGCTCATGTAGATTTGAGTTTATGTTAAACATTTGGTGAGGTAATTTCTGTTGTATGTGTGAATTGCACATACATTTTTGTGGACAAAATAACAGAAACACCCTTGAATTGCACCACACATAACTGTTTGTTTGTTTGTTTGTTTGTTTGTTTGTTTGTTGCGGACAGATATTAAAGAACAATATTATAACATATTAAACCAACTGAAACGTCTCCTCCAGTCATAAATCATGCAGGACAGAAAACTCCCACAACACACCGCTAGGTTTGTCCTCAGCCGTAAACGTGAAGCATGAAGCTTCATTCAAAGAGCATCTTCCGCCTCCTCAACCAGAGTGTTTAAAGAAAAACAAAAAAAAAACGCGGGCCGACTGCAGCCGTCAGACGCCTCCTTGAGAGCTGAGTCTCACCACGATAACGAGAGACTGCTGTTGTTTGTCGGAGGATCCGATAGAGACAGAAACAGAGACAGAAACACACACCGGACGCTTCTCCTGTCGTTGTCTTTCTGTGTAAAGTGTGAGACGTGAAGCAGCTGCAGCGTTTCTACACTCCGCATCTGAAGCAACAAGCGAGCAAGTTTCACGACAGGTTTCAGCAAAACTAGTCGCATGTGGTTTATTTATGACACTTCTCATGCGTGTATTAGCGTATGAGTTAGTTAGAGGTTTATAAATAACGTTTAAATAGGTGCTGGGACTATTTTTTTTAATGGACGCTTACACGGTCTTGGGCGTGTCAGTGCGCAGGTAAGTGTTTTAACGTTTGATAGCGATGTTTGCTAACGAGTGACTGATTTATTTAGTTTGTTTGTTGAGCGGATGTGGCTTAATTCCTTCACTCAAAATAACTTAAAATAGCAAAATAATATACACATAACTAATTTAAAACAATCACCATCTTACTCTTGAATTGAGTAGCAGGTCTGCTTGGTGGTTTCTACTTTTGCAGGATGACATTTAGCGCATAAATGTGAAAGCCATATGTATGTATGTAAGTATGTATATATATATGTAAGTATGTATGTATGTAATTGTGTGTGTGTAAGTAAGTAAACGGGTGTTGTTGAGTGAATCTAGCTGTGGCCTCAGGGTCAAATATGTGAAACATCAGAGCTGCATTCTCAGACATGCTGCGGCTCATCAGTGAAATGCAGTATATCTCTATTGGGAAAGAAGCACACACACACACACACACACACACACTCAGCAGATTGCTGTAATACTAGTGGACAAAATCACAAGACAGGGCAGATGTTACTGTTACAACAAGGTAATTAAAGGGGAAGCAGGCCCAGGATGTGTGTTACTCTGTTGGCAGACACACTAGTTGCAAGAGTTCCTCTCTGGTCTCTACCAGACTTTGTCCGTCTGTGTGAATCTCTCATTGTGTGCTTGTGTTTGGTGCTGCAGGAGAGCCGGGTTTGACATCCCTGCACCCTGCTGAATCCCTTTCATGGCCTGCATTACCATCACTATGGCACTGACAGAATTACTGCCGCGCTGACTTTAGCTCACTCTACCCTTTTTGGCCATTCTGCTACTTTTATGCTTTGTTTTTTTTTACACACGTCTTAAATGTTTCTCTGCACGTCTCATTTCCTCTTTTGTTTGGTGTTTTTGCCATACATATTTAAAGCTTTTGGTCTGTCAAGTCTCACGTCTGGTGAATTTATTGTGATGTCCATACAACCTTGTCTCTTTCAGCCCTCTTTGGCTTTGTTTCTTCGGCCTGTGTCATCCATCTCACTATGGACAGCCTGCTGAGTGGGGCCTGTGAAGGGGCCAGTGCCCTTCAGTCAGTGCAGATCTCATCGGCTCACAGATACCACTCGCCTTTACCTCTGTATGACTGACTGTTATGGAAACAATGAAGCTTAACAAAGGAGTCGTACATCCACTGCTGTCCCTCAGTATCTTTTGGCTGCTGCCTCTGGCCTTGACGCTGGAAGAAGACTCTCTACTGGACTGTGTGCCCCGCAGATCTGTGCCCTATCATAGTGAGTGTTGCTACCTGTTTTGTATAACTTTGTCTTACAGTGTGAAGTTTACACAAAGTTACACAATCATAAGAGCTAACTGTGGCTCTTACTCATTGTGAAACTCATTGTGGGTTTTATCACCGGTAGTTGCTCAGTTAATCACATATATTGTCTTTAGGGGACAATGCTTATCTGTTTCATGAGGAGGGTGTGTTCAACTACTCCACCATGCTGCTGAGAGAAGACCTGGGTCTTCTAGTGTTGGGTGCCAGGGAGGCCGTGTATGCGCTGGATCTCAACAACATTTCCAAGAAACTTGCTTCAGTAAGAACTCTTGTTTACAGTGTGGTTGAGGCCAACCCTCCCTTAAAGCAGTGCCAGTCTACGTTCTTATCAAGGCTTTCTTGGCCTAGGGCTAAGGCATTTTAAAAGAACAAACCTGTGTGTCATGTTAGACACTCAACCCTGTGTGATATGAACACTTACTGTGACTAATCAGACCCTTGTTTTTGTGTTGGTAACACTATTATAGTACTAGCTGACAAACAGCTTCACAAAAAGACAGTTTGGTCCCTCTAATATCTAATTTTCCTAACAACTGCTGAAAAAGTGTGTAACTAAAAATGTTTTCACATATTTAGGTGAAATGGGAAGTGACACCACAACAAAAAGATGAGTGTAAAAACAAAGGGAAAGATCCTGAGGTGAGTCAGTTTAAATATGAATAAATCGATTGCATGCTGAGCCGATGTAGTCGTCACTTTTTTAAAATCCATTTACAGACGGAGTGCAAAAACTATATCAGAATCCTGCACAAGATGGAGGATAACAGGATGTATGTATGTGGAACCAATGCTTTTGATCCAGAGTGTGACTACATGGTGAGACATTTAGAGCCAGAAGCTCACGCTGGTATTCATTGCTGTATAAATCGATGCAAAAAACTCTAGGTTTAAACTATGTGTTTGTCTGTGCAGTCGTACACAGATGGAAAGCTGACTCTTGAGAATAAAAGAGAGGATGGAAAAGGGAAGTGTCCATTTGATCCGTTCCAGAGATATGCCTCCATCATGGTTGGTAAGTAGCTATTACAAAAGCTCACAACAGGCCGTCATATGTTGTGATTATATCACAGCTAAGGCGTTATTTGGAAGTGGAGGGCTGACAATGGCCTTAGCTGTGATATAATCGTAATATATCACGTTTTAAATTGAGCTATTTTTAACTTTTATAAAACAGTTAACAAGTATGGCTATATGAAAGGTATAAACGCATTACAATTTGAACCGTTTTTTTATTAACACGTTCATAAAATATTCCTAAAGCATTGTTATTACAACCAAATACGGCCTCCTTCATAGTGCAAGGCGAAGAAGGGGAAGAAGTTTTACACATGTTTAAATCTGTATCTCTGTGTTTGCTATCTTGCCAGATAACAGCCTGTACTCAGCCACTTCAATGAACTTCCTGGGCTCCGAACCCGTCCTGATGCGCAGCTCTCCTTCCTCCATACGCACTGAGTTCAAAAGCTCCTGGCTTCATGGTAAGATGAGATAAAATGCTACATTCATGCAAGGTTCGTGCCGCGTTAACGACAGTAGCGCAGTCAAAGTTCATGTTGGTTCTTCTTTCTATGCCAGAGCCCAACTTTGTTTCCATGGCTCAGATGCCAGAGAGTGAGAACAGTGATCAGGGAGATGACGACAAGGTTTACCTGTTCTTCAGTGAGACAGCTGTGGAGTGGGACTGCTACAACAAACTGGTGGTCTCCCGTGTGGCCCGTGTCTGCAATGTAAAAACTGTTTATCATACATGCACTTATTTTTAGCAGCTCTACTTCCCAACGTAATGTGCTTACATTATTCCACCCTTTCCGCTGCTTGTGTATCCTGTTTTTCTCCATGCTTTTCCACTTGTCTATCTGTTATGATGTCTTTATGTTCTACAGGGAGATCTTGGAGGTCAGAGGACCTTACAGAAAAAGTGGACATCCTTCCTGAAAGCTAGGATAGACTGTCCAGTGCTGGAGTCCCAGCTGTCGTACATTATTCAGAACACTTACCGCTGGTGTGACCCCCAGCAGCCCTGGAAGGATTGCTTGTTCTTTGCCATCTTCACGGCACAGTTGTACGTTTGATTTAAAAATACATGTTTTTTGTCTGTGTTAGAAAGGGAGGTGCTCTTTGTTTTTATTGGTCTTTGGTAGACCACTTGGCTCACATTTCTTTGTGTGTGTGTGTTTGTGTTTCAGGGACAGATCAGACCTGTCTGCAGTGTGTGCATACCGTGTGTCTGACATCAGCAGAGTGTTTGCGGAGGGCAAGTATAAGACCCCGGTCGCCGTAGAAACCTCTTTTGTTAAGTGGGTGATGTATAGCGGAGTTGTCCCTGTCCCTCGGCCCGGAGCTGTGAGTGTATAGGAAATAAAGAGAAATCTCAAGGCAACTTTTTTATGAGTGTCCTAGCAGGAAGCTGATTCCTTTTGTACTCTGATCCCGTTGTTCTCCCTTCTTTCCTTGCCAGTGTATAGACAATGCAGCTCGTGAAGATGGCATAACTAAGTCTCTGGACCTCCCAGACCGAACCCTTCAATTTATCAAAGATAAGCCCCTCATGGATCAGGCCATCCAGCCATTAGGAGGGAAGCCTCTACTTGTGCGAAGGGGATCTACATTTACACAAATAATAGTCAACCGAGTGTGGGCCACAGATGGCAAGGAGCACCACGTGATGTTCATAGGCACAGGTGTTGTACCAGCACAGGACACTTGGCTAGGGAACATTATTATTGCTGCTTTTTTAACGTCACAGCATCAGTGGTAAGACCACATGTGTCAGCATCTAAATGTAGACTGTTTGTATGTTTTTTTATACAAAAAGAGGAAGGCACCATCCTGAAAGCTGTCAACTACAAAGGAGAGATGGTCATCATAGAGGAAGTGCAACTCTTCCAGCCCCCAGAGCCAATTAGGATTCTGAAATTTTCCAACGTCACGGTAATTCAAGGTTTTATTGAAGCCAAATGAATGGCTTTAAAATTATTGTTATCACAGTATCACTGTCATGACTGTTTGATTGTGTGATGGATCCAATGTGTACAGGGTCAGCTCTATGCAGGCTCAGACTACGGAGCAGTACAGGTACCACTGGCCACCTGTGGGAGATCCTTATCCTGTATGGACTGTGTTCTAGCCAGAGACCCATACTGTGGCTGGGACAGTGTTGCTGGAAAATGTACTGCCCTTTCTAGTACACAAAGGTAGTCAGCTGTCCCATCATGTAGAGCAAGTTTTGTTGACTGTTGGACAAGACCAAATTTAAATCATTGTGTCTTCTGCTTTAGCAATTTAATCCAAAATGTGGAGGATGGAGATGCCTCTCTCTGCCCAACTGCTGGTGAGTTAGTGCACACTGTCATCAGTACATATTTTTGTGACTCTGAATAAACATTGAACTGGTAACCTTGAGAAAACTTGACAGAACCATAATTGAGGTCAGTGGTGGGGGTCAGAATGAAACGTGAAGGACCTGTTTTGTTTTCAGATCCTGTAAAGCCTGTCAATCAGTCCATCTGGCAAGGGGGCAACCTGAAGCTCCATTGCCCTTCACCCTCCAACTTGGCAAAGACCATCTGGTTATGGGACGACCGCACTCTGATCCCTACAACTCGCCTTCAGCTTCTACAAGACGGGCTGCTCATCTTCAATGCCTCAGACTCTCATGCCGGTCAGTACAACTGTCTGTCTGTGGAGCGCTCTAAATTTAAGGAGCACATAACCACTGTGGCCATTTACCACGTCAGCATAGCCCCAGCCGGTTCTGGCAAGGATGGTCAGATAACTGTTCCCCAGGCTCAGAGGGAAGGCCCCTCTGTGGCTGGACTCCAGGCTGTAGTCGGGCTGCTGCTGGTTACTCTTCTTGTCCTTTTGGTCTGGAACTTCTACAAAGGCCACATACCTTTGCCCTGGAACTGCAGAAACAAGAACGCAAAGCAACCCCAGGAGTCCCAGGAGCAAGGGGGTCTCAACCCCACTGTGACCTACCAAGAAGCACAGAGGTCTGCACTGACAGAGGACAAGCCACTGGTGTCTGGAACAGACAATGGCAACCGTAATAACAACCACACTGATGCCGCAGAGGGGGAGAATGCCCCAAAAGTTACGTTACCATCTCTGCAGTACATTGATGATGAGTCAGAAATTTAAAACATTTAAAAAGTACAGTATGTCCTATTTGTTTTACAGGCAGAATTAAAATCTCAATTTATGGGACATTCACAGTAAATTTGAGTATAAAACATTCCAAGTGGTTGAAAGTTTGTTTTGACAGACTATACATTGTAGAGACTGAATACACCAAAAGATCCTATAGTTTTTTGGGGTTTTTTTGTAAATGGTAAATGAACTGTGTTTATATAGTGCATTTCTAGCCTCATCAACTTCTCCAAGTGCCTTACAGTATGTGCCAACATTCACCCATTTACACACATTTATACACCGCCAACGCCATCAGAAGCAATGAGGAGTTGAGGACCCTTAAACATGCGGACTGGAGGAGTCGGGGATCAACAACCTACTTTACCTCCTGATGATGAGACTTGAATTCCTGCTTTACGTTTTTGCCTTTTTTATAAGATGCGTTTTGATTCATCTTATAAAGATTGGTATGATTTTCACTGGAAATGTACATTAAAATTGAGCCATATAATTTCTAACCACTAACAGCAAAGGTTTTAGTTTTGTAGTATTAAAACTTCTTTACCAGGTTCTTGTGTTATTCAATACATGCCAAGAATGTGTAGAACAGATGTTACCTGCTTTACAAATCATCTTTGTACTTTTTTGTATGACAAGTGAGTTTTTTGAAGATGAAATCCTCTTTCTGAAGTCTGAGCACTTTTCAGACAGATTTTTTTTTCTCTTGGTTTGAAATGAATTTTTCCGTTCTACATTATTCATGCTAGCAGTGTAGTTCTGGCAATCTTGGTTTGTCCACCACTTTGGTCCAGACTGAATATCTTCAGTCAACTATTGGATGGATTACTGTGAAGTGTAATACACACATTTGTGGTCCCCAGGCTGTGAATTGTAATAACTTTTCATTTAGTGCTATCATTTGGTCAAAATGTTAGATTTATGACCAAATACTTATGACATACCCGTAATTGTCTGCTGTACTTCATTTTAGTACTAATTAGCAAATGTTTGCATGATAAACCAACACAGTGAACATGATAAACATTTCTTTCCACACTTCTACTTTCTTGTTGAAATATTGTGTCTGAAACAGAAAACTTAATTCAACAAAGATTACAAAAGGAGGAAAAAAAACTTTAATGTGTAGTTTTCAATCTACAATACAAATTACTTTTTCAGATAACAGTACAGAGTGATTTGTAGCTTCAACAACAACCTGCTTTTTGGTGTGAGAGCAGCTACAATACAGCAAAGCACATTGACTGTACAGCGTCTATGGTTAAAACCCATTGACTGGTGTCTTGGTCGGTGTGTGGCATCTTATCTCCTGTAGCGGTACCTCTTGAAGTGGAACCACAGCTGGAAGATACCGTTGGCGAACTGGCAGCGGAAGCCGTGTCGATGTGAGTACTCCCACTCTCTGTTTACGATCTTGAAGGCAATGTCCTCGTATGGAGGGCCTGCATGGAACCTTAAAATCCCAAAGTCCTTGTTGTCAGGACTGGGCTCCAAGAAGTACTGCGGTGTGGAGCGCTTGTCGATCAGGTCTGGGTAGAAGATGTTGAACTTGTAGCCCTGGACGATTTTCGGTGGAGGGTTGTCAAAGTCGTAATGGGTCTGATTGTATTTGTTCCACTCAAAGCCTGTGTGGACCCTGTTGAAGAAGCGGGGTTTCCTGGGGCGGTATTTGTCTGCCCACAAGTACATCTTCCCTGTGACGGGAATCTCCACGCTGAACTGGGCCTCATCGTTACCCATGCCCTCTTTGGCACGACGTACAAAGGCATCTTCTGCGCTCTCGTTGGCATCGCCTGACAGACAGACAGAAGATGTCAAAGAAGCATCTTCATTATATTAATGATGTTGTTGCTGCCAAGACTGGTTTCATAATTTCTACTGCTGGAAATTTACAGAAACCCTCAGAGAAGACTTTTTCCCATTTCCCATTATAACATGGTACTACAATTTAGTTTATGCATGTTCTGCATATCAGAAAGCAGAGAATTTAATTTTATACACTCAGCTCTGTGTGTGTGTGTGTGTGTGTGTGTGTGTGTGTGTGTGGTCTCATACCTGTGACCTGTAGCTGTCTGCGGGCCAACTGCAGCCTGTGTAAGTCCTCTTCTGGAGTGATAGTGTGTGTGTCCAGCGGCAGCTCCGAGGACGTGAGCAGCGAGGGGCTGTAGCGGCCCGAGTCATACTCCGCCTGGCTCTGCTGAATCAGATCCTCCTCTGTCAACACAGCCTCCACCACCTCACCTTTGTCCTCTTCATCCTTCTTGTCACCCTTGTCTCCTCCGTCCTCGTCTCGGTTTGCGTTTCCTGCTGTAGACGTAGTTGGGCCTGACTCTTCTTCGTCTTCTTGGTTTCTTTTGTTGTTTTTTGCAGAGGAGGAAGATGACTGGCCTGGTTCTTCTCCTGCCCTCTCCCTGCTGTTGTAAAGATATTAAGCGTTAATTGCTGTAAGTGAGTCAGTGCACTCAAGTATTTAAAAACATTTTTTAGCTATAGAAACACATCTTTGGGAAAACAAAAAAGAAACAGGTGGAATTAATAACTGACTTAAAAACTTGTATCCCATATCATCTTTTCTGTAAATATACATATCAACTGAGTGAGCCACCGGTGTCCCACAGTTTGTACACAGGATGTTTGCAATACAGTCATTCTTGAGTCAGTCACTTACTCATCTTCATCACTCCTCGGCTCCTCTTTGATGATGGGGAACAAAGGTTCACTCTCCACTCCTTGTTCCTGCTTCAGCTTGAACAGCTTCTGACGCAGCACATCCTGGTGTCGCTCTCTCAACCTGGGACATAAAATCATGCTCTTATTTATCAGTTGTCACTGGCTGCCTATGTAGCTTCTTTTGATGTATCTGCATTAGCATTCAAATCAGGCATTTCATTACCACAGTAGAAACCGGTGGACATTCTCATGTTCGTACCTGGCTCTTGCCATGTAGACTCTGACTTGCTGCAGCAGACTCTCCCAGTAACCGATGTCAAGATTGGATCCTCCAGCCTGAATCTTCTCCTCGATGTTCAGGTGCAGCGCCTGCAACTGGCTATATGTCTTTCCTTTGAACACCGTCTGGACGTCAGTGCTTACCGCTGTGTTAATGCCCTCACGACGATCACCTAAGGATTCAAAAAGATAACACAAAAAAAAATCATAACACAAAAAAAAGGGGAAATTATTTGTCAGATAAGCATAGGTGCAGATGTAACAACGCAGCAGGAGGTAAAGGAGCAGAGTAACTATGATGAGATTAAATGAGGAAATGACGTACCTGGTCCTTTCCCAGAGGCTTCCAACTTTCTCAGTTTGCTGATCTCGTCCTCAGTGATTGTGGTCATGTCTCTCCAGAAGTCCACATTCTTGCCTTGCTCCAACTCCATATACACCTACAAGTACAACACGGATACACACAGATACAATTAATTTCATTTGAATAGGTCTAAAGCAACATGTGTTAACACACGGCCTCTTTCCAACGAAGGGTCCGGTGACAAGTGAACGCTTCTCATCAGATTACAATTATAGCCGTGTAATAATATTCAACAAAAAGTTTGTATATTTTTATTTTAATGTATATAACTGTATTGTGGCACAATGTTTATACTGAAATATATGTACAGTTCTCATATCTAAATGAATAAGTCATGTTGTGCCAAAGGTTTTTTTTTTCTTCATTCTATGTTAGGATTTTGCACCCCCTAATGGTAGCAGTAATAGAGCTACAGTCATAAAATTTTTACCATAGCTACGCACCTTTATGTCTTCCAACAGGTCATCCATGTCAGTGACTGTTAGCCCATTGAGGAAGGTGTAAGGTTCATGCATCTCAACAGCAAGATCATCATCCTCTGCACTGATGTACTTGGCCAAAAGGTCGATGGGTTTAGCACGACCGTCGCGGATTCTAATCTTAGACCTGAGCGCACACATGGTAGTGGGACAATGCACATATGCATTAAAAGGGATTGTTATCAAACTCTTGAATAATTTTGCAAATTAAATACTTTGTGACATAATACGCGGATGCTACAAAAGGGGAACTACTCAATATGCACTAACCGTAGTTTGGCCTGGTGCAGATGGAAGTTGTCTTCCTGTTCAGCCCAGGTCTTGAAATGCTCTGCCTCTTTCTCTCTCTGCAGCATCTCCAGCTCTGTCTCTCTCATGGCCTTCTCTCGCTCGCGCTCCAAACGCAGCTGTTTTACCTACATAAACACACAGTTAGCAGGTTTAAGTATGATGTTTAATGTCTTGGTGTACCCCAGCACTAAGTACAATATCTTAAAAAGACTGGATGCAAAATTTGCGTTTATAAAGCAAAGAATTTAACAAACAGGAAAAAAAAAGTTTTGTAAAAGTATTGGGGGGATAAAAATACATTTTTGGCATCAGTACCAACAGCTACATTTTTCAAACTAAACTGAGCTGTACTGTAATAAATAGTAACAGATTTAAAACAAAAGTACAGAAAATGGGGTTGAGTCTCTAAATTCTGCCACAGAAATAAAAACAGAGTTAGTTTAGCCTTCAAGACCCACATCTGGAAACTGTCTCACATCTCATACCTTCTGCAGCTCTCTGCGGTTTTCCTCCTGAATGCGTTTGTTCCTTTCTTTCAGCTCTTTTTCTCCGAGATGGCCGATGCCTTTCTTATCCAAAGCCTGAGAACACATAAAACCCAGAGATGATGGGTAAGATACAATATTTCAGAGCCAATTGATGACAAGCAACTACACACAACTTTATTCTTGGCCTGAAACTCACCTTCTGCCATTTGAACGTGCCTAACAAGTTGTTGTCACCGAAGGGGTTGTCTGCATTGGTGTATCCCATGTACTCCTCACTCCAGCCCATTTTCTCTCTCCTTTTCTTTTCCTTTGCTTCCTTCTTTGCTAGTCTCCTGGCCCTCTTCTCTTCTGGCGTCTCCAGAGCTTTCAGCATATCCTTCTGGTTTTTCCTGTCCTCTTTTTCTTTGATTGCCTGGCCCTCCCGTTCAGACCCTGAACTCTCAGACGAGTCTGGTGAACTGGAGCGTTGCCTCCCTCTGTCTCTCATTCTCTCACTCTTCCCTTGCTCTCTGTCTTTGCTCCTCTTCCTCTGCTCTCGACTTTTGTCTCTCTCTCCTTTTCTCTCCCCGTCTCTGCTGCTGCTCTTCCACTGATCTCTATCTCTGTCCCGCTCCCTCCTCTGTCCATCTCTGTCTCTGATTGGACTCCCTCTGTCAGGACTTCTCCATTTCCTCCTCTCTATTTCTCTTTCGCTGCTTCCGTCACGGGAGTCTGAGGCAGACGGGGACCTTCCCTTTCTCCTCTCTTGAGATGCTCCTCTCCTCTCCTTTCCTTTCTTCCTCCTCGCTTTAGGATCATCTGAATCAGAACTGAGACAGACAAAATGATAAAGTTCATTTTTGCTTCATGGTTAGGAAATTAAAGGAATACATTTGTTTTCTACTATTCAGCTAAAACAACAGTGACAGTGATGACAGTGGGTTCAGTGGACAGTGTTGCCTTTTGATTAGATTGATTTTGATTCACACATTATCTGTAAACCCTGGGGTAAAAATTAACTGTTCATAATAAAGCCCAAGTTTCATTTCATTTCATTGCATGATGGTAGTTTTTGTTTGTATTTGCAGTTTTGCTTATTTGCATGTCAATACAGAGATTTGGTCCCACTAGGTTACAAGAAAAGGATGAAGTTCACATGTTAATGCGGGTGATTCATATTTTACAGCATTTAAATCAGTCGAGTCGTGATGTAACGTTAACCATTATTATCATCATCATCGCAGCAGGCAGTGTAGCGTTAACTTATTAACTGCACCGGACAGCAGCGACAGTTACCTGGATGTCTGTCCCCGGTGTGGTCCTCTCCTCCGGTCGCTCTCGGAGTCGCTTCTGGAGGCCGGACGGTCCCTGTGTTGTTGAGGCCGTCGTCGGTCGGGGGAGCCGTCGCTGGAGTCCCCGCTGCTGGATCGTCCGCGGCCCCGGACGGCTCGTTTCGTGTCCGCAGACCGGCAGAACTCTCTCCTGCCCTCCTGAGACCGCGACCTGCTCATTCTCGACCGGTTCCGCCGATCCCGGCTCCGACTTCTGGACCGACGTCGTGGTTTCGAACTCATCACGAACTTGTTCCGTCGACGCGGGGTCCGGATGCGCGTCCGTCGCGTTAATTAGATGTAACAGAGAAACTCGTCTCCAGTTCAAAATGTAGCGATGGATGTTTAATAATGTGCTGACATTTAATTGAAAAGTGTTACTGTGACTGCTTGAATGTAAACATACTTGAGTTTATTTATTTTTATTTATCAAGATACATATATTTATTATTTTATTGATTATAATTTCGTTAAAGACAAGAAGATCCAGAGAGGAGAGAGAGAGAAGAACCAGACGATGCAAGATAAACAAAAAAGATAGTTTAAGCCTATAAAAATTGTTTTTAAAGTGATTTGAAAGCAGTCAGTGTCATATGTACCATCTAAATAAAAGTTTTAAAGTTAACAGTGTTTTAAATATCTCAATAAATAATAATACTAATAATGATAAAACAAATACACGTCACTGTAACAAGTCAACATCTAAAATAAATATCTGTGAAGTACATGATTAAGTTTAAGTAGTTTTTCAGGCAGCTGAAAGCCATCTTACAGGGACTTTACACAACTTTGGCGCATATTATAGACGTCACATTGTACGTTGTGAAAGATATAAAGTGCGAAATAAAACAGCCCTCATGTCACGTTGCAGCTTTTATAGCACACTGAACATTTAAAGCCAAAATAACACCCAGCAGACGTGATTTTATGTGCAAATAATTTGATTACGGAAATTAGGTCAGATCCGCTTTTTTTCTACAAACACAAACAAGTTTCAGTGACGTCACGAAACTGACAAACGTAGTTCTCTGAAAAACATCACAAAACAACGGTCAAAACTCAACCGGCGTCCAGAGTTAAATCACATCATATATAAATAAGTGATTGTGTGCCGCATTGTGTGATCAACGGTCGCGTTCAGTCGAAAAAAAACAATGTTTACAAATAACAATTGGACTACAAATCCCAGATAGCACAGGGCGCAGTTGGCTGTTTTGAGGGGGAGAGAGGAGACTCCTTTTCAGCTATCTTTACCTTGTCTTCTGTTTGGGGAGATATCAAGTACATTTTTCTGGCTCTGAGCTCCATTTTATTCGCCTTTCGGGTCGACTGTTTTGTGGTTTTACATTTCGTGTGTGAGCAGCAGGGAGGCAGAAACTGTCAGCAGATCAGCTTCAGCTGAGCCGAGAGGTAGAGCTTGTTAACTAGCTCATATTAGCCAGCAGCTACCAGTAGATTTACGGCTTATACCCGCGGCTGCCCTGCCAGGTAGACGGACTAAAGCTGGAGGCGCTGGTCGGCCACAATGTTTTGGTTAGTTTACCACATACCTCCTACTGACATTAGTAAATAATTCAGCACATATATTGGGAACAAATCAGCGCAACCTTCCTTTGCTTTGAGCCGAGTCTGGCTGGTTTGGCCTGTTTCATTGTCTCGGGAAAAAAAACACACACACACACAAGTTGTGTTTCAGTGTTGTTGGTGTTTTAACTCAGCCGTGTTTGTGTAAACAAAACCCCGTCAGCTGTCGATATGGCACAACACGATTCTTCTCATGTAGCCAGTTCACAGAAAGCACTAATGTTGGAGATGAAGAGTCTCCAGGAGGAGCCTGTCGAGGGATTCAAAATCACACTGGTGGACGAGGCAGATCTGTACAACTGGGAAGTGGCCATTTTCGGACCCCCCAACACTCATTATGAAGGAGGGTATTTCAAGGTAAGAGTAGAAAATGATGGGACTGTATTCATTAAAAGCAACACATAACAGCAGCACTGGCTGTATGAATCATCTTTTTTAAAACCATAAAATACAACACACACACACACATTGAGAAAATGAGGAGTTCACAGTATCTAACATCAGGCATTGGCCCACATTAACATTTATCTTACTGTAATCATTCCTCCAGTTCATGCTGGTCATTAGAAGATCCTAATGTGATGTGATGGGAGCCGCAATTCACAAGTCTCCTTCTGTGCAAAAATGTATTTACAAGTTTATCTGAAGCTAATATGAAGTGCCTCTTTTTGTTACTATACTCGGAAGCACAAAGAGGGAATTTGATGCTAAAACGACTGTAAATGCAGCAGATATAACTTACATTATAATAAGCACATTCGGAGATGATCTTCTAATGGCCAATACAGAGAGGAGGAATGATTACAGAGAAGAATACTTATGTCAGTGTACATATGGACACCTGACTGTTGTTTTATTAGGCCTGTTTTGTACCCTAGGCTCGGATCAAGTTCCCTATAGACTACCCGTACTCCCCACCTGCCTTTCGGTTCCTCACCAAGATGTGGCACCCAAACATCTACGAGGTATCACTCAGTTTTACAACTTTAATTCTGTCTCCTTGTCACGCTTGTGTGCTCTCATATTACTCAAACATAATTTAAATATATCAATCTTGCAGCAGTCGCATGATAAAATGAGCTTATTTCTCTCTGTTTTTAGAATGGAGATGTGTGCATTTCTATATTGCACCCTCCAGTGGACGACCCGCAGAGTGGAGAGCTGCCTTCAGAAAGATGGAATCCCACCCAGAACGTCCGGTCAGTACTCTCATACCTCATTATCTCGCTACTCGTATGTCTTTCTTTCTGGCTACCTACCTTTTGTTCTTCTGACAGTCACTTACCTGACTCCCTTATTGCATGTGTTTATATGCAATTTGAAATAACCTTTTTTAAATATAATTATTTCTGACTCACTTTTGTGCCCTCAGGACCATTTTGCTGAGTGTGATCTCGCTGCTGAATGAACCCAACACCTTCTCTCCTGCCAATGTGGACGCCTCTGTCATGTACCGTAAATGGAGGGACAGTAAGGGCAAAGACCGAGAATATGTGGAGATCATCAGGTAAAAAAAAAATCACATACTATCAGCAAACCTGACCAATCATTTCCACAAATGTAGATTCAGTTTGACGAATGAAGCTTTAACACACAGTTCATCAGCGGTTTTTGTGCGAACTCATCGTCTATATTTTTGAATATCTCCTCCAGGAAACAAGTGTTGGCCACCAAGGCAGAGGCTGAGCGTGACGGCGTGAATGTGCCCACCACACTTGCCGAGTACTGCGTCCGTACGCGCGCCCCACCTCCCGATGAAGGCTCTGACCTCTTCTATGACTATTACTACGATGACGACGACGTTGAGGACGGCGATGGCGACTGCTGCTACGATGAAGATGACTCGGGCAATGAGGAGTCTTGACGTGCTTTTTGTTTGTTTGTTTGTTTTTTTGTTTTGGTTTGGTTTGGTTTGGGGTTTTTTAAACAGCACATCCAATCTAGCTGACGTATGCTAAACCCTCTTTTTTCCGCTCGGGTTTGAAGATTTGACGCCTCCTACTTTTAAACCAATGAAAAGAGCTGTTGTTTTTTTTCTTTAGTTTCTGAACTCTTCAGAGGCTCAAATTGATGCAGTGTTGTGGAAGGGTCCGATCTGGTCAGATTTGCACCAGCACAAAAGTCACTGGTTCAAATCATTTTGCAAACATTTTTTTCATTATTACCTTAAAACCTTACTTTGAGAAAATACCTTTACATATTTGCTTAATTATACTAAGATGTTCAGTCCCCTGTACAGTAATAAGATATTGTGGGGTTAATACCACTTTCAACAATAGCAACATTTGCACTGGTGCAAACACTTTTCTCTTGCCTCTTTCTTGCATATCTTTATTTCCCTTATTGTAACTGGGTTCTGCTCACCAGTAGTTGGTCTCGGTGATCGACAGAAGGAGGACTTCAAGCAGCTTGTTGGTGTCAAACAGTGTAACTGCAAACAACGCTACATCGAATCGGACATTTCCAAGTCTCACTGTCTGTTTTGCTTCAGTAGGACGGAAACTGAGACATCACGGGACAGTGTTTTCAACATTCTTGTGCATGCCAGAACATCTTGGAAGCTTTTTTTGTCTCTTTTACTGGTAGACTGTTTACCTACATCATGATCCGTTTTCAGCTTGATGTTCACAAAAAATTTGCAATGATGGAGATCAGAGAACTATCTATGTGGAGGACTGACTGGCCAGCCGGGTCAGTGGGTCAAAACCTTACGTGGACATTTTTGGTAACATGAAATTGGTCTTTGCTGTGTTTCTTCTGGTTACTGTTGGGTGTGGTTTTTGTCATTTTGAGTGTGGGGTTATGTTATTTGAAGTAGCTCAGATAAAGAGTTGTGTAGGGTGTTTTTTTTCAGGCGGGGGCAGAACTAATTACTGATCAGAATTGTATTTCTCCTCAGGTTGGCTCTTTGAGAGACCTGATGGAGCCAAAGACTAAGCCCAAAACATTTTATGAATGTTTATTATATCCTTGTCTTTGTTTTCTGTTTGCCCTCTTGCTAGCTTTGTTATTTTAGCCTCTTTATTTGACATTATTATGCCTGCAGTCTTTGCTTGATAATGATTTATGTGTTGAGATAATTAGGTTTGACTGGCAAAAAAAGCTTCTGTATAATGATTTTCTTTCAAAAGATGTTGCAGTATCAGTAAAGATTATCACAGTTTTTCATCCCTGGAAGTCCCTGGAAGTGAAAAAGAACGAGGCTGCCATGTTTTACTTTTACAGGTTCTTTATGTTAGTGGAGAGTGGACGGGTTTTGATATATTTTTTAGAGTGTATGCGTGTTCTCTGTGTCTATTTTGCATCAGCAATATTGATTGTTTCTTTTACTCAAATTGGACTTCATACTGAATTTCTCAGGATAATGAATTGCGTATGACAAAAACAATTAAGGCAAGCAACTATTTTCCTCTTCTAGGTGGTCTCCAGAGTTGGTTTACAGCCTCAACAGGAACTATAAACTGATATGCACATGTAGCTGTGTGGATGATCACCTTGTTGTTTTATTAACCTGTGTTTACTTTTTATTTTCAGCTATTTAAAACTGAAAAATAAAGATTTATTGGGGAAAAAAATGCATATTAAGTTCTTGGAGTAAAATCTACAACAATTTGACTTAATTTTCCCTAATGTTAGAGTTATACTATTAATATCCACTGTCTGTAACTAATATGTAATATTGGCTTTGTCCATGTTGCATTCTCCCTTTTACTTAAGTAAAAGTAATAATACAGCAATGTAAAACTACAGCATGTTACTGTTGTAGCTGCTGGAGATGGAGCTAGTTTTACTACTTTATATACAGTTAACTACTTTAGTCCAGTGGTTCCCAAAAAGTACAATATTTCCCTCTGAAATATAGTGGAGTGGAACTATGAAATAGTATAAAATTGAAATACACAACTACAAGTACCTCCAAATTGTATAGTACAGTATTTAAATGTACTTAGTTCTCACCACTAACGCTAATGACTGTTGCATTCATGTCACACGGAAAAATCTGTAATTCATAGCTCTAGGCAAGAGTATTTGTTGTTTGGGTTTTCGTGTAATCTAAATGTTAACGAGCCTAATCACTGGCTCTTCGCAGACTTTGAAAGACTTCATCTCACCAAGAGGAGTGCTTTGTATTACTTACACTGTGAGACAGTTTTTTTGTCACATAACTAATGCCCTTAGACAGACATGGGACTGGGCCTTCCCGATTAGCATTAATTTAGTAGGAAATACTTCTCATAGTTCGTATTTTAGGCACATAATATTAAACTTTGCAGTCTTCACGATACCTGTAAAATTTAGTGAAATAACGTCAATTTTATTAAAAATCTCATGTTGTTCGGGAATTTATTGTCGTGAAAGGTGAAAACTTTTGGAGTTTGTTCTTCTAAGCAAAGCGGGAACAGACACAAAAAAAACCCAAACAAACAATAGAATTTAAATTTTCCCACTCTTATGAATGCAGCATACGCAGTCGCTCGATGATGACGTTGCAGTTAAACCGCTGCTTGGTTGAATCTTGACTAGCAACTGTGCAGCTTTCACAAATAAAATAATAAAGACTCGACAATAACAACAGCTATGTCTGTGAATTATGCTGCCGGGCTTTCGCCGTACGCAGACAAAGGCGTCTGCGGCCTTGCCGAGGTAAATATAGCTACTAGCTTAATGTAGCTTTGGTAGTTAGCTTTCTAAAGAGTTTGCTAGCAGGTTAGCAGAGTTCTGCATGGCTCATGTTTGTGATGAATGAACTGGTTTTAGCTTTTAGAAGTATAAATTGTAATATCCAAATGTAACGGTACTTCATTAAGACTTTAGCATTTAGAGTTTGAGATGATGGTATAAAAAGTATAAAGTCTTCACCAGGGAGAAATGTCTCTTAAACAGAGTTGCTCTTAATCTTATATTAGAATCAGTCTCTATTTACCAATATATGTAAGGAAGTTACATATATCTTGCATATATAAGAAATAAGACAGTTGAATAGGTAAATAGGATTATCTACATTACTTGAAGAACAGAGATAACAAAAAACAAAGCAATTGTAAAATGAAAGTATACAATAATAACATCCAAAAACAATATTTAAGTAAGTTAGATTAGGGGGAGTTAGGTTTCGTTTGATGGGTTGTGTGTGGGAAATGTTGAAAGATCAGTCCAGTGCAATGATCAGTTAAGATAATACAGAGTGCAAAGTATTCATAGTGGTCACTAGTACTTGAGTACAATATGATAAATGTACAAAGTATAGGGAATGGAGGAAGTACTTTTGATATTTAAGAATTGTGTCAAAAATATTGTCATATTTTAATATGCCGTATCAGCGAGCATGTCTTGAACCTGCTGCTGTTCTGTGGCAGGTATTTGATACACCCGAGGAGCTGAAGGCGAAGGTGGAGACCCTCGCTCAGTTGATAAAAGAATCTCAGTACTTGGTCGTCCACTCTGGAGCAGGTATCAGCACCTCGGCAGGCATCCCTGACTTCAGGTGAGCCAAACTGCAGCTGTTTTTGACTTTAACTATACACACACCGCTTTTCTCTCTCAAGCATGGCAACATTATCTATTGGCAAAACTGAAATCCAATAATTCATATACTGTAAATAAAAACTGAATGGTGTCAGATTCATCAGGACTGTGCATACTGGTGGAAATATGCAGCATATGTATCATAGCTGACGAGAAACTAATATTCACACAAGTCCTGCAGTTCTTTTTTTTTCTTTGTGTCTCTACGCTGCTTGACACAGCGTGAGTGTGTAGCTAATGAGCTTCTGTATTTGCAGTTATTGGGTGGTATCCCATTTACCGTACAAGCCACATGCAAGGCACTGCAGGGTGCACAAGAAACTGACAAAGCATGTGCTCTTGCTGTGACCTAAGCATTGAAATTAAGGGATCTTTAAAAGTGAGCTCAATCGATGTTGTTACATTTGTGTCTGTACGTCTACAGTATCAGTAATTTATGGTAAAGCCATATTAGAAAACCCGACTACACATCTGTATTGTTTTGGCTGGGGAAAGTGTTCAATCAATAGCTAATGTACTCTGTTTTCAGAATGTTTTTATTCATATCTGTATTTACTTCCTAGAGGAAATTTAATAGAGAGATGATTTTGGGTACCTGAAGAAGTCTTTTATGTGAAGTTTGTGAATTCATATGTGATAAATTAGACTTTTATGTGCATTTACTTTACACATTTTAGATGTCAAAACTGTTCTGTGTAAATGAATGTACAGTATGTTCACTTCTATAAAATTCTTCTTCTTTGTGTGCAAATCTAAAATCATAAAAGTTGATTTGACTGTCTTGGTGGAGATGAATCAACAGGGTCAAGTGCAGAGAAGTTTAGATGATGGCAGCTGTTCTGAACATGGCGTTATTCCTGTAAATACCGAGTGAGCAAAATCAGGAAGAACAAACAGTTCAAACAGAAATTGGATGGCTGGAGAGAGAAAAACTACTATGCACCATTTTAGATATTTGACAGCCTCATAAAGGTAGATTATGATAATGTAGATATGTATATAGAATAATGGAGATATTTTTCTGCTGGTTTCTGACTTCCTCTCTGTATACCTATATCTTGCGTTGGTATGCCACATTAGTTGTAATAAATAAATGAATCAAATGATGTTAACTGTGTGATATAAATAAGAAAGAACATTCGTATTTGATTCAAAGAGCTCATAATGATAAAAAGTAGTTACATTTACACTGAATAAAGACAGAGCCAAATATATTTCTATAGTACAAATGCAAATACATAGAATATGTCATGTATTATAACAATAACAAAAGGAACAGTTGCTTTCTACAAAACAGAGGCCAGAACTGAAGTCAGAGGGTTATTAGACAGACGTTTGTGAGTCCGGTGATGAGCTTGTATTCTTTAAACTACATCTTTGAAATGCATACATTTCATCAGACATCAGACTGCTATGGCAAATGAGTGATAAAAGGAGTCAATAACAATGCGAGTGTGAAGGATTCACTTTGGATAAATACATCACGTCATTATACATCCATACAGAGAGAAAAATTATTATTTTTCTTGGAAAAAAAAAAATTGGTAGATTCAAAGATGGCTGCTTGGCTTCCTGGTTTCACTTGTAGTACCACCGTATGAGCAGATGAGGGTGGTGCATGCTCATTACATGTCACATCAGCTCTGGGTTAAGTAACAAGACACGCGCACACGCTGAAATAAAGTCCAGCTCATTTGTTCATTAGTTCAGGCATTTCCTTTATTATCCAGCAAATGCAAATTCAGTAGCTTGTAACTAAGCTGGGGAATAAGAAATAGAGAACTTAAAATGTTACTCAGCAAGACTTTAGATGATGTCATGCTAGTGCCTGTGTGTATTTAGATATACATGCTTGGAGATATTACCTGTAGAAACTGGACATATTAATATTTGATTAGTTTGCCTGTCAGTCATACAGAACTGACCTTGGATGGCAATATCATTAAAGCCAAGATTCATATATCCACATCAGGCCCACTAATGCATATTATATTCCCACCTCTGCCACATACACATTCTCCAGCTGAAGGTAAGAAATTCAGCCCCGCTAGTTAATATTATTGACGACAGCAAGACATGTGAAACCAGCTTTACAGACCCTTATTGGCTTTCATATCCTGCAGCATCTTCCTCGTGATGATAAATAAATGACGTACACAGCTCTGCGTTTTGAACTGATCTCGGCTGAGCGGGTCATACTGACGATGAGAGATGGGGCTGTTCAAGTTCAAATGGAAAGAGGGAGATGAGACTGTTATGGCTGCGTTTGAGGATTCACAGGATGCATTCCCTCATCTGATGCATAAAGATAAGTTATGTGTCCTCAAAGTGACTTTGCAACTGTCAGGGTGTTAGACGGCACCAATACCGACAGCTGCCTTCATCTCTCATTCAGACAACCTAAACTAATCATAGAAGCAAGAACAGAATGATCTCAAAAAGTTTTTAAAAGTCGGTTAGAAATATGTTTTTCTAAAGTGTTTGAATGGACATATATATGTTAAATATTATTTCTCCCACTTTCTTTGTAAATTTCACTTGTGGAAGATATTGTGGTGTTTTCAGTAGGCTACATCTAGTAGCATTTGATAACATGTTGTCAAATTGTTACAGAAACTTTGCAGAAATCCTCCTGATTGCTTACACTCAACAGCTACCATTATGAATGCAAACCCACGCACCAGTTGTACATTTGTATTGTTTTCAGTTCACCCACCTAATTTTAGTCTGTCCCATCCTGATTGTGTCTACTGTCAACTCTTTTTATTATCATATATTCTTTTAGAGGTCCAAAGGGCGTGTGGACGTTAGAAGAAAAGGGTGAGTCACCTCACTTTGAGACCACATTTGAAGATGCCCGACCCAGCTTGACACACATGGCCCTCTTGGGACTGCAGAGAGCCGGGTACCTCAAGTATCTCATCAGCCAGAATGTGGACGGCCTGCATGTCCGATCTGGGTTTCCAAGGTAACTTTGCCTTGCTTGCTATCCTGTAGTATCAAAGATTTTATACACTTGGTATATAACACAAATTATGGTTGTTTTAATCTTTCAAAACAGAGTTTCAAAGTGGGAAAACGTGTACATAAACAAAGCAGTCAGATTTCTCTTTTGTCTATCGCTCTTTATTCCAAATATACTCTTCTCAAGTACATCCATACATTTTTCAACCCATATCCAATCCAAAATATGTGAGTGGACAATGAGAATAGCCCGTGAAATAACCGTAGCAACAACCTACACCAAATTACCCCATTCTCACAAAATGATCCAGATATAGGCGAGAATGTTGTCCATATCCGTATATTGCTTTTCAGGAATATTGCTGCATCATAAAGTGATTTCATTTGAGTGAGGTGAAGCAGAGTGAGTGGAAAGGAGGGAAATGAATATGTGGACGTGTGGTACTTATAAAGTTCTCTTGTCTGTTGGGTTGTGACTCATTGTTTTAAATACGAAGCTGCTGCTTTGTGATAACGGTGCCATAAAAGAGTGCTCAAATAGCATCAAATAATGCTCAGTGTAATGGAAAATGTTTGGTCTCACTCTGGATTATGCAATTATACTGAACTAACCCAAGGCCAGGATTCAAATTTCTTTTACACCCAGACTTTCCACTTATTGGAAGACTTGCTTTCCCTGGAAGCCATTTCCAGCTCTGCTTTTATCCTCCATGAGTCAGTTTATTATTATTTATTTATTTTTTAGATGAGGCCAGACAGCGAAGTGTTAGCTCCCTGAGGAAATCATTGAGACAGCAGGTGAACTGGCAAAGTAAACTGCTTGGCACTAATCTGGACAGGTGCCTGGTGGAACACACGAGTAAAAACGAGTGCTCAAAATATTTATCAGCATTAGAGTCGAAGGACAAAAAAGGTCATGACGTTAACTTTAACTTTAGAGACAATGAATACCATCTTTGTGATTTTTCTCCTTCTTTTTTCCTCTCGTCCTAATAGGGATTTGTTATCAGAGCTTCATGGAAACATGTTTGTGGAGGAGTGTGAGAAATGTGGCAGGTATACACACACACACACACACACACAGATTCACAACTTTTCAAGTCAGTCTTAAGATAATATTCAAGTGCTCAAAATTAAAGTGCGTTTTTCTTGCTATAATCATCCCTCCTGTTCATACTTTCCATTAGAAGATCCCTTCCTAATACACACACAATGTAAGATAGGGGCCAAACTCCACAGGTATTGTGTGCAAAAATGTATTTTAAAGTTTATCTATGGCTAATATGAAGTTTCAGTCATCCAAATTACTCAAATCAAGTAGATATCTTGGAATCGACTTTTTAGTGCCAAAGTTCCTTCTTTTTGTCACTATACTTCCATCACAGCTCAACAGGGAAAAACAAAGAGGGAACTTGATGATAAAAAAGACTGCAAATGTGACGGATATACACTTGATATGACTAGCGAATTTGAAGGAGATCTATTTATAGCCAGTATAAACAGAAGGAATGATTACAGCGAGCAAAACTTTCTCAGTGTCCATTTGTGTAACTGACTGTTGTTTTTAAAACAGACTTTAAAGATTGTGAACCTTTAACACTCAGATCTTTAAAGTCTTTAAAGATAATCCAAACAGCAAATCATGCAGCTGCAGCACAAAACATAAAGTTCACAGTCAGTTGCTTTTCACTTCACATTAGAATACACAGTTTCTGTCTACACTTCACTTCATTTCTGATGATTGTTGATGCCAGTCTGGCTGAACTACAACAATTCTGCAAAGATGAGAGGGTCGAAATTCCTCCGCAGAGCTGAAAAAGACCCATTGCAAGTTACTACAAACGCTTGATTGCAGTTGTTGCTGCTAAGAGCCTAACCAGTTATTAGGTTTAGGGGGCAAACACTTTTTCACACAAGGCCATGTAGGTTTGGATTTTGTTAATTTAAAAACTACATTTTGTCTTTGTGTTATCTTTGACTAATATTTAAATTGGTTTGATGATCTGAAACATTTAAGTGCAACACGTGCAAAAAAATATATAAATTATTATTAATTATAATGTTATATGTTTCTTTTTTAATTTCTAAATATTTTAATTTTAGAGACGCTGGGCAGTTTGGATAATTAACCACACCTCCCACCGTTGGTGTATGTGTGGAATTAATTTTTTTTTAAAAACATTTTGTCATAGATGTGATCTGGATCAAAACATTGCCAAAACTGTAGTCGGGTTACTCTTCTTTTCATTGTTTCTTTTTTTTTTCTTTTGATATAGTTATTTAATAGCTCTGCACAATTCATGATGTGCATATAATTGTACCAGTTCACAGGAAGTACTCAGATCCTAAAGCAGAGGACCATTTATGGCTTACACTCTTATAGTCTAAGAGCAAGAAGATGAAGCTATAATAGACATACCAATGATTGAAATAATAGAAAAGTCCACTAAGTCTTGCATTCGTTTGCAACAGTCTTACTCGGAAATTTGGCTAAACGGGCAAAATCTATCCAACCTTGTGTCAAATGTAAAAGTTGGCGGTGTAATTATAAGGGGAGTGTCTTCTAGGATCCTATTTGTCGCTTACCAGCTGAACCACAGTCTGTACTTATCTTAAATTGAAACTTCCAAGCAGGATAATACGCCCTGTCATTATCTCAAAGTGATTCCAGGAACATGACGGTGACTTCATTTTACTTCAGTAACCTGCGCAGTTTCCAGTCCAAGATGAGACAAGATTGATTGCTTTTGGGATGAAGTTGAACAGGAGGCTTGATGAACAAATGTACAAAATTCACAATGCGGCAGCTGCATGATGCTATCAAGTCAGTTTTGGGGAAAGTCACTTAGGAGTCTTATTGAGTCCATGTCTCCAAGAAGTCAGACTGTCTGGACAAGTAAAAGTGTGCCAATTTTACCCAAACAATGTTACCAAGTTCATATTATCATGTTTCTGTATAGGTTGTTTGCAGTCATGTGATTCCAATGAAGATGGAGGGCAGGAAGTGAAAAGCAAAATGTACCTTAGAAAGATATACACAGAAAATCACTACATATGTTAAACATGATAATAATATTAACCTTATGTTATTTTATAAGTGTAAGTGGTTAAAAAAATAGAATCAGCTGTTGCTACATGTTCAGTTACAGGGGTACAAACAAAGCGAAGAAAAAAACTTTAACTTTAACATAGCCTCTGCACACAGCAGCATTATCAGACTCTGCTTCTCCCAACTGCAGACGAATGTTCACAAGCCTTTTTTTTTTTCTGGTCAGTTTCTCACATTTTCCCCCTTTATGACCAACAAATCAGAGGCATTTTGAGAGTTTGTGATAGTACTTTCCTATGTAGAAAGTCACTTCCGACCCTCCATCTGCAGTTGGCACCGTAGCAACACAATATCGTATGCAAACAGCCTATTGTACTGTACCCTCAACAAAACTAATGAAAAAGCTGCTCCAGTTGGACGGAGAAATAAATGGAGGAATGTGGTTTTCCAGGCAGTACGTCAGGGAAAAGGTGATCGGTGTGATGGGGCTAAAACCAACAGGACGTTACTGTGATGTCATCCGCTCCAGGGGACTCAGAGCTTGCAGGTAACAAGGTGCCTGGATATTTTAAACGAACCAGTACTATGTGCTCTCAGCCATTCATCGATGCATTCTTTACTACAACAGAGGGAAGCTGATCAGTACTATACTGGACTGGGAGGATGCTCTTCCAGACAGAGACCTGAACAAAGCAGAGGATGCAAGCAGGTGACAAAAGCGCAGTAGTGTTTGCTCTATTGTTTCCTGTTTTATATTTATACTTTGAAACTATTTTGTGTTTTGGTTTAACATCTGCTGCATCTGTCATATTCTGTAACTTTACAAAACTAGCAATCACACATTCACCGTCACTTCAAACAGTTGTGGTGTTGGGCATGTGTATGTGTGAAGGTGAAAAAAGTAGCCAGGGTTTGGATGTTTGTCTCAAACTCATTTTTGGAAGTGTGTGTCATTATCTTCATATATATTTCATTATAGTGTCTGTAAGACAGACAAACACCATGCTTGTGAATGTTGCTGTACAAATGCAACATAGCCCAACCAAGCCTATGTTGTAACACAGCTGTAAACACTTTGTCATATGAACTAGCCCTTGTTGGGCATATCCCGGCTTTTATAGAACTGGATTTTGAAGCAGATACACAATAGCCCGCATTGTATCTATGTGCATAGGCTACAAAACTACTGCAACATCTAACAAACAGCAGGCCAATAATAAGAATGTCACAAGCAGTCACATCTCTTGTTAATGCCGGACTTCTTTTTTCAACTGTTGGCATCCAGACGAGCGGACCTGGCACTGACGCTGGGCACCTCCCTGCAGATCAAACCCAGTGGAGACCTTCCACTCCTCACCAAGCGCAAAGGTGGCAAAGTGCTCATTGTCAACCTGCAGCCCACAAAGCATGTATGTGTCATTCCTGCACCACCAACCAATACATATACTGTATAAATGTACTTTGTTGGTTCCTAAAAAGGTTATGTTATGTTTTGAAAAATTCTATTCATCTGCACTGTCTGGCGTATTCATGTACTTAATTTCACGTTTCTAATATCCCATCCTGTAGGACAAGCATGCACACCTGCGTATTAGTGGTTATGTGGACGAGGTCATGAAACAGCTGATGGAGATACTGGGTTTGGACATCCCAAAGTGGGAGGGGCCAAATGTCTGCGAGAGCTCCACAGTCTCCTCTGAGTCCTCCACCGATGTTAAACCACCATGCGCAGTCACGGCAAAGGAAAAGGTGAAAAGGGGCCTCATTAAGGAGGAGAGAAAAAGGGAAGCAACGCAGCTAACAGAGGCCGGGAGTGTCAAGGAGGAGACTGTTTCGGTAAAGAGGGAGAGAGCAGACTCCTCGGTGGGGATAAATGAAGAGAAATAGCCTCAGGTATTTTCCTCACAACACAAACCCGTCCAGAAAAACAAACCTTACACGTGGGGGTCGCTGGTTTCTCAGTCTGCTCTCACTGCCACAATGAGAAGCAATGTGATTAACTGATAAAAGATTCCTCAGCTGAAGCCTCACAAATTGACCTCTTTATAAGGCAAAAGAGGTGATGGCATCAGTTGGATGTTTGACAACAACTTGGCTTAAGGATACATTTATCATTAATGCAATATAAATGTTGCTCCTGCTTTTATACTCCATGATTGACTTTAAGGGGGTCTTTATGAGTCACATTATTTGAAGCTTAGAACCAGATTTCTAAATAAGGTTTTTAATAAGGTTTATAAGGTCACTGCACCTTATTAAATGCTTTATTTTTAACCAGGTGCTCCAGATCTTGCCTGTGAAGACACCTCGGTTCAATATTTTACACAAAGGGATCTCATCAAGTTTGATTGACATGAGTATCTACATACGACTCGAAGGTTGTAGGTCAAAGATGAGGAGTAGAGGTTTTTGTTTCATCCCCAACACAAAGCGATCAAATTGCTTCTCTAAATTCTACAGGTAATTTCTCCTTTTCTGGCAGGATGTATAAATCTTTTGTGTATAAATGGAGCACCTGCTGCTGATTGATGATTTACAGCCTAAATGGACCATAATCAGAACTGTGCTTTTCTAGAAAGTGTTTTTATCTCAGGAAGAAAAAAAATGTTTTATTGTTTTTTTTATGCATATGTTTTGGAAATAAACACAATATAAGTTCCCGGTACAACCTCCTGCGTATTTGTGCTGTATGTTGTGAACCAACAGGAATGGAGAAACGTGTCTGTTAGTCAGAGATAATGGTAGGATTCTCTGTGTTAGCTGTGGAAACTCATTAACATCTGTGAGGTCAACATCTGTACACAAGTGTAGTTTTAAAATTTCTTTATGCGCTGTGTTACGACTGAACATGATGATCGAACCTACTGTCCAGGAGCTTTCTCCTGTTGTTCAGTTTAACCCAAATACTAGAAAATAAAATCTGTACTAGTTGCCCTGAATTTTCCATTTTCTCTCGTTTAAAGACAGGTGTTTGTATAAGTAAATGGTTTCTGCTTGTCTGGTGTTGAATATGCTTCACTCCATTAAGTCACATTGTTAGTCCAGGCATATAAAGCAACAGATGCAACTGAAACACATTCGACCTGCCTGCTCTGTGAATGGGTCATTACACAGTCCTCAATACGACTCCACCTCCCCATTTATAAATGAATATTAACCTTGGCTCAATTGTCTCAATAGTGCTAATGAGCTTAATGTTCTCACTCTGCCATTGCAATCTACTCTCTTTTTTTGTTACTTTGTGGTGTAGTAGCTTGGCTTAGTAATATAATCCTTTTTCTGTGCCCTTGTATTGTGGCAGCTATTTTTTAGGCCACTGGTTCGCATCCTTTTTGGGTTTGTGATCTCTAAAACTCAGTATCAATACTCAGTATCCCTCCACCCACTCGTCGCAGCTTATGCACAAGTTCTGAGCAGTTAAACCAAAAGTTTTTACAGAGTAAAGAAAGTACCGTAACCTGTTTTACTAGAAACAAGCTAAAAAAAGTTTTTGCTTCAATCATCATTGAACCCAGATTTGTTAGATTTATGGGGCATCTAGACATCCACAGTGAGATAACTAATATAAATCAACAAGCCTTATGGCAATATTTAATTTTTATAAAGTACCTTGATTTATCAAGTCCTGCTTTTACTGTTTATTCTCATTTGATAGAACACTACCATTACCATATATCACAATGTGACGTTACATATACAATGGTATAGGATTTTATCCATTTGAACCAATATGAGCTGTAGCCAAAACAATAATCACATTTTGTTTTAGTAATCTAAAATGATAATAACATGGCCAGGTTATGATATTTGTACACAATAAAACTGAAAAGACTAAGAGGTTTCTAGAAGTGTGTCCATCTGATCAGTTCAGAAAATATAAAATTGATTGAAATACACTGTATGTTCCTCTAAGTATATTGTATATTCAGCCTATAGCAGTGAGGAGGCATCCGTCTGAAGAGTCGGTGTTCACAGACACCATCATTTGAAAATGGCAGCAGCCAGACTCTTCCTACAGCTGCTCATCCACCTAAACTCAGCAGGAAGGGCAGCAGTCAGGGAGGAGGCTGAAAAGCAACTTCAGAGCTTCTTTGCCTGTGATGGCAGATCTTTTTGGAAGTGCAATAGTCAGTGTAATACTTCACATGTCTGTGCTACATGGCAGCATGGCTACGAGGAGTCAGTCAGAGTTGGCAAAGCGAGTAGAAGACTGTGCATCAAATATTTGGTGGTCTGATCAAGCCAGAATCAAACTCTTGAGTTGTGATTCAAAGTGCTATATCTGGAAGGGAGCAGCCACAGCTCATTAACCATTTAACACGCTCCCTGTTGTGAAGCGCTGGGGATGCAGCTTCATGCCGTGTGAGAGGGTTTCATAGGAAGTTACTGGGTCGCTTTTAAGGAACAATGAATGAGGTCAGACCAACCTGCTGCAGATAATCAAAAGACATTTATTTTTTATATGTTGGTTTATAATCCAACCTTTAATGCAGTCACCTTAAAGCATATAAGTAAATCAGTCAGTGAACAAAAGAACACGAGTATGACATCCTTGAATCTTAAATCTTAAATGAACATGTGAAATGATAAGAAGATTATTTGCAGTCTGTTTACAAATGTATCCCAAAGGTGTGGTGCTGCAAAATGTGATGAAGATGGAGAATAGACAGAAGAAGAGACAACAAAAAGAACATGATAGATGATGTGATGGGAGATATTCTTCAAGTTGAATCCACTCCAGAAAATATTTTTAAAACCTTTAAAACACCTTTAATTTTGGATAGTTTTGTCAACAACGTCCCTGATGACTTAAATTCTGCAACAACTCACCTGTCTGTATTGTTTTCAGAGAAAAGAAGAGAACAAGTGTCTTTATTGAGAAGCCTTGAATTTCACTGAACCGAATAGACCCAGTTAATTTCC
The DNA here is from genome assembly GCA_036937835.1 of Pampus argenteus. Classification (NCBI taxonomy): domain Eukaryota; kingdom Metazoa; phylum Chordata; class Actinopteri; order Scombriformes; family Stromateidae; genus Pampus; species Pampus argenteus. The sequence continues at coordinate 10,834,347 of CM072875.1, forward strand.
CTTCGGGCTCAGACCATTGTTCATTAGATTTACATAAAATGGAAATTTCAGCACTGGCATAAAAGACAACTCCCACATACACAATAATACACCATAATTACACATTAAGGTAGAATCTAAAAGTGACTAAGTAAATTGCAACAGTGATTTTTGCCAGTTCTTCCACCGACATGTAAGTCTGTGATTTAAAAAAAAAAGAAAAAAAAGAAAAAGTGTCATACTGTCTTCTCTGATGAGGACAATAAAGCTGAAAACCAGTACAACAAATCCAAATACACAATATTCTGTCAATCTAAATAAACTTTTATCAAATCGGAAAAAAAAGTTATTATGAGCCATGAGATACAATAGTTATTCAGAGATTTTCGTTAGCCTCAGTTCTTACGATCAGCAGGCTTTGAGTAAAAGTGAATATATATAATTGACTGTAATTTACTTATAAATGGGAAGTCAAATATGCAAAAAAAGACGTTAAGAAGTTAAATTGAGCTGTCAGTGCCTAGAGTATGAACTCAACCCATCTTTATACTGACATATGGTGTCTTACAATTGGCAGCAGTCAGTTAAGGCTAGCTGGACCTTTTACTTTAATTGACAGTCATTTTAAAAATTACCTCAGACATTACAGGTGGCTTGTGGTCTTCTTCAAAGAGGAACATGATGTTGTCTATGCTCCTTTAAGACACTGCGTGTTAATTGTGTTATGACTCAATCGTGTGTCCGACGAGCTCGGAAACAGCACTAACAGCTGTATTCAGATTCACCACCACAACTCTTGGCGGAGATTATTCTCCCGAGATCATCATGTTTTTGTTCTTTCTGCGTGACCACAGCACAATGTGCACTATAGTAGAGTGTAAACAAAACATTTACCGTATATTGCTCTCAGTGCGTGTTTTTGTCTGAAACTCAATGCTAATATAGGTCACTGTATTTAAGTGGCAGACTAAGGAGTAAAAGTATTACAATAATCATTGTAAACTGAAGGGAAAGAGGGATTTAGATTGTTAAATTTTGGTACTACCATGATGTTACACGTCAGGTGAAGCGAGCTTATGGCTTTAAGGTCATTGGTTGGATCCCTGACCAGCAGGATAAATATGCGTGTAGACAATTAGAGAGCAGTTTTAGCCTGAAAGAAGTGGCCTCATATCAGACTGTGGTTGTACAGGTAAATGCTAATGAGTGGGTCCTTGATTTTGTCAAACTGTTTATATTATATTACTGATTCCATCTTGTAGCACACTAACATGTAATGATGTATTCATCACACACACTTCCTCCTTGTTTCTCTGTCTTTGCTGTTTCTGTGCACGCTGACACATTTTTTACCAAACTGGCAGCGTTTTAACAGAGAAACTGGCTTTCAGACTTTTCAAAGAGACTTTTTAGACTCTCTTTGAGTTTTGACTTTTGAGCAATGATTTATCATGTTTTTAACTTTCAGTACATAGTCCATCACTCGAGGATTGTGTATCATTTTGGCTCATCATCTTCAAATATCTCCTCTTGGGAAATACGTGGGTCAGTCAATATCTTAAATCTGTAATAGGTTTAAAACCTGCAATTCGTCCCTGGACACAGATACATGGACGTAGAGATGACACTCACAGATGAATTTCCTCAATTGGTTTTCATCAGCAGGACTCAAATTGCTCCCTGTTGAAGATAAATAGCTGGGCACATATTAAATTGCAATGCTTGTACCTGTCAGATGTTGCTTGTTTTTTTTCTGTGATCTGGCTCTGAAATAGAAAATGCTATCTTGGTGTGAGTGGATGTACCGTAGCTGCTCTGCCCATTGTTTCCAGGTTGATGAGAAAACTGTCTAAAGGGAAGACATCGGACATAAAATCAGACAAAACAATAACAAATGTCAGCGGCAGAAGACCTTTCTTGATGACAAAGTGAAAAGCAAAGTGTTGCGCTGTAATCATAAGAAAGAACAAGAGGAACCTGCCCTGACTTTTGGGACAAAAATAATGCTTGTTCTTAAATCACACTTTTGATTGTTTTTCCTTTCACAGCCAGGAGATGCAGGTTTCCTTGGTGACCCACTGGCTTCCTGACCCGCTGAATAAATCTGTGATTCAGATTGGAGAAATGATTACTACTAGCATGGCAGACAATAGAAAGGCTGTGGTGAAGTGTGTCTGTGTGGTATCTACATGTCGGGCCCTACTACGCAGCAGATGGTTATCCATGTTCGGACTTTAAAGGTTGCAAAAGGGCAAAAACGTGGAGCGGCTTTTGTGCGGCTGACTCATTTCATGGTTTTGGGACTGATCGCGAGTTGGTAGAGTGACTACGGAGGAAATGAACTTTTCCAAGACGTCACTGAACTCCTTTGTCCTCTCGTTTTATTTAATGTCACAGCACATACGTATAATTCACAGAACAATTCACGGCGCTACAGCAAGACGGACACAGAGACATGAAAATGTCCGACAGCTCCATGCTAGCATCAAACATTGCTCACACCAAAGGACAAATGTCCTGCAGTAACATTTTAGTGTGTATGAAGAGTAAAGTGTGAGAGATCTAGTGCTTTGGCTAAATTACCGGCAACAATTACACAAGTAATTAAACATCACATCAATCCTAATTAAAATGTAACATTTCTTACAGCGTTTGCCTGTGTTTGAAATGCAAAGTACAAAAATCACCTTACAGGTCCAACTATTCACACGTCGCACAATATTTTTATTGTGTGTTGGAGAAGAAAAAAAAGCCCAGGGCAGCCTAAAGCTCCGACCCGACTGATTGGAGGGTTTAATGAGGTTGAAGAACGTAGGTGTATTTTCACTTAGATTACTTCCACAGTAGTATATTTTAGTGAGGAGTTTTTCACAAAGTGCATAATAATACAAAAACAGAGCTGCTCACGTCAAGCTGCTACAGACGAGCCTAGCAAAGTGTGTGTGTGTGTGTGTGTGTGTGTGTCAGATCAGGTCTTCATCACATTGTGGGGATGTAAATCTGTTTACACAGTCATGTTGTGGGGACTTGTGTCCCCTTAACGTAAATCATTGATTTTAGGTCAAGATTTGGTTTAAAGTTAATGTAAGTAAAGAGTTAGGGGTTATGATTAGGATAGGGTAAGTCATTTTAATGTCCCCTGAATAGATGGAAACACAACGTGTGTGTGTGTGTCTGTCTGTCTGTCTGTCTGTCTGTCTGTCTGTCTGTCTGTCTGTCCAGTTTGACAGATGTCATTGATTATTGGGGTCGTGACAGGAACGTGGCACCAAAGAAAATATGGCACACAAGGCTGATGCAGAAAGATAGCATTAACAGAGTACATCACATGTTGACGTTTTTGTGTATCATGACCAAGCTGGGTGGTGCCTCCTCCACTCTCCTTCCTCTCAGGGCGAGAGTGAGAATGTTTTGGACGGAGTGAGACACTCTGAGCAGAAGCTCCTTCAGTCCAGCTCTGTACTCCTGGCGGATCAGGCAGTAGAGTACCGGGTTGAGACAGCTGTTCGCATGCGCTAGACACACAGTCAGGGGGAAGGCGTAGGCCTGGGCGTTGTAGAAGGCTTTACTGAATGGCACCAAGTCAAACTTGATTAACACCCCCCACAGGGTGAGGGCCTGGTTGGGCAGCCAGCAGATGAAAAAGGACAGGACGACGATGGAGACAGAACGGGTGACTTTAGAGCGACGGCGGTGGCGGCCCCTCTCACACTCTGACCTCTCTGTGACACCCCCGCTGACCACGCTGCTAACGATGCGTCGGCTCAGGATGAACCTCAGGAGGAGGAGGTAGCACACGCTGATGACAATCAAAGGCACCACAAATCCCAGGAGGACTTTCTGTGTTTGATAGAGTCCAAGCAAGACTTGGGGATCCCAGTGGCCCGAGTCAGAGTCAGAGAACCTCACGAGGCACAGCTCATCATCTGCAGACACCTGTAAACACAAAAACAACTGCGTCAAATCATGTAGGATAATAAGAAAAGCAAATCTGGAATAGCAGTTTTTTTGTATCTAACCTGGACTGTGGTGGAGTAGAGAGCATGAGGCAAAGTAGCCACCAGTGACACCACCCAAATGGCTAAGCTGGCCCACTTTGCACGAGCACTGGCGACCCTATGGCTGCATATCTTCAGAGAGGTGACCAGGGAGCGGTAGCGGGTCACACTCATGGCAGTGAGGAAGAAGACGCTGGCGTACATGTTCAGAGTGGTGACGGAGCTCACAATTTTACACATGACCTGTCCAAAGGGCCAGCGAAAGTCCAGCACTGTATCCACAGCCCAGAAGGGTAAAGTGAGGACGAACTGGAGGTCTGTCAGTGCCAGGCTCATCACAAAGCAGTCGATGGAGGAGTGGTGGTGGCCCCGGCGGCGGGAATGAAGCAGGAAGAGAGCCAGGAGGTTACCCACAAGCCCCAGAACACACACCACCAGGTAGACCAGAGCGATGAGAACTCGCACCTGTCACACAACACAAACAGATGAATAACATTTACTGTCTGCTAAATATACATGCAGAGACACACAATTAATCAAAATAGAAAAAACATGCACAAAAAGAACACATGCAAGCATTTCTGTGTATGTTAAGGTAGTTCATGCAAAATTACTTAAACATTCATGGTGGTTTAGTGTCGTTATAACCAGCTGGATCCCTTTAAAAAAAATAACAGTAAATCTTTACAAAGACCTACTGCCAGGTTCGCACTGTCTCCGTGCAGGTCCAGAGAGGACTCCTTAGAGAGGATGTGAAGCCAGCAGTTGAGGGAAAGGTTAAAAGCAGCCAGGTTCGAGGCTGATCCTGTGGGGTTGACCAGTTTGGAGATTTCGCGTTCATCCTCCTCTCCTCCGCACACACTGAGAGCGGCCAGAGGTCCGGAGGCGCTGCTGTTGCTCTGCATGATCCTGCAGGAGCAGAAGTCGAGTTACTTTTTAAAACAAGTTCAACAAGGTTCACCTCCTCTTTTCAGGCAAACTTCCAGATTGCAGGTGCGTTGACGTAGATGCGTGAATCCCCATCATCCTCGCGGTGTATTTAATGTACAAAGTCGCTGCGGGAGATCAGAGTTGCATAATGTTGGCAAGTAATTTCTAAACTTAAACGCGCCACCGCTCGCATTATATTGTGTTTTCAAGCTGAAAAAAATAAATAAAATAAGATAGATGTATACTAGAAGTGCTGATTAATCCGTGACAGCCTACTTTGACGCGTTCAGCCAGAGGTCTGACATGACGCAGCCGCCTCTTCCTCCAATGATGCTGACAGCATCCAGAGTCTGGAGGCTTTTATAGTGGCCGAGGCTCTCCTCCGCCGCTAGGTGGCGCACTCCCTGGGTGTGCACTTGGAGGCTTAAATATACAGTGTTACTCTACAATACATTTTTTTTTTTTTAAATGCCGTTTCCATTAATACATACAATCTGATGTTTCCCAGAACATTGAAAGGGGCCTGGAGATTCATGGGTAAACAAACAGGGAGAGGAGGCTTGTGTTATGTTGTAAGGTGGTAAAAAAAAATAATTTAGAGGACTTATACACTGCAAAATATCCAGCGTTTTCTAAACTGCTCTTATGAATAGAGTAGGTTTCAGACAACGTTTGTATGTTTGCAATTTATTGTTGGGGTTTTTTTTTCTCTTTGATGGAGCCAGCTAATCACATCACTCTCTCTGATGTTACGCCTAAATATCACCTTTAATATTCCTGCAAATTATGTGAAGGTAAACCCTACAGGATGGTATTTTCAGAAAGGTTTCCTTAGCCTACAAGGGTTTTGTTAATGCACATCTGAAATGATGCACATCAGAGGAATGATAAATTAGATTTCAAACAGCTTTCATCAGTCTTTGTGAGGGAGCGAGAGAGAGATAGAGAGAGAGAGAGTGAGAGAGAGAGAGATGTGTGTGTTTTGATTTGCATTTCTCATAGGTCACTGTTGGTATTCACACAATGCACCGCTGTGTCCAGCTGTGTGCCGACTAGAGAGAGTGATTCTGTGCTACATTTTCTCAAGTAGCCTAAAAGAGCCGAAGTGGAATTGGACTGCCTGTAACTCTAAACTACAGACAACAATTTGCACAAACAACAGGGTCTAAGGACAGAGGGTGTCACTCCCTGTACAGATTGTAAAGCCCTCTGAGACAAATGATTTGAACAGTTTCACTCAGCATACTGTAGCATTACCTGTTTTCCCCAAGCAACATTTAAAAAAAAAAAAAAAAAAGTGAATTTCTTTGTTAAAATTCGGCAGGGTCCAGTCAAGTTTACTCTTATGTCTGTGTTTTTTGTGTGGTTTCAGAAACAAATTTAAATAAGAAAAACAAAACACAAAACACAACACTAATTTGCTGATAGTTTCCCATTTCTTGTAATGTTTAACTAACATTGAAATGGATGGAAATACAGATATGGTTATAGAGTCTGACCCTGGAGCCGCTCGGTTGGATTCTTCAGGAGCTTTTCAAGACTCTTAAAGATGCCTATTTTATTCTCATCACTCTGTCTTTGTATTACACCACTCTTAGGCAGGGGGATACTGACCCTGAGTGTCTCTCATTTCTCTCATTTCTTCTGCTCTACAGATGAGTGTAGAACATGTGAGTGCGAGTTAAAGGACACACGTGCTGTGTTTGTATTTGTTTGTGTGAAATATATTTTGTGTCACCATAATTGAATTTTGAATTATTATAAATGAGAGTGAACTGAACTGAACTAATAGCTTTTATGCTTTATTGTAGTCCTCCCTAATCAGACACTGTACTCAGAATCACTTAACTGTGAGCTCAATAAGCCTTACAGTCAGTTATTCATACATTCATTCATTCAGTTGTCTCTTTGGTGGAGAGGACATCGCTCAGACAAAGTGATCTGAATTTACACTCTGAAAGGTTCCCTCCGCATTGCTGCGATGCATAAGTGATGGATGGCCGAGAGTGAACCAGGTCCAATCAGTAACTGTGTCTTTGCTTCAGAGAAGTGACACATGAGGTTCAACCAATTAGTTTTGTATGAAGCTCATCATACGAGCAATGATTAAATGAAAGATGAGAGAAAAAAACAAATATCTCAAAATAAATATCTCAAATATGCCAGGATGAGGACATAAATACAAATTTAAACGCTGAATTCTCTCTATATTTTTCTTTCCACTTCACTTGAATGAGAAAGTGTATCTAAACTTTTGACTGTGGACTTGTTTACCTTTCAAATTTATTCCAAAAAGGATCAGAATCAGCCTTTAAAAAAAACCCACAGCTCAACATGTGTAAAAAATGTAACCAAGTACAGCATAAAAAGAGCATTAAAGGACTGTCCTGAGCTGAGTGCACCTTAATACAGTGAGCAGAGGGTGCTTGAACATCAGCAGTTCAAAAATAAATCCACATGTGACCTCATTGTTGCCCTCGTTCTTTCGGCTGGCACGGCATCGAGCTAATAAAATATAGTACGCTACCTGTACTGTACAGAATATGAGCAGAAATGATCTATTGTTGCCTCTGCTTTGTGTTGTGAGATTTTTTTTAGAGATTTACATCTTGAGAATATGATCCCATAGATAAACTTTCTGGTGATGTATTATGAAGATGAGGATGAACATGGTGGATGTTATTCTTCAGTTCAAAATTGGGGCGACAGAGAAGATTATGTGAAGCTTCTTTACCAGCGAGCCAGAGACAAGAATAACTAGTGAAGTGTTGTTGTTTTAATACATACACACTCTCTGTAACAGAGGGCATTTTCTGTCATTATCTCTCAAATGCATCAAATAACAATTGGTTTTTGCAGAATTTTAATTTAACACATTAGAAAAAGGCACTTCATAATAGCCAGTGATTACATGTTCGCAAATAGAATAACAATAAAGACATTTTGCTCCCAAATTGAAACATAACATCCACCTTTACAAAACAGAATCCCACTTTACTGTATTGACAGATGGCATGAAACCATAACTTATTTAGGATTTAAATTAAAGTTTGCAGTCATCCAGAAACTTTGCTTAGTCTATAAAGTAGTTTTTTTGTGTTTTTAAGTCATTTTGTGTGGGGTTTTTTTGCATCATCATTTTTAGGATGCAAATTTCATCCAAAGAGGACACATGGACTCATGAAAGAAACCCTTCAGGTGCTTCCAAAAACATACCGGCGAAAACATTTTAATTGTCTTGAGCTTTGTTAGCATTTCATTCTTGATAAGGATTTTCAACACACACACATTCGAAAAAAATATAGCAGTGACTGTACATATGTACTGTTTTATGGATCATACTGCATACAACATTAGAATACATGATCTGCCAGGTACCTGACAGCAGCACGTCAATGTGGATGACCTCCTCACTGACCTCGATCTGAGTGAATGAATGTCAGTTCTTTTAAATCTGTTAACTAGCTGTTTGTGTGGTGGGGAGGTTAGACTCCTCAACACCTCACTCAGTCTCTGCTGTGAGAAACAGACCCTGAAAAGCAATCAAACTGCTCATTTGGATGCTGCACTTGCACGCAAGCCTGCACTCTGTAGTATGTCTTTTTCTCCTTGGGGTACAAGGAGATCAGTGATTGTCCAGGTGCTTGTGATCCTGGTGGTTGGAGGGTGGGAAATCTGCGGTGGGGAGATCTGTCCGGGGCCAGAGCTTCTCCGTCAGGCTGCACAGGGCCTCAAAGCCCCTGAAGACAGAGAGGAGATGGAGAGGAGGAGGAGGAGGAGGAGGGACGTCTTGCACTTCATCTACTGACTGCAGAGAGCGGGATTGCACTGAGAGGCAGAGATGTAGAGAGAGGCATCAGAGTGTGTTTGTGAGACAGAGAGAGAGAGAGAGTGTGTGTGTGTGTGTGTGTGTGTGTATCTGACGTAGCCTACTTTCAGGGACACTCGTCAGACTAAAGATCAGTTAATTGGGTCGGGTTAGGAAAAAACAGATTGTCAGTTGTTAAGGTCAAGGTGAAGGTTAGGGTTATGGTCAGTGTCCAGGAAAGTAATGTGAGTTTATGTTATGTCCCCTAAAGTGACCTAGGTAACGTGTGTGTGTGTGTGTGTGTGTGTGTGTGTGTGTGTGTGCGTGTCTACGGACCTCTGGTCTCTGTGAACTCTCTCTGGCTGCGTTGACTGTAAGGGTCTGGCTGAAGATTTGAGGAAATGAGCAGGGAGAAGGAGAGGAGCAGAACCTGGATACAAACAAACACAGACAGCGGGACAGAAACAGGCCAGGTACGGAAAACAGATGACAGAGAGCCAGATGGAAAATGAACAAGAACACAGGAGGAAAGAAGAAAGGCAGTTATTGGGCATAGCCTCCATAAAATTGTGCACAAAAGATGAGAGCAGGTGCTTTGGCACCACAGAGTCTATTACTGCATATATTATTTAGTTGTTGCAAATTAATGTTGTATGTGCAAATGAATAAAATGTTGTGTAGTGTTCTAACCAGTATGCAGGTCCCTCTGTGTGTTGTTTTGCTCGAGCTGTTAGGAGTTTGTACCCGGCTTAGCTGCTCCAACAGAGCGCTACAATACAAATGTGGACAGGAAGATGAAAGAGACTGTAAAGTTTTTCGCAAGAGGTCCGAAAAGTTCTTTGAAATACAGGAATAATTTTTCAGTGATCACTGGCAACCAAAATAACAAAATGAGAAGCAGTAAACAGCAGGGATGCGTTAATACGTGGCCTCTTCCCACGTTTTGTGTCAGCTCACTGCAGCACTCTGCCAGCGTCAGAAAGAAAGCAGCATAATGAGATGGCAGGATGAAGAGAACGCTGTTCGAGGTTTTCAAATTGGATGGGCTTTTGTATTCCAGTAATTTTATACTGAACCTCCTCCTGTCCTGATTTTAAACAACTAGAAAATTTTCTTTAACCATGTTGCCGGCAGCTCAAAAAGGGAAGGGCCAAGGAACGAAATCAATATGGATCAATGAAACACTGACAGACGTGACCCGACACACAACAAAGGCACAAAAGAGAGAGAGCGAGGAATGACAATTTAGCCGCATGAAAACAAATCCGAGTGTGAGACGAAACTGTGAAAAGAAACATTGAAACTGAGAATATAATTAAATAAAATATTCGAGGCACCGCTTTGCTGATTTCTAAATGATTACATGTATTATAATATTCAATAGATTAATCAATAATGGAAATAAAGATCAATTGCAGCCTAATCTAAGGACTCACTTGTTGGTTTCCTCCAATTGTTGGATCTTTCTCTGCAGCTGGAGGTTATGAGCACTACATGCAGACATCCTGAAGACAGAGACGACATGAAAGAGATGGGAAATAATGCCAGAATGAGGGAAAAAGGGTATCAAATAATAATAATAATAATACTGTGTTCTGATGGTACATTGTCACCCCTCCATTTCTCTCTTTGCCAATATCCGAGTGTTATCTCACACCCTATTCAGTCATCCAGTGACTCCACCCCCGCTCCCTCTCTTTTTCTCTCTACTGTCTTGTTTGTTTCTGTAGTCACCCTCCATTATGGCCCCTCTGACTGAGCTCAATGATGACAGGTAATGACACCATGTTAATACGCTCTGCTTGCAGCTGGCAACAAATGCTCATGACTCTGCTCATGAAACTTTTGTTACTCACGGGCAACACAGCTCAAGCTTAAATGAAATGTTGAGATATTGAAATGTCTCTCATTTGATAATTATGGATTTAAAACTTATGGCTATATGCAGGTAAGGATTTTCGAACTCCCACTGCAAGCGCAAAATCAATTTTGTATTTGTTTCTGACATGCAAACTTTTTGTAGCTTCAAAATATAATTCAAATTTGTGTTTATTGATTCAGGTGGAAAAACACCATGAGGTTTCTTGGCTTTGAGATTACCATTGTTGGACATCCTGCTGTCTATTCTCCCTTTCTTCTCTCTACACCTCTGATTTCAGATTCAGCTGTGCTCCATGGCTCTTCCACACATCCTCAGATGACTCTTCTATACAAGCGGATTTTCAAATTGGGTCTAAGGATACTCAGGAATAATTTATTTTTACTTAATTTCATCCAATGATGGCCAGTGGTACAAAGAGAACCATCTGTGCATCAGTGAGCTCAAACAGTCCTATACATACCCCGGGGGTGCTTATGAACAAAAACTTGTAATGGTGTGACAAAACAGAGGAATTTAGGGGAATTGCTGCAACAACCTCTTGGAGCAGACTCAAGTCTTTCATCATATGAATCAGACTATACAAGCTCCTGCATCTCTGAATGTTTGCGGAGGTGTGATGGGGCGGAAGAGCCAACGTGGGGGAGGCAGGATTAGCAAATTTGGTGACAAAGGGTGCCCATGTGGCTGATCCTGCGCAGCCTGGAGATAGAGTAGAGGAGGAGGAAGACGACTAAACTGAGCTCCATCTTGGCAAAACCACCTGCCTCTCTATTATGAGATGCTGCATCTACACAACATCTACAGTTTCCGTTTTTATCCCTCCAGCTTGCAACATGGGACGGTTTTACTGCCCTTTTGAGCCTCCGGCCATCTCACCACAGTATGTACTCTCACCACAGAGCTGAAGCTAATTGTCGTGGTAAATCTTCCTATCCTAATCCTTATTATGTGGAAGACTTATGATCATATAATTACGTATTTAACCCAGTCCTTGACTGAAACATTGTCTTTATATGAGTCTGTATGTTTGTGAGGTCACAGTCCACAATATGCTCAGTTTATGATAAAGATAATTACAGTGAGCAGAGAGCTGCTCCCTCTGGAGTCTTTGTTGATATGGACTTTGGTGATGTGCTAATAATCCAAAATCTGTTTTGCTATAAACACAACGCTTTCTTATTCTGTAAGTGAACATGAAAGTATCTGGTATTTACTGTGTGTACAGTACATGCCTGATTATTGGTACACAGGGAGTGTATGGCCCTCTGTGGCTAATGCCCCCTTCCATTAACTCTCAATATGCTGTAATCTTAATTAACAACACTATTGGTAAAGGGTACTTGATGCTGGTAACATCAGTGGGAGCTGACTGGTATTTGTGTTGTGTTTTGACACTGAATTCCCCAGATATCAATTAGTGTCTATAGCTGTGTTGAAGCCTGTTTCTCTCTTTTCTTTGTCAGGTCAGCCATGACCACTACCGCCGTCATCACTGTACACTCTTTGCCTTTTTATTCCAAACAATTTTCCTGCTATTGCTGTTGATTTCCTATAAGCCTTATGAGCTTTTTAACGGTAAGACCTGATAAACAGCAGGTAACAGCACATGACAAAAAATTTCACAGGCTGTTTTCAAAGTAGTCAAATTTAGATGTAGCCTCTTCCCGCCTGTGCAACACTTTATTAAAGTTGATTATGACAAAACAAGCTTGTTAGAAATGACTGCAGATACATCTTTATTTTTCTAAGCCAAGATATGTGGAGATAATGTCATGCTGGGTGAGGATGCTGAGTGCAGCCAGCTCCTACCTTTCCTCCAGACTATCAACATATTCCCTCTTCTTTTTCCGACTTTCTTGAGCCGAGTGCTTGTTGCGGATTTTCCGCCGGATCTTCTTCAAAATCCTCTCTTCACACTTATCAGGGAGATGAAACACATGGGAGGATAGGGACAAGAAAGAAGGAGGAAGAAAAGGGTAAGTGAGAGGAAACTGGGTTGGGGGGGAGGGGGGTTCAACTGGCAGGAGGTTGTGTGACTGGGGATACAGATTTAGATTTAGATGGATGCACAAATGTGTGCGCGTGTGTTAGTAGAGGCTTCTGCCCTATATACATGTGAGTGTATGTCTTGCTCATGTACCTTGGACAGGGGCAGTTTGGTGGGCAAGTTTACCCCTTCTTTAGCCAGAAGCTTCTTCTCATCCTCGTTAAGTACAAGGTCCTGCAGGGAATGCTGTGGGATTTGCTGCGCCTGTGAACCAGATGGACAGAATATTCTCGAAAGTTTCTGGGCATCTACCCAAAGAAGGCAGCGGAGTGGATCAATTCTGTTTATTTGGTGCAAAAGGTTCTCTCTCTTTCTCTAAGGGCAGCACAGGTCCTCACAAAAAAATATGTAGAGAGTGCAGCGGACTGTACAGTTAGCTCAAATTGTATTTATTCAGAACACTGGGCCTGAGTAATTTTTTATTTAATATTGGTTTTTAATATTGGTTAAAAAGCTTGACTTTTTTTTTTCAAATGTCTTCCAGCCAAATATTCAACTATTCAACTTACTTTCTGTTCTAAGTTGGATTGCAGCAGATCCTTCACTGTGAGAGTCTGACTGGACGACAGCAAGGAGCCTTGGTTGGTACTGAGGTAGTACGCAATTCCCAACTGTTCTTGAAGGTCACCGCACTCCCAGCCTGTGCATTGAACAAGTAAAACCAGTAAAACAGCAGGCGATGATTCACAAAATTGTCAGCGTGTGCCATTCAAACAAAACACACAAAATGTTAAATGTCAAAATGATCCACAAAATGTATGTCACTCTGTCTCTGTCTTGTATTATTATGTAGTTTCAGCCCTGAGGGTCAAGAATCAGCAGTGTGAAAAGGGAACATTATTCAAAGGAAGAGCCCTCAAAAGACAATTCCCTCACGTGATGAATAACAATTGAAAAGCCATTTATCCTTTACAGATAGTCAGAAATTGGAAAAACAAATTGTTTGCTATTTGAAAAGGCCCTTGATGCTTAGAGCTTCAGCCAATAGCTTTCATTATTCTGCAACAAAAGGTACAAATGGATAAATCTCATGACAGGGACTGTATTTTGTAATTTGGCTGTCCCGTGCCCTGGTTTACCTAGTTTTTGTGCATCATAACATGACATTTGTCCTTACAGTTAAAATAGCAGATTGCTACATTAAAAACAGCTATTTTAGACAACATCGTAACTTTCTACTCTCACCCAGATCGATGGAAACATCAGTCATTTCATTTGAGAGCTTGCCGAGTGGTTGCTGTAGAGGTGGAGGCTGTATGTAAAAGGCTGAAAAAGGCTTGCAGGAGGGTGGGTGAGGGGTCTCTGTGGGATCCGTCGGGTGGTCCTCGTAGATGCCACTGTCACTGGTGCAGGGTGACCAGAGAGGAGACGCCGGGGCTGAGGAGGAGTCGCTCTCACCCAGCAGGGCATCCAGAAAGTCATCAGCACCACTCTGCTCAGGGCTCAGGGTCTAAAGGAGGAGGGTATGTGTGTGTATCATTATACCCTTACTGCTTAATCAGATCATCAAATTTTCCCACACAAGCACAGGCAGGAACATAAGCACTGGCCAATTCCTTGAGCTCATCTGAACGTGACTCACTGTCTCTGTCTTACAGCTTGTAGTCATACAGGAGAACATGATGAAACTGTAAGTGAGCTCCTATATTCCCTGAGCGTTCGCTCAGTAACACATGACCCTTGTTCAGAATACAGATCACACTCAGCGGTTCGATTTTCATAATGAGCTTCAATGAATTTGTGGTGGTGATTATGTTGTCTCCTGAACTATCTTCAGGAGTGAACTGTGCAGATTCGTACTCACGTCATGAATTGTGATAGTCGACGGTTGGTTGCTGTGGCAACTAGTGGTTTCATCTGCGTTCCTGAGAAGGAGGTCAATGAAGTCCATCCCATCCCCATGCGCCTGAAATGAAGAACCACTCTGAGTCACGGGTTTAACGTCTAAGTATGCTTTTGTTTTTGTTTTGTTTTTTTAAAGAAAATGATTAATATTCAGTTTGGTGTTGCAAACTCAAGTTGCTCAATCCTACTTTGAAAAAGACTGAAGTCTTGTTAAATCAATACACATCCACTTTTTTTTCCCCCTCTTTAAAAGCGCAGTCGTTATTTCTCTTTGAGAAAACTCCATCTGAATTATTCTCTCACATTGTCTTACCTTATCTGTAGATAGTGTCATTACTCCAACTTTAACACGGCAGCTGATGAAATTTCTGTAAAACTATGCGGCAAAAATAAAAACACGGTACGAGATCAATATGTTCCTCTGTGGCTTTGGCATGTAGGAGGAATACCTGAGTCTGTTTCAAGGGGCAAAGTTGAGATACCATATCACAGAACTGTATTAAAGACCAGCTGATCACCACCCAATCCAACGTTGAGCAGACAGCTGAGAGAACCAATGGGCACAAAAGAAAGGCTCACTGACATGAAATTAATCGAGGTTGGTCCCACGTAGCCTAGAGTGACCTTTGATGTCATCCCAATAAACCGGGATTAATTATCTTGGTGGTTTCACATTCATGTTTTGTTGGGCGGAGATGATTCAGTCTTTTCTTTATTGTTTTCAAACACAGAAGGCAGAGATTACATATAATTGGCAATTATTATGAATACTATGTTTATATTATGTCTATACTTTTTCCTATACTTCACTCTGTGCCCCATCACTGTGGTTCACATCAGGACCTGGACCCCCACAAAGGTCGTGAGATGGTTAACAGGAGAGAAAAACATTTTGAAGCCGTTTGAGGTCTGTCTATGGTCTTGGTCTACCACTTTGATACAGAGAATCATGGTACCCAGAGGATGAAGCGATTTTGGTCAACGTCAGGCCGCTCAAAAATGTTGGTTTATGACTAAATAGCTAAGTATATAAAGTATATATATTTATTTGCTTTATTAGAGCATAAGGACCCCAGTATGCCTCATCATTTCTTATCTTTATTACCATAATTAGTGTGTTTTGTGCTCTTTCTAAGCACACACACACTCACACCATAAAGTAAAGAATTACATAATATGTTCTCAGAGTAGGGAGTAACACAACAAGAACATGCACTCTTGCAAAGGACATATTATCACAGCAGGGAAGAGAGTTATTATACACATCTTCAGTTCAGAAAAGTAGAATCAGAATGAATATCAATACTTTCCTCCCATCGCTGCCTCTACTTCAAAGTATTGTTACACCGCGGAGGGAAAAGACTGAGCCTCGTACGTCTGGTAGCTCAAATAATTGAAAGACATTTTCTTTTCTCTTCAAATGATTTCACTTGACATTTTTTACCTTTATCATACAGTTCAAAGTAGACAGAGAATTTATATATTTTCTTTTGATTTTTTTTTTTTTTTTAATGAAGTTTCTTTCTCAGGGACATTGTCGCCTTAACTAAACTACTCCAAAGTTTTAAAATCGTTAAAACAGAACGAAAATGAGACAACGTCTGCCACAACGGTCCCAGTCCAGATTCAACCCTGGTGCACAGCTAACACACCACAGATAAAAAAAGATAATTATGCAAAACTATTTTGACAGGATGGACCACTTACCCATTTCTTTCTCCTGTGTCCTGATTGTGCGCCAGGCGCGTTACATTGTGTGAATAAATTAAACCATCTGAAGCAGCTCTGAAGCAGTTTGACTTCAACGCTTTGTGGAGCCGCAGACATAAATTTTACAGCTCATGTGGGATTTTCAGAGAGTCTTTACAGAATAACTATACAATTCGAGAGTTTCTAAGGTTAAAAAGAGATTCATTAAAATGTTATTAAATGTGTAAGTTATGCTTTACTGATTCAGGACCAGCTCTTATGGATTTATTGCTATTCTATATATTTATATAATAAAAATAATTCATACACACTGGCTACTGTATGAAGCCATTCAGGGTTTTTATTTGTTTTTTTTAATCACTTACCTTTATGTACTTGTTGGATTAATATCTACTTCTCTGGAGCTCAGTATTATCAGTGCTGTAATAATCCTAATTGCATGTTCTGCTATCTTTATTGCTGTTCTATCTCTAGTTTCAGTTCTCTCTAGTTTCAAAGTACATACAGATACAGATATGATCTAACCAGAACATTTTAGGCACATCTTAGATGCGGCTCAGCATAGATAAATACAGTGTTAGATTTGACTTAGCTGGAAGTAAATTACTAAACAACATGACATTTTTCATGAAATCACAAGTCAAGCAGCTGAACTCCCCCAATATAATATTATTACACCTGCACATATATAATATATATATATATACATATGTATATAATATATATGTGTATATATAATACAGTTCATTTAGTCTAATTTCTTTGACGAGGAGGTATTTGAAAAAAACACATGTTGAAAATACCAGGTTTCAGTATCCTCAGAAGAGTGAAAAGAGACCTGGTGGGTACAGAAAGATTACAGACATGACATGAACCCAGAAATACTTTTTTTTTATTTATTTTTTTCAGATCCATAAGACAGGTGAGTAGCAGAGAGTGTGCTCTAAGCACACAGCTTTATCACTCCAACAGCCATGAAATGCATGTTGGATGGCTCTTATCTGGAGCTCAGTGATAACTGATGTGCACAAAATGCTTCTATATCTGCACCCTGTGGGAGGAAGTTCCCCATGTGACACAAAGAAGAGAAATGAAAGCAATTCTGTGCAGGAGTTAAGTGAGGTTGGGTGTTTGGGTTTAAAGCTCTTCTTAGCCAGTAAAACCCCAGTAAAAATAAACACATGCCAGCACAGCAAAAGTTCCTTTTGTAACGTCATAGCTACAAGTGTCACGTATAGCAAGACTGGCATGAAATGTAATTAAGTGTGTTTTTGGTCAACTCTCAAATTTTCTGAAAGACTTTGACTGGCCGTGAAGTTTCTGCTAATTCTGAGTTTTCTGCACTTTGATTTTTCAGTTTCTGTGGCAGTCCCCAGAGACAAATATGTTATAAAATGATGTCCAATGTATGATATATTATATTAGAATGTATTTGTCCATTTATTTTAATAGTATAGTTGAATCTGATAATTAAATTAAATCTTCTCTTCTTCATCTGTGAAAGGTATAGGAGCAATTATGTACATTTCTAAACCCCTTTGTGACGACTGAAAGAAGCAGATTTCCCCTTTTTTCCCCTTTTAGGTATTAACCAAAGCTTGTTCTCACTTGAGACTGCAGTGTGACAGTCAGTAATCCACAGGGGAAATTTTAAGAAGCCACCTTCTGTACAGAAAATGCAATTTGGTAGAGTCACACCATAAAAAAAGGGCATTACATTTATATATTTATTTCTTTGAGTGACTGCAGACACCTGAAAACTGACTTCATCTGCATCAAGCGTGTTTTAGTGGGTGTACTCTGTGACAGGGGCGCAACTACCTCCTTTCTGAGGGATATGCAGACACATTACAGGTGCCCCCCCCCCCCCCCCCCCCCCCCCCCTTCAATGTTTACGTGTATACATCTTATTTATTCATGGACTTATAAAATATTAGACTTTTATTACAGACTTTTGTTTTATGTATTACAGCAGGTGATCAGCTCAATAAAACACAAAAAATAATGTATAACAATGTAATAACATAAATAAGTCCTCTACCTACCACTAAATTGTTACATGTCGTGCCCTGGGTCAGGCGATCATTGCTCATACTTGAACGAAGGTATGTTTTGATAAGCTTCAGCTTACTGAAGGATCTTTCTGCAGATGCAACCGTCAGAGGCATGGTCAGTAATACTCTAAGGGCTACTGTCAAATTTGGGAACACCAAATCAAGATTCTCCTGTATGAGGAAATTCAACTTCTCAAGAGCCTTGTAACCCTTCAGTAGACGGCTTGCTGGGTACATTTCTTGAATGATATCTCTGGAAACATCACAGGTAGTCAGGGCATATCTGGTAACTGATTCCTCCAGCTCAGCTTGTGTCATGTGCTCCATTTTAGTGATGAATTTAAATTTCTCAGACACAAGCTGAAGATTGGAAAACCTGTCAGACAACTCTTGCAGGACTGTGTCGACAATAACATTGAAAACCATGCACCTAAAGTGCCTCTCTGGTTCCTTTTTATGATGACCAGTGCTGGAATTATCATCATCATTAACTTACATGCAGGTAGGTAGGAACCAAAAACAAAATAAGTAGGAACTTATATTAAACATCAACTGACACAGAGGCAGTTATATCAATAATATCTCATTGGAAACGAATCTAAAACGTCACTAAATGAAACCATATTCCTGACATCTAAATAAAGTGAAGTTTTGAAAGAATGAAGAACATGTATCAAGTCCTTCCTCCCACAGTTGGACCTGTCGTTTTGCTAGTAGCTTTGCTATCCTGAATATTTACAAGCCTCCTCTTGATACACTGACATAACTTAACCACTGTCTTTCAACCACCTCGAAAAGCTTTTTTTCATCCCCTCAAAACCTTTCTCCTTCTCCCTCTTCCGTTTTCTGCTTTGTGCTCTGGACAGCTTTTTTTCTGCCTCTCCATCTTTAGCTGTGACAACGCGATTCAAATGAATGGAAAAAAAAACCGCGCCAGCGCGTGCCCGGAGGGGCGCGCACTGGAACGCTTATAGTGTGTGTGTGTGTGTGTGTGTGTGTGTGTGTGGGAGAGGAGGAGAGGAGAGGTGAGGGAGCGAAGGGGCGCCTAATTAGTGACATGCCCCTCTGTTATTGATCATATCATTTACACATACACAAACAGCTGTTAAATACAGAAAATGCCGACTCGAAATTATTGTTCCCCCATCGCTTTGGCGCCCCCTCTAACGAGGCGCCCCTATGCACCGCATATAGTGCATACCCACTTTTTGCGCCACTGACTGTAGGAATAGCCAACAATATCAAAAATATAGGAATTCAACACCGCCATAGCAAACACAAGGTGGACCACGATACAGTCAATGAAAACTCGTTTTTAAGCAGCAAACACACTTTAAGTTCTCCCATAAACATTAGGCCCATATTCAATTTTTTTTTTTATTAGGGCTACCAGGCGTATACCAAAGCAGCTCCGTGTGTACGAGCCCGTTTGTCAGCATGTGAGGCTGTAAAAGTCACGGTCTTACATACCTCGACCATTAAACAGGACATTTAACCTTCGTGGCAGCTCGTGGACAACAAGTGAATGCGACGGAAACAGGCGCGTGCGGAGTGTTTTCATTTCACGCGAAACGCACGAGTGAACCGCATACAGCAGGACGAAAGGTGACTGCGCCGGACTGACACCTGTTTAAAAAAAAATAAAATAACCAACGAGCTGTTTCTATTTCATCCTTCTCCCGCGGCTGTGTCCGACCTAACTCGCCCTGTGAGGACAGTGGCGGCTTTTCAAAGGACAAGGTGAAGTTGCCGTTTTCCTCCGCCGCGTCTCTCCGTGTGCCGGATGACTCGGTTGTGAGCCGCAAACAGAGAAGAGGGGAGGGCTGGTTGTAGCATCACAGAGGAGGGAGTTGTAAAGACTCGACCAATCAGGAGACTTGATACGATCACTGATTTCACTATGTTGAGTACAATTGGTGATTCTCAATTAAACGTGTTTAAATTTTGAAAGTTCTACTGTAATTTTTTTAAGGAAATTATTTGCAAAAATGGGTTCCCAAAATTAAAGATTGCACTGTCTAACAAAATTGTGTTTGTTTTTTTTTGTCCCTGTGTAGTGTTATTTATTTATTTTATTTATATCTAAAAAAGTATCTTGCTGTCATTCTCAGATTTTTGCATTTGTGACCAGGACACTGGTATTTTAGTATTGGCCCATTTCCAATGGGAAAACGGGAGAATTTGTATATTTTCATTCACATAAAGTGAGAAAAAAACAACAACATAAGAATCACGGGATGCGATGATGGGAGACTATATTTGGGGACTGGGGCTCAGTGGCTGTATTGTATACTTTTGTATATTTTTATGATAAACACATTGTTTTTTTTGTAACTCTACGTGAATGAATTGGAAATATCTCAATTTCAAAATATCATTGCCTAGGTCACAAAAACAAAGTTTGAGAAGGAAATACTAGACATTTTCTATACTTCTTAGCCATAAGGAAATAACAAAACCGGTGTTACATAGTGTTATTACTTCCGTGAAGCCAGAGCCAGGTCAACTCACTGGAGGGCCTCGGAGCAAAAATATCCTTGAGCCCTGTTCACCCAGTCAATAATAATCCAGGGGACACCTCTAACCTGCATTAACTGATTGTTTGGCCACTTGGGGGCAGCAGGCACGAATATATCTTCACCTTTTAAGTTGATAAATCAAACAGTTGCCTATTTACTCATCCGTTAAATATGGAGCAACATTATCATTCATTTGGAGTCATGTTTCTGTCCACCTTATGAGTGTAAGTCCAATATTTACTCTCTTTTAGCTCTGTTTTTTTGTTTCTGTTTGCTCAGGGAAATATCAGGCAGTTAGCTGCTGAATGTTCTTAAAACAATACAAATATGAAGATGTAAGCAATTTCTACTCTATTACATTAGGGGAAAAAAGTGAAAGAAAAGAGAGGTTACATGTATTTTCATTTGTTTTGTGTGTGTGTGTGTTGAGCTCTCAGGGCCACTGTAGAAACAAATGTATTACTAATAATCATGGTATAAAAAATAAGACTATATAGTTCAAGAAACACATAACCTAAAAAGGAAAAAAAAATTTTTTTTAAGTGCTGAACAGGTTGTACTAAAGCAGAACTGGGTGAATAAGGAACTGAAATTCAAATCAATCCTACGGAAAATATCATCTTACAGTATGAAATCTGTTTGTGAATGAATTCTTTATGAAGCAGAACAAGTGCTAAGTGAAATAACTGAGTTAATGAATAACTTATCAAGCTCTTACTGAGCACTCGGTCCAAAATATTATTTTTCAAGACTTAACAAATCTTACAAAGTTTAAATCATTCAGAAACCTCATGACAACAGGCTGATAGTATTGAGAATGAGGTTGTGGTCTAACAGTGGGATTCTCAGTGGAGTGCTGCAGCCAAAATCAATCCAGTGAGCATATTTCCAATAAATATGAAAAGGTAGCACATCTCAAGTTTTACCGTCAGTGTAAAATGACAACAGGATGTGGGTAACAGCAGATGTAAATGTGTTGATTTCAATATATCCTGTTGTGAACTGAAGAAAAAACAGTGAGTCTTGAAGCCCTGAGAAGCACGTGGTTCTGCACATACCAGATATTACATTTTATACTTCATACAAACCTTTAAACTCTACTCCAGCCACCCATTCAGCAAACTTATACAAACATAAATATTTTACTAGTGATACTAGTTTCTTTAGTACTAATAGGAGGAGTGATCAATTTAAATGTGCCACACAGTAAGTATGAAACTAGTAAAGTTAAGAATAATAGGAATTAAAGGGGTAGTTTGGAGTTTTATGGGTAGGCTACTTAATTGACTTCCTCTTTCCGACAGCATTGTTGCATTGCATTGCTGCACTGCATTGCTGCACTGCATTGCTGCACTGCACTGCTGCACTGCACTGCACTGCTGCACTGCACTGCTGCACTGCACTGCTGCACTGTACTGCACTGCTGCACTGTACTGCACTGCTGCACTGCTTTGACGTTTTTTGTTTCGCTGCACTGTTACGTTTCACTGCATTCTACGCACTGCATTGTCACGTTACACTGCATTTATCGCACTGCATTTAACACACCGCAATGTTACGTTTCACTGCATTTAACACACTGCACTGTTACGCTTCACTGCATTTTACGCACTGCATTGTTACGTTACACTGCATTTTACACACTGCACTGTTACGCTTCACTGCATTTTACGCCATGCATTGTTACGTTACACTGCATTTTACACACTGCACTGTTACATTTCACTGCATTTTGCGCACAGCATTGTTACGTTACACTGCATTTTACGCACTGCACTGTTACGTTACACTGCATTTATTGCACTGCATTTTACGCACTGCACTGTTACGTTTCACTGCATTTAACACACTGCACTGTTACGCTTCACTGCATTTTACGCACTGCATTGTTACGTTACACTGCATTTTACGCACTGCATTGTTACGTTACACTGCATTTATCGCACTGCATTTTACGCACTGCACTGTTACATTTCACTGCATTTTGCGCACTGCATTGTTACGTTACACTGCATTTAACACACTGCACTGTTACGCTTCACTGCATTTTACGCACAGCATTGTTACGTTACACTGCATTTTACGCACTGCACTGTTACGTTACACTGCATTTATTGCACTGCATTTTACGCACTGCACTGTTACGTTTCACTGCATTTAACACACTGCACTGTTACGCTTCACTGCATTTTACGCACTGCATTGTTACGTTACACTGCATTTTACGCACTGCACTGTTACGTTTCACTGCATTTTACGCACTGCATTGTTACGTTACACTGCATTTATTGCACTGCATTGTTACGTTACACTGCATTTGTTGCACTGCATTGTTACGTTACACTGCATTTATTGCACTGCATTTTACGCACTGCACTGTTGCGTTTCACTGCATTTAACGCACTGCACTGTTACGCTTCACTGCATTTTACGCACTGCATTGTTACGTTACACTGCATTTATCGCACTGCATTTTACGCACTGCACTGTTACATTTCACTGCATTTTGCGCACTGCATTGTTACGTTACACTGCATTTTACGCACTGCATTGTTACGTTACACTGCATTTTACGCACTGCATTGTTACGTTACACTGCATTTATCGCACTGCATTTTACGCACTGCACTGTTACATTTCACTGCATTTTGCGCACTGCATTGTTACGTTACACTGCATTTAACACACTGCACTGTTACGCTTCACTGCATTTTACGCACAGCATTGTTACGTTACACTGCATTTTACGCACTGCACTGTTACGTTACACTGCATTTATTGCACTGCATTTTACGCACTGCACTGTTACGTTTCACTGCATTTAACACACTGCACTGTTACGCTTCACTGCATTTTACGCACTGCATTGTTACGTTACACTGCATTTTACGCACTGCATTGTTACGTTACACTGCATTTATCGCACTGCATTTTACGCACTGCACTGTTACGCTTCACTGCATTTTACGCACTGCATTGTTACGTTACACTGCATTTTACACACTGCACTGTTACATTTCACTGCATTTTGCGCACAGCATTGTTACGTTACACTGCATTTTACGCACTGCACTGTTACGTTTCACTGCATTTTACGCACTGCATTGTTACGTTACACTGCATTTATTGCACTGCATTGTTACGTTACACTGCATTTGTTGCACTGCATTGTTACGTTACACTGCATTTATTGCACTGCATTTTACGCACTGCACTGTTACGTTTCACTGCATTTAACGCACTGCACTGTTACGCTTCACTGCATTTTACGCACTGCATTGTTACGTTACACTGCATTTATCGCACTGCATTTTACGCACTGCACTGTTACATTTCACTGCATTTTGCGCACTGCATTGTTACGTTACACTGCATTTTACGCACTGCATTGTTACGTTACACTGCATTTATTGCACTGCATTGTTACGTTACACTGCATTTATTGCACTGCATTTTACGCACTGCATTGTTACGTTACACTGCATTTATTGCACTGCATTTTACGCACTGCACTGTTACGTTTCACTGCATTTATTGCACTGCATTGTTACTTTCACTGCATTTGTTGCACTGCATTGTTTCGCTTCACTGCATTTGTTGTACTGCATTGTCTCACTGCGCTGCACTGTTACACTGCACTGATCACCTACAGCAGGGGCGCAACTACCTCCTTTCTGAGGGATATGCAGACACATTACAGGTGCCCCCCCCCCCCCCTTCAATGTTTACGTGTATACATCTTATTTATTCATGGACTTATAAAATATTAGACTTTTATTACAGACTTTTGTTTTATGTATTACAGCAGGTGATCAGCTCAATAAAACACAAAAAATAATGTATAACAATGTAATAACATAAATAAGTCCTCTACCTACCACTAAATTGTTACATGTCGTGCCCTGGGTCAGGCGATCATTGCTCATACTTGAACGAAGGTATGTTTTGATAAGCTTCAGCTTACTGAAGGATCTTTCTGCAGATGCAACCGTCAGAGGCATGGTCAGGAATACTCTAAGGGCTACTGTCAAATTTGGGAACACCAAATCAAGATTCTCCTGTATGAGGAAATTCAACTTCTCAAGAGCCTTGTAACCCTTCAGTAGACGGCTTGCTGGGTACATTTCTTGAATGATATCTCTGGAAACATCACAGGTAGTCAGGGCATATCTGGTAACTGATTCCTCCAGCTCAGCTTGTGTCATGTGCTCCATTTTAGTGATGAATTTAAATTTCTCAGACACAAGCTGAAGATTGGAAAACCTGTCAGACAACTCTTGCAGGACTGTGTCGACAATAACATTGAAAACCATGCACCTAAAGTGCCTCTCTGGTTCCTTTTTATGATGACCAGTGCTGGAATTATCATCATCATTAACTTACATGCAGGTAGGTAGGAACCAAAAACAAAATAAGTAGGAACTTATATTAAACATCAACTGACACAGAGGCAGTTATATCAATAATATCTCATTGGAAACGAATCTAAAACGTCACTAAATGAAACCATATTCCTGACATCTAAATAAAGTGAAGTTTTGAAAGAATGAAGAACATGTATCAAGTCCTTCCTCCCACAGTTGGACCTGTCGTTTTGCTAGTAGCTTTGCTATCCTGAATATTTACAAGCCTCCTCTTGATACACTGACATAACTTAACCACTGTCTTTCAACCACCTCGAAAAGCTTTTTTTCATCCCCTCAAAACCTTTCTCCTTCTCCCTCTTCCGTTTTCTGCTTTGTGCTCTGGACAGCTTTTTTTCTGCCTCTCCATCTTTAGCTGTGACAACGCGATTCAAATGAATGGAAAAAAAACCGCGCCAGCGCGTGCCCGGAGGGGCGCGCACTGGAACGCTTATAGTGTGTGTGTGTGTGTGTGTGTGTGTGTGTGTGGGAGAGGAGGAGAGGAGAGGTGAGGGAGCGAAGGGGCGCCTAATTAGTGACATGCCCCTCTGTTATTGATCATATCATTTACACATACACAAACAGCTGTTAAATACAGAAAATGCCGACTCGAAATTATTGTTCCCCCATCGCTTTGGCGCCCCCTCTAACGCGGCGCCCCTATGCGCCGCATATAGTGCATACCCACTTTTTGCGCCACTGCTCTGTGACACAGTTCACAGTGATATTGTAGTGAAGTGAAAAAAAACATAAAATCACTATTGAAATAAGCACAGAAATGATTGGTTTTTATGGCTCTCTGCAGAAACTTTAATATCTCGCCTCCCTTGTGTTCACAAAGTTGTAGAAGTGAATAAACTTGACAGATGAGCAAGTTGAACATTGATAAAGTTTATTAAAAAAAAAGAAAAAAGACAGAACCATTTTCTAACAAGGCATACTTCATAAAGACATAATAAATTATAATGAGTTTATGGCAGATAAAAGGATCACTTGTTTTAGATAAATTGCAACCCATAAATAATGACAGATTTTGTGTTGCCAGGTTATGAAACATCCATTTGGCTGTTAGATATCCTCCTCCGCTTTGTCTTTTTTAATCTAACTCTTCAATCCATCAGGACAACAAACCACTTTCCTTCTGAGAAAGAGTCAAGGAGCATTTGATATTCTCAACTGACAAACTACAGACTTATTAGAAAGTGATAAATCCAATGAAACTGAGGATCGACAAATTATCGTCTCTTGCATTAATAAAGAGCTCTTCCACTATAATGCGAGGTACACATCTGTGTGAATAATGTATTTTTTTGGGGATTTCTCCTCTGTGGTCCATTGGGTTCATGTTCACATCAACACATAAGCATATTATATTACATATTATTATATAATTTTTTATCCCCATAATAAATTCTTTTCACCTCCCAGAGATGTTTTTTCTTACCCTGCCCTCAGCTGGTTGAATATTGCTATGACAAAAATGAAATTACCCATGGAGCACTGATAGAGCAATCTCAAAGTGTAAAGGGGGAGCTGTTTATATAAATTAATTATGTTTTATGAACGGTAAGGCAGGATAAATGATACCTGCTGAAATGTCGTTAATACAAACACAGATGTGGGCAAGATGTCAACTTGACATCTTTAACCTTTATTTATAAGCCCAGTAGCCATATAAAGTATGGAAAACACACAACAAAATGATATGTTACCGCTCCAAGCAATACGCAGTATTGAAGAAACTGAAATACAGAAACTTTCATTTCTTTTTAATGTTTACAAAATTGACTAATGGAGGTGCTGCAAAAAAGATTTCACTTTGTCCTTAATTCAACTAGTTCTGTAAGACTTATACATATTTTCATACGATGACTTCAATGTTTAATGACTAATATATTATTTGTATTAAGCACAAATTGAGCAAAGCCACTTACCCTTTTAATTTAGTTGGCCTTTCCTCTGGCTAATGATTTGAAAGTAATCAATTTGTCTCTCCATCTTTTTCTTTAATCAATTTCACAAATCCAATAAAGTAGTTCAGAAATAATGGACATTGGATGACATGGATTTCCTGAACACCTTTCTGACATAGACATGTGTGTTATATTCATGCTCTATGTGTCCTTCACACTAACCAGCTGATGGCCAAGACAGACTTCAGACATCTTCACAGTTTGCCTTGTTCCCATAATTCATTGTTGCTGTTCTCCGTAGAAGAAGTTAGTTAGTTAGTTTGTTTCCTCTCACATCTTGAAGAAAAAGACAATACATGTCTGACCAAACCTCAAAATGATGTCAACTACATTAAACTGTATATACCTTTAAATGCTAGTTATCGATATTCAAACCTTTTTTTTCTGCAATCATTAAATTTGTTACAACTGGGGGGACTGAGAAAGTATTCAAAAACACAGTATCTGAACTGCTGGAAACCACTGGTTTAATCTTTAACAATGTGTTATACTTTAACAGCTTCTTATATTATCCATTGTGTCACATCTTCATCTGTAAAGTAACTAAAGTTGTCAAATTAATGTAGTTTAGATTGTACAAATACAGTATTTCCCTCTGAAATGTAGTAGAGAGGAAGTAGAAAGTCTCAAATGGAGATACTCAAGTAAGTAAAGTACAAGTACCTCAAAATTGTACTTAAGTACAAGTAGCTACTTGAGTGAATCTACTTTAGTTACTTTCCACCACTGGAGTAGTTTTCCAGTTTGCTCTCAATGTTGTGTGTTAATGGAAATGTGATAGGCCAGCGGGCTGCGGCTCAGCAGCGCCCCCTGCTGCTGCAGCCTGTGCGCGGCTCTGACGCACCGCAGCAGCCGCAGCAGTAGCAGCAGCAACAGCAGCCGCAGCGTCTCTCCTGTCACCACCGGGACTGCCTGTCCTCAGAGGCAGCGTTTACAGCAGTAACCCGTCACACGCGAAGACCGACAACCAGCAGGCAAAATGGTGAGTACAGAACGGGGTTTACATGAGCTCGTATTTACGTATTTACCTATTTATTTGTGGCGTATTACGCCACCAAAAATAACCTTCATGCGTAGTTATAACAGCGCAACAAGCTGCGACAGAGCCCGTCAGGTGTGTGTGTGTGTGTGTGTGTGAAATAGATGCCGATGCTTGGTGGCCTTGTGTGGCCAGATAAGGACTCCTCATGTTGTAACATACGCAGCAGGGCCTGCTCTGCCTCACTGTGACGTTCATAGCAAAGCCTTTAATATGACAAGCTGCTGTAGCATTACTGGATATCCTGCCAGTGAAAGGACATGCGCCTCACTGTATCAATGTGCTATTACTAAACTGAAGATTAAAGATGATTAATGATGATTGATGTCATATTTCTGGCGAACAGAAATATTTATATATATATAGGCCTACAACAATACGTCATCGACAGGGAGCTGCAGTGTATTTCATCAGAAATGACTCAAAAGCAGCTATTGCTATGGCAGAGAATATGTAGGCAGCATAACGTTTGACCACTATTGTGCTGATCCTTCATTTTTCCTCATACTACTTTATATTAATCTATAATATAAAGTCCATATAGACCTACAGTGATTATTTCTATTTTTTTTCCTAACACACATATATCATCCCAAAAATGCCTTAATCATCTCTTAACTCATTCAGCAACATTTAGTGCACGTCTTTGATCGGTTTTATATATTCCATGTATATTTGGGCTTTAGGTTTTCAGATGATTTTAAGGTATAAAATGAGGAGACTCTGTTCCCTCGTGGTTGTGAAATGGTATGGCGTTGACCAAATCACCTGCAGCGTGTGAGTGGTGACTCAGTAATTCCTTATCTGCTGCTGCTTGGTGAGAGACCAGAAGGTAAAGTCTTCATGCAGTTAGTGCCCACGACTCTTCTGGTCAGCCTGGTGGATTCAGTTTCAAACATGACTTTCTTTTTATAACTCTACTTGGAACGTTGCTGCTGAGATCTGGTAGTGGACATAAATAAACACACACACATATCATGAATAAAATGAACCTCTGCTACAAGTAAATGGATGCATGTAACCCCCCCACCCCCCTCTCTTCAAACCCTCCCTACCCCCAGGTGAACTTCACTGTGGATCAGATCCGTGCCATCATGGACAAGAAGTCCAACATCAGGAACATGTCTGTGATTGCCCACGTGGATCATGGGAAGTCCACTCTGACTGACTCACTGGTGTCCAAGGCGGGAATCATTGCTTCCGCCCGAGCCGGAGAAACTCGTTTCACAGACACACGCAAAGACGAGCAGGAGCGCTGCATCACCATCAAATCAACGTGTGTGCTTCAGAGATATGGGTTTAGATACAGCTCTGTGTTCATAGTGTATCATACAAACATACAGAAATCTTATAATTAAAATTACCTCGGCAGAAAAAAAGTGTGTTCATGTATGACTCATAATGAGACAAAATGTATTTAAATTTTAAATCTTCCTCTTGTTTTTGTTCCAGTAAATTGTGGGTGTTTATATAAGCCACAATTTCAGCTTTTACTTGGCCATCATTAATACTTTGTAGGATGCTGTTGTTACGTTTCTAATCTATTCAGTAAAGCGTTTGCAGGTTTGTAAAAGCAGAATATATTTTTGCCCTGCCATTTTTAAGTCACATATTTAGTTTGAGAAGTGTTCCTCGTTCAGTAAGTTACAGTTTAATTCCAGCAAATGCATCATCTATATTTATGAAATCTAGTCAAGCCCGTTTGTAGCATATGACAGTCGTGTCCTGTTCCCTCTCTGTTATTCAGAGCCATCTCCATGTACTACGAGCTTGGAGAGAACGACTTGGCGTTTATCAAGCAGAGTAAAGATGGAAACGGCTTCCTCATCAACCTGATTGATTCACCGGGTCACGTCGACTTCTCCTCAGAGGTTACCGCTGCCCTCAGGGTAACTGACGGAGCGCTGGTGGTGGTGGATTGTGTCTCAGGTAATGATTGACACCTTCTACCTTTTGCATCTACGCACATACATTGTTTCAGGCTTAAAGGGGTCTGGTTTCTTCCTGCAGGTGTGTGTGTGCAGACCGAGACTGTTCTGCGGCAGGCCATCGCTGAACGCATCAAGCCGGTTCTAATGATGAACAAGATGGACCGAGCCCTGCTCGAACTACAGCTGGAGCCAGACGAGCTCTTTCGGACCTTCCAGCGTATTGTGGAAAACGTCAACGTCATCATCTCTACCTATGGAGAGGATGAGGGGGGACCCATGGGTAACATCATGGTAAGGCAGAGACTCAAACACCACAGACACACACTTATTCACTGACATGAGTCGAGAAGGTTACAACATATTTGTTATTTAAAAGAACTATTTTGCTTTCAGATTGACCCTGTTATTGGTACAGTTGGATTTGGCTCTGGTCTGCACGGCTGGGCTTTCACCTTGAAGCAGTTTGCAGAGATGTATGTGGCTAAATTCACTAAAGGAGACGCTCAGCTAGGACCCACAGAGAGGTGTAAGAAAGTGGAGGACATGATGAAGAAACTATGGGGAGACAGGTAAACATGCATGCCTGTGCAGAGAGACAGAGAATTAATTTACTTGCACAAGAAATGTTCATAATTTTAGCATATATGGCATATATTGTGCCATTAATAAAACAGAAGCTTCAGCTCTATTTGAATGTAATGTGATAACTTATGTGCCTCTCACAGATATTTTGATCCAAAGTCTGGCAAGTTCAGTAAGACTGGTACAGGTCCTGATGGCCAGAAACTTCCTCGCACCTTCTGCCAGCTCATTTTAGACCCAATCTTTAAGGTGAATGGAAATATAGCATAAATGATTTATATGTAAATTTAACACTTAAACTTAATTTACCTGATGAATAATGTGTAGAATGAATACTGTGAATACACACACATGTCACTATATTTTAAAAAAGTACATTAATTTAAAGCCCCTATGTGAAGGATTTTAAACATGGAAACACAAAGGAAGGAATTTTAAACTAAAAACACTGGGACTGTAGATATGTATGATTATAATGAGAAAACCCTGTTTCAATGTTCATATGGACACCTGCTTACTGTTTTAAGACAAACTTGAAAAATTGTGACCCTACCTGTTCAAGTTTGGCGCCTCCTAATGGGAGCATCAAAAAAAGGATGCTGTGGAGAACAGCAATTGGATGCAACTCAGGAACACTAAGATGAAGGGGCTGAAAGAAACACATAGACAACACCTGAGTGTTTGTTTGCAAACAAAAATGCATGTTTAAATATACCAGAATGAGTTCATATGAAAACCGTACACATACTACTTACTTTCACATACTTAAATAACTTTTTGCCTCTTCTTAGGTGTTTGATTCCATCATGAATTTCAAAAAGGAGGAGACAGCCAAACTAATTGAGAAGCTTGATGTCAAACTGGACTCCGAGGACAAGGAGAAGGAGGGGAAACCCCTGCTCAAGGCTGTGATGCGTCGCTGGCTGCCTGCCGGAGAGGCCCTGCTCCAGATGATCACCATCCACCTGCCCTCTCCCGTCACTGCACAGAAATACCGCTGTGAGCTGCTCTATGAAGGGCCGGGAGACGACGAAGCTGCCATGGGTCAGTGGAACAGGACTACATTCAATAAAGAACATTTTGATAATCGCTATGGGATTTCATACAATAATATTGCTATGTGTATTCTTGCTTCACAATATTCAGAGCTTACTGTCTCTTCACAGGTATTAAAAACTGCGATCCCAAGGCTCCACTGATTATGTATATTTCCAAGATGGTCCCAACTACCGACAAGGGTCGTTTCTACGCATTCGGCCGTGTGTTCTCTGGCTGTGTGTCCACCGGCCTCAAGGTACGCATCATGGGGCCAAACTTCACCCCTGGCAAGAAAGAAGACCTTTACATCAAACCCATCCAGAGGTGAGTGTGTTCATGGAGGCCTGAGATGGTGGTTCTGTTTTTTTTTTTTATGGTATTTTACTGCTTCTCCCCCTTTTTGTTTTCATGTATTTGTTGGCAACTTTTCATCACCTTGTCCTTCTCTTCCTCCATCCAGGACCATTCTGATGATGGGCCGATATGTGGAGCCTATTGAGGATGTCCCATGTGGCAACATTGTAGGTCTTGTTGGAGTAGACCAGTACCTGGTTAAGACAGGGACCATTACCACCTTTGAACATGTAACGTATTGCTTTTTTCCTACCGATAGACAAACTGTAGTTCAAATGCTGCTACACCACATAGTAGATCATTAGTTATTTATATTAGTTATTGCACAATTTGTCCTGTTAACGACACTAAAAGTCTTTCAGCTCAGTGACTCTGGCTCTTGTCTGCAGGCCCACAACCTGAGGGTGATGAAGTTCAGTGTGAGCCCTGTCGTCAGAGTTGCTGTTGAGGCCAAGAACCCCGCTGACTTGCCCAAGCTGGTGGAGGGCCTGAAGCGCCTGGCCAAGTCTGACCCCATGGTGCAGTGCATCATTGAGGAATCTGGAGAGCACATTATCGCTGGAGCAGGAGAGCTACACCTTGAGATTTGCCTGAAAGACCTGGAGGAGGACCACGCCTGCATTCCACTGAAGGTAAGATGGCAAAATCATGATGGTAAAGGTAGGAAAGTAAGGACCAGTATATAAAACAACCAGAATTATACTTTCAGATCAACAGGTCACCCTTACATCACTGCTCTTACTGTGGAGTAATCAAGATTTAAATTTTAATTAAAGTAATGAAACACAGAATGCACATTTGATCCTCACATTGTTGGATTACCACTTGTGGTCTCACTTTCGACCTCCTTCTTCTCCCTTTCTTTTCTAGAAATCAGACCCAGTCGTGTCATACAGAGAGACAGTGTCAGAAATATCAGACCAGATGTGTCTGTCCAAGTCCCCCAACAAGCACAATCGTCTCTTCATGAAGTCCCGTCCGTTCCCTGACGGCCTGGCTGAAGATATCGAGAAAGGGGATGTCTCTGCTCGGCAGGAGCTCAAGGCTCGTGCACGTTACCTTGCAGACAAGTATGAGTGGGAGGTGACAGAAGCCAGAAAGATCTGGTGCTTTGGTCCAGATGGAAACGGGCCCAACCTGCTGATAGACATGACAAAGGGCGTTCAGTACCTCAATGAGATTAAGGACAGCGTGGTGGCTGGTTTCCAGTGGGCGACTAAAGAGGTGGGCGGCAGTAAACCTTAAATGTAGTGGCATTATAAAGTGCATATCTTGCTTATATCAGGTTTGATAATTTTCTGATTTTTATACAATCCTGTCCTTTTTCTGCAGGGTGCGCTGTGTGAGGAGAACATGCGCGCAGTTCGCTTTGACATTCATGATGTAACTCTGCACGCAGACGCCATCCACCGCGGTGGAGGACAGATTATTCCCACAGCTCGTAGGGTCCTGTACGCCTGCCAGCTGACTGCTCAGCCACGCCTCATGGAGCCTGTATATCTGGTGGAGATACAGGTGTGTGCATGCAGGCATATTGTTTACAGTTAACGTAAAATTGAATGAATCATAAAACCCAAAGTAAGTAAATTAAGTATAATTTCACTAACAAATCATTATTTATGTTTATACATACAAAACTAAAGAAATGTGACTTGGACTGCACTTTTAGACTACAACTTCAACAGGAAAATTACATTTACCCCAAAAATGTGTAAAATTAGAAATTTACATTTTCTAGATTTACAGAACTCAGGGTTTTATCACTAAACCGTCAGGATTATGAATATGTTAATGTGAGAAAAACATCACTGCAATATCTGACTGCTGGCCTCTTCACCACACAGTGCCCGGAGCAGGTGGTCGGCGGGATCTATGGTGTGCTGAACAGAAAACGAGGTCATGTGTTTGAAGAGTCCCAAGTGATGGGAACTCCCATGTTTATTGTGAAAGCCTTCCTGCCTGTCAACGAATCCTTTGGTGAGTGTGTGTTTGAGTGTCAACTGTACAGTGAAAAGTGATCGCTCGCTACTATAGTTTCAAAATAAACATACTACAGCTTGACTAAATTTAAGTCATAACAATGGATCACAATGTCCTTCTTTTTTTTTGGAACAGCACTAATTATTATTATTATTATTTTTTTAAGGGTTCACTGCTGACCTGCGCAGCAACACTGGAGGCCAAGCCTTTCCTCAGTGTGTGTTTGACCACTGGCAAATTCTCCAGGGAGACCCCAGCGACACCACCACCAGACCCTGCCAAATTGTCGCTGAAATTAGGAAACGCAAAGGTCTGAAGGAGGGCATTCCTGCCCTCGACAACTACTTGGACAAACTGTAAACACTGATCCTGGATTAGATACCAAATCAATCTCTAAACCCTACCCCATGGGCACTTTAAAATCTTTGCACAGTACATTGCACAAATTGTTTAACTTTGAGTCAGGAGCAGAAATAAAGTTTAAGCTTCCATT
Organism: Pampus argenteus; assembly: GCA_036937835.1. Classification (NCBI taxonomy): domain Eukaryota; kingdom Metazoa; phylum Chordata; class Actinopteri; order Scombriformes; family Stromateidae; genus Pampus; species Pampus argenteus. Next base: position 10,868,912 of record CM072875.1, read on the forward strand.
GTAGGCTAGTGGAAGTAACAATGCTTACTCTTTCATTTCACAGCTACAGTACACCAAGTGCCTAGGGCAAGGGTTTTGGGGAATAATTTGAGTAAAGCAGTTGTATTATCAATTCTTGTTTCTTCTATTCCTCCACATTATCCCCTTTTTCCCCCCTTACATCAGCCAGGATGGCCTGTACAGTGCACTGTGATACTGTTGCAATAATGCACATTTAAAAAGCTACATACAATTATGGAAATCACTATAAAGTGTTACAGTCAAACTCTGTGGATTGAACCTTTGTTCAGTGGATGTAATGAATAAAAAACCTTAAATGATGTGATGTGATTTTTTTGTTTGTTTAAGTCAGCTGGTGATGTGACTGAAGGCGACCATAAATCTTTCACAACTAAATCCTGAGAAACTGAAAAAAAGAAATAAAAAACAAGTACCAAAATACTTTTTTTCACTCTTTAATCAATAGTTATTTCAAGTTACATATATAATGTTAATAAATGCCACTTTAATATACAACCCTTTAACTTCTGCAACAAGAAGGAAACGTTTTTTCCGCCCACACTTTTTAAAACAAAGCTAAAAAGAAACAAATCTGAAGAGTTAGTGTGCATCCATAGAACAACCAAAAGAACATAAGCAAGGCCAAGAAGTGCAATGTTTCTTGGATATAGGCAACTACCAAGCAAGGACACAAGATATCACAGATTGTACTGTATGTAGAAACCCCCAAAATTGCTTACCATAATCATATCAATAAGACTAATATGAAGTTTGGTTCAAATTTGCCAAGAGTTCATGAAGTCTATGGGATCCATGAGTTTATGGAAGTTACAGCTGAAGTGGAATACAGAGAAATGCTGGTCTGTACTGGTAGGATGATTTTCTCTTAGCAAATCTGAGAAACTGTACATTCATACAGCGACTCTCTTTGTACTTATGCTGTGGTGTACAGGAAGGGGAATCGTACGGTTTAAGAAGAATTCAGTGTCAAGCTTTTTATGTTGTCAATCCACAGCAGAGACATCAATACTGTGAATTATCTGAGAGGCTCCTCCCTCCCTCTCTCCTTTCCTAGTGTAGTATGTTACAGTCATCAACACTACAACACAAAGGGATAAAGGAAGCTGCTGAGAAAGAGAGAGGCTGCACCTTAAATGATGAGCTACACCCTCATGTAGTGACCTACATCGCCTCATGTCTATTTTACTTCCGATGTGGACAAGAGTAGTGCACTATATGGAGGGAACAGTATGATGTCTGACAGATTAGCCCCAGGTACAGCAGCTGAGGTGTGGCCCCGCGCTGGTGTCAGGCTGTCACATTTGTTGGAAGATCATTGCAATGTCGAAGGTGACTATGTGTAGAAGATGACCTCAGGAATCTGTCCGTCCTCTACCGAAGTGCCGTTGTTGTTACCTGCTGCATAGCAGAAAGTGAAACAGGTCTTTGTGCCGGTGGATGATGACTCATGCGTTACCTTTCGCATTCCCTTAGTTCCATAATGAGAGTCTGGACCCTGTAAGACATACGGAGGGGAGGTCAGATTAAAAGAAACTATCTGAAGATGTCACTATGACTCTGCAAGATTGTGTTGGAGGTTTTTTTTACACCGTTTTCTGACATTTTATAGAAGATAAAGATGAGTCAGTAATGAAAATAGTCACTAGTTGCAGGCCAAGGAAAAACTAACAAATTTTCCTAATGGACACTGCTAAACAGTATAGTGCTGCATGTGTGTCTGGTATTACTTCCAATCACAGACCTTAAGCGTAGCGCAGGCAGTGTAGTTGACGTTGGGTAGTATCTCCACTGGTTCTTTGAACATGACTCTGAAGGTGTTTGCAGACCCGTCACAGCTGAAGCCTGTATCATTCTGGCCCAGCACAGTGTTACTGTCTGTGTGAATAATCTGCATGAAGAGATACAGATATTCAAAATACACAACATTCACTGAAACCAGAAACACAATGTCTGAAGTCTGGGACCAAGTGGATATTGAGAGGGTCTCGGGACCATACCTGAATGTTGACTTGGTAGTCTGTGGGTCCGTGTATAGAGCCATACAGACCAAACCCGACCACAAATATCCGTCTGTTTACAGAGAACCTGTAAAGAAGAACAGAACAGAAACCTATCAACCTGGACAAGGAAGTGAGAGTGAAATGTGAGAAGCTGGGTAAAAACGGTATGTATACACAGTATGTTGTATTATTTAACTGTTTTCTCCTCAGTTCTTTCACAGCTGACAGTGCTGCACCTGATGACACTAATGATGGCTCAGCATTCACAATAGTGAATACTGATTTTGTGGTATTTTGGTGGATGGTAAGTTAATATATTGTAATTTTAATCATACAGAGTATTTCTTAGTAATTTTATATGTCTCAGGAAAATGTTGATATTCAAAACCTCATCTTTTTCATCCGTCATGCCTTCCCCACGTCCTGCCTAGCAACGGTGTTCTCACAACTTGCCCAACATATTATGTACATTACTTCATGTCATAACAACAAGCTAACAAGTTCCTTTTGAAGGCAGCACATGACCACTAAATATTATGCTCTGTGACAAAAGCATTTTTTTTTGAAATTCTGATAAAACAACATCTCTGGTTTTAAAAATGTCCCCGGTTTTAAAATCATACAGAATAATGTGGGTATGTTATGCTCATATTATGTTGTTAATTGTCAGGCCTTGACTGACACCGACACTGAAAATTTGTCATAATTTGTCATGTTCAAATTTGAAAAGTGTTTTATCGTCTCATTCTAAAGGTAAACTGTGGAAGTGGACTTGTTTTCACTGGCTATACTGTAACTATCCAACTAGACCAAATAATTGATTACATTAAATTAATATACCATGATATCTCACTAGTCTATGTTCAGTCTATTTTTGTACAAAGACTCAGGGTGTGATTAAATCTCTACTCCACACTCACCGTATGCGGTCACTTGTCCCGCTGTAGCCCCAGCGGCTCTCCACCTGTCCAAAACGTGTGATGCTGCACTCCTTCCCACGGAGGCAGCAGCGAGGCCTATCAATGAAATCTACACGCGGCTTTGGGTTCACTGTGAAGTGGAGGAAGAGACTCACCACCTCTCTGTCAGTCAGAATACTAGACTGGGCTGGACCTGAAGGGACAAAGACAAAAAACCCAAGACACAGATCAGAGTTGAGAGAAAAGAATTGAGAAAGAGTGAGTGAGAGTTTTACTGTGTTTCTGCTCACCTGCAGCAAACTCCTCAATGGTCATGAGAGGGAAGCGGATGAGTGTGAGGGCCTTTCCCAGGACTTTGCGTTTGTTCTCTGGAGTGGGCTGCAGCTGCTGCCTGTGAGCCTCTGCCTCCGCCCAACGCACTGCAGCTCCAAATAAACGCACCTCCCTCACACCTAGAGTATCCCTCTCCAACACTGCCACCAGTGTATCTAAAAGGACCAAGGTATAAAAACCAAGGGTCAGTTCAGGCAATCATTCTGAAATACAAAACATGGCAAAAACTACAACATTCAGTGTGAACAAGGCCGCCACCTTACCTAAATCTATGTCTGTAAAGCCTTCAGCAGCAAGAGCGTCTCCGGTGTTCTTATCAATGTTTTCTAGACAGAGGCTGGCAAGCTGAGGCTCATCAAACAACCGCGCCTGAAACAAACACAAAAAAGGTGCATTAATACATATGTAGATGCCCTACTTAGAAATCCATAAAACTGACAGCTGACGCACAGAAAATCCTGTTTTCCAATAACTTGTGTAGTTTTGAAATTTTAATTCTGTCACACACATTTGCACTCCTGGACAGTTATTGTTATCTCACATTGTAAGACACATAAAGAGTTTATAGTAGTCCATAATAGTTTTCCCTGCTGCAATGCAGACCCAAAACTCATTTACTTCCCAATAAGTGAATTGTACTCTGTGGAACTGTTCTGTGTGTATTTGTTGTGTTTTGCTGGATATGTGAACATGTCTATGTTTGTGTCTGTGCATTTCTGTTGATGAAACAGTGCCATCACACACTGTACCAGTAACATATTACACCAGCATAACTGTGTGGTCATTAAAATGAATTGAAGAACAGCGACTTCCCTGTAAACATATGTATAGTAAACAGCAGCATGTCTAGCCAACATATTAAGTTGTCTAAACATGTTGTGTTTCACAACAACTGATCACCAGCTGACCTGTGTAAGCAGCATGAAAGCGTTGTCTGCTCTCAGGTTCTTCTTGAGGAACTCCACACAGTGAGCCTCCAGTGCTGGCACTGCATACTTCTTAGCTGTATACAGTGTGGTCATCACCGTCTCAGGCCCAATCTGGACTTCATCAGAGTACAGAAACCTGCAGAGTCCACAAGTAATAAAATATATTATTACCGGAGAAAACAATTTCCTTGATTATCATAATGATTTGATAGATGCATTGAAAAATGAGATTTTATATTATCTGAGCAGCACATTCTCGCCGTTTCCGCAGGATTCATATGCGACACACACACACAGTAACACGCCCACTTTTATGATATAAACACCATCGGGTCAAATGACTCTCTCTCCCCGTCTCTGTCACGCTGGTCCTTACTTTAGCAGTGCCAGAAAGGCAGCTGGCTCCACATCAGGAAGCTCTATCTCCGTTGAGGTCGTCGCCATCCCACCGTTGAACATCGCATCAAACACCGCGCTGCCCACAGCGAGAACAAACCTGACGACGCGAGCAGCAGCAACAACAAATAGAGGAGTTAAGATTCAGAGCTGTTGTTGTTATAGATGTTCATACTGTGGTTAATCATCTTACCTGTGTGCAGGTATCCTTTGAACCCCCATTCCTTTGCCCACTAAAAAATGAACGTCACTGAGCACCTCGTTGTTGAAGAGGAAGGCAAATCTCTCCTTCACGGTGCTCTTCGTTGCCTGCCAGTTATACACTGGCTCTCGGTACACCAACACAGACGCAGCTGCCGGAGTGGCGGTCGGTGCTGTCGCCTGGGACGCGTTTGACGCTGCGGTGTTCGCCATGTTGGACGCCGGGGTGGCCATGACTCCGGCTGCCGCAGCACCTGCCGCAGCGGACTGCTGCAGGGAGTTCTGCGCAGTCGGTGGAGCTCCGGTCGAAACACCGTTGCTGTCACCCCCGCCAGGCCCCAGCTGCGGGTTGGGACGTCTAGCTACTCCCTGTGCTCCTCCAGCCGAACCGACCGCTCCGCCATTGGATGCTGGCATCGAGAAAACGCTGTTGCTGGGTTGACTGTTTCCCAATGGACCCGGACCAGAGAAATTAAGGCAAGGAGGCCTACCGCTGTTGTCTCCAGCAGCCATCTTGAACCTAGCGTAGGCGTAAACAACACACTTCATCGGTTTGTGATTTCTAGTAGTCTCGGCAGTCTTATCGGCTCTCTGCTGCCGTGTGGCGTTTTCTATCGGTACTACAAGCTGAGAGTAGCTTTCCCCTAATCCATGTAGTATTTAAAGTATATATTTATTTACAATTGTGACAGAAGTAAAAGCATCAATACTGCAATGTTGAATCTTTGATTTATGGTGAAATATTGCATCATTTTAACCTTTTTTTTGGCACAATCGCTATTTGGTGGAGCTGTTAACAACTCATAGACATCTAATATGTGACCCTGACTGCACCTTGCTTTTTGTAGGATTACAAAAAACCAAAAAGGTTGGAAACCAATGTGTGTAATGTTAACAATATATAAAAATAAATAAATAAAATAAAATAACTAAAGCTGTGAGGTAAATGTAGAGGAGTGGAAGTATAACGTGGATAATACTCAAGTAGAGTACAAGTATACCTCAAAATTGTACTTAAGTGTGAAATCCATGTAGCCTACAGAATATTGAATAAAAAATCGCTTGAAAAACACAATAGGCCTTTAGGTCCAGACAGTGTTTAGTGCTCCTCTCAGAGCCATGCCATTATCTTTCTACTATGACTAGTCAGAATGTCTGCTGTCAAAGGGCCTGTTCTGTCTTCATCTGACTCAGCCACGGTTTGTGTTTCATCTCAACATTTTGCTTTGCAGCCAAAGCACTGGCTTTCTGTGTACATCTTTGGAATTGAGTTTGCTTTGGTTTGTGATTCTTCAACATATCTCCACTGTTTTATGTCATCCTCTGACAGACTCAGCACCTTTGGGATTCATATTTTCCAGCTCCCATTCCTCAGGAGAGCTTGATTTTATTTTTCCTTCTATCTTTTGTCAGTTTGACACCAAGATATACTCTTATTTCCCACATAGGGCCTATTTACTCACACGCTGCCTGTTGTAAGACATGTTCACTATGAATTAGGAATATTGGGAGGCTCATAATCCTTTCTGTGTGCATTATCTTGCCAACAATTAAATGGCAATACCATTTAGCTATGTTGTAGAGTTCCTGTTAGGTGACTCATAGCCATTAGTGAGAGCAATTTCTTTGAAACACTTCTGTATAAGGTCTAATGCATTACGGTATTATAACAAGCATTTTCAATAATAAGCATTTATGAATTTAGGATGTATTGAATGGGCCTTCATATGTTTTAATGCAATGTATAACTCATAATAAGTCTGTACAGGTAACCATATTGATTACAGAACTGAATGTTTTGAAATTTGATTGGAATTAGTATGAATTGTAGTGACAGATATATATATTTAATATATATACATATATATTAAATACTATTAACATTAACATTCAATAGCTCCCAACCTGGGGATTCAAACCTATTCATTAGATTCATTAGATGATTCAATGAATATAAGAAAGAACAAAATATTATTTTACACTTTTCCCCTTTTATTCTTATGAAATGCTGAATATGAATATTTCTTATATTCATTGAATCACCTAATGATTAGGTTTGAACCCCCAGGTTGGGAGCTATTGAAATATCTTACATATGATTTACACAGCACATTGAGGGTTACAAATTCTAGTCTATATTAGTCCATATTTTGCTCAGAGACTTTGAAATCAATCTGTATTCATATTGAATACTACCTGGCGCCATGTGTATGGATGGATATTTTTTTCTTTTTTGTAAAAACTGTAGGCAATTTGGGATAATGCACCATCACAGTACGATGTAAACTAAAATCAATCAAGTTTATTAATCACATGTAATCATCGATCACAGTGATATGTAATCTCATTAGTTCCTCGAATCTCTGCATTAAAAAGAACAGAAATAGTAATAAATATACGTGTATGATTGGAGGGGAAACTACAAACGTACTTAATTAATTACTTGATGAGAAAAAATCAGACTCTAACACAGGGGACCGTGTGGAGCCCCTGGACAGGTGCCCACCTCACCTGGATGGTAATCCAGTCTCGCATATAGCCTAAACTAATCTTAAAGTAAAACATAACTTTTCTAAAAAAAATAAAAATAAAAATAAAAAATGCTTAGCAACCGGAAACGATGAATGAAATTCCTCGTCTCCATATTGTTCATTGAGTGCATCACAGCGGCCAGGACGACATTAATCAGCCCCCATCCCGTCTCCGTCTCCGTCTCCTCCGTTCACCTCTCCGCCTGCTACTCATCAAGCGTGACGTCAGGGCGGCGCGGCGGGTGCTGCTCTGCTCTGCTGCTGAAACAAGATGGCTGTGCGCGCAGGAGGAGCAGCGGAGGAGATCTGAGGCAATGCAGAGGAGGAAGACAGAGGGGGTGCGAGGATTTCTCTCCCGTCCTGTGTTTGTTGTCCTGCCAAAAGAGCAAAAGAGCTCCGAGGAGCAAGAGACGAGCGCTTCTGAGATAATGCTCATCTGTTTGGCGGTTTGAGTTTTTTTTTTTGTTTTTTTTTAGTAACCAACGGTCCAAACAAATCACGGAGCACCCAGGCGGGCACTCAGTAGAGGACAGCCGGGGACGCTCACACCGCTATCAGAGATGTCCCTGCTATGTGTGGGAGGTAAGAGAATGAATTAATGAAAGCCTTTTTATGTTTGGTGTTACTGAGGTATCACCTGCTCACGGTTTAACTGCAGCGGTTGTCTGACAGATCCTGCGGGCTATCAGCTCCGTAGAAAACTCCGTATAGCCCGAGCAGTGGAGGGTTTATGCTGAATAGTCATTAAATCACACCTCGGCTCGTTTTAACGGACGCACGGCACGTTTTTTTTTACCACGAGATACTTTTTAAACAACACTGTTGTTGAATGACATTGTTTGTTTAATTCATGTTTGACCCCAAATTAAGATGTGTTGTATGTTTTTTCATTTTTAATGTGAAAGCAAAAAAAAATAAGAAGATAATGAGAAAGATTGTATGCTAGCACAGTCGTGACCGTTGGTACTAGCAAACAGTCTCAGGCGGTGGAGTTTCTATAAATGTGTACATGGAGGAGGACAACCGTTGTTTCCTCCTTGTTGCGGTTAGTGTGTGTGTGTGTGTGTGTGTGTGTGTGTGTGTGTGTGTGTGTGTGTGTGTGTCATCCACTCTGTTCATTCATGCGTGGGCAGCCAGATGAGGTGGACGACGTGGAAAAGCCCCTGCCGCTGCCGCGCAGCCGCCGCCGCCGCCGCCTCCGCGCTGCTGTAGTCGTGAGGGAATACTCGTGGCTGGCTGGAGGTGCGCGTCACTCCTCAGCGTTTTCCCTGAAGCGATGCGTCACCTCCTCCTCCTCCTCCGACTCCCTGAAAAACACCTGATGCTGCTGACACTGTTGCCTCTCAGTGCGATGAATAAGCATCTGCTGTGAATGCTCATAAAGCAGCACCACTTCCAGTGTCACATCCAGGGCGCGGTAGTCAGTTGAATATGACCCAAGGATCTAGCTAATATTGATTTTTTTTTTTGTGATTCTCAAGTGTTTATTTAACGGGTAAATATTTTAAACCTTTCTTGGACAGACGCTTATGAGACAATGGCATAGGAAGGCATATTAATTGGCAATGTTTTCCTTGCAAATTGTGTTCACTTGACAGATTTTAAGCAGATGATTTCTATAAGTATGTGTATGATATGATTACTAAGCCCAAAATGGTCCAACTGAATCTGAAGAGCTGCAACTAAGGGGGACTATCATTTTTTTTTGGTGTTTGTTTGTTTAAAATTTTGGATTAAATTATTACATCGATTAACTGAAATGCTGCAGGATACTTGCAAAGTCAGTGCAGTAAATCTGATCAATCACTTACCACTGAAATGACTATCTATTGACTGTCTATTTGTCATAGATGCAATAAATAATGTGCTGACAAAAGTAAAGTTAAGGGGGGTTTCAAAGTCACCTTTTATATACGTCAGGCCCATTATTGATGCTACCCCACCTCATCCTGCCCCGCCAGGCCCACCCACTGACTGTCCCTGCTCTGAGTCAGTCCCAGGTGTCATTAAGACCCTGAGCGTTATTCATTCATAAACACTGGCTGCGGCTGTCAGTGTCGTAGACTACGAGACTTGGCAGAGAACCTCCTTTCTCTTCCTGTTACATCATTCATGCTTACCTGACTGGAGCTATTTCTGGACTCCACAGTGCTCGCTTCTCTTGAATAGGCTGCATTTCTTTAGAGCATCTGCCGACAAAGCAGAATTCAAATACAGATCTTGGCTTTTTTTTTCTGGCACTGTTCAACGTATGTTTAAATCTTCCCGTCTTGATTTGAACATTAAATCAGGGAGCAGACCTGCGTGTATACATGATCTTTAGGAATAAGGCAATGTCTCTCTGAATCATGTCAGCCCTCATTTTGTCATTGGCCATGGCTGAACTCAGCTTGCCCAGCCCCTATTTTACATTCCCTGACAGTTCAAGTTGAAGGGTTTGCTTGATTCCCTGTTGAGTCTGTTTTCTTGGCACTCTGCTCAGTTCCCATAAGTCAGTGTCTGCTGTGTCAGAGGTACTTCCTGAAGTGAAGTCTCAAAAAAAAACAAAAAAAAAAAACAGTTGGGTCTGATTGTGCTGTGCTTCCTCTGATTAAAACAATAGCACAATTTGATTTGTTAAATCCTTTAAGTCGTTTAATGTAATGATATATAGTTATAGCGCTGTCCTCGTTTTCAGAATCCAGGCTACTCATCCATAACCTACATTTCAGCCAGTTGATCCCATGTTACAGCCCTTCACGGGCACGTTGTTTATGTTTCATGGGCAGTATGTGTTGTGGGTCATCCTGTCTGCTCAGATACGTGCAGTTGTGACAAAATATTGTCTGTGGGGGCTTGTGGACATTTCTCATTGCAGCTCACCCTGTCAGAGAGATTTATGATTGTGTGCTATTATTAAGCTTCAGCTTTCCGCTGACGAAAAATCCAATTCTTTTTTTATTGATCCTCCTCATGTACTGATATATTTCCAGAGCTGTTTCAGTCTTGACACTGATGTACGGCAGGAACCGGGCTCTGATGTGGTCTGTGTAAACAATGTAAACGACTGCTGAAAACATACTGTAGCTGCTTGGTTTCATTCTTGTCTTCCCAACAGTACTATATTGAGCTGTTTTATTTTCTTTTCACATTTACAGCAGGGGAAAAGGTTTCGGCTGTATCTGTTTTGAAAACTTAATATCAAAATTATATTGATGTTGAGCCAATACCAGAGCAGAATTTTAAGTTTAAGTAAAGATGCAAATACACACACACATATAAATACCTGCCAACATGTTTGTAGGTGTTAAGTTCCAGTTTCTGAGGTAATGAATAGAAGGGGAGATTAATAATTTTTTTTATCATTGCTGCAGGTCCACGTGAATGAGTCACTGCAGTTGAGTGTGTGTGTGTGTGTGTGTGTGCGCGCGCACGCACGCCTGCTGACATAACATCATGGCATGAAGTAAAGGAATGATAAATAGGAAAAAAATGTCTTGCTAATTCAGGGCAATTATACATTTCATTTTGCGGTGGTCACTATTGTGGTATAGATGGTCTGTGTGGGAGTGGGTCAAGAGGTTATAAAGGTAAATGTTTGGTTATATAACATATTGATCTTGCCTTTGCATTTTATTAATATTTACCATTGTGTGTGTGTGCGTATGATGTGTATACAGCTGCAGTGTGGTGTGGGGGTCTTGTGGAGCATATGTGTGTGCACGGTGGAGAAGAGCCGGGTAATAGAGTATTAAAAATGTATGTGAGTTACGTCAAAGCAGAACTCACAGAAAAGGTGCTGCAGCAAGAGAGCCTGGCTTTAACTGTACACTGAAAAATCCACCCACAAATCTTGTTTGATAAAGATGGAATTTTCCCTTTTCCCTTTCTCTCTGTACATTGTATTTACATGTGGGTATATTGTACTTTTTGTACAAGGGACAGCTGCCCATGTTTTTTCAATGCTATGTTTTGTCACCACACTCAGTGCCAACATGTCTGGACCTTATGGCAAAGAGGGCAGAACACTTAGTCCAAATCTGCATAGTTGCACTTTTCAGTTTCCTGAGTCAACAAACCTGTAGTGTGTAAATATGTACCGTGCACCTTCTAAGTCAACTGTGATCGGAAGATGTGTTTAAAATGTACTATAATAATAATAATAATTCTATCACCGTGAGTTTCATGTATTTCATTAAGATTGTGTTTTAATTTATCACAAGCATCCTGTCGACGATACTCTCTATGTAAAAGCCAGAACAGAAGACACAGGAATGTTCAGGGGTGAAAACAGATGGCGTTCGTGTGTGTGACTTTGTCCCTCTGTGTGTTTCCACAGTGAAGAAAGCCAAGCTGGATGGACCCCAAGGTAAGACCTGCGATCCTGGAAATAGAAAGAGGCAGATCACACAGGGAGAGACTCAATGTTATGTGTTATAAATCTTTAAGCACAAGCTGGTTGAAGATTGTGGGCATGTTGCATACTAAACCATGAGTGGAAGCGAAAGGGATGGAACTCAGTTACCATATAGAATATAATATACAGTAGGGCAAAAATTTATTTATTCAGCCACCACTTGTGCAAGTTCTCCCATTTAAAAAGATGAGAGAGGCCTGTCATTTTCATCATAGGTACACTTGACAACTATGACGGACACAATGAGAAAAAAAAAATCCAGAAAATCACGTTTCAAAAATCAGGATTTTTAATGAATTAATTAGTAAATCAATTGTTTTCTGTAAGTCTTCACAAGGTTTTCACACACCCTTGCTGGTATTTTGGTCCATTCCTCCATGCAGATCTCCTCTAGAGCAGTGATGTTTTGGGGCTGTCGATGGGCAACACAGACATTCAACCCCCTCCACAGATTTTCTATGGGGTTGGGATCTGGAGACTGACTAGGCCACTCCAGGACCTTGAAATGCTTCTTACAAAGCCACTCCTTCGTGGCTGTGCGGTGTGTTTGGGATCATTGTCATTTTCTGGATTTTTTTTTTCTCATTTTGTCTCTCATAGTTGAAGTTTACCTATAATGAAAATCACAGGCCTCTCTCATCTTTTTAAGTGGGAAAACTTGCATAAGTGATGGCTGACTAAATACTTTTTTGACCCACTGTATATTATTATTTTTCTAATGCAGAGGTGTTTCCTCGTAACATTTTCATCTCTCTCTCCTCAACAGAGAAGTTCAACACTTATGTGACTCTTAAGGTACAAAATGTGAAGAGCACAACCATCGCTGTCAGGGGCAACTTGCCCAGCTGGGAGCAAGACTTCATGTTGTAAGTCCTTCATCATCTTCTGACGAAACTCTCTTCTTCTCTCTCTGTACCTCCCTCTCCCCCGCTCTTTCTCATGCTCTCTCTTTTCATCCCTTCATTTCACTCTCCACTTCAGCTGCTTGAGTGCTTTTGTGTTTTTTTTTATCTCTTGCATTCTATCAACCTTTCTCCCTTCCTTCCTTTTCACTCCTTCATCCCAAGTGCCCTTTATCCCTGTATTGTTTCACATAGCTCTTCCTCTCTGCATCCGCACCTCCGCCTCCAACAACTGCCTCATCCTCTTTTTCATCTACTCTCCCTTGGCACTTCTGCCCCTCTCATCCTTATTCTCCACCTTGGCTCTCTTCCAGCTCCTCTTCCCTCTCCTTTGTTGCTTCCTCTAAACACTGCTCCTTGATCTTCATCTGCTCAACCCCCCCGCCTCCACATTTCAACCTCATGTTACACCCCATATTCCCTCCCTCTCTTTCCTCCTATTTCTGCTCTCTAGGCATCATTAGCAACATTTTAAATTAGTTTGATTGCGCTTGTGTTCCAATAAATATTGAAATGATAGCCTGTTTCAGCCACTAGAATATTATACAAGAGCATGTAGTATGTAGAGTGATCCGGTGTGTGTATTGATAGTGTGTGGCAGCATATGAGTGATAAATGGTGAGAATCATTTAGCATGTGGGATGCAGTGGGCGGGATGACTGCAGAGTCCTGTGCATTAGTATGATGTTCGGAGGCGTTGAGCTTTGTACCAGGGTTGCTCCAGTGAAGCTGTGTTATGTAATGTTTGGGCAGAGAGAGCCGCTTCCCCTCCTTCAAACCGCCTTTAAATGACTGTGCCTCCTCAGTCACGGCCATGAATTAAACAGGCACTTTTCTTAAAAGGAGTCACCACTGAAACGGGAAATCCAGTCCTCCTATTTCTTAATTAAAGTTCCCACTTTCTCCCTCCAGGCATGCGATACAATCGCCTCCTCCACTGCCTTCATCACAATCCTCTCCTCCCTCCCCTTATTCATCCCCCGACTCTCTTTCTATTCTCTGTCCTGCCTCCTGCTGTCTTGTAAAAACTTTATGTTAGAATCTCTTAGGCTTGCTCCCACAGAGATGTGTCTTATATTTGTCACAGTGAAGCCCACAGGTAATTACTGTGCAACTTATGTGTGTGTGTGTTTAGGATGTATCTTAAATGTCTTTATTAATAAGTCAGTTGTTTTTTTTCTCTTGATTGTAAACTTTCTTATTTCTCTTTCTCTGTCTTTTTAGTGAAATTAACCGCTTAGACTTGGGTCTGACAGTCGAGGTGTGGAACAAAGGGTTAATCTGGGACACCATGGTGGGCACCGTGTGGATTCCCCTCCATAACATCCGACAGTCAAATGAGGTTTGCAACTAACCACCACCACCTTGAGAAATACTGAGAGTTAAACACTCTGACACAGTTAAACACAGGCCTGTTTTTGTCATGCTCATCTATCTGTCCTGCAGTTGTTTATGTGTCAACTGCATTTCTTCTTTCTGTACGCAGGAAGGTCCAGGCGAGTGGCTCACACTGGACTCTCAGGTCATCATGGCTGATAATGAGATCTGTGGCACCAAAGATCCCACACTTCACCTGGTGCTGCTTGACACACGCTTTGAGCTGCCTCTTGGTGAGTGCATAGGTCTATCATTTTTTACAAGAAAAATCAACATTCACATCAGATCACACAATCAATCAATCATACAATCAGAAACCATCAATGGGTGGAAGAAAATGAGAAACTATAGGAAATCATCAACCCTCCAAGGGATGGAAAATGTGACTTAAATAAATTATGTTTGTATGTTTTCACAGCAAACAATGATATATGAACACCAATAATCCTTGACTCATTAATTAACCTAACCTGCTTTTCAGTGATATGTTCGCAAGGCAGGGAGAGGAGTGCTTGTGTCCTTTTCTTCTCAGTGATCAAGCTGTGTTCCTCTTAACATTGATTCAGTGTCATTTTCATACGGTTTCCCTTTCCTCTAGTCAATACTGTACACCTGACTCCTCAGTTTGTGGAGCTGGTGTATCTATAGAGGTTTGGCTTTGGGCGCTTAGTGAATTTTCAATGTCACTGTGTTCTGGTCAGGCCAAATTATCTGGAGTTCACTGTCAGATGTGGGTCAAAAATTATTCTCAAATGGGTTGTTTTAAGTTAATTTGTCATCACAAGTGTGGAGTTTATAACATAGGACAAAGATATGTTTAAACAGGTATTTTTGTGGATAAATATTCTAAGTGACACAAGTGGAGCTGCATCAGAGTTGTTTTTGTTCCCTGAGTTTGTCTGGTTTGTTGTTTTCAGATATCCCTGAGGATGAAGCTCGGTACTGGGCCAAAAAACTGGAGCAACTCAACGCCATGAGGGACCAAGATGTAAGCTGTCACCCTGTTTTATTTAATACACCAGCGTATCCTTACATTTTAGGAACATGCCAACATGATTAATTGGGGGAATAAGTATGTTTTTTTTTTTTCTTTATTTGTCTTCCTCCAGTACTCATACCAGGAGGAACAGGAACGCCCTCTTCGTGTACCAGGAACCCAGTGTTGTAAGTGACCAATCACTTTGTACAAACCAGTCATTTGTTTGTGCTGAACAAGAGATTTATGTGTTAAGCTGCTGAGATGTAATTAGATTGGTTAAACTCAGTGTGTGCATTATGTGTGTAACCACACATGGGTTGTTGTGTGTTAGAGGGTAAAGGGCCTGGATCGCTGCAATGTAAGGGATCAATAGCAGTATCAGATGTCCAGGGGCAAACTCCTCCAGGATGCTGCTGTGTTTCGACTATCGGCCCAGTCTGCTGAGTCTGCTGAGCCAGCTGTCTGGAGCAGGTGGAAAGACATGGAGGCTCAGCATTCCCTCTATGTTCTTTTTTTTCCATTCACCAGCTCCATCTGGAAACTTTGAGCCGTTAAATTGCACGAATGCATGTTTATGTTTAGACACCAGTGCAATTCATAATCGATTCTTGTTTTTTTCATTGCAGGTAACTGGAGCCTATGGGGAGACCAACAAAGTAAGTGCACATACATGCTGTAGATATAGTGCTGTCTGAAAGTATTTGGAGAGTTTTCCCTTTGCAGTCCAGTCACAGCGCTTCACTTTTTCCACATTCTGTTATGTTATTAACAGCCTTAATCCAAAAATGGATTCAATTCATTTTTTCCTCAAAATTCTACACACAATACCACAATAATGACAACACTATTTTTAAATGTTTGCAAATTCATAAGAAACTCTATGTGGACTGCCATGTACCTTTTGTAAAGGAGTGGCTTCTGTCTGGCCACTTTACCATACATGCCTGATTGGTGCTGCAGCAATTGTCATCTTTCTGGAAGGTTCTCTTCTCTCCACAGAGGAACCCTGGAGCTCTGTGAAAGTGATCATCAGGTTATTGGTTGCCTCCCTAAATAAAGCTTTTCTCCCCTGATCAGTCAGTTTAGAGGTGCAGCAGGTCTAGGAAGAGTCCTGGTGGTTTCAAACTACTTCCATATAGGGATGATGGACGCCACTGTGCTCATTGGAACTCTTAAAGCAGCAGAAATTTTTCTGTACCTTCCCCAGATCTGTGCCTTGAGACAATCTTGTCTCGGAGGTCTACAGACAAGTCCTTTAACTTCATGCTTGTTTTGCGCTCAGACATGCACTGTTAACTGTGGGACCTTATATAGACAGCTGTGCATCTTTCCAAATCATGTCCAAACAACTGAATACCACTATCACAGGTGGACTTTAATTAAGCTGTAGAAACATCTCAAGGATGATCAGTGGAAACAGAATGTACCTGAGCCACTTTCCATATCCACTGTAAATATGCAAAAAAGTCCCATATGACCCTCTTTCTATATCTCATTCTGTCATCAATTTCTTTCCCTCGTCTAAGTATATAAACTTTTCTTTCTTGCTGTGATTAGCAGATGGTATTATATAAGTGTCTTGTCAGACTCACCCACATAACTGCAGCAATTTATCTCATGTCTGGTCACTCAGAGGAAATAGAAAAGAGCAGGGGGTAATGATAGATGCGGAACCAATGAAGTGTGTGAGAGACATGTGGGGACACGGTTGAAGTGAGAAACAAAGTTTGATGCCTTTTAATTAGTGTTTACACGTCCAGACAGATAAAGATAAGGGTGCAAGCGGTGCAGAGGCCGCCACAGTCAGAAGTGCCGAAGACGACGATGGATAATGATGAATTATTAATAGAAGCTGGTTTTGCTTTTGACTGATTCAGCACTGTTGAAGTCTCTCATCACTTTCCTGTGGGATGTTAGATTAAAAAAAAGGAGTGGATTCATGCTCAGTTACAAAGGAAAGCTGCTAATGATCTATTTCATGTGTTTCACATATGGATGCACTCTGAATGACCTATATGGGTGTGAAAGCAGTGGCATGCTGTCAGCTTAAGCTGTCAACTGTGGCACATGACATGTGGTCGATTTGGAATCATCACTTTTCATGTTCTTTTCTCTTTATTTGATAAATATCCCAAACTTTCCTGTCTGCTATTGCTGTACTGAGTTGATGGACATAACAAAAAGCCATGCTAATGTGTGCATGTCCCTCTGCGTAGATGAGGACCCAGACAGTGCCGTGGATGACAGGGACAGCGACTATCGTAGTGAAACCAGTAACAGCATCCCCCCTCCATACTACAGCACATCCCAGCCGAACGCCTCTGTCCACCAGTATCCCATCAGCCACCAGCACCGCAGCTCCAGAAGCTTCTCTTACCCACGCTCAGCCAACAGCCACGACGTCGATTACAACCAACAAAGGACTGTCAGGTGGGTCTGTTTGTGTCTTTTGTCATTACCATGTATTGTTTTTATTTATTTTCTTTTTTTTGTTTTATTAATCAGTAAATCATTTTTGTCTGTAAATGTAATTTTATCCAACCAACTGTTGTTTTTTTCCAATTTTGCAAACGGAATCTATAAATCTTTTTTGCTTCATTTAAATAACTTAAATTATTTATTATCATAATAAGAGATGAATTTAGATAATTGTTTCTTCTGATTGATTAATCTGTTGATCAATTAACACTATATGTATGAGTGATTATGACTTACAGTGGAACAGAACAAAAATTACTGAGGTTTAGCTCATCTATTAGTAAATAAATATAGTTAATGAATTTTTGCCATGCTGTGTGTACGTATGCAAGCCTTCAACAGGTCGTGCTAAACAAATGCTATTTATCTTTCATAGTTGTTTACAATACTGTTAAATTTCTCAGTGTTAATTGACATATTTCACACAGACTGGGAATGAAACCATGCAGTCCTCCACCTCCTGCTTCATGAATTATTCAACTTGTAATCTAATGTTCAATACTGCACATAGGATTAGCTGCTTGTGTGAGTGTATTGGACAGGGCAACCTCTCCACCACCCCACCCATTTCTTTTCATCTCCTCTTCTCTTTCCTGTCTTCACTATCTCTCTCTCTCCCCCATCCATCCTCTTTACTTTCTGCGCCTCTATCCTGTTTTTAATAGCCCCATTCATCAAGGAGTATAAATACTTTTTCCCTGTTTGTTGCATTTCTGGATGCTTGTTCTTTTACTTTTGTCAGCTTTCTGGAGGCCGCTCACCTTTCTGTTCTGCTCTATTTCTCGCTGCTTGTCTGGTACTCTTGTATCCCCAGTGCTTTCCATCGATTAGCCATCAGCATTATTCCTGGCCACCCTAAGACATGTAGAAAAGGTTTTTAGTAGGGCTGTCCAGTAGAGTACAAAGTGTACAGGCCATACTCTAAGTGCTCTGTGAGCATCTTCATCTACAAAACTGTATACCTCTTTAGTACTTTAATAATAATCCGTTTTAACAATCTCTTCTCTTCTCTTCTCTTCTCTTCTCTTCTCTTCTCTTCTCTTCTCTTCTCTTCTCTTCTCTTCTCTTCTCTTCTCTTCTCTTCTCTTCTCTTCTCTTCTCTTCTCTTCTCTTCTCTTCTCTTCTCTTCTCTTCTCTTCTCTTCTCTTCTCTTCTCTTCTCTTCTCTTCTGCTTTTTAGTCCCACAGGGAGCTATGCATCATCTGCAGAGTTGAGTCGATGCAGCAGTCAGCTGAGTGAGGAGGACTATGGCGGTGAGTATGGAGAGAGGGACCCTTATGATGAAAACGACTCCTACCACTCCTGCCACTCGTCGGTTAGCTACAGCAAAGGCTCCCCTGACTGGGACCCTGATGAGACACAGGGGGCGTACAGCGATGAGGGTGGCTACAGCAAAGATGGAGGCGAGGAGGCAGCCCTGTACGAGGAGGATGACGGAGGGCTGTATGAGGGAGAAGAGGAGGGTCTCTATGAGGATGAAGAGATGATTTACGATGATGAAGATTTGTACAATCTGGACGGAACCCTCAGTGAAGACATGGAGCCTCCGTTCACTCCTACCCCAACATCAACTGCCCCGCCAACTCTTGATGTACCCAACTCTAGACCTCCACTAGAGAAACAGCCCTCCTTACACCAACAGCAGCCCCCCACTCAACCTGCCAGCCAAAGGTCCAACCAGGCTCATCCGCCTGGCACGGCCACCGCAGCACAGCCCCCCTCTGGTCAACAAACAGCTAAACAGCCCCAGCCCCAGCCCCAAACACATCCTCAGCCCCAGCCTGCCCCCCAGTCTGCCACTTCCTTCTTCTCAATGGCTAAACCTCTAACAGCTGCAGTCACAGGCTTGGCCTCTACTTTCCTGTCTTCTGTCCCCACCGGCCAGCCTGCCCAGCCTCACCCACCAGCTTCAGCTGTATCTCAACAACACCAGTCAGCTGCAACAGTCGCACCATCCAACCCAGCCACCATGGCTGTGTCAGCCTCTCAGCCCCCCTCCACTGCCATGGGCCCTCCCTCCCAACAGACCCAATCTTCTGCCCAGCCTCATCTCCAGCCCAATGGCCCTGCCATCACAAAGTCAGCTGCCCCTGAGGGAAAGGCCCTCCAGCTAGAAGAAGAGCCTTGGCTAGAGGAGGAAAATATGTTGGAGAGGGAGGCCAGGACACCCCCTGCCCAGCCAGAAGAAAACCCCATGGAGGAAGAGGAGGAACACATTGAAGAGAGTAGACCACCGACGCCAATAGAGGAAATGGAGATGCCGCCTGAGAGGTAGGAGTGAAGGTTGAAAGGAAATCAGATCGATGAACAAAAATTCACTAGAAAAGAAACATGTCCACTAAAAATCCTAGAAATGTGTCAGCTTTTTCATCTGTACTAAAAATCCAAAAATGTTCTTTCTTTTTTTTATTTTAGTCCCACAGTCATAGAGGAGCCCAAAGAGCCAGTGGATCCATCGGTCAGGGCCAAAGAGAACTGGTTAAGACTCTACAATAAGGTCTTAGAACAGCTTCGGGAGGTAAGTGCACAAGTATATCCAAAAGCCAAGCCCTGGGTCCAAACTCCACAATAATCTAGTCCAAGTCCCAGAGATGAAAAATTGATTCAGCTCCATCCTCAAAGCTATAACTGCAATTTTAAAAAGATATTCCTAAATTCAAGACTCTAAAACTGTCTACCAAGTCTTTGAAATATGTAAGTGTTATGCATTATTTATGTGTAAAGACAGGGTACATACAGTATCTTCTCGAGTTCTATTTTGATAATGTTTTTAGTTAGGCACCAGAAAGAAGACTTAATGTGTTTCATGTTCTATTATTGATACCTTGTGGCTGTCATAAAATGAAAATATTGATGGTGTGACAGACGGCAAACTTTTTTTATTTTATTGTGAAGCAACACCACATGACTGACTGTGTGACTGCCTGACTTATTGCTTGATTTAATTACACGTTTAGTTTTGCTTGATCAGTTTTCACTTGCATATTTTTCCACATATTATGTTGCTATTCATTACCATTGAATTCAGTTGTGCAGAGAATTAATCACTTGCTTCAATGTTTATGTTGATGTATGTCACGTTGCCTTTGTACACTTTTTTTGTTCCTTTTTTTTTTGTTCGTTTGTGCCAACTTTGTTTTCTTTCCAGTTTCATGTCATTACCATAGTGACACTCACATGCACTTTGCTTGGCCATCATTGGAGCATGCTGACAGGTAGGTGCAAACTGATTGTTTGCTCGAGAGAAAGAAGGAAATGTAGGCCAATGATGTTTTGTAAACATCTTCACAACAATTTGATATAACAGAAATCATACACTTCTGTTACATCTTTTAAGAGCTGTCATCCTGTCTAAGTATAAGCCACACTGTTTCTGATTCTCCAAATACATATTTCGATTCACAAACTTAGGCAAGTCCCTTTTTTGCATATTTACATATCCAGTTTTTGTAACATTTTTTTGAATAGTAGTTTCTTACAACTCTCAGTCTAGGGATGTCTACTCATTCATATAAAAATAAGTTAGTGAAGACTGCATACATTACATTGTTTTTTCATATCCCTTATTCTCTCTATCAGGCTCGAGGAGAGACCTCCAGCTCGCTGTGGTTTGGTAAAGGAGGGTGAGTGTCCGCTGTCTGCTCAACAAATTCCATTTCTCTTACATGAAATCATTTCTCTTGCATCACAGTGTATTAGTGAAGCTATATTTAGTAAATGCAAAAACACTGAATTTACACTCAATCAAAATGATTATCAGATCATCATGGAAACCACCAGTTCTGCTTCAGATTGAAAATGCCCTTCTTTAGTCCGGGAATCCTCTGTCTTATTTATTCTGATCCACAAACTCATTCAGTTTATGGCATTTGGCCAGTGAGTATTGAGCTGCGGTGGGCTGCCCTGACTTAGCTGGCAGGTCATTTGTAGATGAGGCTGACCTGAGAGTAGACATGAGGCTGCATACTGAAGAAGTGCTAAGTTAGCCAAATAGAAACCCAGCAATTATACCCATGTGTACAGAGTGCCATTCCTACTATTTGAGACAAGGCAGCCTGCGTAATTAAACTCTCAAGTAAAGTCCTTGAGAACAGGTGGAGTAGCATAGAAACACTTATTGAAGGGATTACACTTACCCCGTAGTAACATAACATTAACTTTAATTTTTATTGAAGTATATGAATATTTAGAAATCCAAACTTTAGGTATAGTTCTTCTTTCTAACAGTAATATAGCACAGCACTTTCTAATTAATTGTGCATTATGTTTTATTTTTTGCGCAACTGTGAGTATGCACTGAAAGATTTTAAATTTTTTAATACATTGACCAACCAAACATATATTTGAATATATCATCGTTGCTCCTTTTTTTGTTCAGCATGGGAGGTGCACTCTACAGTATTGACAGCATGCCGGACCTTCGCAAGAGAAAAGCCATTCCTCTTGTCAGAGATCTGGTGAGATTTACATGAACACACACACATTCCCACACATAGTACCCAACAGTATACACCAATCATGCCCTAGAATTATTGCAATCATTGCAGTCTATATTTGACTCTGATCTCAGTTTATATCAGCACAACCATTTCTATACCATCCACTTATGGATTGCACACCTAAACATATTTTTAATCCCGCCTTACTTACCCTGTATCTTCTATAAGCCACAGTGAATATACTCAGAAAGGCTACCCATGTTGATTTCTGACTGTAGCCCCTTTCCCCTGGCTCTGTCATGTGCCTGACTTGTTGATAAATTATATACTGGCATATCTGTGGTGTCAATGTAATTGCAGTAATTAAACAATATGCTAACACTGTTTTCTTCTAGAGGTTAGGGAATACCGTGTCCGCTGCATAGGCTCATGCACATACACATGCACAATGTATCCTAGGCTTGTTCACTTCATTGTCACAAAAATATGACGTCTGTTTCTTTTACTATTTCCTTTTCCTCTTCTTCTCTGTTTCATCACTGCTTTGCCTCATCAGGCAATGGTAAGTACTTGACTATCCCTGATAAGTATGGAATATAAATTGAAGGCCAAACTTTCGCTCACATTCAACAATAAATTTCATCTTCATCTTTACCCTCTTGTTTTCAGTCTCTAGTGCAGAACTCTCGAAAAGCTGGAATCACCTCAGCCATGGCTTCTACCACTCTAGGCAATGAGGAGCTGGTGGGTTTCCTCATCTTAGTTTGTTTTATAGTTTTGTTCAGGACCCTCCAAACATCTGCTCAGTATCTATCACACTTAGATTATTTTCTCTGTGTCTTTTGCAGAAGAGTCATGTTTATAAAAAGACCCTGCAGGCTCTGATCTACCCCATCTCCTCCACTACCCCACACAACTTTGAGGTGTGGACGGCCACCACTCCCACCTACTGCTACGAATGTGAGGGTCTACTGTGGGGTATTGCCCGACAAGGCATGCGATGCTCTGAGTGCGGTGTCAAATGCCATGAAAAGTGCCAGGACCTGCTGAATGCCGACTGTCTGCAGAGTAAGCATCAATGTTTTGACACCTGGGTGCTCATGTGCAGCATCCAACAACACACACTTTTGCACCCATGCGCAAAAATGCACACTGTTAAATATATGCATCTGCTTTTACTAAGGTATACACACACACCTAGACGTCCATACAAACCCAAACCCTATTTTAGCTCCTCTGTATCCTTCTGCCCAATTGACATCTCATTATTCTTGTCCTCTATCCACTCTCACATTCTCCTCCCTCTTCCTTTCCAATTTATCTCCTGAGTAATGTGCTGTCATACCCCTGCGTCTCTCCTCTCTCACTACTACCCATAGCCTTTGCATCCGTACTGATTTGTCTAATTCAGCTCCACCAGAGATGATTTATCCAATTCCCATACTGATTTTGGAGTCAATCTATGCAATGCATAATTCATCCATCTCCTGTCTCTAAAGATCTTGATGCCAAAAACATCTATTGGTCTTTTATACTATGACTATCTACTTTTTCCTGACCAGATTAGTGGCTAAGTGGATACAGTTTCCACCATAATATTGGTGTTTGATTCCTGGCCAAGAAATGTTAAAAACTTTCAAAATTGATCTGGTGCTATCTTAACTTTGCACTCAGTTTTAAAGGGATGTATTGCATGGAAACAGGATATAAGGTGTTGGACCTATGACCCATAATGCCTTAAATGTATTTTTCACTATTAACTATTTCCCCCTCTTCATCCATCTGTCTCATCAGGGGCTGCGGAGAAGAGCTCCAAGCATGGGGCAGAGGACCGAACCCAGAACATAATCATGGTTCTAAAAGACCGCATGAAGATCCGTGAGAGGAACAAACCAGAGATCTTTGAGCAAATCCAGGAAGTGTTCGGCCTTGACAAATCAACACATGCTACACACATGAAACAGATCAAACAGAGCGTGCTTGACGGGACCTCCAAGTGGTCAGCAAAGATCAGCATCACTGGTGAAACACAGTGGCAGTTATCCAATTAAAGACATCTTATAAAACAGCTGGAAAAGTCTTTGTTTTAATGTCTTTGTTCTTCTTATCCTTAGTGGTATGTGCCCAGGGCCTGCAGGCTAAGGACAAAACAGGATCCAGCGACCCGTATGTCACGGTTCAAGTGGGGAAGACCAAGAAGAGGACCAAGACCATCTATGGCAACCTCAATCCAGTGTGGGAGGAGAACTTCCACTTGTAAGTAATAGTATGAACTTCGTATATATAAAACTGTTTTAAGATGTTACAGCATTCATTCGTTTGTCTCTGCCCGATCCAGCGAATGCCACAACTCGTCTGACCGCATAAAGGTTCGCGTGTGGGACGAGGATGATGACATCAAGTCTCGTGTGAAACAGAGGTTCAAACGTGAGAGCGATGACTTCCTGGGTCAAACCATCATTGAAGTTCGCACTCTGAGCGGGGAGATGGACGTTTGGTACAATCTGGGTGAGTTTTCCAGATAAGAGGAAAGATGATGGTGAATTAGAGACGGATGAGAGGAGCAGCGAGTCGCACAGAGATAGCAGAACAAGACATAGATAATTAAAATCATTGTCTGTTGTAGATAGAACAGATTTCAGCCAACTAAAGAGGAATGTATATCTTACTTTCATCTGACAGACAAGCGAACAGATAAGTCGGCTGTGTCGGGAGCCATCCGGATGCACATAAGTGTGGAGATCAAAGGAGAGGAGACAGTGGCTCCTTACCATGTTCAGTACACCTGTCTACATGAGGTCAGTCTCATTTGGACATCTGGTGGAAATCTTCCGAATGTCATTCTTATTATATATGCACCTGAAATAATAGGAAATAAAACATTAAATATGCACGAGCAACTCACTGTTCCCATTTAATTTGTTCTAGTCAATTGAATTCAGGGTTTAAACACAATCAGTCACCTTGTAAATTTCCTGTTTCTGCCTCTGAGAAAATTACCTCATAAAAAAGAAGCAATTTTTAGTTGATATTGTTAGTAATCGATTGTAGTTATTGAAGGATTTAGGACATAGTTACATGAACATAGTGTCTTGTACGAGTCATTTTTAACATCCTACAGAATAGACAACTTTACAATTTCAAACATAGATATTCTTGTTTGTATCCAATTGTGTCCAAGTTTATTCCTGTTGCAGTTTTGAGATCACAAGATCATGTATTTGGCTGTCTAAGCATCAATACTTAAATTATAATATAAATTATAGTAGTTCCAAAGATAATAATAATATTAACCAAAGATGTACACTTACACACATATCTGTCCTTCCTCTACTTTCAGCATCTGTTCCAGTACACCACTGAGGAGCAGAATGCCGGTGTAGTAAAGATTCCTGATGCCAAAGGGGACGATGCCTGGAAGGTGTACTTTGAGGAGACAGCTCAGGAGATAGTGGATGAGTTTGCCATGCGATACGGAGTCGAGTCCATCTACCAGGCCATGACGTCAGTCTTACAAAACATTGTTCTGAATGTCTAACTTTTAAAAATTAAATAAGGGAGATCAAATTGATTTAAATATATATATATATTTATATACACGTTTATTTATTTGTCAATGCAAATGTTTAAGAGCAAATAAATGTACTAAATATTCTTTTTGCCACTTCCATTGAACAGCCACTTCGCCTGCTTGTCATCTAAGTACATGTGCCCAGGAGTGCCAGCTGTGATGAGCACCCTGCTTGCCAACATCAACGCCTACTACGCCCACACCACACAGTCCTCCAATAATGTTTCTGCCTCAGACAGATTTGCTGCATCAAACTTTGGCGTAAGTTTTTGAAAAGCCTTCTGTATCTTGAGAAGATTCATAGTACTCTTAAAACTATGTTCGCTCTGGGGCTGTAGATGAAAGTTGTGAAAGTGTGGCCCAGCCTACCTCTCTAAACATCCAATCAGCTGAGCATCATCTGATCCAGTCTTGGGTTTGTGTAGTCAAATGATAACAACCTGTCAGCTTCAAAGTATTTCTAAGTGGTTTGTTCTGTTTTTGCGTCTTTTTTAGAAGGAGAGGTTTGTCAAACTTCTGGATCAGCTGCACAACTCTCTGAGGATCGACCTGTCCATGTACCGGGTACTAACAGCTTTTCTCTATTGTAACACCTGCTGAACATCTAGATGCTGTATTACATGCCAATACAGTCTCACGAGTGCTCACATATGGAAACGCTTGCTCTCTGAAAATGATGTGGTCGTCTTGCTGTGTTCACTGCTAAAATTTATTTTCTTGATCTTAATACCTTAAGTAACCTTAAGAAAGCATTTAAAAACATGTTTATGCAGTTTCTTAACATTTCAATATGTGCTTTCAGAATAATTTCCCTGCCAGCAGTCCTGAAAGACTCCAGGACCTCAAGTCTACTGTTGACCTGCTGACAAGCATCACATTCTTCAGGATGAAGGTTAGATTCAGTGAAAGAAATTTAACTTTTCTTTTCTTTGAACTGAACTTAAAAACTGGTTCAAATTCCTAGATCTTTCTGGAGAGTAGCCTGAGGCCCAAACTGAGAGTCATCTTAACATTACCCTATCCAAACTGAAGCTATTACCATTAAACCCTTTGTGTGTGCGCGCATGTGTGTGTATGTGTGAGAGAGAGAGAGAATGCGAGGATGTTATATATGTTGGTGCAATTTGTGCAGCTCAGTGAGTTCATGGTTAAATTCCCACTGAGATAACCCATGCTGAGACTGCGTGTGTCTGACAGCATTTTAAGATGTTTTGGATCCAACCATATGTTGTGTAACATTTGTGTTCAGGTCCAGGAGCTGCAGAGTCCCCCCAGGGCGAGCCAGGTGGTGAAGGACTGCGTAAAAGCCTGTCTCAACTCCACCTATGAGTACATTTTCAACAACTGCCATGACCTCTACAACAGGGAATACCAGACAGACCCTGTAAGATTGTGTGTGTGTGTGTGTGTGCGTGCGAGCGTGCGTGTGTGTGTGTGCGTGCGTGCGTGTGTAAACATACAAGTAAGCATACTGTATTTGTGTATTTGCAGATGTTGTTCTCATGTTTGTTTACTGTAGCTCGTATGCTGTCACTGCACTACTACTAAAAAAGAAAGAAAGTTTATCCTTAAATGTTGCCAGTTCTCATGTTATTAATATAAAGTACCATAACCCATTTTTGTCTTCAGTCAAAGGCAGTCCCTCCAGATGAGCAGGGTCCCAGCACCAAAAACCTGGACTTCTGGTCAAAGCTCATCACGCTCATCGTTTCCATCATAGAGGAAGACAAAAACTCCTACACCCCTTGTCTTAATCAGTGAGTCTCTGCTCATACTGTATCAGCAGTCTCTATTTTTGTTGGAAAGTATTGTTGTGTTTGTTTGTGAACTGACGGAAAAGAAATACACAGCCTCTGTATATGGGATTTCTTGAAATTGTTAATTAATACTTCATTATTAATTAAAAAATACACAATAATGAATAAAAATACAGAGGAAACCCTGATGGAATTACATAAAATAAGCCTGGGTTATCTTATTAAATACAGTGTTATTACTGGACATATAGCTGGATTTAGGTCTGAACACTGTGCTGCCTCTCATAGGTTTCCCCAGGAACTGAACGTGGGCAAGATCAGCGCCGAGGTCATGTGGAATATGTTTGCACAAGATATGAAATATGCAATGGAAGGTCAGTTTCTGTGTCGGAGGGGGGGTGATGATGCCTGGAAGAGGGGAGACAAGACCTTAATTTGTGTCAGGGAACATATCTTCAAAGAAATGTTGAGAGGATAAATGAAAGAGAGAGCAGTAGTGGTGATGCAGTTTTTTTCTTTCTTTCTCTTTGATATTCAGAGCATGAGAAGAACCGCCTGTGTAAAAGCGCAGATTATATGAACTTGCACTTCAAGGTGAAGTGGCTCTATAATGAGTACTGCAAGGATCTGCCCACTTTCCAGAAGCATGTACCTGAATATCCTGCGTAAGTATTTTCTATACAGCATCCAAACCTTTCCTCATACATTTATCACTGTGAGACAGAGACTCATGCTGCTCTTGCTCATTCTCTCCTCTGCAGCTGGTTCGAGCCATTTGTCATCATGTGGTTGGATGAAAATGAGGAAGTGTCTAGAGATTTTCTACACGGAGCCCTGGAAAGGGACAAAAAAGACGGGGTAACTGCTGTCATCTGCACCTTACATCTAAAATAGTACCCACCTACAGTATCATATGAACAGGCCCTTGAGAATTCACAGCTTTGTTGGTCATATCCTTGCAAGTGCTATAAAACACCAATCAACAAACTCTTACATACAAAGCTACACCCAAGTACACCTAGTTTTTAAAAACTGTTGAATTTTTTTAAGATAATCACTAG
Source organism: Pampus argenteus (assembly GCA_036937835.1). Classification (NCBI taxonomy): domain Eukaryota; kingdom Metazoa; phylum Chordata; class Actinopteri; order Scombriformes; family Stromateidae; genus Pampus; species Pampus argenteus. The sequence goes on from CM072875.1 coordinate 10,897,203, forward strand.
AGTTGCTCCGATTGATCGGCTGCCGATCATGATCGGCCGATATTGTCTAAAAATAGCCTGATCGGCGATCGGAAAAACATGCCGATCAGGAAGCCGATCACGAGACGTACATTATTAGCGACGTTTCAAATAAAGGCATATTATTTTCCGGATGTGTGTGTGTGTGTGTGCGCGCGCGCGCGCGCGCGCAGGCCGCAGTCATTGACGGAGCTGCTCCGTCACAGGTATATAATATTATTACACCCTCACCCCCTCAAAATGGAAAACCGAAGCGATTCCTATGATGCAGCTTTTAAGTTGAATGCCATCGATCTGGCTATCCGTGAAGTAAACAGTAAGGACACGTCAGCTTGCCGTTAATGAATCTATGTCATAGATTCATTAACGGCAAGCTGACGTGCAGCCGCGGTGAGACGATATGTGATGAAGATTATCTGACGCTGTTCAACTCTGACACTGAAGAGGACGACTTCAGTGTCTTCAGTGCGCAGAAGAAATGAAGTGACAGTGGTTTGGTGTTCATTAGTTTTAAATGCTCAGGAGGAAGATAAATAGTGACGTGTGGCTTCATTTCATGGGAGAATGAAGCGACTTTAATAGTTGCGCAGTTGCGCTTTAACAGCGCTGTCACCTTTTCCTCCCGCACACTGCACACCAAATTTCCTCCCGCACACTGCACAATAATGGTTTCAGTACGCAGGAGGAAGATAAATAAAACCATCAATGACTTTTCTGTTTTGTTTATCAGCACTTTTATTGCCGCGTTTCATGCTGCTTTTATCGCGGCACTGTTCTAAACAATCAGTTCAGTATATGAATAAACACTTATGTATCGGGGTATGTATATATCGGCGACTTATAGTCCGCTGCGGTTTATATGTGACAAAATATATATTTCATTCAAATTTTAGTGGGTGCGCCTTATATTTAGGTGCACTATATAGTCCGGAAAATAAGGTATTTAAAATTTTAAATTCATTCTTTGATCGGCAGTGATCGGCAATCGGCCGATCAATTTTTTTGGTGATCGGTATCGGTGATCGGCCCAAAAAATGGCGATCGGAGCATCTCTAATAATCACACACGGACTGGTTCCTATTCTACAAACAATGCAAACTGTACATAAAAAGTTTAGCGACAAAAACTTTACAAAGGTTTTCGCTGATATTCAACAATCAAATTCTATTGAGACAGCAATAAAGTACAATAAAAAAACAATACGATAAAAAAAGAATTGCCCCTTTTCCAGAAACATGTATTCATGAATTTCTCATGCAAATTCACGAAGTTCACATCAGCTCTCCTGACTCAGCACATTCCACGCTGTGAAGAGCAGGTTAAAGGCCTCAAGGCAATCAATACTGACTCAATACCAAAGGCAATTGGAAAAAAAAAACTTCACTGTAGAGAAGAGAAAATGCTTCAGCTCAACTGGATGTACACACATACACCACGCACCGACTCACACTCTCAGCCTCGCTCACGCCTGCATCTCAACACGGCAAGAAGGTCGATACAAAGCAGCTGAAGATTCTCCCAGCTCATATGTCAGGAATCCTTTGGGTCCAATTAATGTCGCCAAGGGCAGTTTCTGCTTTCTGCATCAGCGAAACAGCAGTCCCCAGGCCCATTCACATACTATAACACTATTCACTTCTGGGATAATGGCCGGACTGCTAATGAGGGCTCTGCTCCCCATCATAACCCCCTGATCATCTCCATCGCTCTGATCCAAACACTCACAACGCTTCTTAATGCAGTCACATGCAGACATGTAGAATATGATGGATGTGAGAAACGCCAGTACAGAGGTCAATTGTATTGTCCATGATCTGTTGCAGTACTGTGAACTTCTCCCGTGGGTAGCCCTCATGGGAATTAAAACATCTCATGTTGAGTGTGTTCTGTAGCATGAAGCACCGATAATGCATTATTTTCCTTTCTCATACTTTTCCCTCCGCTCCTCTTCTTTCTTCTCGTTCTCCAGTTCCAGGTCACGTCAGAGCATGCTTTGTTCTCCTGCTCCGTGGTGGACGTGTTCTCCCAGCTCAATCAGAGCTTTGAAATCATCCGCAAACTAGAGTGTCCTGACCCTCAGATTGTAGGCAACTACATGAAGAGATTTGCCAAGGTGACTTTTATATACAAATGCTTGCAGAGAATGTCTTTACCCTAACAAAGTATACAGTATTAATGTGTAATTTTCCTTTCCTCTTCCTTTCTTTTATCGCTCTCTCTTAGACCATCGGCAATGTCCTGCTGTCTTACGCTGAAATCATAGCAAAGGACTTTCCAAATCATGTCAAGAAGGAGAAAGTGGTAAGTGTCTTAAATATCTATAAATGACTGACATAAATTTTTGTCGACTGTCATAGAGGAAAGTTTTAGTACATCAAAGTGTCAGATGGAAATTTGTGTCAGGAGAATAAAGAGTGGTGACTGATTTAATAGTTGAATTTGTTCACCATCAAGAGTGTTGTAGGATCTATCCATTGTGGTGTATGTGGTCAGATTAATTAATTTCAGCACAATAAACTTTAGTGTAATAGCCATGCCTAGGTTACAGTATTTCGGAGTGAATTAGGGCTGTGTAATTAGCTGAATGTGGTGTCGGCCCAGGGGGAAAATGGCCTGTACTCCCAGAGCGACCACGAGCCCCCGAGGAGCAGTAATTACTGAAAACTTGAGCTTCTCCTTTTTGCCAAAGGAGCAATAAAAAAGTTAGGAGGACTAACTTTGATTGATTACAATAAAAAGCTGGGAGCAGACGGAGAGAAAGAGAAAGAAGTGTGTAATGATTTTTCTCTGTCTCCTCTCAGCCATGTATCATCATCAATAACATCCAGCAGCTCAGAGTTCAGTTGGAGAAGATGTTTGAGGCCATGGGAGGCAAAGACGTAAGTTTCCATACATGTAGCTTTCGTTGTGATTGTGCCAATATAACATCCGTATATTCATCCTACTTATCTCCTCCCAGCTCAATGTGGAGGCTAGTGACTTCCTGAAGGAGCTGCAGAACAAACTCAACAGCGTCATGGACGACCTCAGCCGCATCTTTGCCGTCAGGTGAGTGTGTCTATTTGATTCTTGCCTGGAACAAATAGATGTTGCAACCGGCCTCTTTAGCTGATGTCAAGCTCTGTTGTTGTGTTATTAGTTTCCAGCCTCAGATTGAGGACAATGTGAGACAGATGGGGGACATTCTGGCCCAGGTCAAAGGTCAGACTGTACCAGCCAATGGCAGCGTGGTACAGGAGGCAGACAACGTCCTGCAGCCAATCATGGACTTTCTGGACAGCAAGTGAGTCGGGCTGGGTGTCAAATATCGATTCTTTTTGAGCACCAACTAAAGGTGTCTGCAGAATTAATAGTTGGTATCCAGTGTTTGCTCAGATTCTTATTTCCCAGCTTTGATCAGATTTTTCTTGAAGCATTGACAAATTTGGCATATTTTGCTAAATCAAAAGGGTTCAAAAACATTGTTTTAATCAGTGCTGAAACTCAATTATTTTTTAAATGACATCCAACCCCCACAAATATTGTTTGTCCTTAATAGTCATAACAGTCAATTTGTCAGTTGAGAGATTGTGTGTTTTTGTATTTTAGCCTGTCACTGTTTGCTAAGATCTGCGAGAAGACAGTTCTGAAACGAGTGCTGAAGGAGCTGTGGAAACTGGTGATGAACACGATGGAGAAAACGATCGTGCTTCCTACGCTTACCGACCAGACGGTATGTAATAAACAAAGATATACTCTCTTTGTTTATACCGCTTTCCAAAACACTCTTTCTTAATTTCATTGTAATGTTCACACAGTTTTAATTGTGATCTACATGATGAGAATATCTACTTGTTTCCTCCCTTCTCTCCTTCACTCTTGAGTCTTTCTCCTACTGACTGTGCTCACCAAACCTCTCACCCTGCAAATCTTCTTCACCTCAAACACCACCCTTTCTTTACCGCTGTACTGTACTCACTCGTCTGTGCGTCTCTGCTTCACAGGGCACCCAGATGATCTTCAATGCTGCAAAGGAATTAGGCCAGCTTTCCAAACTCAAGGTGATAAAATGGAAGGAAGCAAAATTCCTAACAATGTTTCTATAATGAATAATTCAACAGCAGTGATTATAAACTGACAGCTTTGCTTGTTGTCTGTTCTGCAGGAACACATGGGCCGAGAGGAGGCCAAAGCTCTGAGTCCTAAACAGTGTGCAGTAATAGAGCTGGCACTGGACACTATTAAGGTATGGTAATGGTTGATAAAGACATACTATAATATAATATTTTGGTTTGGTCACCGCTAAAAATACTTAACCAACAGGAACAGGACATTTCTCTGGATGGGGCACTCACTAATGGAGATAGATTTATATGGTTTTAGGTTCAGATTCACTTTGTGTAAAATGAGATGCTTTTATCTGGTGCAAAACCTACAATGTTCATCTTACCTCTGTTATTGATATTATGTTATGTTATTTTTAGTGTCAAATTTCTAACCAACTGACATAAAACTGAACGCTGCACACAACTGCAAATACCTGTTTGGTAATTGAGTTACCAAACCAGCTTCAACGCCTTGTTTGCTTTATGGCTCTGAGGCTTTTTCACACTACAATGTAGTTTTGTCACACCCACATTTTGCACTTAGAGCTCACCGTGTCTTCTACTGTCTGTCCATTTTTCACATAGCTATCTACAATATCTGTGTCATGTTGTATCTGTTACGCAGCAATACTTCCATGCTGGTGGCGTGGGCCTGAAGAAAACGTTCTTGGAAAAGAGTCCAGACCTGCAGTCTCTGCGCTACGCCTTGTCTCTGTACACACAGGCCACAGACAAACTCATCAGGAAGTTTGTCCTCTCACAGAGCGCTCAGGGTACAACACACACACACACACACATACACACACACACACACACACACACACACACACACACATACATACATACACATACACTACTATCACACAGCAGGTTCAAATAAACCACTTCCTTCATGTGTAGACCACTTTCCACATATACACACCCACCTTGCGTCTTAACCATTGTTTGTGTTGTGCTTGCCACTTGCTGTCCTAATGAACATCTTCTTCTGTTGTTGTCCTCTGTCTTCTTTCAGTCCATGGAGGGAAAGGGATCAGATATTCAGCAAATGAAGACACACCACCGGAGAAACGTACGTGTCAGCAGTGTTATGTCAAATTTGGATGTCCCCACAGCAGCTCAGACATCTGTATAATCAGAACAGTCACAAAACAAAAACAACTTGAAACAGTGAGCAGCCCATGGCGCAGCCCAACTCGCACTCTCCCTCTTTTTGTTTCCCCTCCTTTTTACTTCCCTGTTTGCGCTTCTTTTGATTATCTGACAAGGAATAAGCATGACTCATGCATAGGATTTGTGGAGGATGAAGCGTGTAATATGTTTAGAGTGAACACAGAAAGACAATGCTCAAAACAACAGACCAGGTGCAAGCTTGAATATAAGCGACTGGAGATCAAGGTGAGGGTAGAACAAATTATGCACAGATTGTATCAGCTGAAAAACTGAGCATTTCTCCAGAAACTAGTGCTGCAAATTGGATTCTTTTAAATTCATCTACTTTTTTCTTTTTCCTTTAGCGTCAATAGAGAGTTGAATCCGATTTACCAGCTGTTACTGCATTACAGTTGCCGTTCTCTCAGCATTAGAGCTGGCACAAAAGCTGCTTTACTCAGCCAAGTCCTGCTCATTTGATTATAACAGAGAACGTGTGTGTGTGTGTGTGTAGTTTCAGTATGTTTAAATCTAGTTCACTATGTGCTGATGTATCCCAATTCTTCAAGTCGTATATCTCAGTTTTGCTACAATGCGGGCTGTAAAACATTTATGGCCATCTGAACTAAAACACACACATACAGGTTTCAATCAACTACTTACTGAGTGTGTCTTTACAGCATCTGGAGTGGATGCAGTTGGAGAAGTGATCATGAACGTGGATATCTTACCCCAGCCTAATGGGGAACACAAGATCAGTGTCAAAGGTAAAAAGCAGTGAAGGCTGCACCTCTGTCCCATTTAATAAAATCTGAATTCTTCTTTTCCTTTCTTACCTTCCTTCTTTATCTTACTTAACTCACTTTCTTACTCCAGTGGTGGCTGCCAATGACCTGAAATGGAAGGCGCAGGGTTTCCGGCCCTTCGTGGAAGTCTACATCATCGGCCCTCATCTCAGTGACAAGAAGAGGAAATTTGCAACCAAGTCCAAGAACAACACCTGGTCACCTAAGTTCAATGAGATCTTCCAGTAGTGAGTGCCTGTCTGTAGTTCAGACAGTTTTGTACCAGGACATCCAGAACTGAGAAAGTCAATTGTTCACTGATATTGATATTAACCCCACTAAAAACACCCTTAATGAGGCCTATATGTCTTGTTTCAGCTCCCTGGGTACCGAGGTGGGTCCAGAGAGCTACGAGCTGCAGGTGTGTGTGAAGGACTACTGCTTTGCCAGGGAGGACCGCACCGTGGGCATGGCCGTGCTGCAGGTGAAGGACATGGCCAGTAAGAGCAGCGTCACCTGCTGGTTGCCGTTGGGCAGGCGTGTCCACATGGACGAGACCGGCTTGACCGTGCTGCGCATCCTTTCTCAGCGCAACAACGACGATGTGGCGAAAGAGTTTGTCAAGCTCAAGTCAGACCAGCGCTCAGCCGAGGAGGGCCGCAGCTGAGGGAGCAAGGAAGAGGACAAACAAGACTTGCACAAAAAACACCAGAGATGTACCTGATAGACATAGTGTTATGCACACATATAGTACTCACACCTTCATAGATAGACAACCATGTGCAATACACAAACACACACATGAAAATGCTCTATTGTACATAGATCTGCATACATTATGCAAAATTTACATTGCAATGTTATCAATGCAAATATGGAGGAATATGTTTATAAAAATAAAAAATAAAATCATATTTAATTTTGAATATATTAGACAGCTGCCCTGCTCAGACCTCTTGGTTTTCGGGTTAGCCACAAATTAGCGAGCACTTGTCAATCCCTCACTCAGCCTTTCCTATAACACGTCACATCTTTTATATGCTGTGCATTTAGATGTGAAATAATGTAACGCAGAACAAGAAAACCATGTGAATAGTTTGAGAACGACCACTTTGCACTTTGGCTTCTCTGTGTCTTCAGGAGAGCGATCCTCGCCTTGCTATGCTCTGTCCGTCTGTCCGCCTGCCTGTCCGACTATGTGTTGTTACTCCAGTCCATCGCCCCTCCCTTCCCCTCTCCTTTCTTTTGCTCTGTTTAGTCTTCCCCACAGTGTGATGTGTTGTGTAAGTTGGAGTTCAGACACAGATCTAAGATCAGCTTCCTTATGTCCCAAAAACCCAAATAGAAGAAGAAAAAAAAAACACTGACCTTAGATCAGTGTTCAGGGGCAACATCACTGTTAGTCTGTCCTGTAATGTACTAATGTCCTGCATGTTGACCCCCAGGAACACTGTGATTCACTTTGCTGTAACCATGGCAACTGTTACCCCTCCTCCCTTTAGAGATGGGTGCCTCCAGTATTTTACCCATGTGAGCATGGTTGCATATAACCCTGGTACAATAAGGTTTTATGTTTATGATCTGATTCACCTTCGTTATCATGAAGAAAACACACTGACAGTGGCAAACAAGTCTGATATGTGATGTGTTGGAAGAGGCAGAAGTTATGGCTGCTTTTTTGCTTCACATCATGACAACAGAGCAATACCCCAATGTCGAACACATCCACACCCCTAGAGTGCACATTAAACTCCAAAAAGGGCTATGGGATAAGTAGACTGGCACTTCAGTTTACGCACTAATTAACATACTGTCCATGCTTCTTGTTTGGCCCCCCCACCCTCCCCCCGCCCATCCTACCTGCCCTGCCATATAGCCACCGCCACACTGCGGACATGCTAGAATTCAGAAAGTCTTTCATGATTGACACTGTGGAGGAACGTTAAATAAACTCACGTGAAGCCCAGAGGACACATGATGCTCAGTGGAACTTCTCCTGAACGCCTGCACACGTATCCAAACTCTTAAAGGCAATAGTGGTTTGTTTGTATGTTCACTGAACCTTGTGGTTTTTATGAAGAACAAACCCTCTGTGAACACTGCTGTGTCTTTTGTTATTGTGTGCCTGCATGTGTGTGAGTGTGTGTGTGTGTGTGTGTATGAGCTGCAAAATGATTGTGATTGTGAGCAATATATTGTACCTACACACCCAAAATGTATGCGCTGTCAATATAACTACAGGAGAACCAACCGCAATATCCAGATCCAAGGACTGGGAGACATGTGATTCTTTTTGTTTTTTGTAAATCACTGAGATATTTTCTTTATGGACTCATAAAAATCCCCCATTCCTGTTGGAAGTGTGCACGCTTTTTCTCTGAAGCATCGGACATATTTTATGCATAAGAGAGAAGGAATGTGTTTTGTCCTTGAATTACTATTTGCCTTTTGTAGGACCAAATTTGCACGAACCAGAGCTCATGTTTGTTGTTCTTGTTTTTTTTTTTGTTTTTTTTTCAAAGAAAGAAGCCATCAGAGTCACCGCCAAGCATTTATGGTGTTCAAGTATTAGTTTCAGTCTTGTGTGCGTTGATGAACCCCTTTACCTTTTACCGCAAAAAGGTGAGCAAACACTTACAATCTAGTCCAGCTTGTCCTCGTGGTCTCTTTGTGAAACTTAATGATGTCAGTGACATTGAGTAAACGCTGCAGGAGCTTTTCCTGTTGCTGTGTGGAAACATCACTGCTGGCTTGTCACATGTTGTCTTTACTAAATACTGTTGAATTCTACCAAATACGAATCCTCTGAATGTTATTTATCCTCAGCAGAGCCTTCTGTCTACAATCAAAGGGATAGTTCAATCCAGAACCTTGAGGACACCAACTCATGCCTTTTTGATTTTGGCCTCCAAATTTCACATATAAATAAATGCATTCAATCATGCTTAAATTTTGGGTGAACTAGCCTTTAAAAAGGATCTTGCGGTATTGTTACATTGTTTTAATGTGTAAATAATCCGAAGTTGCAGCTGAAAAAGCAACAAAAAAAAAAAAATTGATCACACAGTTCGGGGCTTGCTTCATGTACGTGTACATACGCACTGACGACACCTACACACACACGTCTACACACCAATCTATGCTCAAGCACAATGGGGCACATGTAAGATGACACACATGCATGCATGCACGCTGACACAACTCTTGTGGAGACCAATGATGCCCACCCTGTGAATAGAAACAACTACAATTGCATGATGGGAAACTTTATTGTGCCAGCACGCGTCTCTTTGATGTTTAATTTTCTCTGTATTTAATTTCCAAACGTATGTAATGATAAACCATCAATGTTTTTGCTTTTTCTTTTCAAAAAGGCTTGTGAATATGTCATCTGTAACCATTATGAATGTAGTGTGAACACAGAATTCGCATGAGAATTATTTTCTACTGAGGATGTTTCTAATTTGTTTCTTATCATTATTGATCGTTCTTTAATGAGGATGAAGAGGAACTGGAATGCAGCCTGATTGTGATCTGCTTCCTATTAAAAGGACATTTGTCTCACAATCTAACTTTTTGCTTTTTTTTTTTATTATTATTCTTGCGTGTTTGTATTTGGGAATACAGTTTTATTTAGTTACCGTATCTCTAAAACATGACAAATCCAATTTAAGAATGTCTATTTTGAGTTTTCAGGCAACAAAGTTAAGAACAATTTAAATCTTCACCTATGAACAAAAGCCAGACAAGTGTTTTTTAACAGATGCAGCAGACGGGGACAGCAGGGTGTTATTGACACAAACCTTCAGCTGGAACAACCGGCTTCCGCTTCAGTGAGCGCTCGGGCTGATCTCCGTGTGGCCTCTGACCTCTCGGCGGAGGGAGGAGGGAGCCATCACACATCACCACTTTACAGGAGTTGAAACAGATGCTTTTGCTCCTTCTCATTAGTGGAGAAAAGAAGAGGCTTGTTTTTAAGTAAGTTAGAGCAAATAGGAAATTATAAATTAGTGTTAACATGTTTGTTTTTCTTATTCTGTCTGAAAACCTCCTGTAGAGCAAATAAGAATCCAAGCCTGATTAACATCTACTACTACTAACAGTCCAAACAAAAATGTTTAACCTACTATGATCCAAGTCTTAAGTCATAGTAGGTTAAACATTTTTGTTTGTTTGTTTGTCTTAGATTCTAAGACAAGGTAAAGCAGCAAACGCAGACATTATTGGAACTTCAGATATTTTCAATTTTTAAATAATAAAAATTAGTAATCAATTATTAAAAGTTGCTGTCTACTGTCTGTCTAATTGATTAATCATTTTAGCTGAAGGTTTATTAAAATGGACCAAATTCTATCAACTGCTAAATTTCTCCTGGACTTGGATGTAAAGAACACGCCTGAGCTGAAGGTTTCACACAACACGCCTTCATCACTCTGCTGCAGGCGTGTCTGTACTGCCATCGTGTGGCAAAGACGCAGCTGCTGCACTGGGCAGAAATAAAGACAAGACTCAAAAGATCATTTTACAGTAAAAAATGAAACCAAAAACAAGACTTTATTAAAGAAGCATAAAAAATAAAACTCTTGATACATTTCTCATAACCGTCAAGTCAGCTCAAATTATACGATTATACAATTCTCCCGGCTCACGGTTAAAAGGTCCATAAACTTTCAAATAAAATATATTTCAATTTTAAAATTTCTTCAATAATTTTCTCATTTTGTTATAAATTGCCTATATGTAGTACACAGGAAATAAGGAAAATAAAAAAATGGAAAATAAAAATAAATTTGAAGTAATAAAAAGGGTCACATTATTGTCTGGGATATTTAGGTAAGCAAATAAATTGTAAAAAATAAAATGTGTAAAAAGTTTTTTTTTTTTTTATCTTAAAAATTATTAGCTAATGCCGGGTGGCTTGAAGACATGCAGATGGTTAACTTACAAATAATGATACATGTTTTTTTTAGAAACTACACTTATCTTCAATTAAGTCATTTTGCTTTTGAAAACAAGATCCCAATGATTGTATTCAGGATATTTACACACAGGTCAGGCCTGAAACCTAGTTTGCTGACTGTTTACATTTTGGTTCTGCATACAAAGAGAATTAAAGCAAAAATAGGAGAGCGGAGGCTTGAGGGGCGTCTGTCACCCCTTATTGGCGTGGCTCTCTTCGCATCCCCCCCCCCCTAATCACAAAAAAGGTCAGAGGTCACTCGCTAGCATGCCTCAGGAAACCCTGTTTTCAAACCTTTAGGAAGGATATGGGGGGGGTGGGCTTTGATAAAAAAAACAAACAAAAAAAATAAATCAGCAGTCGATCTGAAAACACTTGTACCTTTTTAACAATTAAACTACTGTACATGAACCCCAACATTCTCTCATTGGCCAGAAACATCCCGGTGCAACGCCAGGATTTACATTAGACCCATCTGACAAAGAAAAGCAACAAAAAAAATGCATTTCCTCAACATGTCGACTTGTGATAGTTTAAAAAAAGGACCTCAATGAACTCATACAAACAATCATGACTGACGTGTTCATTCAGACACATTCGCAGCCCTGCATCTGTTCCGAGTGAAACATGAGAAGACAGATAAAGCGACGCTTGACATCAGAGCCCGTCAAGGGGGTGTAGATCACCGGTTCGGACATGGAGGAGAGGAGAGGAGAATGAGATCAGGGTTGTTGGCCCTAGAGTGCACTGAAAAGTCTGAGGACTAAACAGTCTCCTGCTACCAACTGGATTTTTTTTTTTTTGTGTTAATCACTGTGTTTCAGTAGGGAGTTGCACCAAAGCACCATGAGCATGAGTCTTCACAAAGACTACCGGTTCAGATCCTGGCTCAAGTTTTCCTACACGTACGGACATGAATCAGTGCACTGCTGCACTCAACCAGGACAGCGGCTTATTAGTGAGATTCCTCTGTGGAGCGACTGCCCTAGTCACCTCAAGTAGCTAACGAACAGTCAGACAGCAAATAAGTTTAACATTATACTGGCTGGAGCACCAAAGCACAGCAGCAACTGCGCTTTTTTTTTTTTTAATATATGTGTGGCTTTGCCAATTATTTACTCAAGCAGAGTTACCCTTTTTTCCTTAATATTAAAAACTCCACAACCCTTCCTGACGCCCCACACTGACCCCTACACTAAACTACACTACACTACAAGTATGCAATTTGAAAACCAGGTGATGACTGTGTGGCGACAGACCAATTAGAGAGAAATAAAATCATCAACAACAAGAAGCAAAACATTCTGCAGCTGCTGGGATTTGAACACAAAAGCGTGTCTGGAAGCCCTGGATGACCAAGCTACTAGCTGCCATAAAAGGATAAGTTCATTCTTCTTCTATTTTGTGAGCCTGAAAATCATGTCTTTGCAGTCAGAGGAAGCCCTTAAGGTGTGTCGTTTTAATTCAGTTGTCATGGCTTGTCTCATTCTATGAGCTGATTCCCGGTAAATTCAGAAGGGCCACTAGCGGCAACCGTGTACCATCATGTCAACGACATCGCCCCTAAAAATCACACATACAGTATTAACACTATAAAGGAGGCAGTTACTGCAAACTCACACTGGATTAACAAAAAAAACAAACACAAAACAGGATGCAACTGCCTCATCAGGAGTTACTCAGTAATGCTATGAAACACAGGACAAATCTCAAACACCTATCCATATAGTGCACTACATTTGGCCAGAGTACAGCGCTATATGGGTATGACAGTGTGCCATTTGAGAGAGTGCCATACAGCTTTGCTGTGAGAGTGGGGTGGAAGACCAAAACTTAACAAAAACAGTAAGAGCCGTTTCTTTTTTTCCTTTTTTTAGAGGGGCCAGGGTTGTTTTTTTTTTGTTTGTTTTTGTTTTGTTTTTTTTTAAACAGTGCATGAAAAAAAACGGTTCAATCAAGCCCCTTATTATTGTTTCATGTGGGAGGAGGAGCCATCTCTCCTTAACCAAGACCCCTTATTGGACAAAACATTCACATGTGACATCAAAAAATCTTATCCTAGAGTTAAAAAAAAAAAAACTAGTAGAAAACACTAAATAAGCCAATCTAAGCGTAACAGACGGAGGATGTGAGGGAATGTCCTGGTGTGGATGGATCGGAGCCTCGCCTCCCTGTGAGACTGTGAGGAGAAGGTGAACTTGAAGGAGAGGGGCCAAAAACCACCCCGTAGTGATGGCACACAATGATGCCGATGTAAAGAAAAGCACAAGTGGGCACAATGACCCCACAACACACACGCAAACACATACGCGAGATATATATAGAGAGAGAGAGATGTAAAGGGATTGTCAGGCAGCCCAAACGTACAGAAAACTGACCTCAGACACATTCCTTCAGTATCATCCATGGTACGTTTCTATGTTTTTATTTAAAAAAAAAAAGGATAATTAATGTGAATCATTGCGGGGGCCACATTTGAAATGTGGGGCAGACTCATCCAAATCCATGTTACTGAATTTGATCATGTTTGCTTCTATTAATAGCATTCATTTGGCATTACTGATGGCTAATTTCTGTTATGTGGCAACGAGAAACAAGAATTCATCCTTAAGAGGTCCCGTGGGTGTATTGTTCTGCTAGGTGCCTGACTACAAGTTGAACTTAAAAAAAAAAAAAAAAAGAAAGAAAAGTCCCAATCTTACAGATAATAACAACCCCCACCGCTTAATGTCACAAACAACAGCATGAGTGAGAGCAGAGGAGGGAAAGACTGTTGGAGCAGTTTGCGTCTTGTCACGAACATTAAAATAAGGAGTAGAAAAGTGCAGGCCTCGTTGACAGCTTCATCGAAAAATATCTGTTAAGTACAAAAGTGTCAAAAGGAAAGGCTGTGAGAGAAAAAGCAGGCAGAGATCTGAAGCCAGAATGAAGAAATGTTGAGACAGACCGACGGCCAGAGCGGTGTCGAGCTGAGCGGGCTGCTCCGGGTCAAAATGAAGGCCTGAAGAGAGATAAGACACTAGTTTCCTTCCTTAAGTTCACCACTGAGAGACTGTCTGCGCCCCGACTGCAGACCAGTTTCAATTAACTTCACTCTGAAAATAAGTCATTATTATTATTATTGTTATTATTAATCTTGACAGTTATCAGCAATAAATCAACATCCGTATAGTATCATCATCTCTAGTAATGCATTTATTACAGTCCATCATGTGTGTGTTATTAGTGTGAATCCTTCCATCGCCGCCACCACAGCCGGTGCCCCACTCCAGTCTTCCTCCAGCGCCCCGCCCTCTCCCTGCCATTAGGAGAAGATGCGGATACACTGTGTAGTGGGGGTGTGGCAGACGGGGCACTCTGGCTCAGCTGACTGGCAGATTTGCCCGGCGCACTCCATGCAGAACAGGTTGTGGCCGCAAGGCACCAGGGCTGCCGTCACCTCGCTCTCGAAGCACACAAAGCAGTCTCTGTTGACCCCAGGGCTAACACCGACCAGGCCCACAACCCCGGGGCCAGAGCCGCCTTTCAGCCGGCTCAGCATCCCGGAGCTCAGGCCCACTCCGCTGCTGCCTCCCTCGGAGTCAGTGGGCGAGCCGCCAGGTAGGGAGGAGGCAGAGCAGGAGGAGTACCCAGTTGATGAGCCGCCAGAGCTGGAGCTGGATGCTCCGGAGAAGGAGCCGCCTCCTGCGTTGCCAGACTGTAACCAGGAGAGAGTGCTGAGGGGGTCGCTCTGGGCACGACGGGCTAACGGATGATCCAGCGGTCCCACGCCAGTGTCCTGAGGCAGAGTTGGAGACAATCGTGGAGTGATGGCGCCGCCGCTGAGGCCGCTGCTGTTGCGACGTAGAGACTGCTGCTGCTGGGAGGAGCCGGCTGTCTTATTACCTGTTCCTCCGTTAACAAAAGGTGCCCAGATGTTGGAAGCACTGAACTCAAAGCCTAGTTCATCTGAGGGCAGCCCTGGGGTGGAGTCGCCCCCAAAAGTGAATCCTCCTCCAGCGCTGCTGGAGCCTGTGCTAAAAGGGCTGGTGGGGCTGCCACCCTCGTTGGCCTTGCGGGTGTTGCTGAAGCTGTCTGAACTCATCGCGCCATTGTGCGAGTGATAGGCGACTGAGGAGGACACCTTCCGGCCGGAGGGGTGGTGCATGGACATGGGAATAGGAGGAGGCGGGGAGGGAGGAGGAGGGGGTGCAGAATGGTGGTTGGCAGCCCTGGACCACAGAGACGACCCCAGCCCGCCGCTTAGGGCGCCCAGACCCTCTAGACTGACGTCTGTGCCGTTGGTGTGGAAGTCATTGTCTCCCTGCAGGTCCACAAAGGTTCCAGTTCGCAGGGTGATGTGGGTCTCGATCTCCTCTCTTGCTCTGTCCACGTTCTCGGGCATGCCGGTCACCTCAAACACTGGGTCCTTCTCTCGACTGGGTGTCACAATGTAAGTGTGAGTCTGCTGCTGGATGCGCTTGATAGTTGCTCCCTTTGGTCCAACAACCAAACCAACTACTCTGTACGGAACCCTCACCTGGATCAAGAAGAGAAATGTTTTAAGATATGAAGAAAAAAAATGTCATGACAGAAACACTTTTTACAAGACATTAATAATTAACATTAATAACTGTTAATTAACACTGAAGAAGAGCAGCATGATGACTGAGCTACAGCGGTTTCAGTACCTGTATGGTGGTCTGTCCCGGTAGGTGTGGTGGTCCAGGGAGAGAGCCCCCTCCTCCGGGTCCTCCGGCTTTGCACCGGGATGCTCGGATCATAGAGAAATGCTCCGCAGCAGAAACTATTTCACGTTTGGCCATTTCCACATCTTCCCTGCGTCCAGTCACAATGAATACTGGTTCCTCGCCTCTCACTGGAGTCTTTATATAGGTGTTTGTCTTGGCACGCAAGGCCTTGATCTTACAGCCTGGAAGACACAGACAAAAAAAAAAGTAAATTAGATGCACTGAGCTAAAACTAGTATTGCTTGCAACAACTGCTACCGTCATGAAGGTTATAATAATATAATGAATACTTTTGTTTTGACTGATTTAAAGGGTTATGGTTAGATGTCTGCGCCCCGACCCACGATTTTAAAATAGCAGAGGAAGCAAATGGGGAATAAATGAGGAGCCTGTGGCTGATGCACCGCTTGTTGTCAACTCATGATGCTCCAGCAGCAGCAGCGTTGACTGGGTGCTCTGTGTCTTTAAATATGGACGCTTCGTTCTCAGCGACCAATAGGAAGCGCGGAGTGTGATGTCATTCTGGGAAGCAGAAAGCATGGCTTTTTCAAACAAAGGGAACAATGCCGTAGACGCTGCCGCGGCCGCGACGACCACAGCAAACCCACAACACGAGTCGATGCGAAGCATTTAGTGGAAAATCATAAAAATAAGGGAGAATAAAAAAAGGGAGTCATGTGTCAGACGGAGCGGCTCCATATGCGAGCATCCGCAGACAGACAGGGCTGGGTGCAGGGCGGATCACCGCCCAGTCCCGTGTTTGTGCGCCTGCTGCCCCGTTTCAGCCTTAAATTCTCCTCTAATCCTCTACTGTGGTCACATATAACTTCACATCGTGAGTTCAGTGTTTAAAGAGGGAGTTCTGCTTCTTCGATATATAAAATCCGCATATTACGGTTCATTTCCTTTGTTTGCTGCAGGCTGCTAGACATGTCCAGACTCCCGACAATCTGCCGCTTTGTCTGACCCTGTCCCACCCCTCCCCCTCACTCCTACTCATCAACCACACTCTCAGCCCAAATAATGAAATATAATAATAATAATAAAAAGATCATGAAAAACAGCAGGTGTTTTATTTTTAGAGAGAGCCCGCATTATGTTGACATTAAAAGACCCAAACGGTGAATATCAGAGCACCAGGCATCAGGCTGTAAAAGTTTAGCAGCCAGCCACCCAAACAAAGAACAGCCAGGCTGCATGCTGCCTGTGCAAACTGTCCCACAAAACATAAACACGTAAATAAATCACTCTCCTGCTCTTACCTTGTCTTCCTACTATCTCCGCCACATGTTCAGAGCTGGGGACAGGCACACACTCAGTCATGTTGACGCTTCTTTTCCTGCTGCAGAGGACGGAGCTTTGTTCCCCGTGGAGCATAGGGTGTGAGCCGGCCATGTGGTACCCGCCTGAGCCGTAGTACTCCGGGGATGGAGAGCAGGACGAAGGCGAGTCCCGGGACCCACCGGGATGCTCCAGCATCTGTAGATCCACGTAGCCGCCTCCACCCACACCGTTACAACCCTCGGAGCCCGGAGCCGGGGTCCCATCCAGAGGGTCCACACAGTCAACCTTATCCAGGGCCATGAGTGACAGCTGGTCCAGGGCGAAGCGGAGCGCCTCTTGGTGGTCCTCCTCGCGGGACTCCTGGTCCGTCTCTCGGGGCAGACCGACCCCGCTGTGCTGGCTGCTGATCACCACGTCGTGGTCCATAATCTCGGGGTGGAATAAAGGGCTCGGCATAGTCTCTCCGTGGATCTTACATCAGATCACGGATGCCTGTTTGTTGGGAGTGAGGCTCACCCTCTTCTGGAAGAAAAGAAAAAACAGGTTAATAAAACTAATTGAAATGAGTGTTAATCATTAAAAGCCACAAAACAAAGGCGAAGATGAGCACCGGTTCATACATAAACATTTTACGTTAACAGTGTTGTTTGGGCGCCTTGCTTTGTCTGTTGTTGCTTCTTGTCTGACAACTGAAACCATCCGACAGGCTGCTTGTTTTGTCGGGATAAAGCTGCTTCTAAACACCGGTCAAACACAGTGTCTCCCTCAACAGATAAAAAAAACACGTTTGTGCCACTGAAGTCAGTCACTCGTGTATGTGCTGGCTGAATTAGGGAAATATGAAGAGGAGGAAAGTGGTATATATATGCTGTTGTTAGCTTCAACGAGCTAACAGGCGGCTCTCAGTCACGTTGTCGACCCCTTTGTTTGGGAGCAGCGCGGCTAGCTGCTAGCTCTGCTCCGACACTGGAGCCGGTGCTCATTCTCAAAGGCGGCCGTGTTGATTTTTAAAATTAAACAAACGCTGAAACCTCACAAACTTACTTTATCTTGCCCGTTAGTCGACGAGGTCCTCCCTCTTCGCTTGTCGCCCAGTTCTTGAGGGAAAGATGAGGAGGCAGCGCTGGTAGGAGCTACTGAGCTAACTAGCAGGCTAAGTGGGGGGCGGATGAGAAAAACGTTTAAAAAAGCGAAAAGAGGACAGTGTTGTTTTTTTTCCTGTTTCTGGAGAGTCAACGCATGTTCCTGGAGATGTCACTCAGTCTTCATGCTGCGCACCGCCAAGAAACCTGTGAAATCCGAGGTGAGCAGTTCCCGTTTTAGTTAAAAAACACACAGTGGTTGTTCTCGGCTCTCTGCTGCTGCCTGACCCCGCTCGGTCCGCCGCCTTTGTCTCGCCGAGCTCACGCCGCTCTGTCTCCCGCACACGGCACTGACGTCATCCGCGACACAACAATGGTTCAAAGGCCACATGCAGCAGAGGGGGAGCGCGTCCACCACTGCTGTCACTGCCATTGTGTCTGTCAGGCTGCAAGGCAACGATTTATTTATCATTTATGTTTTTTTGTTTTGTTTTTTATTTTATTTTTTATTTTTTTGCATCCCGAGTCTTAATGCAATTAATGTGTTAAAACAATGTGATCATGTGGTTATGTAGTCCAAAAATGACATAAGCATTAATAAGTGAATAAATACAGAAAAAAACAAAAGTAAATAAATACATAAATGCATGAATAAATGAATAAATGTATTTCTTTGTCATTTTCTTGTGATGCACACATGGTAGGGTGTGTTCATCATGGCTACCAATGAGGCAGTTAGGATGCTCCAACTGAGCCAATGATGCACATGCATGGAGGGTAATAGGTGTATTTTATATAGCATGTAAATACTTTAGTTATAAAATAATCAAGGCACCACCAAGAAATAATTTATTATTATTATTATTTTAGTTAAGAAGGATCAATGCACGCTTACTAACGTGAGCACTTTGATCCATTATGTAAATGTACTAGATTTATTTGAAAGGTATTTTTAAGTTTATCTTTAAACAATATGGAAGATGCCCCCTCAAGAATATTAATTCACAGAAAGGTGTTTGAATGTGATTACAATGTGTACAGTATCATTATGCATAAGATAACGCAGCATGCGGGGTAATATGATCAAAGAGTATTAAATGTGGCTCTTATAGCAAAATAAACATTTTACCCCACTATCTGGGGCTAGAGGAATGACTACTAACATAATGCATACAATCTCATCAAGAGCATCTGCTTTTATACCCACATGTATATTGAAAGAGTAATTGATCACTGTCATCACTTCTCCTGTCCACGCAATTATTTTTTAGCACAAAATTCCCTCAGCTTCAGCTAAACGACAGATGATTCTTTTCATTAGCGATTAATTTATCATTTATTTTCATGATTAGTTGTTTAGTCTATAAAATGTCAGAAAATGGTGAAACATATATATCATATATCTTGTCCTGACCAACGCTCCAAAATATTCACTTTACTATCATAGAAACCAGCAAATACTCACATTTGAGAAAACTGGAATGAAAGATTTTGGACATTTTATTCAATTTATTTAATAGTTGATAACCAATTGATTGCTTCTCTAAAGGACAGTAAGACAAAAGGTACATTAGAAAAAAAAAGGCTGTACTTATGATTATATATATATATATACCTACATGATTTAACAAGATGACTGCCGAAGCCTCATATTAGTTTCAGCTGAACAAGGACAGTTTTCTGTGTGTTTAAAGACAGACCTGAAAACAAAGACACTCTACACACACCAGACGAAGAAAAAAAGAGCTGCATTTATTTGACAAATAATGAATCTTGTAATGAGGTACAGTACATCAGGTTGTGAGGTACTTCAGTGTTGTATTGGTTTTTATATTTTGAGGGTACACACTACTTTTCTGTTACTGTTTTCAATCAAATGTAGTTGGCAGAAAATACTGACGATTCTTTTGTATGATAAAAAAAAAAAAAAATGACCTAAACTTCAAAATCATGTAAACTCAGCTCAGGTTATTGTAAGAAATATCACTACTTTGAACTGTTAAACCTTTAATCAAATCTTTGAATGACTATTCACAGACACAAGAGTCCTGTGTGCATGTAAACATACTGTAACCTTTTCAACCTTTTTTTATGCTTCTGGGCATAAAACACTACTTACAGTGTCAGAGAGGGATATAAAAGAGGAAACATGTTTGTGTAGGAAAAAACAAAAAAACAACACAACACACACACTTCTTAACATTAACTGATATAACAGACACATTTACATACATTATCTCTCATTCACATAAATCAGGTTTGTGTTTTTAACTTTGAACAACAACATACAACACTGCATTGTATAGAGCACCATAAACTACTAGCATACATTAGTAGAGGTAAAAAAAAAATGAACTGAAACTGAAATCCTCTTTTCAGGATTACACTGTTGTTTAAAAAACAAACAAAAAAAATCCAAATCAAGAAAACAGTCTTCGTTTAGGTTTTCAGAATCTGCAGAATGTCGGCTTTTAAAGGTCTAGTTCAAATAAAACAGTGTGAAAAAAAAAATCCTCATGAAGGCAATTTAAAACAAGACTTCTGTATGAAACGAGTTGACCAGCAATATTGATGTCAAACGAGCCTGTGGGAGACAAAAGGAGACGTGTCATATATATATATATAAATCAACCAACAGAAATGGAGTCAGCGATACTGGAATCATAACTACAATTCTGTATACCTTGGCTATAATTCCTCCTTGTCCACCTGCTCAACCTTCTCCTCTACTTTGTTGGCTGCTGCATCTGCAGTGGTGTCCTCTATATGAGCCAACATATCGGCCATGAGGGCTTCCTCGAGCCGCCTCCTCACATTCTGCACCAGGTCCTCCTGCTTCCTGCAGACAAGGACAAACAGTTTACAGCTGTTGAAAAGGTGTCAGATTAACATCTTCAGAGGGAAACCTTAACATGTTTAGCTGGCCTGTGCAGTTTTAGCATGAGTGACCCGACCGACAGCATCTCCGCTCTGTTCACTCGCTGAGGTTAACAAGTTCATAGTCGCAACACAGGACGGCATCAGTTCAGTGGGGTTGAGTGATGTGTCAGTATCAGCCACAGTCAGCCTCTAAACCTCTGGTTAGTCAAACTATCTAGACAATGGACAGTTGGCTAAGTGTAAGATTATCAAGTAAAAAGCTGCAATGATTAGTCGATCAATTTAGTCTTCAACTATTTGGATAATCAATAGTTTAAGTCATTGTTCAAACAAAAGAGTTTCTTTTCCTCATCTTACATTATAGTAAATTCAATATTTGGGGATTTTGGACATCTGATGACTTCACTTTGAGCTCTAGAAATGTATTCACTGGCATTTAGTCGGTGTTTTATTCACTCAATCGATTAATTGAGAAAGTTATCATCAGATTAAATCGATAATAATGATTGTTTGCAGCTCTAATAGAGCATAAGATGTTGTGAGCAGTAACACATACCGAACAACAGCTTGGCTGTTTCACTTAACTGAGGAATCTCAATCTCCCACAACAACAGTGACTCCACGGCAGTGGCAGACATTAGTGCCACAGCACAAAATATTTCATGACTCAATGTATTTTTAAGTGTTCCTAAAAAACAGTACAGTTCACTGTTAATGTGTGTTAATGCGTTAGAAAACCACAGCAGAGCAACACAATTTAAGAAGTAAGTTTTGTATCATGTAGCTGAGACTGCAGTTGAAATATCAAAAGAAAAGCAGAGGCTACGGTTTGTTTTAAAGGCATCCTGGAACAAGCGTTTTACCGAATATTATGTGTTAAGAGAAAAAAGTAGGAAGTCATCCGCTGTAGGAAACATGGTCTCTTCACTCTACTCCAACCAAAACACATGCAGTAGAAGCGACTCACCTGATATCATCATCAGTCACCACAAAGGCCTTGCAGAGAGGCTGCGCTGTGTTGAGCCAGACTCCAGGATTTTTCTCCACTGCAGCTGTAAGCTGTCCAGTGACGGGTGCTGGGCTGGTGTGCAGGGCGCTGGCAATGGCGGAGAGCAGTGTTTTGTCTGAACATGCAGGCCCAACACCTAAGGCGGGAAAAACAGGAGAGGCACAGGTCAAGCTTGTAGAAAATCCTCACTTTAAAAATCATAAATGGCTGTTAAGTTTACGTTATGCTCACCCTGTAAGCCTTTTGGAAGATCCATGGTTTTCACCAGCTCCTCTGCAATATCAAATGCACTTAACCCGCTCAGCTTTCTCTCCCAGAACAGCTGCAGATTGAAGCAAAAAGCAAAGACTGAATTAACCCTTTAGCACAAAAATTACAACAACAACAACTTTCAGGTACAATCATTTCCTTTGAGGCACTTACCTCAGTATAGTATTAATGATAAAAGAATGACTGTTAAAAGAGTTTGACTCACCTGTTTTGGTTGGTCCACAGCCTTCTGCGGATCTGCCTTCACCTTGTTGTTTGGGTGATTTGTTACCTTGGTCACAGGCTGCTTGAAAATGGATGCAGTCTGTCGAACGGGTAGTGTTGTGTTTAAGTCAGGCTTGGCCTTTAAAAAAAGGAGACAACAACATGGTTTTCTACTGCACTAAAATAAAAACTTTTGCAAAATGATTTGTGAGTTATTGTACAAGTCGACAGTTGTGCAACTCCTTTATTGTTAGTGTTGTCTGTACTACAAGATGTACTGTTGAATCGCTTATTTAATTCTATGAACGGTGAAAATTACCATGTAAACATTACAGTGAATTGAAGTGATTATGGTGAAATTATTTGAAGGGAAAAGTCTCACCCTGAGCCAAACAGCAGCAGACATAAAAGGTTGTAGTTATGTCAGATTTCAAAGGCAATAAATATCCCTCAGAGTTCAATCAACAGTCAATCATTAATAAATATTTAGGTGGGAGGTTTAACGGGGAGGGAGGCATCAGGAGGCAACTCTGAAGTAGCTACAGGGCTCCAATCTCCACGCTAGATGTGTCCGAAACATCCCCCATTCGCTACATAGTGCAAAAATCTTTTTACAATTTTATTTGAGTAATTCTGTGAATATAGTTTATGCATCTGCTGCACTTAAAATATCTATACTAGAATGAAATGTAGTGTTCATGGCTTAAAAATAAGCTTGCTGACTGTCACAACGACAGCTGCTAAGCGGTAGAAATCTCAATTTACTACTCACTGGAGTAAACCATTAAGTGTTTATTATGATAGAGATAGTGAATGAGTAGTCGAGGTGATTCATCAGTTTTAACTTTATGGCAGAGAGGCAAAGGAATAAGTCAACAAACTCACATAACATCTCAGCTACTGTTTGCCAGAAAGAAATGGGCGAACATAAACTGACCTCACTTAAAATACTAACCAAATACTGTGAATGTATCCTGAAGTGACCATGTCAGAGACCAGAATTTAATAAAATTTGTTGCTATTTGACTGACTTTAAGCATGTTTGCAAAGCTAACTGGGGACAAAATGATACAGACCAATCCACATACATACACCTGAGACTGTGATTACTGCCTAAGGTGCCTCTGCTAAATATTGAAGGTGGTGAACACTTGCAAACAGAGACTCAAGCTCTGTTAGTCAATGTCAAAAGAAGCATAACTTCATTCATTCACTGTAGTCAAACAATAAGATGAGTGTGGAGGTATAGTATAAACCGACTTTATATTGCCCACAATCACTGGATAAGCACACCTACAAAACAATCTTAAAAGTTTTTTTTTTCCCTTTCAAGTCACCAGCCTCATAAACACAAGAAGCAAACAGTCTTACCCTGATTTGATGGTTGATTTCATGGGGATGCTTGTGCCTGCTTCGCTGCACTTTGGTCATGAGCAACCGCCCAGTTCGGGAGTGGCTGGCATTCACATCTGTGTGAAGACTGCTGCCCAGGCCACGGACTAGCTGAGGTTTGTTGAGGAAGCGCTTAACAGGTACACTGGAGATAGAGACAGAGAGAAAAACACACAAGATCATCATCACAAGATTCACCTCTTCAACCTACCTGAGATGGATTCACATGGATCACATATAATTAGACCTTTTTGGGAGTCCTGAGGTCACCTAACTACATGTAATCCAGGTGTATTTTAGGTTGTCCCGCCCTGACAGGTGTAATGACAGGAAGTCAGGAGATGTCAAACAAGCACCTGTACACGCCCACACACGTCTTAGAGCAACACGTCAAATCCACAAAATGATGTGTGGACACCTGGGTGGATGTTTCCTGTGTGCAGGAGGAGCTTTAAAAAACAAACAAACAGGTATTTTGTGCATTGATCGACTTGTTGTCTCGTCATTGTCCTCACAGCGAAACTCTCAATGACCCACAATTAAGATAAATCAGCTGAGAGCTACACAAGAACCAGCATGTTCTTCCTCTCCGGGTTTTAATGAATTAACTGTGTTGTAGCTGTGTGTGTTTTTTTTACACCAGTGTGTTTTAAACGCTGGTTTAACTGTGAAGGGCCCGACGCGCCGCAAGTCAAGCATGTGTAAACAATGAAACTTAGCAAGCTAATCAAGCTAGCAGCGATGGACCCGTCAATGTAAACGGCGTATCAATTACGTGTTGATTAAAGTTGTTGTTTTCCCCGTCTACGTGATAAACTCAAACGTCCCTGTAGTCTACGTTTAGCTACACTTACTATGACTGCTGCTAGAAAGTCAACATTAGCGTAGAGCTGCTCATTTGCTGATGTCCCAACTGCAAAACGCGTGTATTCATGCGTGCGTTTCCTGCAGAGAAACTTTCATTTTAACAACTGCTCCGACTGAAAGATTATCGAGTCCCACCTTTTCCTTTCCATGGTCCACGTTGTCTCGGTTGTCTTGGCTTTAACTCTGGCTTATAACATGTGAAAAAAAGCCAGCTAGCCGTCTGTTATTGTGCTCATGAATTTCCTCCGTGTCTGGTTTGTTATCGATCCCCGAGACAGAGGTCCCCAGTCAGGACCTTTACAACCGTAGATCACTCCGCCAGCCTCGCAGAGTAATGAGTGCTGTATAATCCGTCCGCTACACTTATGCAAGCTAGTGCGAAGGCATGTTAGCAGAGCAGCTTCAGTCAAACGTGTCGGTGTATGTATTCAAGTGCTTCACTTTAGTACATTTCATGTACTAATAAAATTCATAGGTATTTTTTAATTATTTCTATTTTGTGTAAATTTGCACTGCACTCCAAATTCTACTTTTCATTATACTAACATAAATTTCACCACTTATGCCACTATAGCTATATAATTAAAATAGATGCTTATAGGTTGATCTATCTACAACATCCTCAAAGGGCCATTCTGCATGAGTTTACGTGATTTACTTTCAAGTTCCCGTACACTAAAAAAAGTGTTTTTATTCTTGCTCCTTTACTTGGGTGTTTTAGCTTCACTCAGTCACTGTCCAGTATGCAACTTTAACAAATTTAATATGGGAATCTGAAGCCTCCAGTGCACATACACTGGCTTTTTAGTGAAAGGAGACGTTTGCATATTCCTAGAGTGATGATTTTTCAGAGAGGGAAAAAGTGTAATTTTCTGAATATCTCTTCTAATACACACAGTATGTACATGTTGTATAATTTGCCATAAAATTGCCTTTTTGTTAAAAGGTGCTCTACAAATAAACTTGTCTTCTATCTATTGTATTATTACTTTCACTAGTTATTTAACTTAAAAGGTAACATTTAGCTGCAGATGGAAAGTTATGATGAGACTTAGGGTTAGAAACACAATACAAAAACAAATAACCCTACTAACTAAAATAAAATAACAGGAGTGGAAATTGCCATCACTCCCAAACTGGTTGACTGGACTGTTCTTGAAACTCAGTGTTATAAGAATTGTTCAACATCAGTTTGTTTGTCAACACAGGAGTTAAAACATTTTATAATTTTCGATTATGACACGTCATGGCTTTTAGGGGCATGTAAAACAAATCAGAGGCACAGTTTTAATGTTTTATAAAATAACACACTTCAATTCAACTTGACTCAATCTTGAGAGCAAGAAGCGTGTAAACCATTTTAAGTAAAATAATCACACACAATTACAATGTAGGATAAATCGCACATTCTTTATTTCTCCATAACAATTACAAGATGACATTAATGACAGATTGTTTCCACTGTGCTGTGAATCAAACATGATTCATTCAGGAGATGATTAAAATAAATACCTGTCCTCAAACTAAGCAGGAAAAGAAAACAGAAGTCCATGAATCTTCTTTGTTTTTCACATTCTTTCCATTCACGTTGTCACTGGTTGAGGACATATGAAAATGCCAAACCGCAGTGCATTTCAGAGGATGTTGGACAGTGGTGATGGTGAACACTTCAACAGTTCAATGTTGACTGAGCTGCAGGATGAAGATGAAGGGCTCTGGTGGCCTGGCATGCAGTCAGACCACAGTGCAAAGCAGCGGCTGCAGATGTTCTGGTTTATTATTTCAGTGTTTGAGTAAAAAGAAACCAACACAGACCTGACAGGAGGAAACAAAAAGTCATCACACTGTGGAAAAGTGGAGGAAAAGCTACACGATTGTAAAGTTAACTTTAAGAGCCATTACTATTTCTTATTTTAATTGTCCTCAGAAGTGTTACTACCACTACTTCACTAAAAGCATTGTATTATCCAAAGGTAGTTCATGATATTCAGATAGAAGCACCAAGTAATCGTATCATTTTCACACTGATGGTGCATAATGAGGCTCTAGGAATGCTCAGTGCATTTTTGTTAACCATGTGAATTGGCCACATGTTGACTTCAATCAGATTGCACACACATGTCAAAGTGAGTAAAGTGAAGCACACAATTGCTCTACATATATCTGGTTCTGAGTATACAGTAAATAACTAGACTGTATTTCTGAATTAAGTGGAAAACATGGAGATTTGTCAGTTTTAGAAGTCTCTATAAAGTTAACACGGATGTAAAAGCTGGAGCCACATTTTAGTTCAGTTCACTTGTGCTGGATCTTTCTGCCTTTAAAATATCGAATGGTGCAAAAGTACTAATGCTTGAAGTACTGGTATCCCAAAGAAAATGGGTGATACTTAAATTATAATGTGTCATTCTCCATATTAATCCTGTGGTAGAGCAAAACCACAAAGTCACAGCTCCTCCACTGTTATGATTTCTGTATTATTTCTGTCATCTCTTCTTGTACTCACCTGAAGACCACTACTAGTCTTTCTTGAATTTGCCGTTTATGTAGGGGACATAATCCAAAACCAACCGCCAGTCTGTGAAGTGGACCAGAGCTACGCCTCCACATGTGCCCCAGACAGCCAGAGTTGGGATCCTGAGAAGTAGAAGACGTATAAGATTTATCCACTTCTCTTCAATTTAAAATGAAAGAAAGAAAAACTAACTAAACTAAATAGATGCATGAATTTATGTGTGTAAATGTGACAAAGTGTATCTTTCATGTTTGTTGTTTATTTGTTTTGTGTGTCGTACAAATCACCCACATCACCCATTGGGACAATATCTAGAACAAGACTATCTAAATGATTAATGAAATAACGATCTATACCTCCAGTAAGATATCAGTCACTTTAGTTGGTAAGGTTAAACATGTCCTCCACAAACTGGGTGATACAAGGTATGAAGTTATCTCAAGATGATTAAATCGATCGCAACTGGACTTCTAGTCCCAGCCTAGTCAAGCTAGCATGAACTGATGAAGCCTCTTGGATGAAACGTCTTCAAAGACAAATAACGAAGTCCAGTTGCGATCGATTTCGATTTAATCTCCTTGACATAACTATGACCTGGATGAATGAAAATATTCACAGGCTTAAGGTATGCAGTTCACATTTTAGCTACAGTGCCTGGAGAACAGACATCACAGAAGTCACAGTTTTTACAGAATACGTAAAAAATATCTAAAATGGCAGTTTTAGGCATGTTTTGGCCTGAGTTTAGCATTAGCAACAGCATGTCCCCGCAGAAATGACCTCAGCTAGGCTAAGAGCTAATGTTAGCTAAGAGCTAATGTTAGCTAAGGGCACGTCGAGATCTCTCAGCTGAATATGAAACTATTGACCTCTCTCTCTATTCTCTTTCTGCTCTTTACCACTAATACGATGTTAAAAAAAACGACTTACCATGACTTAGCCATGGACGCATACTTCTGGCCGATGACTTTACTTATCATTTTGGCTGATTTATGCCCTCTTCACACCGAACGAGGCGCTCTTAAAGCTAAGAAGAACTTCCGACATCACACTGCCTAGTGCGCATGTGCAAAGAGCACTTCCGCTTTCTCTACAGTACCTAAAACAATTATGGAGTTGAAACTGCATTACTAAACAGCATTATTACTTTTAAATGAGGTTCCGTCTCTGACACGTGCTCTGTGTCAATTTTCTCTTTAGTATTTTAGTTTATTGATAGCACTTATATATTCCTTAATAAACGTTTAACAATAATTAACACATAGCACAGCTGGAGACAGGCGGTATTTGTTTCTGAAGCTGCTATGTGTAGACTGCAGTGTACACTGTGATGGGCAACAGTACAGCTCATTTCTGCCCTCCAGCGTTTTAATAAGGCTATGGTGAGCTGAGATGTTAGAAATCACAAGGATGTAACTGCATCTGATGGGATTATATATATTGTATAAATACATGTATGTGACTGTGAGACACATTCTCTTTCCGTTTTGAATTTTCAACATTACTTTGATTATATCATTAATGTGATTGTACATGGATTTGCCATGCCAGGCTATATGATGTCACTACATGCTCTTATAGGTATTGCAGGGTTGGTTTCAGCCACATATATGGATACAACTTATAGGTGTTTGTGTTGTTGTGGTGTGGATGCCTAGAAAAGTAACCACAAAACTTGAGGGGTTTTTAGTCATAAAAAGGTGAGAAAATGAAAGCTTTTGCAAAAAACCATACTGGTCTATTAAGCCATACCCATCTGCTTAGTCTAGTTATACTGAGTTGTTTCTCTTCCACCAACTTGCATTGCAGAAAATAAATTGTTGTGTAATTGTGTTTTACCTTTTTTAGAATTTTTTTGTTGTAAAAAATGAATCAGATAAAGATGAGTTTTGTTATTAAAAATGGCACATTTATTGCTACATTACTGTTATATACACAACAGTTCTCAATATCTACTTTATATATAAAAAATAGGAAACTGGAGGCACTTTGAGGACATAGCCTACATACATATTGTCCCCAAACATGAGTGAAGACAGTGAGATCTGTAGCAGGTCATTTGTTGTGGAGGACAGAAAGCGTCTGCTGATAAAGAAGATCAGGTGCATGTTTTGATAGTTGGATACTGTAGACATATCTTTCATGTAAAGAAATAAAAGTCTTTAGTAGTGATTTTCTATATCACAACAAGATCACATTTTCTTCTGGCAAAAAAGACAAAGAAATTAATGCGTGGGGCTCGTCCATGGGGCAAGTTAAACCAAATACTGTTACTTATCATACAGCTGTACATACATATCAATGCACATGCCAGTCAAGGACAAAATTGTACTTAGAAAAAACAAATGATCAAATAAAAAAGTTTTCAGTGGCAAAGTTGTAGACCATTAGTCAGCTTACATGTAATGACATAGTGAAAACAGTCAATGAGTGTAATTCTTCATCCAGATGTTTTGAGACACTCTCAGATCTTATTGAAGTATATATTTGTTTAAACGTGTATTATAAAAAAAAAGGTACAACCTATAAATCCTCAAATGAAAATGAGAAGTATTCAGGCACTGGTGAGTAACCATGATCAAAAATCCCAAAGTCAGGAAAATGGCTAAGGCCACCCTTTTTGATTTGTTTTATGCTTTATATCACAATGAAACTGTGAATTATGTTGCAGATTGCTCAAACCGCCCCCTCCTGCCCTGACCTCAAACTAATCAACAAGCTCATCAGTGGGCAGGATATCAGGAGAGGGGGTGCACTGAAGAAAGAAAACTGTTTCATTGTAAGGAAACGTCAGAACAATAGTATAACTGTCCCGGCAGGTTTGTGTTGAAATATGTACTGCTTTTTTGTTTTTTCTAAGGGCAATTTTTCAAAATGCGATTACAGCTAGACAGTTTGTCATTTCTAACATTTCCAAGCACCTGGCACAACAGAAAACACCTCACTTTGTTCCTGGAATCTAAATTGAGAGTCGCCTTACATTTAAACAATGTAAACAAAAAAGAAAGCATTCCAAAATGGAAAAAACTAACTCATACAACTATCTTACAAAGTAAAAAATTAAAATAAAAAACAATGACAAATCAATTCTACAAAAGGTAGATCCTTACAACAGGTTTTGCAATTGTTCAAAAGGGGGGGGGGGGGGGGAACAACCAAAAACACCAAATTCTCAACAACCAAAACAAGTCAATAAATGGCAACTGAGTAGCATTAACACTCGATGCTTTTCAATACTCTGTTATTTCCATCTTCTAGCAAAATGTAATTTAAAACAATGACATTAAGTAAGCTCATTGCGCTGTAACAGTGTCTTCAGGTCTGACAGGAGCAGGCTGATGTGACACTGGCTGTATTTGAGTCAGAGGGTTTATACTGAACACGTGACTGAGGCTGAGAGTGACTCACTCTGACGTCTGTGAGCTCGAGTCCGACGGCAGCCTCACAGAGGGATAGTTGGGGTATCCACATATCTGATTCAATATTCATTGTGGATCCCACATTCGTAATGAGTGCTCGTGTTTGTGTCAGTGGTCGGTCTCTCTCCGGCAGTCTTTTCCATTCCACTTGCATGGCAGTGACAATAACAGATGTACAGGACTTATAGAGACTCAGGGATCCACAGTTAAAAAGAAAAAAAAAAAACTGACTGTGTTACCTTTTCAGCCAAAGTAAGAAAATTATAAAATACAATGTCTTTCAAAAGCCGCTGGCATGGCTGGATGTCAATCAGTCATCACTAAAGAGGATAATAACGACGGCCATTTTTATCTTACCAAACACAATGCAGTAGTTTCAGACACATGTTGTTCAAAATCAGGTGTCCCTCTTTTGCATGTGAAGAATGTAAGACCTTTTCAGATGGGAATGCCAAATCATTATCCAATAATACAAATCCTAACTTTGCTCACATGAGCAATTGATCCGCAAGTTTTATTTGATCCAAACAAGTTTTGCTCCCAATGTGTAAAGCAACTTTTTAAAAATGTCTTACAAAAACATGATCATAAGAACGTCCTTATGTCCAACTGCCACTGTCTCCAAACCAGCGTCCTCGGTTCAAAGTGATGTCATGTAAAGATTCAGAAATCTTTTGTATGAGTGTGCTTATTACTCTTGTATTTATCGTCAGGAATGTGGCCACCTCCTTTGTCAGTAATGAGGTGTGTGCTTTCCAAAAGTTGATTAACACACACTGAGATGCATGACAATGATAGATTAAGGCCACATGTTCTAAGGGCTGCACAATCAACAGGAACTGGAAGAGAAAGGAGAAAAATACATGAATACAATGACTTCTACATACACTAACCTTATAATTACCTATTCAAAACAAGGTATTTTGTGCAAAGTTAACTTGCAAACATCATAATTTCCACTGAGAACTGACCTGAGAATTACATATGGCTCACAGGATTGTGTCCATCGCCTCCTAGACCGGGGTGACCCCCGCTGAGCTGCATCTGGGGGTCCACACCCGACACTTTCTCCTCCTCTCTTCTCTTGAGGCAGGCAGCCTTTGGGTTCAAATTACGCTCTTAAAAAGAAAAAAAAAGAAAAAAACAAAGACAGACAGACAAACAAACAAAAAAAAGTTATTTCCTCATGTTTTCCTTCAAAGAAATTCTTAAAGACATTAAGAGATCTGAGCAAACACAAAAAAGGTCAATATACACAGGATGTATAAGAGAAAAAGGGAAAAGCAGGATAGGAAAGTGAATAGTAGGATGAGAATTGCAGGCGTTTGGCAGAAAAGCAGAGATATCCTTCCTCAAATATCCTCCCTTTCTCCTCCTTTTTAAATTAGTACAGCAAATAGCATAGAGAAAGCAAAAGTGGACGTTACAAAGTATGTGACAACAAACTTTAAGAAGAGATCCTCTTAGAGTTCTGGTGGCTTTTTGCAGATGTGATCAGAGATGGTTGGTTGTCTATGTGGCCTTGCTGTATTGACTGACCTACCTCGCACCTGCTTCTCCAGGCCCAGTATGACCTGGACAGCCTGTTGCAAGATGACAAGCTTGGTCTGGGCCTTGTCGCTCTGCAGATGAACCTGACACATCCTGCCCAGCTCTCTGAAGGCTTCGTTTATGTCGCGCACACGCACCCTCTCCCTAGCGTTGTTAGCTAGGCGGCGCTCACGCTCCCTCTGCTCCTTCTCCTCGGCAGTCAGGTTCTCATCGGTGACCGTGACAATGCTGCAGCCAGGAGGAGAAGGGGGCGGTTGGAGGGGCTGGTTAACAAACCCAAAATCACAACCCTCACTGAACCTATGCTGACTTTCATTAAAAGATGCAGTCATACTGGTTTTATGTATAATTTTCCTCCTAAAGGATTGTTGTGCTGTTACTGGCGAATATTTAATAGTATGATGCTTATAGCTCTTTACTCAGGACAAGATCAGCAAAATTGCTGAAGGAAGATCCCAGTGGAGTGGGGCTGTGTTGCAGGAGAGTGAGGAGACGGGCGGATATGTCTTTCTTGAATCTATAGTATGTAGATAATGAATAGGAAGCCTTTGTAAGAATAAATTCTAGCAGACATTTCAATCAATCAAACTTACAAGCTGATCAAGCTTGACGTTGATTTCAAACCAAGATTGGATCAAGATACGACAGTCAACTTGAGTGACCAGGTTTTATTGATCTGTCCTCAAGTCTTACCAACCACTTTTTTTTTTTGGTCGTTGGGGTCCAGGATGGAAGTCGAGGGGATATGGTGACTGTCCAGCAGAATGAGAGAAGTTATGAGGAGGGAGAGAGAAAGAGAGAGAAGAAGCGACACCCTCTGCCGAGTATAGCACACAGAAAAGACCACAGAGGTAAAGCCAAGGGCAGAGACTGAGGTCGTCATGTTAAATACATCAGCAGTAGATGTATTTATCTGAATGTGAGGAAGAGTAGGTCACTGTTGCCATCTGTAAAAAAGGAAAATGAAAAGAGGATGGGGGAGTAAATGCAAAAATGGAAGTGACTGCCTTGAAAACAGGGCAGGAAAATTAATGGGTTAAGGACATGCAGCAGAGACACTGCAACAAAGCTGAAGCCAGGTTAATACACATGACGACAGGCTCAGAGAGAGGAGCTGAAATTAAGTCTAAAATAAAATCATAAAGGTAATTTCAAGTCTATAAAACTAAAATAACTTAACAACTCCACAGTTAAAGAAAAGTATAAATAGGCAACAGTGGAGAAAACAAATGAGTACACACAAAGATGTGTTAATCTTGTCAAGGGGTGAAGCAGAGACATGTAAGCATTTTCAGTGGAAACAGAGAGCCAACTGTAGGACAAGGCAACACATACTGCATCAGAACAAATTGCAGTCCAGTATGTGTTACCAAGGGACGAAAACCGTATAAAGATGAACCAGTGAATGGGCATGTCTTAAAACAGTCACACAGCTTCATTTCCTTATGCCTCGTCCTCACTTTTCTTGTGTACTTCAAAATGACAAATGCTTAAAATAACCAACATTAAGCAGGGATAATTAGTTAAACAGCATAAGTGGAGTAACAAGATTCATCTTCACATCTAAAAGGATTTAGTTAATCAATATAAATAGTGGGACATTAGAATCTGAGGAAGCGAAGCCATGTGAGAGTTCTTTTTGTAAAAAGGACCTTTCCCTCCATTTCCTTCCTCCCTGGACACCCACTGACCTCGAACTTGCTGCTCCAGGTTGAGTATAACGTTAACGGCCTGTTGCAGCACATTCAATTTGGTCTGCGGTTTCTCATAGCTCAGATGGAGCTGACACATGCGGCCCAGCTCCTTAAAAGCCTCGTTGATGTCCCGCACACGGAGCCGTTCGCGGGCGTTGTTTGCCAACCTCCGCACTTTCTCCCGCCCAGCCTTAATCTCCACTGGCAGATCTTCATCATCATCATCCTCATCATCATCCAGACTAGTGAAGAGTCAATGGCAGATGAGGAGGGAAGGAAACAACAGTATGGGTACAGTTCACTTTGATTTACATATGTCCCAATTATGGTGTGCAGTAAACTTTCTGAATAATGTCAATAGCTCATCAAAGGGGATTAGACTCTAGAGTAGTTTACAAACATTATTAATACCAAATTTTCACTTTGTGACCAAATAGTTCAAGTAAAAATGGAGCCACAGGAACTAAAAGTCTCTCAGCATTTTGTCCCTGTAACTGCTTCATTTGAGATGCAATTTCTGAACTACGGCACAGCGCTCAAACTAAATTCCTGCAGTTGAAATGCATCTCATTGCTCATTGTTTTTGTTAAAACTTCAATAAACCTGAATTCATCAACTTACAAAATTAGGGCATAGTTGTTACTCTGTTATATCTGTAAGGATGTCAGCTTTATCTACTGCAT
The DNA here is from genome assembly GCA_036937835.1 of Pampus argenteus. Taxonomy (NCBI): domain Eukaryota; kingdom Metazoa; phylum Chordata; class Actinopteri; order Scombriformes; family Stromateidae; genus Pampus; species Pampus argenteus. The sequence goes on from CM072875.1 coordinate 10,931,783, forward strand.
AAAACATTAAAATGTTTTTAGGAAGATGGTTTTACAGTTATTTATAATCCTTTATTTCCACTTTTGAGGAAATAATACACTCCGACTAATGAGGTATCCTATTTATCAGCTAATAAATCTTTTAACAATTCATTTGACATAGATTTTAAACATTTGAATTATACAAGCATAGGGACAAGCACTCCAAAAGTAGTTTTATCTGCTGGTTTAGTTTAAGTCTTAGCATGTAAATTAAATAAACTTGCACTGCTAAGTTTGGGGTTTTTGTTCAATAAAGCCAATGTTAGGTGGTGCAGTGTGGTGTGGCTCAAATGATTGTGTTCTTACCCACCTTAATGTGATGACATGTGGAAGATATTACAAGAAATTTTTTTTAACTGGGAAGTCTCTCCCATCATGTCAGAAATAACTTAATTACAGTTATGAGTGTGCAGCAGCATTTGTGAGGCCCATAACATCAAGCACAGGGCAACATAAATGAAGAGGTAAGTTGACTGTGACAGATTTGAGGATAATTTCCTGACACAATACTTAAACCACTGTCGGATTACGTCTTATAAAACCTCACACATTAATAAATGAGAATAAAAAATATGTTGGTTTTAGACACCTTGTTCGAAGCGCATTCGTGTCTTTGTTCTCATCCTCTGACTTGTCAGTAATAGAGCAGTTTTCTTCATCCTCCTTGTCCTCTCGTTTGACACCATTGCCACTGGAACGAGTTAAGCTGCCAGGCAGGCCTGCACAGGTAATTCAAAAACAAGCACTGATGTTAAATTAAACAAGCATAGAGCCAAAAAATAATACTTAATGTTCTCTTTCTGAGAAAAATAAATAGATGAGTAAGGACAGAAAATCTCACTGGTAAAACCTTCAGGCTGAGAGCCTGGCTGGACAGATGTGGAGCCATGGTGACCATGCAAATGTCCTCCACTAGAGGGCAGACCAACAGAGTCTTCATGGTGACTGGACATCTTAAACACAACAATTTAAACAGTTTCAATTATCTTGTTAAATGTTTGTAATGTTGGTAAATGAGCAAACAACATGTTATATCAAGATAGAAAAATAACTTTATTTGGTGGATATCTTTTACTATGCTCCTATTCATAAATCTCACCAGTCCAGGGAGACGACTGGCAAGCCCAAGTGCTACACTGCTGAAGGCCTGAGGCAACCCTAAGCCAGACGAGAGCAGACTGTGCATTTCAGCTAGTCCTGGCCCTCCTTGTCCGCTGGCGTGACGCTGAAGAACATTGATGGCTTCGTCCAGACGGTCCTCCAGTTTATTAGACTGCAGAGGTGAAAGAACATCATTAGTGTAAAAGGACAAGATGATGCAAGAACAATTGTAGCCTACATAATTTATTTGTACAACATGCCTGAAAAATCTTTTGAGCATCTCTCACATCTTATCTTATGTTGACCGACTTACCATGGATTGAATTCCACCTTGAAAGTTAGGTGAAGGTGTGGCCTGGCCAGAGGAACGAGTCCACTGGGATGCAGAGCCTGGAGACAACAGAGACCACAGGGTTTATTCAGATACATTTTCCCTCATATACTGTAGCAACAGAGATTATATTAAATACATGTGTGGGTCAGTTTGAGAAATGGAAATAAATAGTCATTTTCTACACTGTAGATGGCCGATGGGGCTTGAGCGTGGGCCTTTCAGGTGAATAACGGACCTCCTTCACTGTCTCATTTTAGTCAAATGTATATATGCTCAATCAAAGACTGCCCATAATTTGCTGTTTTATAGCACCCATTAATGTTTCTAAACATTATGCTCACATTGTGTGTTAATCATTAGGAGCATGAAACACACAATGAAATTGTGTTTGATTTTACATTTTTAAAATGTGATGAGGATATGAAACAAACTGTACTGTAGCTATCAAATATACATTTGTATTCCATACTTTGGCAAAAGTATGAATCATATGCACATGGTCATTTTTGCATTTCATATTTTTTTCTCTGGTCTTGTGCCAGCAATAGTATTTGGTATAGTAAGTGTGTGATGAGCCCACGGACTAAATGTCTGTGACACATCAGGATGTGACCACTTTTTTTCCCCCTCATATACTGTATTTTCTCTTCCCCTCTCATAAGTTATATTTGGATTGTGTGTGTGAGTGAAAGATCATGTGAAGGTTAAGCTGTGAATGAAGAACTCATACCATAGATTACACTTACAGATAGGAAAGATAGAGCTGCCACTAATGATTATTTTCATTATTGATTAATCTGTAGACCATTTTCTTGATTAATCAATAAGGTGTTTGGTCCATGATGTGCCAGAAATGGTTAAAAATGTTTCCAAATTCCAAGGTGATATCTTCAAATGTCTACAGTCTACAACCCAAAGATATTCAGTTTACCGTCATAGACAGTAATTCATGGCTGAATGCATGATAAATACAATACAAGCTATATAACAGATTGTAAATGTGTTTTATTTTATTTATTTATTTATTTTATTTTGATTGATTGAGATGGATCTTACACAAACAACAGTAATGATTGTCACATAATCAATCAACAAGTATTTTATTTCCACTTTTGTCCCAATAGATGGAGCTCCATTCTCCCTATGAACCATGTCAGATTGAAAACAATACATTTTTAAAGATTTTCATAATCTCTTTACACAATAGGAAATGGCCAATGTTGAACAAACAAACAGTTAACTGACCTTGAGGCCTAAGGAAAAAATGACCAGAGCATTTCACTCACCTGATATAGCCTGAGGAGAGCCAGAGGGGGTAGACGGGGACGGAGAGTAGCCATTACTGTTCGGGTCTGAAGGATAGATCTGTACACAGACGTTTGCAGATCAATTTCATGAAATGAAACGTATGTCCTTACATTTATTACACTGCAGAATCTTTGTAATATAAAACATATACTTTTAATTATCCATTTTAGTACAACTTACAGATGCCAGGGCTTTGCCAATCTCGTCACCTGAACTTCCAGGTACTGCTCCCCGATTGGCTTTATGAGGGGAGAGAAAAAGCATTTCAATCAAAAAATATGCTCAATGACAATTATGCTATGTAGATGTATTGCAACAGCACTTTGCACAAAGAAAAGTGCACATTTCAAAAGAGTTTACCCATAATGGTGTCAGTGCCAGCAATAGGGGGTGTGTGGCTGGGGACTCCAAAGCTGCTGGAGCCAGAGTGGAATCCAGCGGGATGAGCCCCATTCACCTCGCTGCCATGCAGGGGGTAGTTTTGGGGAGAGAGGGGCAGTGGCTGCCGTTTCTTGGAAGCAAAGACACCCAAAGATTTAAATGCACAACCAGAGAGACGCCCTCAAAGATACATTAGTCAAAAAGAACAACTAATCCAAAGTGTGAAGGCAGAACTCACCAGTCTGTCTTGCGGGTTGATGGCAGTGAAGGGAGCATGCTGGCTCAGATGGGGGGTGTTGCCCAGCATAGTAGAATAACCAGGCTGAACCATCGACCCAGCAGAGCCCCACGGATCGGAGGGTGGGTGGAGGCCTTCTGTCAGGGGACATCCAGTGGAGGAGGAGGGGGGGCAAGAAGGGTGGGGGATAACCAGCCACAGGAGATGAAAAGACAATGAAGTCCACATATGAGCCATGTCACATTACTGTGATGACTTCATTCAACCGTGATGCACCATTCAGAACCAAAGCACCACAGGGTGTTTACTGGCATACGACTACAGCACCCAGGTTCATCCCAACTTCCAGAAGGATATAATGGGGAACTCATTTCACAAGCATACTAGCAACAAAGGAACATTACAGGGCATTATTATTGATGTGTGTGTGTGATACATGGAGCCATACAAAAACATTTCCAGTGCCTTGGTCAGACTGAACTTTTCAACACAATGAACAAGTGGAAGTTCTGAGGCGAACACTTGTTTGGACTGACCTTGCATGTAGAATGGTGGTGGGTAGACGTTTCCTGCCTTAGAAGCCGGGTAACCAGCATTGTCCCTGTTAAAATCCTCTCCTGAGGCTGATGCATAAACCTATATAAGATGAAGAGGAAAACATTTAAACTTTTCAGCTCAGTGCTTGAAAACCTCACTAAAAACAAGAAAACACAAATCATTATATTATTGTAAAGTAGTTAAATAATGGATGTAACTTGTTCTATGAATGACATGTTGTACCTATACTGCATTTCCTTGCTAGGCATAAGAGTTTCTTGTGCGAAGCTAGGCGTGTGACCACAAATTATTTTTTATTTCAAAATACTTCCTGGTAGAGTGAAGCAGTTATTGTTGAGAAAACTTCAAAAATAATCCAACTGCATTAAATGTTTGAATAAACAAAGATCTTAAAATACGTGTTCTTTCCTAAGCAAGAATCTATTTTGATTATCTGGTTTTACTACTTAATTCAATAAAATGATTGTTGCAACGTCACAGCAGACTGAGGCACTGAGCATTATGTGTTGAATGTGCAGTCTGAAACCTTTTACTAGGCTTTGTCTACCATCTCAGACTGACTTTTACATATTAGCCTGTTAAACAGAAACATGCTGAGAATGGTTTACAGATACATAACTTACACTCTTAAAACACAATGAAATGTGAACACAGAATGGGAGATGCATTTGGATATAATTGTCATAAAGGAGCAAATGTTCTGAGCTGCTACATCCTTCTCAATCAAGACTATTCTAGATGGAAATTTTGTATCAAACTGTGCCTGAAAACTCAAATCCAAATGGACTTAAGTTTTCTTCTGTAATTTGATTAAACAGAGAAAGGAGAGGAAAAAGAGGGGAGAGGAGAAGAGGGAACGGAGCGATGCACTCCTAATTACTGAACCATCTGCCGAATCCTGGATGGCAGCCAACTCCACTGGCAGCTGGGATAGAGGGATGGGGGAGGGAGAGAGAAAGGGGAGGGCTGTTGTTCGTGGTGGCGGGGGAAGGAGAGGAAGACAGCGGGAGGGGGTGTAGGGTGAGAGAGGAGTAGGAGGAAGGGGGGGAGGAAATAGGGTGCCCAGAGAGTGAGAGTGGGAGGGAAAAAATGGGGTGGAGTAAGAACCATCAAACCCCAGTATGAATTCCCTTCAGTGATCTAACGAGAATACTTGGCGAAAGGAAGACGTGTCCGACAAATACAACACACTGTAGAAACCGACAAATACAACACACTATAAAAAAAAGTCTGAAAATGAGTGACAGGGTGAGAGAACCTCACCCACCCCCACATCGGTGGGATACAGATACACAGCTGTAGGAGCTGGATGTCCTGTATTGCAGCTATTCTACCGCTTTGCAAGCCAAGGAGAGGCTTGAGATGCCAAATGGAAAGTGAAATGGGGCGTAATCTGAAAACATGGGCTGCCATGGACTGACTGCAAGGGCTGAGATATAGTTCAGGGCTGCAACATTTCTGGATGCGAGTACTCACCGAGGAGGGCAGACCGGGGGGCACCTTCCTGATCTTTTTTGGCTGTGATTCTGATGGGAGGGAAACAGAAAGTCAGAGAAAGAGAGAAATAGATTAAAAATACACCAGGGTCTTAACTTTTTGCAGCTCTGACTATACAATGATCAATAAAGAAATGCATTTATGCTGCCCTCTTCCTTCTGAAGCAATATATCCATCTGTCTTGTCACTACTCATTAATGCCTTATCAAAAGGTATTCTAATTTGATGTTATTCAGTGACTTTCCAAATTGATTTGTAAACAGTGATTTAACTCAGCAGAAGTAGATATTTTTACAAACCTCAGCAAGAGAAGTGATAACACGCACTGACTTAAAAATAAAAACCCACAAGATATGTGACAATAGATTATCTCGTGACTGTGTTGAAATCTTACCAATGGGGTCCTGAGAGGGTCGCCTGCGAGAGTTGCTCCCCTCATAGGAGGAATAAAACTGAGAGTTGGACTTCAGGCCAGATGGGGAAAGGGCATTGGGACTGGGCATGGGTATCTCACTGGGCATAAAACCTGGCTGTAGACATTGTAAAGAAAGTACAAGGTAAGTATAGAAAAAGGATGCATTTAACATTTAAAATGAGATTGGTAAAAGAACACACAATTTGTCAAAAAGAGCATGAGGAGATGGGTGATGCCTTTCTAGGTGATTTACCTGCGCTGCAAATGAGGAGTATGGTCCTCGCTCAGCCTTCCCTGTTAGGAGAAAGGAATTTAAAATCACGACATGATTGTGAAAATTTGATTTTTATGTCAATATTAACAATCTGGCCTTTCCCCTCTCTCCATTTGGGTGCCTCCCATCTGCTGTGTGAGTATATATATGATGTGTGTTATTTATGACTCTGGACAGCAAAACAACAACAAATTGGCCCATTGTAAATGGTTCAGGGGCAATTGTGCCCAACCTCTCTCCCCTCCCCTGACAGAGGGGAGCTATAGGCCATCGTAATCCCAAGGGAGAGCCTTGTTTGTGCATGGGTGCCCTTTACACCTCCCCCCACCCTTTCCCACACTGAACACACAAACTACAACACACAAACAAACCCCTCCTCCACAATGTCCCTGATTACCCATCTTCCTTCATCCATCGCTACCTAAGCATGAATATGGTTTACCTAAAGTGGTGCATTAGTGTATAACCTGCTTTCTCGCATAAACAATCAGTCCAATCCTCTGTTTTCAAATGTAGACTACATCAAAGTTGGAAGATGGAAGTTGTGTCAATACTTCAACAGATAAATTTCAATTTAAACCCTCTTACCAACAATTCCTGATCCAAATGTGGGGGCAGAGGCAATGCCCTCTTGCTCACTGTAAATACCTTCTTCTCCATAACCCTGGAAGGAAGACAGCAGAGGCTTTAGGGATATAAAAACAGCCAACTAAAACCCATAATCATTTAAACTTTTTACACAAATGCAACTACACAATAAAAAAACAATAGTGGTATATGTTTGTGTGAATGGATCAACACAGGTTGATTTTTAATAAACTACTACAATCTAAACCTGGTCCTGAAACTGTGGGTGTGGGAAAATTTAGACTGCTGTATAAATGGTGTTGAACCTATACACTGCTATGTAATTGGTGTTGATCACTTCATCATCCCATCTCATACATTAGTTGTGTATGTGAAAGGGGTATAAATTACATGATCATCCAAACCTAGGCAGTGTTTCAGTGAGGTACTAAAGCCCAACAGCATGACATCTACATGTGCAGCTTCATTGTAATAAAGTAAGATTAGCCGTACCCTTCCCTGGTTGAAAGATGGACTGTTCTGTTCTCCTGGTCCCCAGGAACTGGACCCACTCCTCTCATCTATGCCTGGAAGACGAAGAACTGGGTTAGGCCTATTAACTACTAAATGGCAGACATACTTTTAACAGCGATTAATGTCTAACTTCAGAGAATGATGAAGTTGACCTGCTTTGATACAGGTTGTTCAGGCAGCTGAAAGTAACCTCCACTGAAGAGCTTCACTTCACAGCTCACACAGAGACAGCATAGTGACAGCGCTGTCACATAGCGTGGATATGAGCTGTAGGAAGTTTGAATAATTAACACCCAGCATGAGGCTCCCAGAATCATCCTCGGCATTCTTCATTCTCCCACTCTGCTCCTTTACATTTTCCCATGGCAACAGTCATTCATAGCCCATCTACTCTCTCACATTTGGCCTACACCTTTGCCTTAACAGAGACGCAATGTCTCAATCTTACATAGCTGACACACGTTATCCCCTGCCAGAGCACTCCAGCTTTCAGAGAGGTGAATGTATTTGAATGGAGAGATTTTAAAAGATTGGTGAAGCAGAAATTCCTGCCCGTCCCCTTTTCTCTCAATCTCCTTTAGCCCTGCAACACAGCATCTCGGGGGGAAACTGAAGCTTAATTGCGTACTGATTTGCATAATTGTGCATATTAATGAAGCTAAGCTCAATGAATATTCATAATTTTGTTTTGTTGTCTAATTAAAAAGCAGAGAGGGGGTAGAGGAGGGCTCGAATCATGACAGGATCAGCAGTAGAACTGAATGATGGGTCCACAGCGCTCAGAGATGCTAGATTGCCGTGACAACTGTGATCCATACACACAACAACAGTGGAATAAGAGATGAAGGAGACATTGTCTTGTCTCTCCATGTCAATCAAAGACAAAAAAAAATAAAAAAAAACCACAAACCATTCATTTCCGTTGCAAGTCATCAGAAACCAAACTTCAGACAGGAAAATAAATTTGTTCAAATTCAAAGTGGCTTTTTAGACAAAAGAAAACTGATCAGAGAAAAAAAGCTCATTATAAACTGCATAATCTATTATATGCATTCATCTATTAAATAGTAAATTGAAATAAATCAGTTGCAGTGTCAAAAAATTCAAGTTTACAGAAAAGGGAACATTAATTCTTGGGGGAATAAAGTGGACACATTTCATTATTGTTACAAGGTAATCAGAATTATGTAGTCTTTCTATAAACTATATTTAAAGCTAATTAGCGAGACATGAACATGTGGTATTTTTCTCTTCTTTAGAAGGACTGAAGATTGTAAGGCACCAGAAAAAGAAGTGTGAACTGTCACCATCTATTCCACAACAGCAGGGTATATTATAGTGCTTTACAAAAAAAAAAAAAAAGCTCTGTAAAACTCATTGTACCTTTCTCCAGGCTGGTGATGTGCGGTTAACAGGTGTTGTTCATAAAATGAGTGGCTGGTATGAAGGAAATAATGAGAGGATTCATGTAAATTCAAATCAGAAAGAATAATTTTATGGAGCAAGTGCTTAAACTTCATGGGAGAGTGGACAAATGACATACTAACAGGTTTTCAAGAATAATGTAAATTAATGTAAATGAACCCATATATTCTTTCTAACGAAATGACAATGGATGATAAGCAGATGAAGGAAAAAACTGAGAAGATTTTTCTGCTGGTTTTCAGAATTGCAGCTCTGAATCCTGACAGCACTAATTAAGTTTCAATTAAAGATGGCATAAGAGTATCCGTTCTCCTGTTCCCTCAGTGTATGTTACGAATGTACAAAAGTACTTGGATTGCCACTGTTGGAGTACTTTATAACTACGTTTTGTGAATGTGGTTTTGGTTATTTCCATTTTCTAATGTTCTTGAACGTTTTGTTTTTTTTGCAAAAGCCAAACAAAAGCTATTAAAACATGTAATCTTTGAAACCACTTAACAGTGTTATAATGCCAGTTTACACATAGGATGCCACCATGGTGATGTTAGCTGCTGAAAAGTACTTGTGGGGCATCTTTGAAACCATTTAAAAACAATGTCACTATGTTTGGTACCTTTTAAGGCAGCTTTGAGTGACTCACACAAATGAGTTCACAGACAAACCAAGCACACGTTGGACAGGCATTTGTTGCTGCTTATGTGCATTCAGTGGGTGGAGGAGAGGACACTTTTATTTGAGCAGATAGCTCGGAATGAAACAGGTAATTCATTGCATGTATCCTCACAAGCTGCACATAAAAAATGCTTGGCTGATTTTTTCCTCTGAAATTGCAATATCCAACATCCTCTATGCGTTCCTATGCTAGAGTCCCATCTGTATGATCCTCGGGGAAGTTGTCTCTAGGCACTAGACTCGTATACTGTAAGTTTACATAGCACTCCTTGGCTATACATCTGATTGGTTCAAGTGACTGTTTTTGTAATTTCATTATAAACATGAGATCTTGTTGCCTATGGAAAGAGAAGTTTAATAATCCATCAGCAGGGATTAAAAAAGGGACAGAGTGGGATCTTTTTTTTCAGTATAAACACATGTTTGTCAGAACTGTGTTTGGATTCCCTCTCCTTACTATGGCCAGCATGGTCTTCTTGATATGACTAATTTTGTTCTTTTATCTCTTCAGTCTCATTCACACATTGCATTTGTTTTTAAGTGCCTTTCTCCTGATTTGATGCAACATAACACAAAGATTTAATCCTGTCGTTTCAAAACAACAAAATTTAATAGTTTTGTGCAATTTTTACAGAAAGATTTTCATTAGAGAATGAGAAATGCCCAAACCATGAGATAAACATGAGTAGTGCACTACTCAGACTACCAGGATGGAAAAAGAGAAACAGGGTGAATAACATCAGACAAATTCTCTACCCAAATGTACTTTTCCTCCCAGCATGCAACGCCCCTTTAAGAATGGCTAGTCTATAATTACACAGGAAGAGATACTGGAACAGACAGCCAGCCTGAGTCATAGGCTTTATGGGCAAAACTTCGGCACATACATTGACCAAACTTGCAGACATGTCTTTGTTTTTACAGGGATACTGCCCCCGGCACCTACAACCGAGTGTGTCTGTGCACCTTCTTCCTTCCCTTGACAAAGTGAGTCACACAGACACAAAGCATGATGTCAGATCAAATCTCAAGAGAGTGAACACTGTTAATGAAAATCTGAACAATGTACAATAACACAGGCTTGGCTGTGTTAACCTGTGAGTCACCGGAGACTTCTCAAACACAACACGGTGTGCCCTAACCCAGTAACACGTACAGTTAATCTTTGCCATCTTTATTTTGGCACTGTGTGGAATTATATATACATTAATATGTCATAAATTCCAAATATAAATACAAATCCACTTATGACTTTAACATTGTTAAGTCTGTGTTTCACTTTCACATCTGTGTTTGAAAAAAATGGAACATTTCATGCAAATTTGGATCACCATCCCCTTCTGCATTTCAGCCCATACAGATGTTTAAAAATACATTGATTCTCGGTTTCCAGTGACCAAAAAATTAAAGTGAACTGGAAATTACTTTAACTGACTAGTCAAAGGATCTGACAAAATTTACCAAGCACATGAAACCAGAGAAGAGATATAATCCTCACTAAAGGCTGTAAGAGGGAGGCTCCCCATAGCCACACATGTTAAACCTCCACATACCTCAAACCATAACCATACTGGGGGAAAAGGGCATATAAAGAAAACACATGGCAGCTACTCCACAAAAAGCAGAACCAAGTCAGGTCCTTTGATACTAATTATATGAGAGCACAATTTTGAATAAGGAGACAAACTGCAACCAACTTAACTATAAATAAATGGGACATGAATTATACACTAAAGGTGCAATTTTCCTCTGAAATAATTCCTTGATCTATCTAGAAGCACACAAAAAAAAACAAGTTAAAATTACAATTTGTTGTTTTAGGTGTGGGGGTCAATCAATCAACTGATTGTTGCTGCTCTACTCAACTATCTCATTATAAACATCCGACCAATACTTAGCAACTCTGCTTGACACACAAGTTTCAACATACAATTTGTGAGCTTAGGTTAATTTAGTATAAGCCTCTATACAAACCTCTATAACCTCTATAATTGTACCACAACCTAATTGTGTGACGGAGGAAGCCATTGTGCCTGGCTGTTGTTCACCAAGAAATTGTAGTTTTTTTTTTACCTTTCTGGTTGTTTACAGATTAAAATAACAAGATAAAACTGTTTCCCCTGCCTTTAGTCTTCATGATCAGCTAAGCTAATAGTCTACTGGCTGCTAACTGCTAAATACTGTGGATCGCAGGTGGACAGCCGAGAAGTGTTTTATGGTGCAGGAGTGCCGTTTTAAGGACGATGTGAACTTTCTTCCTGCTGTGAAAACAGTCACTGCAGGAATCCAAATGACGTGGATTCAAGCTGACCACAGTGTTTGATTTTTGTGAAGAAGCTACATGCCACATTTTATCACCAAAGGTTTAGTGTGTGATACTCATGGGATTGATTTGGATTGATAACATCTATGTTTCTCTTTCGTATACATCCACCTTGTAAGTGGCCTTCATGTGAGCAGGAGAAATAGAGCCCCTATAACCCGCCCAGCCACCGCTTTCTTTGTCTTTCATCTTAGCTTCTATATCCTGTTTCATTTCTATTGTCAGGCAAAAGACCTACTGCACTTTTAGAGATACAAGGGTGACAGAGAAGGGTTCGTATAAGGCAAGCGAATCTGCCACGGTCGAAATAGAGCTGGAAAAGGTATATAATTTTAAAATATTATTGTGAATGATAGCAATACAGAAGCGCCAAGAAATGCCAAAGTGAAAGGAAACAGATCTTGATTCTCCCTTACACTATCCGTTTATAAAAGCTGTGTGCGTGTCTTAAAATTGACTATGAGGCCTGGGCTGGCAAAGTTGATGACAAGGATGGATAACGGCTCTAGGTGAAAATGAATTGTGTGGACAGGAGTAGTAGGGTGCGAGACTGCGGGACAAGGGAATACACTTTTTCACAGAGTAAGCAGAGACGATTAATTGTGTTGTTCCATCTACCCCCACCCTCTGCCTTTGTGCTTAGTGACTGAATGGCAACAGCTGAGAAGGTGAGGGATGGGACACCTGCATGGATGAGGAAGTGTAGAGGAGATGTCGCTTAAACTGCATAACATAATCTGTGGTCTGGAAAGCAATTCACGAGAAGAAGTGGAGAACAAGAACAATTTCATTTTCTATCACTATTCAAAACACCACTAGTAAGTGAGGATGGATTAGGGTGACTCCTAGATGTCCATCTCCACCATCTTTTACTGTTAGGACAGCTGTTTCAGAATTAATCTCAATAGCCCAGTGTATCGTGTACACTAGGCTAGTGCATGTGCTGGTGTAACCATTGATAAAATTATCCCACCAGGCACTGGTAGGATAAAACAAGACTAGGTCAAAACTATTATATGGATGTACCATGTGTAGTACCATGTATGGTCAATGTGCAATATTGTGGCCAATTTGACAGTTTGTGGTAGTGTCTATAATGTGAACTGGTGGTTAGTAAATGTTCATCTGCAAGTATTATTTTATATAATTATTATTATTAATAATAATGTGTGTGTTTGTACTGTCCGTGCTGCTGTGCAATGTACATCTCTAGAGTAGAGAAATGCTGGATTAGTGTGGACACTATATTCAAAATGGAACCAAATTAACGTGGATGTAGCTGGATACTGTGGAGCATTACAATGAAGAAAAGCTTGTAATGGCATTTTATTGGTGTTTTGGTTTAAAAAAAAATGAAGTCTACAAGAATAAAGCAATCCCAGCAGAAAATGAAAGAAACAAAGACAGTTACTAAGCCAAAGGGACCATGAAAACAGCAATAAAACAGGTTTGTATTTGTCATACCTGAACCTCCAAACTGACTGCTGGCGAGAGTAGTCGGCCGATTCTTGCCGTTTGAAACCGGAGGCTCAAACATCTGAAATGAAACAAATTGATTGTAAACAAACCACTGCAAGCTAAAGATGTTAATAAGATGAAAAGATGATTTGGGGAAAATTCAAACTATCCTATTCTATATCTTTCACTGTTTAGCCAAGAGGTACAATGAACATGAAGCAATCCAGGCATTCCAGCTTTTACTTAATACTGAACCTAAAAGAGACACAACAACAGTCTCATTTTTAAATAAAAAAAGTGTCTGTAGTACGCGCTACAATCCTTCAAACCCTGACCAACTGACCAATCCCTGGATGCCCTCATATTCATTCAAATTTCAAACTATTTGACAACTTTATTCAGGATTTCTTAAAAATGTTGTCATTCTCTGAGAATAGACTGAACTGTATAGGATGCATACTCGACAAAAATCAAGCAATCTTCAGAAAAATCTTACCGCGCTAAAATCCAGCAAGTCGCTGAGCTCCTTGTCTGTTCCCACTGCAGCCATTCTCTGCTGCTGTTCACTTGGCCCTTTCAGTCTCAGCAAGCGACTACAGGCAGAAGTAAGGAGAACATGAGTATATTTTGCCCATTTGTAGGATGGTTAACTATTCTGACCAACAAAGGCACACAAGAGAGCTAGAAATTCACAAAATCAAATATCACTATGTTTTTCAATACCACAAATCTAATAATATGACAATATTTGGGGGATTACTATGGGTGCTTTCTAATATATATTTAATCAAAACCAAGCTAGGGTCCTATGCTATCTAGGAAAAAAAGTCATCTTATATGATGACTGTGTTAACCAAACAGGAAGAGACATTTATTGCTTCATTTACTCAGCTGGTACAGTCCACTAAATGTCATCGCTTAACAGTTATGCAGCCTTTAATGAAGGACCGTTATCTTTTCATTTTGAAATGTTTAATCTTGTTTACATTGTTTTGTTCATCATTCCTATTGGTTATGATCACATTTTAGTCACCAGCTTAACTGGTGAGATAAAAGATCAAACAACACTGCCACACGTTACAATGCAACAAAATCAACATGTCAACTACACACCATAGTAAGTAAAGCATTGTAACAATCAATGGGAATGATCCCAAAAATTATAACAAGATGAGACAATGAGAAATAATTAAAAATTCTCTTTCAGACCAAGAACTATTACAATTAACGCAATCCCTGACAATATCTAGACTTGCATCAAAATGTCAATATAATATTGATATCTCCCGGCTCTACATAATAGATAATGATGATTCAAGTAGATGTGGTTCAAAATCATTAATGTTGCTCAGCATGACTGAAGATAATAAAACAATGTTTTGAGAAGGCCGACATACATAACCAACCAACACACTCTACTTTTCCAGATCTTCTTTTTAGCCTGAATGACTGATGGCTGCCTCATTACTTTTCAGGAAGCCCATCATTGCCTGAGACCATCAGATTATTGACTAAGTAATGAAAAATACAGCTGTTTCTAAGTATTTCCCTGATAGCCTCTAACATCTAACGTGGATGACCATAGTTCAGCCACAGGCCACAGTGCTCTGCTGTTAGTCAGCCCAGGGGCTCAGACTGCTTCCTCTACCTCAAAAACCAACCTGCCTTAACAGCTGTTTCCACTGAAATAAGCAATAATACAATGCAGCATACAATTATTTTCATTATCGATTAATATGTTGATTATTTTCTCAATTAACCATTTCTAGTCTATTTAATGTTTTAAAAAAAATACTGAAAAAAAACAACATTTAAGACTTCTGGTGTCTTCAATTTACTCGTTTTAACTGACCAACAAGCCAAACACATATATAGATTTAAGTTTGTCATATATGATGATAGAGAAGTGGTGAATCTTTACATTTGAGAGGCCGAAACAATAAACTGACAATATTTGTCATTTTTCCTGAGAAAAAGACAATTAACCCATTATCAGAATCGTTGTTAATACATTTTATTTTGATCAACTAATTGATTAATCTTAGCAGCTCTAACTAGCACTGCAGTAACTGTCAGCTGAGGGAAATCATAATGTTATCTATTAGGTTTGTGTCACGGGTGTTTACTAAACGTTTTGAGCAATAAATGTATAATTAAAGTGTCTTGCATGTTGTGTTGTGTTGAGTATTATGAGTAGCCACTCTCTTAATTATATAATATAGTAAAATTAGAAACAATGGAAAATTGCACTGGTGAAGGAAAACAGTGGGTGCATAGCAGCAAAGTTCACAGAGGGTCAATAACACAACAATCTTTAAAAAATATGACCATGTACCTTTGACAATCTTAACCAAAGCTGACTATTATGAGCTGCTCCACATTGGTATAGGATATTGGATTGTGACATGTTTATGTAATTTAGTCCATTGTTTGGTTTTGTTGCTGGTAGTTAGTTCAGTAAAGAAAGGTAATACATCAAAAGCCAAAATAACAAAAACTAAAACAAGCACCTCTGTGCATGTCTATAATAATAATACAGCAGAAGGCGCAAAGCAAAGTAGTTACAGTTACTATCAGGCTATTACATAAGTATTATCCATCACATTAGTTACATATATTAGTGTTGCAGGCATTATACCCTTATCACAAGTACTGTCACCATGTTTTTTTTAATAGTCAAGTTAAACTATGCCAAAAGAAAAATCTGAAAATAACTCAAAAAACGACACAAAAAACCCCCAAAAGGCAAAGGAAGCAACCACTGACCTCACAAGCAATCTAAATAGTGTCATAACGGGTAATAATAACACTGATAGACTGACGAGCAATGTGGTATTTACCTAAAAACAAGCAGAAAATATTTCGAGCCATGCTTATCTAGCGATTTCTGTCGCCCATTGAGCTGAGGTCAAAATGGGGGATTAAGTGTTTAGCCCCTCCTAAGAAATGGAAGTTGCATTACGCTCGTCTTGAGCACCCCCACATTTGGCCTGCCCATATGGAGAAGAGTTTAAAGGATGGAATAACAATACAACATACCCCTCTTAAAAACAAGTCTGTCTATTATATCAACAGACTGTGTGTTTCAATGGCTAATGTAAAAAAAATAAAAAATAAAAGGTTAAAATCCTGCGGGACGTTTAAAAGGACCTTAAAACCTGTTGCCTGCCCTCACGTCGAGACACCCCGCTGATGAACACAAAGACTCGGGCCACCAAAGTTTCAGTCGACTGGTCAAAACGTGACAAATAAATAAGAAACACGAAACACGATAGTCTTTTACACATGTTGGCAGAAGACGAGTTTATATTGTGTAGGATGGAGCACTAAAGGCTTTAGCTGCTTTCTTGTTGCTTGTTATTGTTCTTGATAAATGTGGAGGAGGGTAAAAAATAATACCCCCCCAAGTTATACTTTTAACTAGAATTTATTTTAAAGTGCTCATTTTCGTTGTTTAATTATATTCATGGTTAAAGTGGGCCATACTAACCTAACGGGGAATTGTAAAAAATCTGGATAACAGGTGGAAGACGTAACCGTTGAATATTATAAAAACCAATCACCAACGTCTATGCGCGTTAACGTTTTTCGGGCTAACGTTATAGCAATTTGTTTCTTCAAAGCCTACATACTAGTACTACAGACAGCAAAATCCCAAGGGGGAGCTAACTCAGTCTGGTAATATGCTAATGTGCTGTAACGTTAGAGCCCATTGAAGTGAACAAAGAAGTCTTTTCCACCACACATGAGCTCCAAATACTCTGTAATAACACCGCAAGCTCGCCCGGGCCGAAAATCCAAGACCCCGCTTTTCCCGGCGATAGCACTCAATACAACTTGAAACGATGTGGTTAAAACTTGACTATTACTCCGCTTACAACGCGACAGGCAACTTCTCTTTAACATGTACGTGTTTGTTATGAGCGTGTACGTATCCAAACATTTACCTGGATTGAATATTGTAGCATCCAACAAAGAGAAATGAGCGGCTGGAGTAGAGAGAAAAACAAAGTTAGGGATAGGATCCTTCCCCGTGGTCCGGACTGTGGGCTTGATGAAGATGAGGGAAGACAATATGAACCTCTTCAGTGTCCGCCTCGTTTCGTAGTTGTCTTCGTCACGAAACCGAAAATACGTCTCTAACACGAACCATAACTCTTATGTTACTCTGTTTCCTTAATGTTGTTGAAACTGGCAGCATTTCATTTTCCAAGTAGACATTTTAACAGCCTCCACATTGTCGGTTCCAATGAAGTATCACTCCGCCACCCACAGACTACGGGTGGACATGGACGCTGAAATATCGGCGGTGTCCAGTTTCAACTAAAAACCAACTGACTAAATGAAACAGGTTTCGACGCCTTCTGTGTTGATGCGTGAGTTTTCTAAAATACTGCAAAATGTCACTGCTTTGTGTCTGCAAACGGGAAACAAAATGATCGGAGTACCAAAACGCTGGGATCTACATTATGTCGAGTGGCGGATGAGGACAGCAGCAAAAAGCCAAACAGACTAGCCCAATAGAAGATGGAACGATAACATCGGAGGGGGGACCAATTGGATACGACCAACATTTGATTGGCAAGTGGGACGTCCAAATATGCTTCAACATCAACCTTAAGGGCAGCCTCATTTTGCCTACGGGTTGCCTGTATTATAATGTCCTCAAACAGTGCCTGGGCAAAAGAAAATGTGCACGTATGTGTGTGTCAGTGAGCGATTTGAGTTTTCTTGGCTCAGTTATGCAAAACAGGGATAGGATTTTTTTTTTTTAAAGAGTTAATTTTAGAATAGATTATATTGTAAATTCATGGCTAAAGACATCAGATTATAGATTGACCTTGCTATTAAAACATAACAAAAATAATATTATAGTATTATCGTCATTACGTTGCCCTGTATGTGTGATAATATTAGTAATGTTGCAATATTAAATGTAATTACGTATTTACAAAGGCATTATTGTCTGAGATTTATTGTTTGTTAGTTCTGGCATGTTGCTACATGCATATTACAGTGGCAGAAAATCATTAGTGAAACAGCAACTTCCTCTAAACATTTTGTTGGTCCAATAACATCCAAAATATGAACCAAAAGACTCAGCACCTAACTCACAAAAATGGCTTTCTATTTTTCATGACGTCTATCTTGGTGGTTATGTAAACAAGGCTGCAGTTAATGTCTGTGTTGGTTTTGAGACTTTCTAGAGAAAACCTCAACTGGTGTGAGTGGAAACAACCTAAACAACACCTGTGCTGCCCTTTTACGAGAAAACTCAGCCATTCACTTTGTGGTTTATAGACACATGCACATACACACTAACCTGCAAATACCCTCATGGCATTAGCAGTAGGACTAAATACCAATTATCATATTATCCTTTTAGAACTAAATACATTCACAAAAACAACACATATAATATTTTACTTACCACAGAGACAAGGCCATACATACTTATATTATTGAAGACAGATGCAGTAAATGAATAAAGGCTGTGAGGATAAAATACTCACCAACAGCTCTAGATAAATTTGCAACAGGGTTTGGGAAGTGTTCAGTGTGAGAAGATCAACCTCATTATGACAAAACTTGTCTCATGTCACAGATTCACTGTGAAGCTCCTACAGTACACCTGGGGAAAGATGGAGCATGTTTTTGCCATGGAAGTGATGATATCGATACTCTGCATGAAACATCAAACAGACTTTGGTTTGTTGCTTTTAAAAAAGTAGGACGAACAGCATGAAGGCAAAACAACATCAAGGTTGCATAGTGAGGGCCAAGGCACACAAAAAAAGCTATATTTAGAGTGGAAATCCATTTTCATAACCCCAAAGTGTGTACCCTCGTCTCCACCCACACTTTCCTGGGCTCCCTCTTCTTCTTCTAGACAAGTTCTATGAGTTTGTAAATGGGTTACCCCCATGCAGCCACCCACGCATCAGGTACAGTATAAAAAACCTGGGGCATCCTGTTATGACTTCTGGCTTCCTGTTTCCTGTAAAAAATACAGCCCCCTCTCTCTCTTACACACTCATGCACACACACACACAAACACACTCATGTACTCCGCTGCTTGTCACAAACCAAACAGAGCAGAGCCATTACAAATATATTAGTATTTACTTACAATCCTCGCATCAGTATTTGGGAATGTAGTCAGTATTAATATCATACTACCACTTGGATTCAATTAATGATATGATGGCATGTTTTTATTTTATTTTTACAGGAAGAAAGTTATGGGGGTTTTTTTTGTTGTTGTTTTTGTTTTTTTGACTGGGTACCAAAGAGAGTGATATCCTCATGGTCAGCGTTCAGTGCTGTGAAATATATCTGCAGCAATGTGTGTCATTAGGTTGTAAGATGACAAAAGCAGCTGTTTTCCTCCATTCTTCACAACAGTTAATTTGTTTTTATTTCATGTATACCAATTCTCAATTCACATGCCAGAGAGGAAGATGTACAAGTGTCAAGGGACCACTGAAACAGCAATAACAGCGGTGTGTGCTCATGTGTGAACTGTTAGGCCCCTGTTTGCCAAAACTATGAAAATAACACTGTTTGTGACACACAACATGCTGTCACTGCACCATCCCCCCGCTAAGATACCTGAGCATCGCTCTCTGCAGGGGTCAGCCACATCACTCTTAATGAGCAGAAATCGTTGCACCTTCCTGTGGCGCTCTAGCCTGCCGCGCTGAATGCTCATTGATGGTGTACATGGTTAATTGTCTTGGCACAAACCCATAGGCCCGGTTTCCCCTCTTTTGTGTGAAGACGTCTGTTGATGCTGGAACTGAATTTGACACACTTGTGTAGTGCACGTTTTGGATGGGTGCAAGTTGTTGTCTTGTTTATATTTGATGCAAATCTAAAAGCAGT
Source organism: Pampus argenteus (assembly GCA_036937835.1). Classification (NCBI taxonomy): domain Eukaryota; kingdom Metazoa; phylum Chordata; class Actinopteri; order Scombriformes; family Stromateidae; genus Pampus; species Pampus argenteus. Next base: position 10,951,774 of record CM072875.1, read on the forward strand.
GTTGTTCAGTGTTTTTGTAAAAAATCACTTTGTTTGTTCAAAGGGGACTTTACATTTTATGGACTCCCGCACTCACTCTTTTCCATGTTTTTTGTTTTGTTTTTGTTTTTTAAAAGAAAAAGCACAATACCATCCTGCTTTTCCCCTAATTTTTAGCTCATCATCCCCTCCCCCTTTCTTGCAGATTGGAATTCATTAGCAATCAAAGAGCCACTGACAAACGCCCAATCTTAATTACCCTCTCATTTGCATATTTGCATATAAATGACTGCAGACTTTGCTGTTTTTCTGCTGCAGTAGTCCCCCTCCCATCAACATTGCACAGACTTAGCCACCACACATACTGCAACACTATGTGCCTTTCTCACAGCTCACAGCCTTCTTCTTTCAGCCTGAAGTTGACAGACATTTGAGGGAAGACTGATTTCATTATCACTCCAGACGTGAGCCCAACAGATGAATCACTGTGCCTGTCATTTAAGTGGAGGACAAATGTATTGAAGCAGTGCCTTAGTTCACTGCCCTGGTTTTGCTTTCTTTCAGGATTATGCATTAGATCATTTACTGGCAACAATGTATACACAGTACATCATACAGTCTATGTATATTTTGATATTTCTGTTAAGGAACTTATTTAAGTATTTGTACCAAAGTGCTTGGTACTATGCACCTAATATGCCTCCCCCTTCTGGTGATATGGGTATAAATGAAGACGTCATGTTCTCATGTTACAATGCTTACCATTTATTGACAATTATAATTTTATTTTTATTATGCTTTAGATGCTTTAGATAAAAACATCTAGTTTTAAAAAATATCATTGAAAGGAGGAAGTACACAAATAAAACATAACAGAGAAGCGACATGCCCTGATCCTGCCACAACACAGGATGCACTTCACTGACAAATCCATGTCCTGTTGTTTGCAATATAGTGTACACAAAGAAATTGCCAAGAAGTTGTGGCACACTGAGACCAGAGATAACAAGAGATAAAAGCACTCTTATTACAGAAAGTACTATAGCTGGTACCAATACAAACTGAGGATGCTGCTTTAAATAACCAAGAACCAACCTCAAGATACAAAGTGAGCAGAGGGCGCATGTGAGGTTGTTACTTTATTTTTCAAAATTTGTAGAAAATTCAAGATCAAATACAGGTTATGTTTTGTTCATGTATCAATTCAAGTAGCAATTTTATCCGATCAACCATAAAAACCTGGAGGACATTATACAACGTCTGAAATTTTCAAAAATGTTTAAAACCGTGGCCTGAGATCTTCCACAAATTGTAACCGTACACTAAGGTCCAATACAAGCACTCGGTAAGTGCATTGAACACACCATCATCATGATTGGATGTGCCAGAATTTTCTTCAATTGAACAAAGATAAAACTAAAGGAAACGGCCACATGAAGACAATTGCAAAGTCAGCCTACTACCACCTGGAAAGTACATGAAGGGTTAAAGTACTTGTCTCAGCATGATTTGTAAAAAACTTGCCCATGCATTTATCCTCAGTAGACTCAACTACTGTAACAGTGTCTTCACAGGCCTCTCTAAAAATCATTGGGACAGCTTCAGCTCATTCAGATCACTGCTGCTCGAGTCCTCACTAAGACCAAGAAAGTGTATCACTCTAGTTCTCAGATGTTTACACTGGCTTCCTGTCTGTCAAAGGATTGATTCCTGACTTCTCGGGTCATCTGGGACAAGTGTGCTTCCCGTCCGCAGAGTCAAAACTAAACTATTTTCAATTTAACTCTTTTCGATTGTGTTTCATTTTTTTATGTTATTGATTTTACATTCTGTCTTGATATCTTAATGTCTTGTATGTTTTATGTAAAGCATTTTGAATCGCCTTGTTGTTTAAATGTTCTATACAAATAAACTTGCTTTGCTTCACTGACCATGTAGTCTAGTTCAAAGATGGACCATGACCTGGAAAAAGAGCAAAAGCAAATATTCAACAATTCAGGCAAGATTATTAAATAAAAACCCAATTGCCTAAATTACATATAAGAACTGCAACAGATGCCCATTAATTACTATTCCCAATAAGCCTGACAGCAGTGTTAGGTGTGTAATTATCTACTTAAAACTATATAAAAATTAAATACAAACAGTCTCCTTAACAGCAGCAAGTGGGAAAGTTTAAATCACAATCATTAAACTGTCTTGTGGCATTTAGAAATCACAAACAAGCCAGTTTGATGTACTTTCAGGTTGCATTGCTTCTTTCTCATGCTGCCACCTAGTGCTGCCTGCATGCAAAATTACCTTTGCAGTTTAAAATACTATTTTTTGATATACAAGAATCATTAATCAACTTGATGGACATTTTGGATACCTCTTATGTATGATGTGGTGTTTTACTCTTAGGCAGGCAAGGCCTCTCAAACCCTGTTTCTAAAAGGGCTCAAGTCAATAATCTTCAATAACCTTAATGTGAAAACTACAGTCTGAAACCAGCATGAAAACCGTCCAAGCCCACGGCGTATAGGTATATAGGTAATGAAAGATAAGTATTTGACTGTTTGTTTTTATTTCTTTAATTTTGAAATGTTATGGGTTATATAAGATTAAAAAAAGTACAGAGGGGAAAAGGATGATAATGGATAATATTTCTTCTCTCTATAACTCCTTAAAGTGACCAAATAGATTGATTCATTTGAAAAGATCATGGTATGGTATTGTTACGCTTAAAAGTCAGTTGAAATTGTGACACTTCTGGTTTGAAATGGGAAACGAAGTGCGATCTCCTATGGCAAAATCCATATTTGGGTTAATGCCTCCATGCCCCCTCCAAATGAGAAAAAATGCCTAAATATAAATAAACTGAACTTTGGCACTGCTCCTGGTCATAATTACTACAAGACCACAAGATCGAATCCATCAATCAAACGTAACTATGATTATTTTTGGTTATGACCTATTGTGTTGTTTTTCTTGGACTGTCTCTAATTAATTATTAATTATGATCTGATTTAATTATGATATGTATAATGTTTAGTTTTGGTGAGATTTATAGAAAACGTGTGGCAGCAAACACAGAGAGCACAGTGTCCATTGTAATAGGACATTTCTGACATGCAAACTGAATGTTTTGAAGTGTACAAGTTTTGTGTACACTGAGATGTATTGATGTCATTATCTGTTTGGTACGGTAGCGTTTTCATTATAGTGAAAAGCCCCCTGCAACCATCTTTCATATTACTGTAGCACAACAGAAAAACTCTGATTCATTTTTGTGTCAGAACATCAACCTACCGTAGTAAAGTAAAGCAGCCAAACAGCACACATGCAGTACCTCCTTAAAACCACTAGAGGTCGACATCATATCACACAAAAGCCTGTTTCCTCAATTGCAGGGTCAATTAACTAAACTAAGACCTGAAGGTAGAAAATAATTTGCTACAATCACCTACTGTTGACCACAACTTACTTGTCAAACCACTGATTCCTTAGACTTCTGATATCTTGTTTCTTCTATTGAGGTTTCTATTCAAATAGCTGTTCACAGTGTCCTCTGGAAATCAGCAACTAATAAACACAGCACAACAAACTAAAACATGCCTGTGACTGATGTATTAAATACATCTGATAAAGTCCATTATTACAGTAAAACAACAGTATTCATTTTACTGCAGAATGAGTACTGTTTACTACTTTAACTACATAGTTTACTTGCCTGAGCTTCATCCCCCTTTAATAGGCAAATAATCAAGAGCCGATTGCTGCACATGCTTACTCTTGAGCTTCTGCTAATGTTGTCTAAGCAGATGGAGAGTAAGTAGCTTACCTATTGTTAATAAGTCAGTCTAATTTTCAGACTCTTGCCAACTGCAATCAGAGTTGTTGTCTGGCCCTTACCTCTGCTGATGACTTCATTTTGCTGTTGGTGTTTGTCTTCTTTGTCTTGTCAGATATCTGTCATCATACAATAAAGACAATATGATGAGAAAAATCCCCACAAAAACAACAATTTATTATGATGACTAGTAAGAGGTCATAAGTAAGAAAAGTCATATCTGTTGACTAATGCAGTCTGTCACATCCCATGTCAGTTCCCATCAGGCGCAAAAGGAATAATAGTTGATGCCTCCACATTTTCTCTGTCCATCAGTTTGTGGTAACTTCATAAAACTCCACTTTATTTAGGAATATGACATGCATGTCGTGCTCTAAGTGTTGGTGGGGAAAATGGATGCATCTAGTACGTACTGCTTCATCTAGCTGTTTTTGTCGGTAGGAAGAAGAAAACTGTATTTATGAGTGGAGGAGGACTTTACAGCCTTCAGTTGTATCTGACTAGGTTGTGGTTATTTCCTTTAGAGAGCAACAAGAATCAGAGGAAACAGAGAGTTAAATTCATGCATTAATTAAAATGGGTCTGATACTCAAGAGTGATGCGTTGTTTTTTTTTCATCTGTCCAACGTAACTGTATGTTTAAAATAACATAACATGAGGGAATTATTTTGGTATATGTACCCTATTTAGGAAAGTTCTACATTACCATATGAAGACACCTATGACACCTTCCTCATATTACAGGTGCGTATCAGGTCCACAGAAGTATATGTCTGCTCATCTTCACCTTGATTTTGCAGAATCTGACATTAGAAAAGAAAGAAACTTGTTTCGAGTGTGTACAGTTTAGAGCATATATATAATTTATACTGGAGCACATCAGCATTCACAACATGAAGAGTAAAAATGGACCATTAGTTCCAAGCACTTTCCAGACCTAAATAGTAGCAGGGACTCGGTTCCCTTTGGCTGCAAGGCATATGACAAGCTCAGCCTCCTCTAACTGACCTTTCTGCAAAATCCAACGTGGAAGCTACGGAATCAGCCTGAACAGAAGGAAAGACAGATGTTCATTTACACCACAAACATTACAATCCAGTAAAGGTTGATTTTAAGTAGTCATTAAAAATAATTGAATAGAATGCATATACATGTACAGCAGGAAGAACCAATATAAAGCAGTACATATATTGGTTTAGGTAGATCCCTGTATACAACAACATTTGCTACGTCCATTTTTATATACACTCACCAAGCATTTTATCATTTAACACCATACTAATATTGTTTAGGGCCTCCCTTTGTTCTCAGAGTAGCCTCAATTCTGATTACCTCACATTATTTTATGCAGATTTGTCAGCTGCACATTCATGCCGTGAATCTCCCGCTCTAACATATCCCAGCTGACACAAAGCAGGTTGAGTCAGAAATGGAGAGCGTGAGCCTGTGCCCACCGCAGCCTCAGATTTCTGTTCTTGGCTGACAAAAAATAATTTAACTTTTTTTTACATAATGCTGCTTGAGGCTGCAAGGTTGTGCAGTAGCTTCTTGGTATGATGCATGAGGTCATGTAGTAGAGTTTTGATATGATTCGTCATGTGTGCAGCATTTAAGTATAAGTCAAAAGTAAAGTCTATCATATCGTATCATATCAAATTATTTCCCCATTCTTCTGTTTGATGTGAATATTAACTGAAGCTGTATATTATTGTAGAGTCATTACTCTGCAGGCCACTGTAGCTTTATTTCATCCATAAAATAAAAACAGAACAAAGGGACAAAACAGCAAATAAGAATAAATTAACTAAAAACATTTTATTTGAGATATAGAAGCACTAAAGGTAAACATAAGCACCCAACCCACTACAGTAGTATTGTGTGCAACTACCACAAGATGGTGCAACAATACAGAAAATAGCCAATTATACTGCAATGAAAGCCAGTAATAAAAGGTAATAAAAAGATTCAATTCAAAATTCAAAATCCCCTGTTCTGTTTAAAAACATTTAAAGGTCTATTTAAAGATAATATGAAATCAAACCAACCTCTTAAAAAGGTACTGTCTTTTTAGTGCCAAATGTCCTTTTTGTTAAGAAGTCATTGCAGACAGCGGAAGCCTCATTATCTCCAGATAAACTTTTTAATTCATCTTTGCTAAAAATGGAAATTTACATGGTGAGTACATTCAGAGGAGATATTTTAATAATCAGCACCTGTGTTGTTTTAAGAAGGACTAGAAATAATGGGTGTTATAGCAGCAGAATCAGAATACAATATTAAATTGACAATACTGGTGCATCAATGCACATTTCACTGTCACAGCTTGTCAAGTTTAAACTAATATCAATTTCTTAATTCACAGTTAGGTGCAGTGCAGTGGTCCCCAAGAAGAAGCATAAACAATGTTTTGCTACACATATTTTGTACTTTTCTCTAATCTTTGTTTTTCAGTGAAATATTGGATACTTGTATCTCTTTGTGCCTTTGCTATTATGTAAATGAAAAGGAGCCCCAACTAGATGCTAGATGCTTTGACAATGCATATAATCTTTTTGGCCAATTTTTTTTAAATAATCTTAATCTGTAAAGTAACCAGTAGCCTAACAATAGATGTCAGATAAATGTAGTGCAGTAGAAAGTATAATATTTCCCTATGAAATGTGTAGTACCATAAAATGGAAATACTCAAGTAATGTACAAGTACTACAGAACTGTACTTAAGTGCAGTACTGGTAGGAAAGTACTTTCATCCCACCACTGGATAAAAGTGTGTTTTATTTACAACGGATAAAACAGTGTAACAACAATTAAATTTCTTAAACGCATCTTAAACAAGTCAAGTAATATCATTTCACTGCCCACTTCATCAGCAGTGACCCCTTTCTTCCTCATCGCCACACCTTGCTATTCTTTGGTCAGTGCTGTAACCATGACTACGCCTCTCTGGCCAATGCAAAGCGATGCCCTCTGACCCCACAAAAGGTGACCTTTGGCCTGAGGGTCACCAAATGGGGTCAGGGGGTCAGCTCTTGCTAGAAGACAGTAAAAGCACTTCACTGATTGGCTATCATTTGCCCTTTCCATACCCTCATCTGTGTAATTGGCGTATTGACCAACTGGCCCTTTGCACATTGTTAGCAGCACCTTATTCAGTTTACATTGGATGAAGTGTAATGTCGAGGCTGCTCTACGTGATATTTACTTGTTTCATAATCTATTTTAGAGGTGTGTTTGTACATATTTATGCCAGTTTGCCTCTAGCTCTGATGCTTTCTGAAGCATGCAAGGAGGTAAGTCAACTGATCAAGGCCTTTTGAGATTCTGTTGATGATTTTGGCACTTTAAAGCCTCAGTCTGCCAAGTAAGCTGCAGGGTAATGATGGGAAAAGCCCTCTATCCATGAAGAGCAATTTAACCTCATCGCAGCCCTCTTCTTCTCTCCCTCCTGATGATCTATGCCTCTCAGGCCCATCACTTGTCAATATCTCTACATTAATTTGAGAGACTGCGTGGCAGCGGAAACACTGGTTGGGGGCAGGGCTCTCATAGCAGAGCAGGTAGATGGAGGCATGAGGGGGTTATGATGGGGGTGGGGGTAGTACTGGCACACAGAAGACAAGGACATAAGAAGGAGAAAGCCAGGCGGAAGAGGAGAAACGAGAGGAAAATGAGGAAATGGAAGCAGGATGAAGGATGGAGGAGTGTTTTACCCATTTACCATTCTTATACATGGCTTCCTTCAAATATCAAAATATGTTCTGAAAGCCCTCCATTTGTCCAAATGAGGCCTAAGGTCAGCTCATCCGTAATGATAATGGCTGTTTGAGAGCTGAGCGCCAAAGCAGAGAGAATCCATCATTTCCGGCATCGGATCTCCAGGCTTCTGTAACGATGAATGTGTGGCACAACAGTGATTTGTGACAGGAAAAGTGTTTTTTACTTCGATGTAGACATGCCGTCACCTGGCCGAATCCTAACTCCACTGTGGATGCGTTCACCCCACCTGCTGTAGTAAAAGAATTGTGGTACAGGAGCTGACTATAAAAATGATGGGTTATTCAATAACCATCCTCTCCTCTATTACCCTGACATCCGTCCTTTGGGCTCTGTGGTATTTTCGAGGAGCATACGACCCTTCACCTCTCACCCCTCAACTCTGATCCCATCCCGTACGATCCAGATTACACTGGGGAGTGACAAACCTTGTAACATCATGACCTCTTTCCTGTTGAAAAGACAACCGCACACAGTGTCATATTTCCGTGTCAACTGTTTACATTAGCTGCATGTGGCCGTTGTGTTTTTAAATAAATTTCTTTCTCTTAATTTTTCAGATGCTAATAACTGCTGTTCTTGGCTGGGAGGAGGCCTCAGGGATTGGATGGTTAATAGCCATGTTTGTCATCATCTCATTACTTTCACTTCTACTACATTCACTATTTTAATACTCTCCCAATCAAAGAATACAGACACATTTGTCACACACATTTGTCTTTCTGCAGCCTTGTTTTAACAAAAAAATGAAGCTTTCTTTCTTTTCTTTTCTGCTTGCGTTTGCGTTCAAATTTGTCCCCTACTTCTAACAGACTTATTACTGAACATTTTAAAAGGCCTGAGAGTGAGTATCGAGTGAGGCTTGCTCCAGTGAATATTTCAGCCTAGAGGAATTCTTTGAAGTAATGGTCTGCTAAGTAACTTCACTGCATTGAGTTCAATAGTTTCTCCATTACTACTTACAGAAATGATTTTTCTTTTGCCATAGTTGAAAAAAAATGGCTTTACCATGCTTTTTTGAAATTGAGAAATATTTGCAATATTTAGAAAATGCACAGGTGTGTGTATGCATGTCTCTCTGTGTGTGTGTGTTGCTCCAGCAGGATTTCCAGATTTTCCAGCTCTCCTACAATCTAATGGGTTATTTGTCATCCGCAGAGTAAAGGATTTTTAAAAGTCAAGCCTGGACCGACTCCCTCCCTATCCTTTCTCTCACCCTTCCTCTCTTTCCCACTACCCCCCTGACACTCGCAATAGGAGATCGATAGGTTATTGATCAACTCTCTCTATCGCCAACCCACCAGACTAATCACCTTAACACCAGCCCAACTCCCTTTCCCTCTCTCTCTCTTCCCTGTTGCTCTCTGTTTCCATCCTTCGCTCTGTTGCTCTGTGTCATCGCAGAGCAAATGACGCTTTTTTTCCTCCACAATTGGAGTTCTAGCCATGTTTGATGTGCATTTCCTCTTTCTGTAGTAAGCACACAGAGAACCTTTAAATTAAATATTAATTGTGCATCGTTGTGTCCCCCTTTTTTCAGCTGCCAATAATTGCCAAGCAGAATCTATGTGGCTATGCATTAGATAAAACAGGAAAATTTACCATTGGCAAGTGCTCTTCATCTACCTCTCATTTCTCTCACTCCTCCTCTACCCGCTCCCTGCCTCCATCTCTCTCTGTCTGTCTTTGTTTGAGGGCAAAATCGATGGAGTGTATGAAACCGGCATATTTCTCTGCCTCCTGCTGTAGGAGACCTGACGGAAACAGGCATGTGAAGAGCAGACATGGAGCGTGCAGTTTACAGTAAATCTGTACATTTCTACTTGTCTTTTTGGTTACAATCCTTAAGCGCAGAATGCTTACTCAGTAAAGGTTGTTGAAGCTTTTGCAACAAAAATCTCATGGAAGGTTTATAGAAGCCAAGCTGACAGAAGTGTGTTTTTCAGTGGTTTGGTGTCAGGTGGCTTTACATCATCCTATATCATATATGATTTCCTATATCTATGCCTAGATCCTTATGCTAAAACCTTATGCAAAAAAAATCTTCAATGGGGGAAAAAAATGAGCCTTCCTGGATTAGATAGATATACAATAGATGTTGTATGTAGAGAACAGACTAGATGGAAAAAGTACAAAAATATTGCATAGAAAACTAAACAGCGGGGATTACATTTAATAGAATATTGTTGAGGATAATATTTTATTTAAGCAATATGTGCAATGTATGTCACTCTTGGATTAGTCCCCCACATCTATCTATTAAACACATCTATTGAACTAATTAAAAAGGCATGGAAAGTAACAGTTTCATAGCAATTTCCCAGATGTCATCTTGAACTGGACAATGCAACGGTTCAACAGTACTATTAGAAAACTTCCTGGTGAATTCGTTCTTTCTGATCAGGAACAACAAAGTCCAGAGAGGTCAGGAGTGTTTTTGGAGCAGTTTTTTCCGATCCTGTGCAAGCGAATGATGTCCAATGCATCCCTTTTGGCAGGCAGCATGAGGTTTCAGATGACTAATAATCTTTTGCTTTGCCTCTGTATGTTGAAGATAAGACTTTTCCCTTATATGCCTCCAACTGAGTGGTGTGATGAAAAAAACTGATAATCCCTGTAGTAGTATCACGGTGACCTATGACCTTTGGATATAAAATGGATGAAGATGATGTTGCTCTCATTACGTCGTTTTGATAAAACGTTTGAAATGACGAATGTTGAAAACTATTCTGGGAATTTTGTTCCATTTATTCAGTGTATATCCATGTCATGTCATTTCAAAGTATGAGAGGATTTTTGCTGAAGATAAACAGATATTTCCATTTGTAGCTTTTAAAACGTGCATATAGTCCTCAGGTCTTTACTTACAGACACACACACTGTACTCAACTGCAAAAACAATATGGCTGTGCAATACTTAGACAAACATCACACACACACACACCTCACATGAGAATTGATTGACTATTCTGTCTCAATACATCTCCCCCTCTGTTACTTAGCAACCGGTGCCTGAGAGGATATGGATGCTGGAGAAGTTGTACTCCTGTGCATTTTCAGTTGATAAAGAGATATGATTAATGAAAATGTCACCATTACTATGTGGTGAACTGCTGGAAAAATGTCTCAGAAATAAAGGAGGAAACATGGCCTTTGTATCTTGTTTTGATTTGAGACAGCGTGCCTGAAAGCCCAGATTATTTACATTCTTGATTTAACAGACTGTACAGCAGTAGGGGAGATATAGAAATCAATGATAAAAACATCCTAATTTCATATTTCAAAATTGTGCCATTTGAGCTGCTAGATTAAGTTGTCGGGTTGTTTTAATTAACCCTCTTTTTTTCACTTGTTAATCACACTAAAATGTAAAAACAAACTGCTTTTGTGATGACAAAGAAATCAAAATTTTACATTCTACAGTATATCAAAGTGTGAATGATGTATGTGTATTTTATTTCATAATCACACTGCTGAGTAAAAAGAATACTGTATTTGTGTTCTTTTAAACATAAAATGTCCTTACATGCCAGTATTAGATTTTAATAAGTAAGAAAAAGACCAAATTAGTTTTTACTTTTTGTATTTTTCCTCCACACAAATATACACTAAATAAATAATTAACCTGCTGCAATAGAAGCAGTGTGTAAACTCCACTACCGCAAAGTAAATGTTCAATACAAAACACAGATGCTGCTTCATAAATCTATAATATCTGATCTTCTAAAAAACACTTAAGATGAACTTTGTAAAGATGCTCTGACTGCAGTGAAAGACTTTCCGTAGGTTGAAATGTCTATTGAAACACCCTGAGGGGCTTCGAAAACAGGGCTTCACTGTAATACTGTACAATATTTCACATATATACGTGAAAATAATCTCACTCTGACTGATGGTGTATCCAGTATTTAGGACATGTTTTAATAAATCCGTTAGTATAAGTGAAACTCTGCAGTGGAAAAATATGTGATTTAAAAAAAAAAACAATATCCAACTGACAGAGTGCATTATGTAAAAATGCAGTTTTTAAAACTAATTATTTTATTGTTTTACTATATTGTTTTGAACAAAGTAGTCAGTGTGCCGGAGATGTCCATTAACAAGATGTTTCACTCTAAGTATTTTTTGCCTTCCCGTTAGACCAGAGAGGAGACGGGTTACTTTCCGGTCTGCAGGTACAGCTGAATTTTTTGACTATTCAAAACACTTATTAGCCGTGACTTGGTGATATCAATAAGAGGCAAAAATGTTGTTGAAATATTTTTTTTCTTAAAGATGAAATCAATATGTTTTATGGGTTAAACCACCACTTTTCTTTACAAAGGCAGCCACATAAATAAGCTACAGTGTCATAGTGATGCAGGCAGAGCACTTCAACACGTTTTGACATCTTGAATGGTTTTGCTTCTGAATACGATTGTCTTTTACTCCTATGGATCTATATTCAATAGTTTTGTTTTGTCACAACTCATCAGTCTTTTCTCCATGACAGGCCTTTCCGGTGAACATATGAATGAACTTTGCAGCTATGATTTATGGAAAATACTGAGGAAATCATTAACATGTTGTTGGTTTTTTTTAAAAGATGGATACAGGTACAATACATATAAATTCAAATTCCAATTAAAATAAACAAATAGATTATATGTAGTTATATAACATAACATAATTATATGCTGTCTTTGTGCTTTGCAGTCTAAGTTAATAGATTTTCTAGCTCTGTTAAGGGGTGGATTTTACTATTATCTAATTATTCTAACTCACTGTACCCCAAAATAATTTACAAAAGGCCCCCAAAGCAATTAAAGGAATATGAAATCCTTCTACTTCAGAGGGAAACATTGTACCAATATTTACCTAACAGATAAATGTTACTCATAACTCACAGAATATAACAAATAAAATAAAATGCACTATTATTGATTAAACTATCCAGCATTATGTCAGAAAAAAAAAGAAAAGATCCACCTTGAACAGACCGTAAGTAAATGTACACTATACTAATAAATAGATTTCTTTAAGTAGAAAAATTATATAGTATTTTTACTGTGCGGTTTTTTAATAGTTTTATTTAAGAAAACATTTTTCTTCCACTGCTAATAACAACACTCCCAGTTAGAGCAAGCTTGACTAGGATATTAGTATATAGATACACACACACACACACACACACACACAATAATAAATCCAAGTATGACGCTATAAACCATCTGAACTGAGCCTGATCTCAGTCACGCTGTTATGAGAAAACGACGGAATATTACTGAATTTTAGTACCAGAATTACTGGATTATATATATGTTTAATTAACAGATTTTGGCCACGACTCAAACAACACAGAAGACATCTCTGTCTATGCAAACGGTTTATTTGCTTTGTCAAAATCGAAATAACACCCTGAGAAGCTGAATTACAGGCCAGCGCGGAAATCACTATTTACCTCATTGCGAGGAGGATGAATCACAGGTTCTCAATGGCCTTTTGATCAACTGATAATAAAACAACCCGGTTGACATTTATTTTTGTTGTGTTTTTTTTCGCAACATATTTCTGGTGTCAGTCGTTCATGTGCTACAGGTCAAAGCCTTTAACCGCTGAAACGATCTCACACAAAATGCCTCTCTGTGTTTAGGAAACAACGCCGAGAGAGATTGAAGAGATCGATGATCGATACATCGAATGTTGCGATCAATTTCTGAACTTCAGAGACAGAAGAACAGCTTAACAATGAAGCTTTATGATATCCAAAAAAATAACACAAGGTTTAATTTATGAGCTATCGTTAATTAAATTATTGTTGTTTGAACCACGGAGCTCATAAAACATAATTCTGTGATAAAAAATCTGACCCATAAAACCTTAGAAGATACAGGCCTGCAGCTCACACAGGGTGAGACACATTTCATCACAAACTGTGTGTGTGTGTGTGTGTTCGTTATAATCCCAAAAATAAAGAGGGCTTTCATTGCAGCCTCCTACTTGATTTTTTTTAAATGCATTTTTAATTTCAATGAAGATTTAAATAAACAATTTAAGCAGCATAATTCAATATCCAATAGCAATCAATTAATTTATTTCCCACTATAAATTAATTCAAGTCAAAGTTGTAAAACACTGTATTTAAAAAAAAAAAAAGAAGGTCTATTTAATTTCATTACAAGCATTGGCTGACCAATATTAACACTGACTTAAAATCATCATCTAATGGGAAATAAACTGAATATGAATATGAATTAAAATAACTGGATCTTAAATATCTTTCTTTTAGATTTGTCATTTCTGTTGCAAACTAAATCACCAAGAGGAGTAAAAAAAATCAATTTAAAATTAAAAAAAACAACTGAAAGATGAGCAGACTATTGACACAACTGTAATAAAGCTCGTCTAATTTCTGTTGGGAAATACACACAGACACACACACAGTCAGATAAAACAGCATCTGCATGTCGGCCGTGGTTGAAGGAAGGTGGATGGTACACACATCAATCAGCCTGAAGCCGAGCTGCTCCTGGAGCTGAGTGTTCATTTATTTCTGTTAGTTAGTGAAGACAGAAGGTCTGACTGTATACAAAATAAATACAAACAAATGCAGCTTTACACACAAGTAAATACAATTAATATATGGCCTAATATATTGTCTAAAAACGTGTCACTTTTCTTCATTGCACTATTTTTATTTAAATCGTTGTTTCAACATAAAATCACAAGTGATATATGTACATTAATGTATTTAGTGTTAAAATATGCTTCCCATTGCTATGAATTCTATTTCATTTCAATCTGGACACGTCTCGCTCTGTTCAGGCTGCAGGTTAGTTTCCTTGTGACATTTTTAAGTGTGACAAGTGAAAATACAGCCTAATAACTGTTTATAGACGCTCATTGTCAGCAGATACAATCCCAAACTCTGGACTTGGTGAACTTCACACAAGTCGTACCAGTGCGATGCTCTTGTTGGGATCCTAACTTTGTGACCGCCTTCACCCTCTTCCCAACCCCCTTAACCGGGCTGCACCACGTCATTAATCTCTGTCAATCAATACTTCGATCAGGTTTATCACTAAGCGCATAAATGCAAAACCATACAGTCCGTGGGAAAACAAAGTTTATCTGTAAGGAACTCCTGTTTCCGGAAACAGATAGTGACTGTATATCTTACACATATTGCAGCCAGGACAACAGATGATGGTGGTCCCCTGTCTGTCTTCTGTCTGCCATCATCCGTCTGTCCCGCGCGCAAACGACATAGGCACTATATAAACTATCGACAGCTTCTCAAAAGTAACTCATAACTGCAGGATCAGTCAAAAGTCTGTGTGACAGTGTGTTTTTTTTCCCCACCAACCGTGATTTCATCCTTAGTGAGTATTTAGAAAGCTCTGCTCGTGCCCGCCCCACATCTCGCGCTCCCATCTCTCTGACGCGCGGCTCAGCCTGCTCTTAGTGGAAGCGCTGTTGGACCAGAGATGAGATATAGCCCTGGAGAGCTACCATCCACATGAATACATAAAGCGCCACGACGCTCGTGGAGACGCTCGGCTCTGTATCTGCGCTGGAACAACAGAATTTATCCACACCACTCTGGATTGATCGGAGAAGCTTAATCAATGGATTGGCATTCAAATGGTTTGGTAATTTTTATCGCTCCAGGAGGGCTAAGGGGTTAGAGAGAGCGAGAGAGTGAGAGACAGGAGCGAGAGTGAGAGACAGACAGGGGGAGAGGGTGGGGAGGGTGGGACAGGGGAACATATATCCTTTCAGATATGGAGCTCACCATGGAGAACCTGCACAGCGTCTCCTCGCACTCCCAGGCGGGGGACCTCATGAGCTCTCCGCACGCGCGACCGTCGCCGTCCCCCAGCTCCACTCAGCGGAACCTGGTCTCGCACACTCCCGGCGCGCGGTCAGCCATGGTCTCCGGCATGGCCTCGATCCTGGAGGGCTCCGGTGGGGACTACCGGACAGATCCGTCTGCGCTATCAGGACACCTGCATCAGTCTATCAGCATGTGTGAGACCGGGATGAGCCTTAGCAACACGTACACCACCCTGACCCCCCTGCAGCATCTACCTCCGATATCCACAGTCTCGGATAAGTTTCACCACCCGCACTCTCACCACCATGCTGCCGCCCATCAACGACTCTCCGCAGGGAACGTCAGCGGCAGCTTTACGCTGATGCGGGATGACCACCGGGGGCTCGCCTCCATGGGCAATCTGTACAGTCACTACCCCAAAGAGATGTCTGTGTCCGGCATGGGCCACGGCTCGCTCTCCCCGCTGTCCAGCGGGCTGGGTTCTTTGCACAACTCCCAGCAGCCGCTCTCATCCTACGGTCCGAGTGCGCACCTCTCCACCGAGGCTAAGATGCTCTCTCCGGTGTCAGGGTTTGAGTCCCACGCCTCCATGCTGTCCCGAAGTGATCAAGAGCATCTGGCCAGGAGTTTAGGGGGTCATAGCCACGGCATGATCTCCAACCTCAACGGCATGCATCACCACCCACACAGTCACCTCCACTCCCAGGCGAACGGCGCGGTGATGCTGGCAGACCGGGAGAGGCACGGCCACGTAGCCGGCCAGGGAGTAGCAGGGTCAGGCGTCCAAGCGGAGGAAATCAACACAAAGGAAGTGGCTCAGAGGATAACGGCTGAATTAAAGCGGTACTCCATCCCGCAGGCCATATTCGCCCAGAGGATCTTGAGCCGGTCGCAGGGAACCCTCTCAGACCTGCTACGGAACCCCAAACCCTGGAGTAAGCTCAAGTCAGGCCGAGAGACTTTCAGGAGGATGTGGAAGTGGCTGCAGGAGCCCGAGTTTCAGCGGATGTCTGCTCTGCGGTTGGCCGGTAAGATACTGTTCTTTAGGTGTCATTATTTCACATGAAACTGATTAATTTTAAGTAACAGCCCGGTCATCTTCCACAGTTATGATCCAAACTATAAACAAACAAAACCTACACATAGTTGCTCAGGCCACGAACAGTTACCGTTTCCTCCTGAAACCCGAAACAAATATAGATTGTTTATAAAGTCTAATTGTGCTTAATGTAGAGCTCTAGTAACCAAAGATATTAACGATTGCTGGGCATGTGCATTTATGTTTACGCGGGCTGTTGTAGACTACATCTGCAGGTCTATATTTTTGATCGGCACATAGAAAATCGTCATTGATTCACTGTAAACCTCGAAATAGTTGCCCCCCCCCCCCTCTCTGTCTGACTATAAACACACGGTGGTGGTGGCTTCTGGGCCAACTAGTTGCGCGGGAGAAGCGGGGTGACCCCAGGCTGCCTGATCAATACGCCAGTTCCCACTCTCCCTTTTAAATGTGGCACACGGATCAATACTCGTATCGGAGCTGAAAGGCGCAATAACCGCACGGTCTCTCTAGCTTTTCATTTAGCACTCTGTAGTAAAGGCTCTAAATTTAGAACATAGACAGGTATGATCACCCAAACTCATTACTGGTGTGAGCTTTTTACGCAGGACGTCTTCTGTGCTGTGAGTCAGATAAGCCAAATGTGAGCGCGCATGTTACCATGATTCAATTCAATTATAAAACTTCTTAAAATTACAGATAAAAAAACAACAACAAAACAAAAACAAAAACATAGATTATATATCTTGCAGCTCTTCATCCAACCCAACCTGCTTATGATCCCCAGATCTATTTCAAGACAGCCTTAAGCTCCATGAACTGTTCTGATGAAATATTGATTGCAACTAGGATGGGGAACAGGAACCAGTATAAACAAGACAATATAGAGTATATGGACTTTTTTCATGCTGTAAAAACATGTAATTTATATGCTACTGTTGGATTCAATATACTCTGAAGAATAGATCTCCAAAAGAACAGCCGCTGTATTTATGCGTTAGAGTAAAATTCAGTTATGCAGCTGATATCCTTCTTTCCAGAAGAATATAGATAGATAGATAGATAGATAGATAGATAGATAGATAGATAGATAGATAGATAGATAGATAGATAGATAGATAGATAGATAGATAGATAGATAGATAGATAGATAGATAGATAGATAGATAGATAGATAGGGATTAGTAGCTGAGGCTGTGAGTGTCATTAATAGTGTAGCTCTGTCCTTTCAGTGTTTGCCTGGCTTTGCACATAGAAGATCAATAAGGCCGTTTCCCTTTCCCAACCCCCTTCCTTCCCACTCCCTGGTGCTCTCTCTCTATTTTTCTTTCTCTCTCTTTTTCCCTCTCTGCAGCATATGACAATAATATCACTAATCTTTCACTGGTTAAGATGGCAGGCAGGTTGATTGGCAAAACAAAGCAAAATGAAAAAAACGAAAAAAAAAACATTGACTGGAGGACAAATGGAAAGTGCGAATGAGAGCTGATGTTTCATAAAGGCAAACAATGCACAGAGCTATTTTCCATCCTCCAGATCTCATCTGTTAATCTCTTTTAATGCCCATCAAAGTTGTTCATCTCATTAAAGATTAAATATCAGTCTGCTGTTTCTCATCTTTTCTAAAGAATCCAAATGGACAAAATTGGGATGTACAAAACTTCAGTCGGCCCGGCTTAAGTGCAAAAGCGAGAAAAGCCAAACTGACGTGGAAAAAAGAGCTGGGGGAGTCAGGAGATGCCATTGATTGAGCAAAGGCAGGCAGGTTTGGGCTTTGTGTGAACAGCCAGATAGAGGCAGGGTAGTGAAAGGATCAATACCAACCTTAATAATTGATAAGTATAAGGGAGACAGGAGGGGAGCGGGAAGAAAGAGAGAGTGCAGAGAGTGGTGGTGTTAGCGCTTGTAACAGCATCTTCTAGGTAAGCAACGTGAAATCTGTGGTTAACAGCTGAGGACCACACACCAGCTCACTGCATAAACATGCGGCAAAGGGTCTGTAAGTGGTTTTAAAGACTGCTGTTTACACCCCAAAAACATCCGGTCAAATGTCAATAGTGCAGATTTAACACCAACAAGGATGGTGTAGATTCGCCGGAGGTGAAAACTCAGATCAGATCATATTTATGAGGCTGGGCGAGAAACCTCTCTGACATGTGCAATCTGTAACAAAGGAGATGTAATATTTCAAGTGGAATCAAGGCAGGGTGGCTGATATTGTATCACAAAACATCAAAGATCAGTGTTTAAGGAGCTTCTTACAGTAGACAAAGAGCATCAGAGCCTCCAGTTGCCTATTGAGTCGTAGTAATGAGCGCTTTCTGCTCATGTCAGCGAATCCTCAAAGCAATCCAAGGTTGTGATGTCATTTGATTTTAAAGGTTGCTATGCTTTATGGGGTTTGTAATGCGTCTTTATGGAGGCATGCAAGCATATTTAACCAAGTGTGTGTGCGTTAAATGTGTGTCTGTGTGAGTGCTTCCACATGCACATATGTGTGTGTGTGTGTGACTGGGTTATAGAGTGTGTCTGCACTATACATTGTTCAGGCTTATCTGACTCGCTCTGAATCGGTATTGATTTCCTCTCTTCTACTCTCTTCGGCTCTCTCATTCTCTCCCGCTCTCTCTCTCCCTCCCTGCCTGCCTTCCTCCCCCATCTTTCTCTTCTGGCTCTGTACCAGTATCAGAAAAGCAGGTCCTTTTGCCTTCCACCCTTATATCATCCCTGCTCTCTGGTCATCTCTTCCTGTTACAGACAAAAATAATTTCACATATGCAGGCACTGATGTTTGAATGAGAGTGAATGTATGGATAGGTTTTATATAACTTCATAAAAACACCATATATTTGAAATGACCTTTCGCGACATACACCTGATTATAATTATTTATTTGGGGCATTTAGGACCAACAACTCTAATAAATCTCATCACTTTAACTTAACCAAAACTATGTGATGTGTGTACAGGATGCAGGGCTGGCAGATACAATTCATTTAAAAAAGGGATTTCTCTGTTTGTTTTGGTAAACCTTCATTAATTGGCTGTTGGTGCTGAAGTGAAGTAGCTTCCTGTGAACTAGTTTGGTTATAAAAAACCAATAAAACATTTAAAGAGTCGATTTGTCTCATTAGACATAACTTGTTCCAACATAAGACTCTGATTGCTGTGTGTGTGTGTGTGTGTGTGTGTGTGTGTGTGTATTTAGGCCGAGAATATTTTTAGTGGTATAGATCAAGTCACATAATTTCCCAAATAGCCACGTTTTAATATAATAACCGACAGACATTATTTATATAAATGTAATTCTGAAACTGAAGCACAAACAGAGAATGTTTTTAGCCAAATTCTACATTATAGATATTTATGTAATAATAAAATTTGTTTAGCTTATGATTTTATTCAACAACATTATAGTTAATTTTAAAATACTATATATACATATACATATATATATCGCTGTTGCCATATTGTTTAGCATTTCAGGCGAGGCGCATTATTACGTTTTAGCTGAGTAGGCTATTTAAATAATTTAATTACACCTTAATTTTAACTAAAGAAATGACCGTTGGTGTTACATGCTATTAAACGTCTGCTTTCTATTTAATGTTTTCAAACGTTTCGATAAATATGTAAAAAAACTTTTCATTTATTTTTAGTTTCGTTTGCATTTCATTCCTTTCCTGTCAGTAACATATTGAAATAGTTGATAGAAGCATGTGAGGAGAGAATGTTATCTTTTATCTTGAGTTTTATTTATTGAAATATATATATATATATATATATATATATATATATATATATATATATATATATATATATATATATATAAGTAGACATTTTATAGACTGCAAGCCGCCAATATCTGATAGGCAGTAAAGCTGCCGATCACTTGTCTCAACAAGACAACACGAGCTTTACATTGACAAATTAACGAAAGCTTTCAAATAATCCAATTCTAATCAATTGCAATGCAGGTACGGTTTGGTTTGCTTTGGTGCGGGAGGTGGTGGTGGGTGGGGAGGGAAGCTATTCGGGCGTTTTACTTCCCAGCAATGAATAGGCCTATAATATGATCAATATAATCAATAACCGTACATCTGAGAGGTGTGACAGAGAGTGATTGACGCAAAACTGTTTCTCGCCTGCAGTAGTCCGTCCAGGGCGGGAGAGGGCCCGTCTCACCGCACACAAAGCCCGATCTCATCCGTCCGTCCAGGCGTCGGCTAGCAGCAGCACGGTGCGGTTAGTTCACCGTCTGCCCCTCATGCCCCATCTTCTCCTCTCTGTCTCTCTCTGTCTGTCTGTCTCTCTCTCTCTGTCTGTCTGTCTGTCTCTCTCTCACACACAAACACACACACACGCACACACACACAGATTGATAATTTCCTGCAGCTACAAACTAACTGATTTTTGATTATATTAGTGCTATAAAGAAGCACTAATATAATCAAAAATCAGTTAGTTTGTAGCGTCACATCATCACCACATCACAGGACATATATAGATGCCAGCAGGCAGAGTATCTTCAGACAAAATTCTGTTGTTATTTAGACTGTGGAGTCAGTGTTATTCAGCCAGTAACAGAGCTATAATCCACTGGTTTTAGTAGTGAATGTCAGTGATAAAGCATTTAAAGCCTCCCTCTGTTCAAAGAAGGGTTTTGTTCATTGTTTTTTTTTTTAACTTGGATGTTTGTGCAGAGTTTGACACTTCATTTGCAGAAGGACTAAAGTTTTTCTGTGCTCACCCTGAATATGCATGTACCAGCATAATGTGTGACATCGTATTATGCTAGTTTGGAAGCCAATAGTGGTCCAATATGTAACTTGCACAAGTGTGATGTAGAAACCTGAAGCTTAAAGTTACAAAAACGCTTTACAGTTAAAACAATAAGTAAATAAAATCCAAATCATAAAAAAATCATGATAAAAAAAATCCAAAATAGTTACACAAATTACAATCAGTTAAGAAAAAGCAAGAAGATAAAAAATTGCTTTAAACTATAGAAAATAAGATTTTCATTTTGAAGGAGGAGGTATAATTTTAAGAATACCAAACACTCATTGGGACTCAAAGTGGCACATTTTATATGTCTTAGAACATGACTGCAGGGGATGTTTAAATTAATTTGCCACTTTGCACATCCCTATCAGGATGCAATATAAGACACACCACCATCCACACACTGCCCTTCTCATCCTCATCTATATATGTGCATAGTCACTTACAGGGAAGGAAAAAAAAACAACAGCCACTTAAGTGATGAACCAGAGCTGCTCTTAAAGGAGGCACGAGTGCAAGTTAAAGCCAGTGAGTTAATCTGAGGTTGAGATTCTGCAAAGTAGCAGTTGTCATCGTTGACACCAGGACATACGAAAGAGACGACATGAGCAAGTGCCACTTGAGACTGCCGAGTGTCACCGCTTGTCTCTTCAAAAAGGCCCATTTAGTAATGAGGCAACTAAAGATAGCCTACGACGGTTTGGTTCTCGTCTCAAGAGAGGTCCGTTTAATGAGAAGCTCCCTCTTTTCCTTCCCTGTGGTCCTATTCATTGCTGTGGAGGGGGAATGTTCAGGGGCACGGAGGGTTCTCATTTGAAATGGACCTATTGATTATCTGAAATATGTATTGACCAGGCCGGGGCCTTGTGCTAACCCCCGTGGTCTCACATGGTGGCTAATGTGTTATACCCACTTCAGGCCTCGGAGCTGGAGAGTTGCATTTGAGTTGATGGAGGAGAACGGATCAGTGTTGGCATTGTAAAATGGCCGGTAGCACAACTTGCTCGAAAACAGGCATTACATATTAAATTATCACTATATTAGCACTAGCATTCAGTCATTACATTAGGGAGTATTGAGTTTAGTTTGAGACAGCACTTAGAGAGCCGCAAGGAAATTCTGGCATGGCTGGGCCTGAACCAATTGAATAAACGTTCCATGAAATGGTTCTGAAGTGCGGATCAATCAATATGGGGGCTATCAATCTGAGGGCAAATTAAAACAATTGAGAAATACAACAAGAGGAAAACAGTTGAGGAAGTCTAGAAGGGATGGAGTGATGTGTATGTGGAGAGGCTCTAATAACACGACAAAAGACGGCATTCCAGTTTACATACAGTTTGTTGAGGAAAAATATCTTGTAATTATGCTTCGCTTGCAGTAACAACGCCTGAACAATGGCAATGCAAACACATGCACGCTCACACACAGGCATGCATACACATGTGCACATTTATATCGACCCCCCCTCCCTCCACAACACACACACACACACACACACACACTCAAATCTGTTTACTGCTGTTGTCTAAACCTGCTGTAAAGTCATCAATCATTTGCATACACCACCGCCACACTGCAGCCAGGCTTTCTCCCCTCTTTCGTCCTCTCATCTTTTCTTTTTTGCTTCCCTCAGTCCTCTGGGATCGGCTAAATTTCAGTCCTCACTTTGTTTGTTTGTGTCATACAGCTTGTGCACACGCACTCACTTTTTGAAAACTAAACATCTGACATATGTTATGAGAGACGTTCCTTTGTCCACCACCAGAGCTCTCAGACTAGATGACTGCACCTTCTTCATCGCCACATCTCCTTTGTTCCTCCACACATAAACAATTTCTTCTCCATCTGTCCGTCACAAAGCGCGCTCCCGAGCTATAGATACTCCCCAGCGCGAGCCGGTGCACGTGACAACTCCACACACGCGCGCAGCCTATACGCGCAGCCAGCCTGCCTGCCTGCCCGCGCGCACACACACAGAGACACACACACACACACACACCTCGGTCTCGCGGATCGATGGGGATCGATCGGGTGGGGAAGGGAGCCCTGATTACTGGACCACGTGTTCGGGAGAAAACCGCGGAAAATCGATCATTGCAGCTTTTTAGGGCAGCAGAACAGAACAGACTCCTTCCAGTCTCCACGGCTAGAGCCGAGCCTACTGACGGTGCATCCAGGCACCGCTCACCGCTTCTTTGTCAGCATTTCATATCACGCTCCAGTTTCAACAAGACACACACACACAGGCCCACAATCCAAAGCATTTACCCCGCGTTTTCCTTTTGATCAGTTTGTCATTAAACACAGAGAATAAAATGAAGCCAAATTGTTCACACAGAGACATAACAGTTAAAGTTATAACGTACTATCAACACTTAAAGTGTTTATAGTAATGTGCTAAAAAAGCTGATTACATTATATGTAATGAGTATAACAATATATACATATTGGTAGTAAAAAAAGATCATTTAAAAATAGTTGTTTTTTTCTATTAAAATGTTTGCTGCTCAGCATCTTACTGTTCTCAGAGATTGTTCTTGAACACACCAACAGGAAAACTGGTCCCTGTTTGCAGCTGCTGTAGGCCACGGCCACAATGGTAATTTAACTCATACGTGAAAATAACCCAAAGGGAAGGAAATGTTGACTGCTAAGCAGATTTCATAGCTCCTCGAGTTGATTTTCATGCTATAATAATAATGAATGGGAAACAAATGCTACTTGGAAGGTAAGAAATCAATCAGAAAATGTTATGTTTTGGAAAAAAAGTCGGAGTTATCGTATAACAGATTGTAATAATGATAATTAGTGAAAGGCTGGGAACTTGCAAAAGTACCCTAATGTTCTGTAAAGGATCTATTTGGAGGTTCAGCATTCTGCATTAGGCGAAATTGTGATTGGATATCTCAGGTTTGACTTTTATCATCTGTCATGAAATGAAAAGAGACATTTTAATTTGGCCCTTTTCACTCCGCAGTGTCAACTCACTGATTGCTTTTCTTTCTGCTTTTCCATTTTCCCCTCAGCCCCGTTTGTAGCCTGCAAAAACCCTCACGTTACATGTTGTGTGGATGTTACTGTGTTATTTTCAACCTCACATTTAATAAACTCATTATACACATTCAACTGAGGAGACAATAAACTGAACGCAACATTACATTTCCGGTAACACAAAACACACACGTGTTTGTGTGAATGCATGGATGTTTTTGGTCTATTTTTTTAACGCTTTCATACTACTTTAATTTTATACCATTTTAACCATCATCTCTACTTCATCATCCTTCTTGGTTTCTTTAATATTTCCCTTTTGCGTCATTATTAGGTGTTTAAGGGCATCCTATGTTTATCTTGTAGCCATATAATTCTGTATTGAGTTAATTTACAGGACTACAGAATATTTTAATGAGAATAAAACTCATCTTTGTTCTTCTGTCCTTTCTCCTCCTCCTCTCTCCAGCATGTAAACGTAAGGAGGAGGACCGAGGACGAGAGCGCAACCAGGTGCCAAAGAAGCAGCGACTGGTCTTCACCGACCTGCAGCGTCGGACCTTGGTAGCCATCTTCAGAGAGAACCGCCGCCCTTCCAAGGAGATGCAGATCACCATCTCCCAGCAGCTGGGCCTGGAGCTTTCCACTGTCTCCAACTTCTTCATGAACTCACGCCGCCGCTGTACGGAGCGCTGGGACACAGAGGAGCACAGTCATGGGGTGCATGGACATGGCCATGTGCACACTCCTCACGGAAACAGCAACAACAACGCCTCTCCAATCCACCCCGGTACCTCCTCTGCAACCACTTTCTCTAAGGCCTGACGCTGGCAGGATGGATGGTTGAACAGATGCATGGAGGATGGAGGCGGGGGTGTTTTTCACTAAAGCAGTAAGCTTTAGCTCCAATCCTCCAGAACTACAGTGTGTGTAGCGGTTTGCCTCAGACCACTCATCTGATTCATCTGCTCAAAGTGCTGATGACTTGTGCAGATGAATCAGATCTTTTCAATACTCCATGTGTTTTTTCTGTTAATCTGAATGTTACTCTTAGGGGCTACATTTCAAATTGTGGCTCTTCAAACCAAAGATCAAAAAACCACACAGGACTCTTTGTAAATCCACTAAAAAAACCCAAAGAAAATCACTCTACACAAAACCACACTGCGCTGAATAGAGTAGTTTGATCTATTAAGAAGGCTAAGACCTTGAAAAGGGAGGATTTTGCTTCAGGAACTGTGCAGGTTTGCCTGTTGTCAGGTTGTAAACACACAAAAGAATCAATCATGACGGGAAGCCTTGAAACAGCCACAGGTTGCAGAAATCAGCCAGACATCAGACTGCAGATATGTCTGCTGGGTTGTGATCAACCACATCTCCTCATTTCAGTAACAGACACTGAAGCTGACTGAGAGGTGCGTCTGTGTGTCAAGTGTCCATTAAAATGCTCTTGCCAGGTCCTTTGACTCGCTAACCACACAACACCTTACAGCTCCGCATCACTGCATGCGTGTGCATGTGCATAATGTTCACATGCTGCTGCGTGTGCTCCAGGAGTTTGATTTCCTGCAGTGATTTGGCCTGTTCCACATCAGAGTAACAGTGCCACCTGCTGTCCACTTAAACCACATCCAAACATGTTGCGAGCGTGTTGGTTTTCCTGTGTAGTTACAGCTCATATCTCCAGCAGGCCTTTAACAATAGTGTAGATTTCTATTAGGATAAAGACACCAATACTGCAGCCCTGCAAACACCAAACACACTGAGACAACACGATAGCCACAGACCCTTTGATACACATTTGAATGTTCATTTCTTAAGACTTCTTGTTGTATGGCTACAAGGCCACTTGAGAGGTTATTTTCAGGTTACATGAAGAGAACAATCATAAAAGGACGACACCCACCCCCGGTTAAGAGTGTCGTCCCTGGAGTGTAGGGAGTGAGGGAGGGAGGTCTGCTCAGTTCTAGTGGCCAAACGCAGAGGTCAAATGTCACAATATAGGATCCTGAGTGCCAATGATGTTTGCCTCTTTATGATAATCAGTGAACAGGTGCAGCTCACTCTGTCGCCATGCGCCCCTATTGTGTGTCTGGCCTGTGTCATAACAACCTTCAAACTGCGAGCACTACGGGCACGTTGCCTATTCCATACCTCAGATAAAAAAAACAAAAAAAAACAAACAAAAAACTTACATGACTTGATGACGTGATCCACATGAAACACAATAAAAATGACTGTAAATAATCTTTAATTTAATCTCTCTCTTTCTCTTATCTATTCCTCTATTTATCTACTCTCTTGCTACTACCCCCTACACCCCACTCATTGTGTCTTTCTTTCTCTTTTCCTTCCTTAATATTGATGCGGGTAATAATAGTACCATAGACACATGGTTTCGCTCTTGTGACTATTGTGCTATGTTGTGCTGAAACTATATGTAAAGAAGCACCTTGATGACAAAATGTAAAAACTTAAAAATAGGTAGAAAAAAAAAAAAAAAAAAAAGAATCAACATGTCATTGACTGATCCTATGCACAGACAAGGAAGGGATACCGTAAGTGACTAACTGTGCATTTTTGTGAATACCTGTGTGTTGAAATACATGGACCTCTTCCTTGATCTCTGGACTTTGACCCCTTTGAACTGGACCGTTGCTGCATTCCTCTGCTGATGGTGTTTTTTTGGTTACCATGAGAACCGCCTCATTTTCTTTATGTCTTTCTTATATTTTGATTTATTTATTTATTTGTGGGCAAAACCACTTGTTGTGTAGCATGTTATAGCGGGAGATAATCATACTAGAGAGGAGACGCAGTCAAGAGGAAGAAGGGTGCAGCAGGAGCATCAGAGGCCCATCATCAGACTGGAAGGAAAAAATCTAAGTGACATTCCTCCGTTAATTTTGGTTCTGGTTGTTACGTCGTGCACTATAACAGATTCTCTGTTAGGGGTGTTGTTTAAGACTTCTGCTACAGTCCAGAGGGAAAAAACTTTGCAGGTTTTCAGTGAAGATATTTGTGCAGTTATGCTTAAATCCAAAGCAGAGTTACCGGAGGACACAGTTGTGCGTATGGCTACCTCACAGAATATAGTGGACTGTGACACAGCCATCAATACCAAAGATACATCAAGCCTGCCGTGTTCACACTGGACCAGGGACATGCACATACTGTACACACACACACACACACACACACACACACACACACACAAAATTCCACAGAGCAGTCGTGCTGCATGACAAACACACATTGGTATTTGTTATGTGGGAAGAGTTGAGTGCCTTTTTCCTTCAACCAGGGGTTGGATTGCTCTGAAAACACACACACCCGCGTGCACACACACACACACACTGTTTAAAGTGAAGGGGGGCACACACTGGGTGAAGGGGGAGCAACACTGGAGGGGTCCTCATGATGTTAAAAAGACACTTTTTGTTGTAATTCAAAGAACAATTTTTGTGCAATTAGGGGGAAAAGGTTTACCAACAGAATTTAGATTTTTTTTAAAACATATTTTTAAATTATTGTGAGATTACATCATCACACTATGATACACACATGCACACACACTCCCTTCAGAGATATTTTTGTGTAATTTGTAATCTGAGTGTAGGTGTGTGTGTGTATCTGACTGTTTACAATGCCCTCTAATATCCCCACATTGGCTAAACTCAACTTAAGTCGTTACAGAAATTATTTCCTCTCCCTAAAATACATGATGCCCACTGGTGACCCCGCCCATCCAAACCCTCTTCGCTGATCCCTCCGTCCAGGGTAGCATTGCACCAAGGCAGGCATGTGTAGACAATTCATCTTGATATACCTCAAATCTTTATTGTAAAGGTTATATAGTGAAACAATAATGACAATGTTTAGCAATGAGAGTGACATTAAAGTCACAGCAAAATGATTGTTCTGTTTTCATTTTATTTCTTTAAGGAGCGTGTGAAATATAAACCCTCTGGTTTGACATTTTTGAGTTATTTAACTTGTTTGTGAAATGAAGAGGGCATATGGAATAAATACATTGGTAGGAAAGGACATTATATATGACTAAGTAGGAGAGGAGAAGAATACATCACTGACAAAGAATTATAAAAAGAAAGTAGGTTAAGATGTGTAAATTGAGAAAATCAAGGTCTAAATGACACATCAAGGACAATGCTTTCTGTTTTGCATCACTTTGTTTGGCTTATTCTGTGTTTGAAGATTGTCTCTGATGTCTGTTAAAGTGATTCCCATATTAAAAAAAAGAGAACCAACCAAAGCACCTCTGTCATTAGGGGTGGGGTAAGCGATTCTTTTATGCATGGATACTATATAAATGTATATAAACTGCAGGATGAACTGTACCTCTACAGGTGGAGGAGGGGGGGGGAAACAGGGAAAAAAACAAAACTGGATTTTGGTTTCTAAGTGATCTTTACATTCTTTTTTAGCTCTCTGTCTTTTATGTGATGTTAGTGTATTTGTATAAATACTTGTATTTGTATGTGTAACAGCTTTACTGTGTCTCCCTCCTGACCCGTGTCTGTTGTAACCCCTCCCTTTGTGTGGAAATAGTCCACACAGGTCTGTCTGTATCTGTGTTTACCCCTTTCTTTCATCACACAGGTATGAGTGCAAGTTTGTGTGGTGTGTATGTGTGAATTTCTTTGTTATGTTTCTGTATTTCAGCATCCATATTTAATCTCATGCCAACTTCGATCGGCCTGGGTGTTTGTCTGATTTAGGAGCTGGTTGAAGCCTAAACAAACAGACAGCCAGGCAGCTGAAATACGGTTTCTTCCAGTGCATCAAAATGGCGTCATTTGCTTTTCCTTCAGACAGACCTCAAAGCTCTGGAAGCCCCAGTGTCGATGTTCTCTCCCTCTTCCCTTACCAATCAATCAATCAGAATCAAGTGTCTTTGTGATGGTAGAAGACAATCAATTTCAAATAGAGCAGAGACAAAAAAAAAAGAAGGAGGGAGAGAGAAAAAGAGCGATGGAGAAGGGCAGTGAAAGTGACTGGACAGAGGGGAAAGACGAAGAATGGCTCTCAGCGAGGTGTGTGTGTGTGTATGTGTGTGTGTGTCGTCACCTTTAACCTCTGGAGGGGCTGAGGCCCCCGGGACCCTCCCCTGGCTACAAGAGAGGTGGAGGTGGTAGTGGTGGTGGGAGGATCGGACTTGTTAAGTGGACATCTAATCGAAGATGTTGACCAAATGCCTGCACACATATACACATAAACACACATAAACACACACACACACAAAAACATAGCCATCACCCAGAGAGCCATTCTTCTGATCTTCATCTCATGTAAATCTGTCGGTCATATTGCTCTGCCTTCACCCCATGAAGTAATAACTGGAACAAATAATACACCCAGTGATAAACCAGTATGTAAATTGTGTGTTTTGACTAAAACAAATAAAGAACAAGCAATTGGCTGACTGGCCTTTCATTTCCTGAGTGGTGGTTTCTTACAGTGGTACTCTATTGCCATCTAGTGGTGTACAATTAAACTGTACACTCTTGGTCTAAGCAGGGCCTGTTCATAAAAATTAAGGTCGATTAAGGTTGATTTTACATTTTTAGATTACTTATTTTTTCTGTGCAAAATATTGTTAAATACAGTCAGAATTTAGTTTATATTTGAGCTTCACGTGACGTATGTGGAGAATTTGACACTGGGAGGTTGTTTTTAACAGTCATCTGCTCGAGAGGAAAAGTTTCTCTGTGCTTACTGAAAAGCTGAGTCTAAGGCGTGCACCTATGAGCATAATTTGTGTCATCATAATAGCTTAGAGCCAGTCGAGGTCTGGTATACAATTTACAAATGTGATGTGGAAACCTAAAGCCTCCACTGACTGTTCAGGGAAGTAGGACATCTTGAATCCAGCAGTTAAAGGAAAACAGGAAAACATAGGCACTTTACAACCTGTTATCCCATCATTTTAGGCCCAAGTGGCTAATGGGAACAACAATATTTGAAATTGGTCCAATATTGAACAAGACTGCTCAATTGCTGAGCCTGCCGCTGCCAAATGGGTCACTAAAAGTGTTTGGTTTGGCCTCAGATTGTTATGGGTCTGAAAACGGAAGTAACGGTCGTTAAGGAAGACACCTGAGACGCTGATTGGTTGGTTTATGCACTTTCACCGCTGTTAAACTGTAAGGAAACTAAAAAAAAAATAAAAACCGGATGGACTAGCTGCCTGCACCACAATTATGGCTAACTGTAATGTAATGTAATGTCTTAATATACGTCCCTGGTCTGAGGCTGTGGATAACTCAGCACCTGTTCATGCTAACATTAGTCACGTGTTGAAGTCACATGTTTCTTACCGTTATCGTTTGGTCCAGCCGGTTTCACCTCTTGAACTAGTTAATTTTATGGTGAGGTGAAACAGTCTCCTGGGATGGCAATGGTTGATAAACGCCGTAAAGCTGTGTAGCAGTTAGCTGTTAGCTACACAGCTGGGATGAGTCCGTGGACACTTCCAGGTTTCCCGGGTCTGCCAGCAACAGGTCTGCAGAAAAAAACTTCTTCCTCGACACTCAAACGCCTTTCTGTCTCTATCCTTTGTTTTGTCTCTTTCATTTTCACGGAACAATCCGTCATTGCACTTAGTCTGTTTGGTTTCCTTACAGCCAAAACTCAGCGTCGATACATGTAAACAAACAAACAAACCGGGATGTGCGGATGAATATGCTGAATAAGTTTAGTTTAGCCAGCAAGCGGACTCAGAAGTAGATCCCTCTGCAGTTAGCCGGCAGTTCCTGTGTTTAACATTACTTTACTACTTTACTTTGCTTTATTTGTTGTCAGACGAATATAGTAATAATAACAATAATAATTTGAGTGTGTCACTGTCAAAAACAAACACTTTAAGTGGACGTACATCAATTACCCTGTATTTTACATTGCAGCTCGTTTACTGATAAGTCACTATACAAGATAGGAAATAGGAAAAATGTCTGATTACACCAGTAACCACAAAAGTAATCTGATTACTCCACCTGTTATCGGATTACACTAGTAATCTGATTACTCGAACATGAGTAATTTTATTACACCCATATAATAAATCTGATTACTATGGGTGTTTTTAAACATAGAACCACCATAATTATTTTATTTTTTAGAAATTACATTGTTAGAACTGTTGCACTGTTTTGTGCTTGATATGCATGTGATGTATAACTATTTGTATAATAATTATTCATTTCTGATCGTAATTCTAGGAACAAAATGATGTCATCATGAGACGCACTCTGACCCTTCTTGACCTTCCAGTTTATCAGCGCGAGGAGTCTGAGAGTTGTTCAAGACCTGCAATGTAAGTTCTCAGAAATGTTAATATCAATCAGTACAGTGTTAACATAACATATGTATGGGAAACCAACCTGAATGCCTCCTGCAGTATTTTTGAAATGCAAAGATTCAAGTTTAGGTTTGGAGTTGTTTTTAAGTCTATCTCAATATAATATTCAAATTTTAAATGTATGATAACAAATTTATTAGTGGGTGGAAAGTATTCCTCCTCTCCATAATAGTCCTAAAACAATCCCTTCCTAAGATGATCCCACTGTAAGAAATTGTGAACAAATCCACAGTCATCTTTCCATATAAAATATATATATTGTTGCTGTTTTTGATGTTGATGTCTATAAAAGATTGGGGCGCAATCAAAACAGTTTTCTGCTATTGAAATTGTGTTTCTTACACAATGCTGCAGGTCCATAAAGAAATTGTTGACTGTTCTGCAGCAAGACCCGTACTGAACTTCAGCACTGTTGGTTGGATTGAAATGCAGACTGTTTTGTTATTATGGAGACCCAAAGTGCTCAATATACCGTATACATAAATAAAACATTTATTTCAAGTCTTTGGATGTCAATCAAGACAAACAAGGCAGAGCCAATTATGTGATTTGTTTATTCCTTCATGATGATTTATTTTAAAATGTCTTATTTATTTATTCAACACTTTTGGCCTCCATGCTTATTGCCCAACATCACTTTCTGACCTCACAAATGGGAGCAAATCCCTGCAGGCAGCTTCCGAATTCTTGTGGAAAGCCTTGCCTGAAGAGTGGAGGCAGTTATAGCAGCGTTACATTACATTACTTTCATATATGTGGTTGTTTGAACATCAGGTGATGCAAGCAGGCGAAGCAATGAGAAGAGACACAGGACACTTTTGACAGAGTCACATCATGCTTTTATGACGAAAAGGAGTTCATTTACAAGACGGACAGTATATAAAACATACATTGAAAAAAAAAAAAAAAAAAGAACAACTCATATGTGTTTTATAGACAATTACATTATTGTCTTATCCTTTCCTTTTGAGACCAAGCAGCCATGGGACTGAACAAAACCAGTGATCCCTGGAGAAAAGAAGCAGCAGTTAAATCCTCTATTACTATACCTACAATATTTACAGTTCAACAGTCATTTTCCTCTGTCAGACATGGCAAGAAGGTCTACAGATTTGATGACATGATATGGCTAATAGATCTAATATGTACAGTTTTCTGTTCTTCACGTCCAAGGATCCACACATCACGGAGCAAATGATAAATGTTATAATTCAGGTACAGCCAGAGAGGATGAGAGTCCATATTTGGTAATTACTGTATAACAGTCTCTTTTATGAACCAGTAATATACCTGATGATGATTGAATGATTGAATGATTGATCATTTCACACCATACAATCCGACAAGCTAAACAGCTTGTCTTTATATTAGCTTTGTATTTAGTTGGAGCGCTCAAGCACCCATTCCTAGGTTTTCACGAGTCAGTAAGTAAATATGTTCAGAAACTTCAACGAGGTTGGTGCCAGGTTGATAGAGAGAGAAGTAGAAAGGAAGAGACAGAGAGAAAGAGGAGAGAATACCCCAGCCAAATGTTGGAGATAAACTCAATTGATATTTTTTCAGTATAATTAGAGTATTAGAGGGCTCCAACAAATACAGAACTATATCAGTGACAGCTTCCTCTGAAGAGGATTAGAGGCGAGAGAGCATTACATTGTCTCCGACCTGGGAAAAAAAAAAAAAAAGTCGAAATCTGGCACCATCTCGTTACATAAAAGAGGAAAAAGAAATCATCTTAAACAGTAATGTGGAAACCTAGGAATGGGTGCCAACCAGGTCAAAGAGCTCTGTATGCCTCATCCTACTCCAGAGGGATTCTGGGAATGACAAGGTTCAAATTAGATCAATAAAAGTATGCCATTAATAATCCTATCCCCATACAGAATTGATCAGTCCCACCATCCTGCTTGGAAAATCAATCACTTTATCTACAGCTTGTACATCTGAGCAGATCTGTGTGTGTGTGTGTGTGTGTATGTGTTTGTGTGTGTGGATAGATGTGTGTAAAAGTACAATCATCCCAAGTAACAAGTGGTTCTTTGTAAAATATTGTGTGAGTGCAGGTGAATAATCGCCGCTGGCTTTAATCGGTTCCAGATTCAAAATATTTTAATCTTGCTCTAAACTCCAAAAACATCCTGACTTCACAGCAGTTTGTTTCAACCAGTCCCATGGCCAGCAACAATGGCACCCATAGCTCTCCATACAAGTGTAGGTGAGAGTTTGGCAAGACCAATCACTGTATACAAAAGGCATGCATAGATTAAACCTGCTATGACCACAAGAAAGAAAGTAAGTTGTTCTTCTTTAGAGTGGAGCTGACCACTTGCTGATCGGCTTCCATATGCAGAAAAAGAATGATGCTGTGGGATATTATTATTTGTTATGTTGGTAGTGTGACAGGTTGGGCATCAGAAAGTGTTGTCTAATCTACAGTCTTAAGTCCCAGCAAACCAGGTCACAACTGTTGCTTTCGATCAGATGGAGGCCTGTCCTGATAACTCCGCTTCAATCACAGGTGGCTGAGAGTAAACAACGTCCCGGGCACCCTGAGCAGAGAGGAGCTCACGCTATGGCTATAAGAAAATCAGTGAAACACCGACTTATGAAGCTAACAGTCAATTTTCTCTCTTTAGTGTTTTTGCTGTATGAGACCCAGAGCTGTTGGTTTATTTTTTCCATACGTAGACTACTGTATAAACGTCAGCATGTATTGCTGTTGCTCACATTGACCACCAAGGGGCAGTATTACCATAGAAAGGCGGGCACTTGAAATTTGTCTGGTCAAGGTTAAGATGAAGCAGTTGTATGAGCACTTTGTCAATAGCAGTCCTTCAGCAATGCACCACTATATATCCAAGTATAAATTGAATCTCTTTGTCCAATTAGAGAAAACCATAAAATGTAACATATTTCTACTTGACAGATGTATAAAATCTAACAGAACAAAGTCAGCCTCCGATGTTTGTCCGATGCCTTGTTCTCCCCGTTCTGAGAGGTCTGTTATGGAAATGGGACTAATAAGCCAAGTAATCACCAAGTCAGCCAAGCTCTCTTCTTCACCATCCAATTACTGCTCCTCTCAGCTCTGATAATTCAACTCAAATCAATCTAATCCAATCAAAAAAACAGCAGCTGAAGGATCTGGAGTGTGAGATGGATTAATTTAGAGCTAATCTGGAGTCAGAACAACAGGAGACCGTTGCTCTATTTAAGACCAGTCTTAAAGGTTTTTCTCTGCAAAAGTAGTGAAAGAGGCGTTAAGAGTATTGAGAGAAAAACCTTCTTTCACTGAGAAAGTAGAATGGAGACAATGTTACTAACCAAAAAAAAAATTAATAATTCAGGCTTGAATGGAAATGACGCCATGATTATTGGTGTCTGGGGTTTGTCTTATTTTTGTCTGTGTCTTTGAAGAGTTCCCCAGTGGAAGGTATCCTAATAGTGAGGTTGCTGCTGCTGTAAATGGGGCGTCTAGACTACGGTACACCAACCCCAGGCAAGGACGAACTGGAGGAGGGGGTGGGGTGGTGGTGGTGGTGGGGGGATCGCTCAGCCTACTTTCTCAAGAATCACAGCAGAGAAGCTGAATCGAGCTCATCTCCACTGGTATCTACAAACACTGAGAGTCTGTCAGCCAGCCAGACTGAGGCAACGGATTGGCTCTAAATCTGTGTGTACTGGCACCTTTTTTTTTGAGAAGAGCTGCTAAAGAATTGTTTTGGCAAAGTGTCACTCATA
Organism: Pampus argenteus; assembly: GCA_036937835.1. NCBI lineage: Eukaryota > Metazoa > Chordata > Actinopteri > Scombriformes > Stromateidae > Pampus > Pampus argenteus. The sequence goes on from CM072875.1 coordinate 10,987,133, forward strand.
TTATTAAAACGTTTGTTCAATGAATGAGTATGCTTCCTTGTCAAAATGACCCGGTGTACTGCAGTAATCAGAAAGTGAGTGTAGGCTCATAGTCATAGTAGGTTATTACAACAACCCCAACCACCCCTCTACATTTGTAAGTTCAAGTGTGACAAGATGTCAGCCGAGGAAATACATACAGTCCTTGTGTTTTCTTATCCAGAGAAAGATCCCAGAGCAGCGCTGTGCAGAGCGGGAGAGTTCCACAAGTGGGTTTTTTTTTTCGGGAATGGGCAGGGTGCAAGATGGGAACCAATGTTTTTTTTAGGGAACCTGGGTCACACCTTTCATCTTTTGCCTTCATCAATTCGATCGCTGCTCTGTGTTTGATGGTATCCCGAGGAGCGACAAATCATAACACAACGTCACTGACTCACTGACCACACAGAACACGTGTCTACTACCACACAACCATATTCCAGCCTAATACTGTGAACAGGGACAACAAAGCTTGGAAATGTTAAGAAGACAGGGTAAAGGAAGGGAGGAGGAGGAGGACGGGAAAGAGCGGGAGAAGGAGAAGGAGAGAATAAAATGAAACACACCCTCGTCTACGCTTACATTTGTGATTGATGTTTACACAATAACACCGTCTACAATCACTACAGACATTCTCACTGTCTTCTAAACCTAGTTTCCACTGACAAATACCAGGGATGGAAACACATCAAGGGTAGGCCAAGGGGAGAGGATACGTCCATGAAGGCAATGTCCTGTTCTCTACACCGTGGGAGTGTCGCAGACACTGTTAAAGGGTGGTTTTAAAAACCAGACCAATTTGTTCATCTATTCCCATTCAGCCTCATGAATGTTTAAGAGCTGTTCAGTGATTCATCCTGACGCAGAAGCTGTGGTTTCATCCGCTTTCACAGGGGACAAAAAAAAAAAAGAACCTAACAACTACTGGTTACATTTAGAGTGATTCACCTAAACGTTTGATTTGCACCACTAAGACTTAATGTTGTAACATTTGTTCAGAATGGCAAAACAATAGATTATACTTAACTGTCAGTCCTTTTGTAAATGTATAACTATGTTATAGTTATACATACAGAAATGAGTTGGTATTATTTAATTAATATCAGATTATGCTAATGTAATGGCATCATGTGTTAAGTCCAAAGTTGCTCCCTATGTACCATATAGTGTGTAGTTGATTTAGTTGGTTGGATCAGTTTTAGTCTTGATTTGTTGCTCACATTGAGTAAAGTTTTTAGTGTCTTTTATGTACAATTACTGAATGAGTGAATAAGGAAGTGATTTCGGACACAGTAACAGAATAAGTAAATTTTTTGCCAAATATAATTCACAATCAATTAAAACAGAACATGTTAGCAAATTAATGTTACACATAATATTGAAATCCATTAACTACCAGGTATAACTGGTAGATTCCAATATTTAGTTAAACTCGACACAAGAACAAGTTTGTGTGGTGCATCCTGCTTTAATTTAGTAATACAAATCTTGATTTAGTGAACAATTAAGTTGTAAGTGAGCAAAGTCTGAACTTAACATCTGGTGCAACTTACACCATCTCGTGACCTTATGACGCCATCACTGCTTTAGATTGTGGCTTATTTCTTGAACACGGTATTGCTCTGCCTTTTTGGTTTTAGTTGTCATGCACACTAGTGTATGAGAACTTTATCAGGTGTTGAGAACAGAACAGCCGCACACGGAGGACGGGGAGCTTTAGAACAGTAAACAGCCAAAAGGTCACAGAGAACAACAACTGAGGAAATTAAAATGGAAGACAAACAAGAAGCAACAGAACACTTCAAACAAAGTTTTTTCTTTTTTTCTTTTCTTTTTTTTTTTGTGTTGCTTTTAAAACCACAGTACTACTCTCCACTATACGATGCACATGGTGTGGGTAGGGTTAACACGACTTCATTTACATTTGAATCCTCAGTCTCCAGCCAGGGACCCCTCCCAAAGGAGGACCCAGTGGGGGTGTGAAGGGGTGCGGGTGAGGAGGGGGGATGCACTGGGCTAGGGGGGCAGAGACATTCACACACTGACCATCTCAGAGACAGAGAAAGAGCAGGTAGTGTCCCACTTTGTGATTGCGGACCGATTTGTATGCTCACTAATAACTGTGACTGTAACTGTGATTGTTGTACGTATCAATCACCTTGATGTGGTTTCACCTCTCCTGTGTGTGTGTGTGTGTGTGTGTGTGTGTGTGTGTGTTATGATGTGCAATGCAATGCCAGCCCAGTACAGCAGATGGTCTTCTGATCATTACGACAGATTGTAAGATGGCAGTGGCAATAATTATTACTATATAACTGAATCATGCACACACTACAAAAAACAATCTACACTTGCTATGGCTTTGTTTCTTCACTCATAAATTTACATCAGTTCTCTTATAGAGAATGGATTTTGGTTTTATGGCTATTACACACAATATTGCTGGAATGTTATATTGTAACAGAGTTAGTGTGTATGTGTAATCATACTCCCTCTGTTGGCTAGTTATTTCACTTTTCCTGAGAAAAGGTTGTATTCATATGTGTTTTCCACAAATGCTTATTGCCTTCTGCTAGAATGAGCCTGCGTTTATGTTTATGTGGAGACATTTATGGTGTTACCGCGTGTCCTCTGTCTGTCTCTGAGTATGTCCCAACTCTCCCGGCTGCTCCCCCCTGGCAGCGCTGGGAAGGTCAGGTGTCCATTAAGGCAGCAGAGGGCGGGGACAGGAGGCTGGAGGCCAGTGGGTCGACCCTCTCCTGTTGATAAAAGGCCATGAATGGGAGGAAGAAGAGGTCACATTGACTTCTTTCTTCCTCTCCCTCCAGTTTGAATCAGCAACCCTCCTGTGGCCCAGTCCTCCGCTGCTCTCTTTTGTGTCGGTCACTTTGGTTACCGTGGCAACCCGTGGCCGGTGGGCTTGACTTCCTAACCAAACCCTCCAGTCCACGGGCAGCCACGGCAGCTCGCGGCCAGTGTGCTCGTCCCAAACTCACACAGCTAATGTTATCGCAAAATCACTCAAGAAGAAAAAGCCAAAATCATGTTTGTTTTTCAGAATGATCCAAATCCATTGTTTCTTATTATATGTTATCGTGTCATATTCTACATCCATTAGGCTTTTGCTTATTATTGTTTAAAGAATTATCTAAATCTTAATAAAGACTTTGACCCTATAGAGCTCTTCTCACCATTTAGCCTTGGTCAGAATAGATACATCTGGCCAATATAGAAAACATATTCAAACTGTCTTTCAAAACCATGTGTTTTATTCAGTGGTATGAACTTACAACTTAGCTTTTAACTGCAACTCTACATGCATGATCCTTAACAAGGCAGAGAAGTTTTATAAATGGATGGGAGTAGGGTCTCGCTACATTACATTTCTTTTAAATTCTCTAACAGCGCAGAAACAGTAAATGAATTTAAAAGAAAAGGGAAACTTTTTTCAATTTCTTATTAATGTAACCGAGACAGGATTCTACAGCTCAGTAATCGTGCCAATTTACAACTCATCTCCTTAATTCTTAACTCTATTATTTGTATCAAGGACAAATGACAAGTAGCTCTTTCAAATCTGTCAGTACTATATTTCCTTACAGTATCGTTCAAACATGTTTTTAACTACATGCTGAATAAAAACACTGAGCAGCAGAAAGGGTTGTTTGGGTCATTTGGTTTCATTCACAGATTTAAATCAAATCAAGTCATAGCTCCAGTTTTGATGTGGTCACTCAATTTTGAATAGAGCCATGGACAGCGACTTATATTGTGCTTTCAAACTTCTTTGCGAGTCAGTGGCTGTGTGTGTTTGCATGTGTCAAACACGTGGGACGTGCTCATGCCTCCCCCGAGGGACCCCTGGCTGCGTTGTTTCATATCATTTTCATGTTGAACTTCCTGGTCCCTCCCGAGGTGCCTCCAGTGGTGGGTTCGGATTTCCGGAATGAGTACTCCACTGTGAAGTTGTTCTTGCGTTGGCCGCGTCCCCGGCTCCACACGAACAACAACAGGAAACAGAAGAGGACCACCCCCAGGAAAGTGATGCAACCCATCGCTGTGGAGACCAAGATGGTGGTCAGGTCCAAGGTGAACTTCAGGAAAACACGCGTGCTGTTCAGATTTGTGTCGTTGAAGAACTCGCCGCTGTACAGTGAGCGGTTGAGAAAGAAGGCTGAGGCAGCATCTAGCGGCTGGCCACGGACTGTGAGTGTAGCAAAGTAGGTGTCGTTGCCTCCGGCATTACTGGCGATGCAGATATATGTTCCGCTGTCAGTAAGCTGGGCATAGCGGATCGCCAGGGTGCCAGTAGGGAGAACAGTAATGCGCCCTGAACTCTTTGCAGTGATCCGTCTGCGCTGTGGGGAAATCCAGACAATGGCAGGTGCAGGTTCTCCTTCGGCACGACAGAGGAAACTCACTGGCTGGCCCTCACGAGCGATCACCTGTAAGGTGGAGGAAAGGAGTTCATGGACTAACAAACGCAGGAGTCAGAAAACAGAATACATACACAACCTAATCTGGCAAAATTACAAAAATATTTATAATATTTGCATCAATAATGAGCATTTACTTTTTATTTGAGTATTAAGTATTGTATCTAAATGTAATCATTTTCATTACCTGCTGGAGCTTACGGTTGCGTATCTTAGGTTTCTGGCATGTAAAGTGATCGAAGAGTGCAGAATCGGTGAAGGTGCTCAGGCTGACACCTTGCACCTCCACTGGCCCCGCACACACCGGCACTCTGCCGTCAAAGTTGAGGGTCTTGCGTCTTTGCAGGATCCACAACAGACGGCAGTCACACATCAGGGGGTTCCCATCCACTCTGAGGGTCTCCAGACTGTTGACAGAGTGGAAGGAGCCCTCTTCCAGAGTCTGCAGGTCGTTGGAGGAGAAGTTGAGGACCCGGATCTGTCGGAGACCTCCAAGGGCATGGGGCTCCACTGTCATCAACCCTGTGCTTACCATGATGAGCTCCTTCAGCCTCAGCAGGTCCCTGAAGGCCCAGGGCTCGAGTGTGGTGATAGGATTATAGGAGAGGTTGAGTTGCGTGAGGTGCACCATGTTCTTGAAGGAAGCAGAGGGGACGGAGGTGATGTTGGTGTTGGTGATGGAGAGCCAGTGGAGATCCAGCCCCTGGAAACTAAGAGGGGAAATGTACTCCAGGTATGGCCAGTGATCAATATCCAGACCCCGGAGGTTGGAGAGCTTGCGGAAGTTCTGGTCCTCCAGGGCAGTGATGCTGAGGTGACGGAGGCGAAGGGTGACCAAGCTGCGTAAGTAAGACAGCGTCTGGCCAGAAACAGATGTCAGGTTGCAGCGCTCTATTGTGAGCTCTTCCAGCCCCAGCAACCCTGAGAATGCCTTTGAATCAGGAATACAGAGAACAAATTCTAAATCAAAATTAATTTTACACAATAATGTATGCACACACACACACATGCATGCATACATACATACAGTACATACATACACACACATATATTTGAAGGAACACCTTGGTTGAATGAAAGATGAAAAGAAAAGAAACTGGACAATAATGCCCAGTAGTTCATAATATATACCTCCGAAAATATTTCATTAATATGATGTGGTATTAATATGATAGGGTGTGAAACACTTTCCAAGAAAGATTTTAAAATAGATATTTAATAGTTAATAGTTAGGCAGTTATAATGCTAATAAGATGCTGGAAAGCCTACCTTGTGGGAAATATAAACCAGGTCGTTGTCTCCCACCTCCAGATGTTTCAGACTCCTCAGATCCTGGAAGGTATAGTCCAATAAAATCACCATCTTGTTCTCACTCAGGTCTAGACTGGTCAGATTGCCCAGCTTGGCGAAGGCCCCCATGGGCACTAATTTCATCTGGTTCCCTCTCAACTTCAGCACTTTAAGACTCTGGAGGGTGGCAAAGGCATTGGGCTCCAATGTAGTGATGAGATTCTCACTGAGGTCCACTTCCTCCAGCCGTGGGTACGGTGCCAGGTCACCCGCTTGCACCCAGCGAAGTCGGTTCTTGCTGAGGTCCAGGAGTTGTGTCTCTGTAGGAATGCCCTCCGGGATGTTAGTGAGCCGCCGCCGCTGGCACGACACCGACCTCAGCTGAGCCGAGCACTCGCACCGTGGTGGGCAGGCCTGGCTACTTCCCGGCAGTGTCAAAGTTACAATGGTGACGAGAGAAGCAGCCAGGACCCATCGCCACATTCTTGGCCATGGCACTAAGGCATGCCCAACAGGGCCAGGAGAGCCAATCATGGCCCTGCTCCTCTGACTCCTTGCCTATCGCAGGCAGGGTCAGTGCACCATACACCTGCAGAAAGACATAGAGGGAAGACAGGGAGAGAAGAAAAAATATTAGAAGAGTGAATTAAAGTACTCTTAAAAGAGAGAGAGAGAAGGAGAATGTGAAAAAGAAAGATGGAGTCTATCTCCTATCATCTCCCAGGCTCATAAAATTTATATCCACTCTGCTGTAAATTATCTATGCTTCATGCAGGTTAAGTAATATTTTACTGAAAGCTGGAGAGATTTGAGACATATCATGACATGATATGTCTCAGTTGATGAAGAGAGATCATATCAGGAATACAGATCTGTTTGAGATATTTAAGATAATTTGTTTTTTTTTACAAATTCATTTATGGTTTCAGTTGGAGAACTAGGACACAGGGAGCCATACAAGAGAGCTTTTTTTGCTATAGCTGAATTCATGCATGTTGCATCTCCTCTGCTCTTCTTGCAGCATAGAAACTGTCTGCTCCATTTTGACAAACGCAATGAATTTCTTATCACCAGTCACCGTGCATGAGCAGACTTAGCTCTTTAACAATCATGTTAGGCCTGGATGCCGTGTACTGCATGCCTACGATATGTGGGGCAAAATAGGTGTTTAAATCACTGTGTACTTAAGTCATATTATGTATTTGATCAGGCGCATTGATGCATGTATGCGTGGGGCATGGCATTTTGCTGGGCATGAATTAAAAATCGTTTTAGTCCTCTTTGCACAGAGATGAGATGAATCACTCCTGCTTTAACATTCCTTCAGGCAACCTGTCATCTCTCCCACACACTGTTTTCAACTTGGAGACAGTCAAAGAGCACCTGGCATTAGATCTGGAACACAACTCAAGTGTCCAACCAGCTAGCAGGAAGTGATACACTTTCATACTTGAGGAATGCTGTTAAACGAGGGAGTGTTAAAAGAGGAAAGTTTGTTTGCTCACCAGAAACCCCAGATGTTAACTCTTGACTCTTTGCTTGGTTGTTTGTTTTTCAGATGAAATGGAAATGAGAGAGAATATATCATCGTCACCAGGGAGTATCATGTTAAAATGCACTCTGATGCTGGCAGTGGAGCTAGACACAGCCAAACAGATTAATGTATGAGCTGGTTTGTGCTTAATGGGCAATGTTCAGAGGGCAAGTCACTGAGTAAAAAAGAGCCAAATGTCACCAGTCTCTCTTTGCTGCGGTTCTCGCTTCAGTTTCTTTCTAGCAAGTAGCCTAATCATATTTGACTGTTTCAATGCATTGGCATCAATGGGCTCAAACAGGATGAAAGAGGATTTAAGCTAAATTTAAATGATGGCAGACATAAATTCAAACTGCAAAAAAAAACCCTACAGAGATGATGTCTCATACAGGATCTGGTTGAAATCTGGCACATTTTTTTTATTTTTCGCTGCGAGACAAAACGCAGGCACAGCGAGGCGGCTGTGCAGGCTGCTGCACAAACTGACCCAGTTCTCAGCAACAACTCAGCCTTGCACTGTCAACCAGCAGCAACTCACCGTGACCACAACAACAGAGCAGCAAACCACAGCGTCTCAGTGGAATCGAGCCCGGTAGATAAACAGAGAGATCTAAAAAAACAAATATGCGTATACACGTTCTGAAATAACAAGCTACTTTTATGACGCAATCAAACAAAATTAGCGTCTCAGCATCATGTCCCAGCGCCGCCTGGATCATTTTTGTGGCGGTGACATGATGATATTTCCTCTTCTTGCACCCCCTTTTTTTTCACAAAATGCTTGATGATTTTCAGATGATTTTTATATTCTGAGTATATAGAGTCCCTGTGTGTCAGTGCAACTCTGCCTGGCTCAGTGTGATGGATGCAACCTGTCTCCAAACTCCCCCATGAGAGTCATCCTACGGGTCAGTGGCAACGTTGCAGCATGAATCAGTGAGCTGACATCGTCGTGGCAGACAAGGTCCTCACTGCTTGACTCAAGGACAGGCAGGGATCCTTAAAAAACGCGCGCACACACAGTTCATCAAACACACAGACCCAGAGGAGTGTGCACATCATCCAGTGAACAGGCAGATAAATACACACCTTTTCCCTCACTCCCCTGAAAATACTAAGGATAGCTTTTCTACAAATGTTGCAGCAGGTGGTTTTATCACCAGTGTGTCCACAGGTCCTGTCCTCTCCTGTGGATCTGGCTGCTTCCATATTCTGCTTCAAAATAGAAGAGCACAGGGTCAGTCTTACAGCTTGTTCAAGCTGTTCATTTGGACAGCTGACCTACACAAAATCACACGTTGAGTACCCAGATCCTCGCTACAAACTGTAAGTTAACATCGGCCAGATGCCAAGGCAACAGCAGTGGCAAATCTCGCAGCCATCCAGACAGCGAGGAAAGCAGATTCTGTCACAGGCCAGCTGTCCAGGAGAGGAAAAAAGGAGAATAATGGGAGGAAATTCTGCCCAAAGGCTAAAAATAACTAACTTTCAGATAGCGAACCTAATGAACAGATGTTGGGCAAAAACATCCCAGCCCAGTCACACACATACACATAGACACATACATCATCAGTCCATGGAGGCGCAACACTGATGACCGTAAGCCAGATGTTTAAAAACGCAGGTTGTTTCTACTGATTTATACACTGGTTAGTCTGATTAAAGGTTATCAAGAAAAGACACCAGTGGGGTAAAAAATAAGGTTGCGGACTTTGTCTGGTGTGTATTTGTGTGTTTGTGTGGTAGTGTGTCTGACTGTAAATAGGTCATCCATGTTGACTGGTAGCCTTTACATGCCTTTATATTTGGCCAGCAGAGCGTGGGTCTCCTCAACCTTATCCTGCCTTCCTGAGCTTTGTCTTGCTGGCTTTTAGTCGTTTTCTCCTTCTCTCTCTCTCTCTTTCACACACACTCACACGCATTGAAAACCTCTCACAGAGACACAATATAGCATCAGTGATTTCAGCTCAGTCAAGCAGGCAGCAGGCCATTAGAGAAAGCTTTTACATTTTATTGTTGCTAACAAATTGAGGTGCCAACTAGACAAGTTTTTACTTTTTCAGAGGAAAGCTGACAGTTTGTACTTTCTATTGCTAAGTAGCTACAAGTCCAATATTAAATCTGTGCTTAGTCACTCCATTTTAAGCCCAAGTCAAGTGTGGAATACAGCTTAGCAGGTCTGTGGTACGGCTGCACTGAAGAGATGGGCAATGTGAGGGATGGCAGCTGTGGTAAATTTGATATTCATGATTTCACTAAAGTCTGGGAACTTTTAATGTGGCAATATTAACTTACCGGAAATGTACACTAGTAAAGTTTTTTTTAAATATACACTAGTAAAGTCAAATCAAGTTGTATTGTGTTGCTCCTCATCAAAGTTTAAGCCGGAAAAGCACTCACAGTGCCCACACTGAATCTAGTGAGTGAAAAAACAAAACAAAACCCAAACCTAATGATTACAAAGGAAAACAGTCATCACAACATAATTAGGAGAAATAAAATGCCCTGGGGAGCAGTTCACAGAGACGGCTCCCCACAGTGAAGAGGTGTACAACGCCTGGAATAGAAACACAAACATTAAATACGATGGAAGTGAGTATGATCACAGTCTGCATTGACTACGTTTGGATCACTTGTCTTGAAAACGACAACTGTGAGACCATAAACCTCAGCGTTCACAAACTCTTTTTCGAGGCTGATATCCGTTCAGTGGGCTGCAGTGTGCAATGTGAAGGACACTGCAGTTGTTTCGAGGGTTAGGGTTAGGGCAGCTCTCGGTGCCATGCTATACTACAGTAGCTGCATCGTCTTCCTCTAAGAAGCCTGAGTCACTGAGGCAGCAAGTATGAACTGAGCGAGACTGACATGTTGCCTGGTCTGACCTTTAGCTGATTAGAGCCAAAAACACAAACCTTTGACTTGACTGGCACAGTGGTGTTTCATTGGACAGCCAATATACAGTATTTAAACATTAATTTAAGTAAACAAGCTATTTAGTCTCATATGAAGTGTGCTAGAGTTACATTCTGACTTTGGGGTGAGATAATTCAACTTGTTCTCAGTGTAGTTTGGTATAAGTATTGGATGAATTGGCATATTTGTTAGATATTCATGGTTGTCTGACTTGGTTGTGATCCCTTGACCTTTCCTCTATAGCGCCAACGTGAGGTTGACATTTGTGGTTTTAAGTAAAAGGTCTTGACAACTGTTGAATGGATTATCAGGAAATTCAGTGTACATTTTCCCTTCAGGGTAACATGAGACTGACCGGCGACGTAAAAAAAGGGAGAAAATTAGAGCCAAATTTGACAGGAAGTGATCCAAGTAGCTTGGCGGTGAAGCAACAAGCTATAGGAGGATGTCCATTAAGGAAAAATTTCTATTTTTTACAAGCCTTCCCTGTCAGATTACAAGGACAAGGAATGTTGCTTGGCGCAAAGTAGTGCAAATTGTTGTGGTGAGTTTTTTTATTTACACAATGCTCTCTAAAAAGAAGAAAAAAAGAGGCAAAAAACTTCTTGACACTTTGATGTACGTATCTCCACATCCTGGTATGGACCGTGTCGACATGCACATACTGACAAGCGACGAGTAGTAATTTGTTTGCTTCCAGTGGGTCTTCACCCCTAGTCTTTGTTTAATAAGCCAGACTGCTGAACAATTATCCACAAAATGATACTTTTACGTTTCAATGTCATTTTTGTATAGATGGCAGAAAATAAAATGATAATTTTAAACCATGACTAGTTAATATGATTAAGATTTTTCTGCAGTAAGTGGTTCCATGCACAAATACACCAGAATACACACTCACTGCATCCAAATACACCCAGGAAATCAGTTGCTGAGCGGAGGATGCACAGTAATATATCCACACTGTCAGTTTCAATCCTCTCTTTGGATCCTGACAACATGAGTCTGCAGTACAGCAAGAGGCTTATAGCATGCACACACATAGACACACATACCTAACCAAACACACACTTCATTCTTTGGGGAAGCATCACCCCTCTCCTGATGACTGTCTCCTTGTACAGAGGATGATGTTTCATGAGAGTCTTTCTGACTCACTCAAGCTCTTACTGTACTTTCCCCTCTAACCGGGTGATCCCCAAAATACTTCACAGATGATATCTCAGAGCTGGTAGATCATCATTTCTGAGAAGCCCAGAAAGGGAGAGAATCATTTGCTGCTCCTTCTTCAACAGACACCAAACCCCCCCAAAAAATTACATTCATCGCTAAAATAAATATTAATGTTGGAATAACTTTTTGTTAAATAATGCTCCAACACACACATGCATTCATTCTTAATGTCCCTATGTTCAGACAAGAGCTGTCTGGGTTGGTGTGTGTGGGCAGGAGGTAGACAACTCTAAATGGATTAGAAAGGAGATGAGCCCAAAAGGTCGTTTCATCTATGTGTGTGTGTGTGTGTGTGTGTGTGTGTGTGCCACTGAGACCTCAGTGAGGGGGCGCTGGGCACAGCAGGAAAGTCTGACTGGCAAATCCCATAACCCTGATAGCTCTGTATCAGTTTCACTCAGTGCTCCAGAAGTTACTTAAAGTGATTAGTCACAAGCTCCTATTCCACACATATATTTCACATCATCTGTGAAAATAACAATTGTAGGTTGTGTTTTATTTGTATGCTTGTGTTATCATTGTAGTGACGTATTTAAAACGTTCATTTTATTCACAGACGGTCATGACTTGAATATTAACATGAACACTGTGTGAGTAGCCTCTGCTGAGTGGGACCACCTTTTATTGTGCATGTAAACACACCACACAGTGTGGAAGAGTGAAGCTGAACTGGGTGGGTGTTTCAAAGCTAAACTACAGCTTCATGGTTTGATGGAAAGAATTTCCAGATTAAGATTATATATATATAAAACATATGATCGTTTTTTATATATATGCATTGTGATAGATTAGAATATTTAACATAACATAGCATAATGTTTTAAAAATGAGCCGTGCCTTCCCAAAACACTGCATGTAAATGACACCTTGGAACAAGTGGAAAACATATTAAATTTGCTGATAGATCATCGTTCCATCATTAAAAGCTATAGCTGCACAGTCAACACTTGTGCCTTAAGACAACAAACTCCCCCAGAACAGAGAATCAGTTACGAGACACGGGAGTTAACTTTCTCATTGGTTTCAAATATCCCTGTGCAGTAGAGTAGTGCTGGTCTTGTTTTTCCACTCAGTGTCTGGTATGTCAGTGAATTTCAAGATCTAGCGGTTCTAGCTGGTAGATATTGCATCAAGTGTGTCACTGAGAACATGCATATTGAGAAAGATGCAATATTTTTGCTTTACTTCTTTGATGTATTGTGTTACTTTGTTCCTTGCTTGATTTTGCTCCCACTCTATACTGTCTTTGTTATTTTCCTCTCTGTTATAATGAGCAACAGTGCTGTGCAGCCTAGATCATCAAATCCATGATAAACAATAATGAACTCTGTGTGTGTGTGTGTGTGTGTGTGTGTGTGTGTGTGTGTGTGATCAACAGAGTGTGTGTGGGCATGTTTTCAGTCCTCTGAAGTGACTGTATCTGTACATCATTTTTTTTCTGCTGTAATTATTTTCTCCACGTTCATTGCAAACAAGAACAGCGAGAAAAACCTTATGTCAAGATATCCAAAGAAAGGACCCTCTATTCTTTTATAGTCAATCCTGTTTATTCACTCATATTTCTGGCAATTGACAAGAAAATTCAAATTGTCTTTCATAGTATCAGTAATTTAACCTTTATGTGAAATCATTTTTGCACCTCAAATTAAACAGGAATCCTACATATACACACACTCTTTTCCCATCTCTCCCCCTCCTTCTAAATTCATTATCTTTTTCTTATTCAAGGTGTAATCTGACAGCTTGTGTTTGACAGGCCTGGTAAATATATACTATGGGGGGTTTTAAAGTGGGAAAGAAGCCAGAACAGAACAGAACAGTGCAGCATTCAAAGAATCACTTCAATCACTGTTTTCTATTCAAAAATCTGTTACCTCTCTATGACAATCTTACATTGATGACATTTAAAAGGGACATAGCATGTTTTTAGTGATTTTCTGTCTTCATATACTGTTATAATGTCAGATGTCGGTGTTGAACATAGTATCATATGATACAATCAAAAAAGCTGGCCAGCTATGTTGGGGCTAATCTCATTCATTCCCATTTGTCACAATAAAAATAGTCCTGGTGTTTTCTTTTTAATGCCTTTTTAATGTGACACACATTTAATGTCCCTAACAATGGACACTGTTAAAGGGTTAATGGTTACTCTTTCTAGCAATTTTAACTCGACAGAAAACTTTAAATCCAGTTCTCGGTCAGTACTAACATTTATTGAACATGGATCCTTTTGTTTTACTCGAATGCCTGGCACATTTAATTAGCTGTAGACATTCTGATGATTCTCTCACCCTGCAGTGTTTTGACCTGTTTTTCTCTGGCTCAAGCCTGAGCACATGGTTGCACATACTGAGAGCACACACACACAGCCAGGACACATATAGTGTTGTAAGCAAACAACAGAGGGCAGCCCAGTAATCCATTTTATTAGATAAGGTAACCTTGCCTCCAAACATATGGTCTCTGCCCATATGTTATGTCTTTAGGTTTTCAGTTGAGTCTCTCTCTCTGCAAATCTCACTCACTATTTCTACCATGTGACATCACAGTTTACCCTCAGCTCCTAATAAAGTCATGTGATCTGAAGGTTCAGAGGCCACAGTGTTATCGTAAATCTGCAGCGCGGTGATCATTTTGGCTTGGTCGGCAGTCATAAGTGGCATACCACAGCTAAAAGGGGAGCAGATTGGTTTACATTCCAACAAAAGTCACCCACATTATCACTAAACATAGATCTGTTATAACTCTAGACATATATTCCCTATATGTCGCAGGCAGCTCAGACTCACATGTATGGACACACTCACAACTTACAAACACAGACACAAGAGCAAAGAAACTTTATCGTCCATTTGCAAGGTCTGTCTCAGATGTGGCTCACAAGTAAGTTAAGTACAAGAATATTTCCTAACAAAGACTTTCCTCACCTACCCATACAAACCTTATTCATCTGCATTCAGCAGTGATGTCACTACAAGTGTGGACCTGTTATTGAGAACGGGAGTTTGCCTCATTAGGGAGCAGGTCAGAGCTGCTACAGAGCCCATTTCTTCATTCTGAAAGATGTGAAAAATCACTTTTTTTCTCCTCAGTTCAGCTATGAGCAGAATCGCTGTGATATGTTCAAATGGTATGTGTGCCGGTCTGTGTGATACGGCGCTACATACACACCATAATGCTTTCAGGAACGATGAAGAGCTTGTTCTTTAGATCAGAGGTTTGGCCACACGCCAGCTGGTAGGCAGATAGGAGACTTACAAGTCATTAAGTCTGATACGTGCACGACTAAAGCTACAAAAAGATGCACAAATTGTGCCTGTGCATAAGCCTTTGTTTACATATGTGTTGTGGGAAAGCATTCAGTGTGGCAATTGTTTATCCTGGGATGTAATTAACCAGCGAGCGCAGAGATGATCACACTATTAGCAAGAGAAAGAGTTAATAATAGCAGGGAGATAAAATCAAAGAACTTTATTTTTATCAAACTTGACCTGTCTCAGAGAGAAAAAAACCATTCACAGATGCAGACACCAATCATTTTGAGTGACACAAAATATGACAAGTGACTGAGCAGCCTTGAATTAGTCTCGCCCTTTGGGGATCTGTGGCCTTATTACCAGCATGAATTGAAATGACTCATTAATTATGTCACACATGCTCCCAAAAAGCCTTGGTCACCACGAAGAGCGTTATATGACAGCATATACACACGTTTGCAAAATATACAAAGAATATCTTATTTCTACATGTCAGTGTCGTATTTATGTGGATAGACAAGGTCTCCTTTTGTTGCAGAAGACAAACCTCTCCTTCATGCAAACAGGACACTCTGTCATCACAGTTCTGATTATCAGGCTCAAGACAGGATGTGAATGGAGTTCATTTCTGGTGTCATTTCCTTTCTAAAGGCTAATGAGTTTCTAGATAACAAAATGGTGGGGTGATCCCAAGGGTTGGTCATTGGGAAGTTAAATCACGTCTCTTCTCAGCGCCAAACTGAGCAGCCACAGATTGTGATGATAGCCGAGCGATTTCTGTGAAGGAAAACATTTCCCTCGAGACGTCTCACCTGAAAGGCAAAAAACCCCCTTTTTCAACCTGTACAGCTCAGCGTGTATGTGTGTGTGTGTGTGTGCATGTTTGTGAGGTGTGGGAGTGTGTTTTTATATCCTTTTGATTAATTCAATTCTTCAGCTTGTTAGATAGGTGAAAGCCAAGGAATTTAAAAGCAAGACAGCCGGGGCCTCTTCCATATACCATTACGAATAATAAGAAGAAGGAAGAAGTGTGATGAAAAGAAATTGAAGGGGAAGATTGACATAGATAAGTGTAGGGCTGCATAATATGACCACAATGTGAGCGATGGATAGATTTGGGTATCAGGGGAGAGATGATGGACGTGGGGGACAGGAAAGAAGTGATTGTGATGGATGAAACAGGAGGAAAATAGCATGGGGGGGGGGGGGGGGGCACTCTGTCTCACTCTGTCTCACTCTGTCACTAATGATGGAGGAAGGTCAAAGCTATTCCACAGTTGAGAGAATCTAATGATGCAAATTAAGCCTGATGCTCAGTCAGATGCCACAAGAGAGGCACAGAAGTCCTTTCTCGATAACACATAGTGGCATTGTCTGAAACCTACGGCAAAGTTCAAGACCCCAACAGAGCCAAAATTTAGTTGTTTTTTTTTAAACCCTCAATTTATAACATAAGGTGTTAAAATGTAAAATGGGCTCAGTGGCATTTTATGTAGTGAAAAGGCCACATCTGTCCAAGAAGAAAGGAGGGAAACCTGTGTGATTTGCATAGCCGAGCGCAGGCTGGTTGACTGGTACATGGTGCAAATATATAACTGGCTTTGTGGCAAGTAAACAGTAAGAAGAAATGAGTTGGAAGGAGAAAGAAGGGGGAGGGGAGGAGTGTGACAGCTTTCCTTCCCCGGTCTTTGAAGAACGGCATGGTGCCGGATTCACATGGGTAGAATTTACAATGAATATGTACATAGCTTTGACCTGAATGCATAAAATGATTGCAAACGTATACTGAGTCTGTACAGCAGTCTCTCTTTTAAAAAAAAATATTTTGCCTAAAAATGCATAAATGCAAAATGTGGAAAATGCAAGAAGCATCAAATAAGACCCCAGAAGATAAAAATGACCTTTCGCTCTCAGTCGAGCTGTTGTAAATAAACCATATATCCAAGAAGGATATTTATGTACACTGGAGATGTGTAGTATAGGTACAAGAAGTGAGAAAGCATTGCATATGCATACATGACATGGATGTAGACAGCAGAGTAATTGCACTGCTTCATGGATAATAGTGACCCTGTTAGACTGACAGCTTATTGGCTGCCTGTTTCTCTGATTCCCCGGCAGAACCAATAGGAGCTGTCGCTACCGTTTCAGATGTGGGGATGAAAGGGCAGAAAGAGGGGGAGAGGAAGACAGAGAAATAGAGGTGAAGGCAGAAAAAAAAAAGATGACGTGCGGAGGGGAGAGAAATGGAGAGTGACAAGGATGGAGATGTAGAATAAAAGAAAGCAGGGGATGTGGAGGAGAGAGCTGAATCTTTTGTACTGAGGAAACAAAGGCGACAATCCCTGCACACTTATAATACTGTTCAGCTTGTGGTTGTACAACATCAGCAGCAGAGCGTGTGTGTGTGTGTGTGTGTGTGTGTGTGTGTGTGTGTGTAAAAATATAGTGGTATTAGAACATTGATGATCACACTTCCTGGACCTCCTCTCACCTGAGATCCCAGAGGAAGATATATCACAACTACCTCTATCATATGTGTGTACACGTATGACTGAAGGCTTTGTAAACACTGCAGAGTAAGGTGGTGAAAAGAAACAGATCACTAAGAGGAGGATGTAATGGAGGAGGAGGAGGAAGTTTCTGGAAAGGTCATTAAGGCAGTTGAACAAACAAGGGATGTTGGAGAAGTGAGAAGAAGGTAAATGATGAAAAAACATGCAGGTTGGGAAAGTAGGTAAGTCAACATTAACATGACCATCTGGAGTTACAGCCCTGACAGCTTCCATGTCTGCACCTATATGCAAGGGTATGCACACATACATACACTGACATTCAAGATAGATTCCAGTTTCATACAGTAGCTTTGGCCATAACTTCTACCTTTTGTGACACTGTCCTCATATAAGTGAATTGCTAAGATAAGGAGACATAAGGAGGCAAGAAACAATCATACCAGTTCTGAACAAGGACAAAGTTTAGCCAAATGTTTTGGATAGAGAGAAAAAAAACAAAAAAAAAACGCCAAGGTAAGAGAAATGTGAGAACTGACAAAATTATCTTGCTGTGAAAACACATGATTCTTCCCAGACAGTAGATGTTTACATTTCATCACATTTTGCGGATTTCTCGTCCGTGTTGGCTTAAAAATTGTGATTGAAAGTTGATTCTTTACCTCTTCTCTTTAAAGAAGAACGCTGCAAGGTCAATAATGAAGTGGAAGACCGTGTTATGCTTTGTCAACTACTTTTTACAAGGTCAAAAATGAACTTTCATACTAAAACGCAAAAAGTATGTATTTGCTACAGAATAAAAATCTTTTGTTGAGAATATGCTGGATGGTGAACATTTGCCCTCATCCCTGAAGCAGCATTTTGTTTGTATGTGTATGTGTTTTGTTGGTAATGAACTGAAGTGAAGCAACGCTGTTGGAGACAAATTGAAGTCACCAGGGCACAGGCAAGGCCTGCGTTTGATGGCACTTATTATTTGTTGCAGCCTGGAAGTAGCTGAAATAGCCTCGAGGCTTGCTGTGTATTTTTCTAGAAATAAAATAAAATCTGCTACTGCCTGTGCCTACAACCTGTCCTCATCATAGCTACGTGGCTGTTTACCCAGATATTTGAATGAAATGTTATTGAAACTAATAGAAATGCTGGCCAAAACTGCAAAAATAAGACCCAAGAATCAATATACCTGAATTTTCCTCTAAAACACACATAGAGGGTGATGTAGCTGCAGCCTTGATCACATTACTGATAAGTGATAGTGATATCTACTTCTGGTACTTCCTCTGCTCTAAAGGAATTGGCTGTGGCTGCAGGAATGTCATTATCTAGCGCTAAAACAGGATATATTTTTCTCCTAAGAAGTAGCTATAAAGTAAATGACGAGTTTCCCTGAGAGAATATTATAGCCGTCAGGGTCCTTGAGCTCCTAAAGGAAGCGGTGGATCTCTGGCACTGAAGACACGCAGCGATGATGGGAGTTCTCCCCAGGGAGCATCCAGTTAAAATTCAAGGACTCTTTCAGTCTCTCATTTTTGCTCCCTCTAATGCTCATCTCGCTCCATCTCTCTCTCTCCCTTAGCGAGGTCACGGCTGAAAAGTTTCAATGATGCCCCAGGAGGCCTGAAAATAATCATCCAAGTGTGCATCTGCATCTATGTGTGTGTATCCAAGCACATGATTGACCTTATGTGCAGACTGGACTTGTGTGTCTGTGTTTTCGTCCATGTGAAGATCATGTACGTGTACGTGGTTGACCGCCCAGTGGCCCTTGTCACATCCTCACAGGGTTATCAGATCCTTGCCAGTTGGTTGCTGCACCATTCTGCATCCCAAATAGTCTACCTGATGTGAAACTCTCCACTGTGATTCCCTCTTTGTAAAGTGTCATAAAAAGGCAAACTGAGAGCATATGGAGCTCATTAAGGGCATTCAGTAACATCTAAAACGGCAAACATTGAATGCAAGTCAAACAGAGTGAGACGGCAAGTGCTCCGTGATGAGATCAATGGCTGTCTTTGAGGGAGAAAGCTTGGGAAATAAACTGTCTGTTGCATGTTATGCCATCAAAGCTATTCAGCAGAAATCTGCAAAACAGCATTTGTAATCACCACTTACATACTGACAGACAACGTCAGGGATTGGTACTGGAACCAATCAGCAAACGTGTGAAAAAGAGAGTCAAGAAAAAAACAGCAGCACAGATGAATGCATACACAACCCAAGATAGATACAAAGGACCAAGCAGACAAAGAAAAAGACCCAAACCCATCATATCTGCTTAGTATGCAGTCCTTTCCCAAGGACAGAGAGGACAGAGCAGAATCTGTTCTGTCTCCAAGTCATAGCGAGTGAACTGGTGGAATCAGAGCAAGTATGAAGAGACGGAGAAGAAAGAGTGAGCGGTGCAGGAAAGGCACTGACAGCCCGCTGTTTGAAAATAGCCAGAATTGTGAGGCTCCAAAGTAATTCCCTTTTCTCCCTGATCCTAATTTCAACCACAGTGGCTGAATTATTCATTCTAGACCAATGACATGCAGGGAAGGGGACAAAGAGTCATTGCGCTATTTTGATTCACATAATAAATTCATGACTCGATGTTTAAAAGGAAGGAGAAGTGGGAGGGAGGGAGGGGGAGGAGAAGGGAGACAGTCGAGGGCTCGGGTCAGGTTGTGAGTGCTAGAGAGTGTGAAAAAGGAAGAGAGAGGTAAACAGGAGATGGAGGAATGAAGACACTTAAAGGGAGAAGGATGTAGAGGGTTCGAGGGATAAGTAGCTTCTCCGTAAGGATCCACCCACATGAAGGTACAGCTGACACAGCATATTAACCCAGGTTCAGCAGAAAGTGGAGTTGACAGACCACGAAAAGAGAAGATGAGTGAATGAAACTAAAGTTTATGAGTAGTCTGCAGAAAGCAAAATACCAAATACTGTACAGAAGAAGAGACAAGAAGAAGAGAAGTGACTTGCCACAGGCTTTTGTCCTTTATAAACAAACAACAGTTACTTTAACAAACCGAAAGAAACACACAGGGGAGTCAGGGGACACACGGCACCACACATAGTCTGTCACGCAAGAGCAAGAGCTAATGAACGTCTGTCTGTTCGTCCTCACTCGCTCTCTTTATGTTTATGCGCAAACCCAGCTGCTGCCCTCCTTTATGTCTCTCTTTTAACTTTCAAGCAAAACAGGAAGTTCTCCGCGGATGCAGCGTCTTTTCTTTGAGATTTGATTACAAATCGACTGTGTTGCTTAAGGCCAACGAGCCTCCGACCAATATACAACTGGTGAAGAACCAGATGTAAACACACACAATGGAGCACATGATTCAAGACAGTTTTGTTGTATAAACAAGAACGAGAAGAGGCGGAATAACCTTTAGTGCTACAAGAACCTTAACAGATACTGTATACATTCACTTGGTGACTCAACTATTGGCCTTTTTATTGTATGCGACACATATAAAGGACAAAGCGAATCATATGTGCTGACATCCTCAAGTGACTTCCACATGCCTCCAGTCCTGCAGGGAAGGTGACACACATGTGTGCCGGCGTGAATGTGTGTGTGTGTGTTTGTATCTATGTGCACACCAATGGTGAACAGTCCCTAGGCTAATGCACGGCTGTTTGTGTAGCAGTGAGGCAGAAATAATGTCTGAATCTGTGCTCCCTCAGAGCGAAATGTATGTGTGTGTGCAGAATAGGGGGTCAGCGCTGAAGGACATTACAGAAAATCTGTCCGTCTACATTCATCCAAACATATTACTCCCACAGCAGCATGGAGGACACTTAATGTAAGGAAGCTGCAAGATCAGAAAAGAAAACGCTGAAAATCCTCAGCTTCACATTGTTTTATTTGAGGTATTTCAGCTTGAACACCAAACATTTCTTTCCCAACCTTTTCTCTCAGTCTTCCATAGAGGGCATCACAATTTAATTCCTGTGGGGAACAGTGAGCAGTGTTCAAGAAATGATACTTGAATCATTAAAATCCAATTTGCAGGACCGGGGCACAACACTCCATCACGACTATCAGCTGAGCTCTCCTCTCCACATTACAGGAAAATGTGGTTTGTATTGTGTCTGAACAAACTGAGGGATCAGAGGAGAAATCAATAGCAATACAGAATTCATTAACAGAGTCCTTACGGATCAGAAAGCTGTTCATCTACTCCGAATCGCACATCAAAGAGCGAAACAGAGCGACAGAGAGAAAGAGAGTGAGAGGAGAAAAGTGAAGCGTACAAGTGAGACTGATTGACCTTACATGTGATAGAGCATGCTCAACACACACTCACACTTCGATTGTGCTCTTCCCTAGGAGTCATGTGGTTGGAGTTAATGAATAACGTCCCCCCTGCCCCAAAGGTCTGTTCTACAGATGGCATTAGATGGTAACACACACACACACACACACACACACACACACACACACGCACACTACAGGACATCAGGACAGTAACTCAAATAGCTAACAGCAATTTCAATACTACTGTGGTATATATTCAAATTTCAAAATATAGAAGTTCATCACATCAATTTGAACCACAGCAGCATCAAAATAACTGAAACAGTCTTCACACACACACACACACACACACACACACACACACACACACACACATCATCCTGCATTGTGTGTGTGGTCATAATTGAGTTGCATTATTAAAACAGTGACTTGATACTATTTAACCTGCATTAACATTCAATTAACAATTGCAGATATGGGCAAGGGTGCACTTTCACTCACACAGACACACGTAAAGGGTAATTTCATTGACCTGCATTAACATCTGTGGAGGGCCGGGAAGCACGGGTGAGCAGAGCCACACATTTCATGGCCCACATAAACATTTAATGAAGTCTGAGATACATGAGATCTTAATTCAAGCAAAGCAGGTAATGAGAGGTCTGCCACACACACACACACACACACACACACACACATGCACAGTTGGTGGACTCTTGTTGCAACAAGCGATGAGAGGAAGAGACATTAACGCTTTCTTTCTTTTTCTGTTGATGTTTTTTTCATTAGAGTGGTGAGAGTGAACCAAGACAGTAACTAATGAGCTGAAAGTCACTATAAAGCTCCATATATCTGAGGGGAGCTGAAGAGTTGGTGATAACTCTCCGTAGGTTCATCACTATGAGTGACACCTCTCACAATACACAATACCTGTGTTTCCATTAATGCATTTTTGTGCTGATTTTCAAGTATCAAAATGCAAAAAATAAAATTTGAAAAAGACTTTTTGAAAAGTTTTTACACTACAAGAGGTGTTTTTAAAAAAAAATCAGTTACTGTGCTAAATGAAAAATGGGAACACCTTTGCTGAACAACTTCTGACATAGCAAACATTTAACTCACATGACTCGCACGATCAGCTGTTTCCAGTAGTATTGGCCAAAACATGGCCGATACTAGCTGACATGAAAGAACAATTACAAATTGCTTAGTTGAAAGAAAGACGGACAAGGCGACTGGTTTTGTTTCCAGTTTGCAAACTCTACTTCTTCTTCTTTGTTTATATAACGTAGCCTATAATGCCAGCTTCTGATGAAACTAAGCTTTGTGTAATCTAGTGTATTCGCTCCAAACAAGTCGATGGAAACGCGTCTAATTCACTTTCCTATTTTTTCTTTTTTCAACATTTCAATAATTCGCTTAAAATTCTTTTGACAATGAACTACTAGTAACTACTAGCATGAAGAGACAGAGGTTTCAAAAACAGCATACATCTCACATTGTTTATTCATTTTATAAGCTTTAATACCAGTGAAACGACGTTTACTGGAGACAGAGTATCCTACAGTAGTCTTGTCAATAAACTGCGTAAATGTGCCCATTGTAAGAATAAAACTGTGTACACTAAACCAGTTTATTTTGGTGACTTTTTTTACTCTGTTTTGTGAGAGCAGTCTGAGATTAATGGCTGTTGGCAGAGTTTAACATTAACAGTATTTATGTGATTTTGTAGTAAAAGTCTGTTTGTCTCCAAAGGTTTTTCTGCTTTTTGTGGTTGAAGAAGTAATCTTGTTATGAAGGCTCAACGTGATGTGTCAAAGAGGTTAGAAGCTGTCTGTTGAATGAGACAGAGCCAAAGTAGATTACCAACTCTTTCCAACGCAAACTGCTTTAGACACAGATGCTGCATTAACTGAGAACCATAAGGCCTTTTTCAATCATCTATATCTGGCTGAGTAGTCTTTCTGGTCACAGTGGTGTTGAAATATTAAACAAAAACTGGGATGGACAAACCCTCAAGGACTGTATCTCTCAGAGGGTAAGAGTTGTGTCATTTAAAAAGGAAGATTCAATCACCACTAAACTCAATTTGAGCATTAGAGATTGAAAATGACTCTGAGGATGGTTGTGTCAGAATTTATATGAAGCAAAACTAAATGCTAATTCATTATATCAGTGCTAGGCAAGAGACATCAGGTGACCTTAAAACTTTCCTATCAGAGCCGAGCAGCTAAGAGGAGAGATGGAGAGGGAAGGTGAAGGAGGCAGACAGACAGACACCCCATAAGGTAAATTAAAGGGCACGATGAGGAAATCAAGGAGCATGTGAGAGAGAGAATCATTAATCGTAAGAGGATGGAGATGCAAAAGAGGGACAGTGAGAGGAGGAGGTGGAGAGGAAGATGGTCAGGAGGTCATAATAGCATGGAGAAGGAAGCTGAGACTGCAGGGGAGTTGAACTTCTCACCTGCTGGTTATTTCATGGCTTCAAATACAGGCTTGCTTGTTCACTATTAACTGGGATCGTGCCCTTTATTTTACCCCATACACGTTAAAAGCTTAATAACCTCTGTGAACACACACTTGCACATGCACACACTCAGAGGTAATATTACACACTCACTCATGCTGTTGGGCTGAGTGTCAAGCAACACCATTAAATCCAGTTTTTGTGAGCGACCTCTCAGGCAACCTCGAGACTGTGTGTTGTAATTCCACATCGTAATGAAGGCTGATGTTTTATTGTGTGTGTCTGTGTGTGTGTGGATTGGCATGGAGATTGTGTGTGTGTGTGTGTGCGTGTGTGTGTCTTTGTCCTTGTCCATGCACCATCACCATCCAGCAATCTACAGTAATAGCAGCAATCTTCCATGTAGGACATCTAAAAGATTCTTGGTGCATTTTTCAAGGTCAACCATTATCCTCACACACACACACACACATGTGCACACACTGAGATCAAAAGCTCCTTCAACACGCCCACGTCCGCTCGGCCACCTTCCCAATCAAACCCACTCACTACGCAGCCCATTTAATCTTTCTCCCCGAAGCCTTCGCTTTCTGTGTCTCATGACCTCTTCACTCCACAGAGGTTTTAAGCCTCAAAGGAGACTCTGGTGTCATAAAACCAAGGTCTTAGTTTTACACCTCTGGCCATCATTCACATCAACACCTTTATCGACAATTGAATTACTGAGATCTGGAAATGCAGTAACATTGCTTTTTTAAACAAAATTTATAATATTGAAAGGCTTGTGTTCTCGAGTCCAGGATTACTGTAGCTTTTAAACTAATTCAAACTGTCCGTTGGAAACATCCATCACAGTTTATGGACTGCCTGGCCATTTGATATACTGTCCTATCATACATGACCACAGTCAACATGCCTACTAGAAATTATCTTTATATGTACTTAGTAGTATATTGTTTTCCTAAGCCTAAGAGGCACTCATTCTATCTGTATTAGCATTTATGTAAATTTTGAATGTTTACTTAAACTGATTTTAGGCCACTTGCAACAAGCAAACAACATTTACATATCATCTTGTTGTTGTTGTTGTTGTTGTGGTTGCCTATTTACATAATGCAGTAGAGAACCATTACTATTTATTCATAGTCATGTTTCTGTCCACTTGACCAATATTCTCTCTCCTTTTAGCTCTATTTTGGTCTCCACCAACCCCTGAAAAAGCATTCAGAATTTTTAAGCTGATAAATGTTTCACTGTGTTCATCAGATCAGTCTCTAACTGTCTGCCTGTACAGATACTTGCTGTACTTGTGTATTTCAGTCTCTACAAGGATTGTTTATGAACTCAGGGACGGTGTCAGAGTTACATGTTATCATAAAACGAAGACTTAAACCAGATTTCCTCTTTAGGAAGATGCAGCAGAAGATTTTTCATAAATAAATCCAATGGCTATATGTGTCTTTGCTGCTCTCTGTCCCTTTCTTCACCTCCTTTCCTCAGGGGTTGCTGAAAACTATTACTTTGCTGTATCCACTCACATGAAAATGTAGCACCTGTCAACACTGAGGACAAACATTTTTACCCACATTTCTTTTCTGTCTGTCCCTCTAACCTTCTTCCATTATCGTCCACTATCTTTTTTTTTTAATTTAATTTTAATTCACTATTCCTATCTTCCTCTCCTCTGTTAAACTCTCTTCTTATGCTTCTACTCTGTAATCCTACAGTGGCTTATTTCCAGTCTCAGACGCCATCCTTGTTTTGTCACACTATTTTACAGGCTTGGCAGCAGAGAGGACAGTGATGCTGTGCTTCAGGTAGCTGTCACACTGCTTTGCTAAAAGGGTTATAGCGGTGGTGGGAGTGTGTGTGCCTGTTTTTTTGGGGGGTTTTTTGTGTGTTTCTGTGGCAGTTGAACTGTTGCTGTAAAGTGGGATGATTATACAAGTGAGGCTTAAGGAGAGCAGATACAGAAAAAGAAACAGAGAAAGACAGAAAGACAGGGGGAAAGATGGCGGTGGATGGGGGATGGGTGGTGGTGGTGGTGTGTGTGTGTGTGTGTGTGTGTGTGTGGTGGGGGTCAGCTGTCTGGCAGGTCTCTTCTCTTCCAGACGCCAACAGCAAGTTCACCCATATGCTGGGAGCGATCTGCCTGCCAGCTCTGTCAGGTGGTTTATTTAGTGGTTTTGTTTTGACGAGACTGCGAACAGTGATTAAGTTAGAAACCCAAACAAGTTAATGAGGAGCAGGAAATAATGAGCTGATTGCATGATTAGAGGCAAAGTTCCTTTGTACACTGAACAGCCCACACATTCATTTCATATTTACATCTGCTTTTGCATCTAGAAAGCAGCAATAACATCGTTGCTCAGGTTTGGGCAACCTTAACAAAATCACTGCCCATTCTTCACTGTGATTGTTGAAAAGACAGACAGGAAACTAGCAGGTAATGCTGTACGGAGTCAGGTAAAGGTAATTTCTGAGCAAGAGAATTAAACAACAGATAGGATCAGGAGGAAAGGGAGAGAGGTGACAGCCTGTAATTGAAAACAGAGAAAGACGGAAGATGGTGGAGAAAGATGGAGAGAAAGAGAGCGCTACACCTCATGGTAACCTCTGCTGTTTTGAGCCATATGCACTCTACAACAACGTGACACAACACATGGCCACACATGTCATGTTACCACACATGGCATCCTGTAGTATAGCATGGGTAAGCAGATCTATACATGTCTGAGAGAGCAGAGCACATAAACAAGTCCTACTTTCAGCTTCTACTTCAGCTGAAGAAGAGTTATCCTCTCAGAGTTATTTTTAATGTGCACAATTTATGACTCATGTAAAAATTTGATGTAATGAGTAATGTTACAGCCACAAAAACAAATGCAATGTGAGTGATTAATTTGTCCAGCTGCGTGAAACATGGCAACCAATTCCACCAGTGGAGGTTTATTTACATGCATCACTCTGACAGCTTATGAAACCCATTATGAAATGCCTCCAGTGGTGTACAATAATATTGTAACAAGATGTAGATGATAAGAAACCATGACCAGACACACACACACACACACACACACACACACACACAATCTCTCCTCCTAGTCCTCCTTCTTTTGCTGCAAATATCTGAGGGCAAATAGGAAGACTTGTCAGGGTGGGTAGTCATCAACCCTGAAGATCTGCAAACACACACTGTTGCGTTTCTAGTGATTCAGAGCTCTACTGTTAAAAATGCAGAAGCCATTGAGGATAAAATGTTCATGTTTGTGTATGTGAGTGTGTGTAGTATAAGTAAACATACCCAGGACTGAATCGTGGTCCCGGATGCCTCCTCATCTGTCCAGCTGTGTGCATATATATGAACGTATTTTCCTTCCTCCGTCTCTTTTGGTCCACAAGTTGCCGACACCGCTCCACACGTGCCGCCCCTGCACTTCTCAGGTCTACCTCAGGCTCTCTCCGTCTCACACTCAGACCCTGGCATCAGCAGCTGTACCAAAGCACTCACCCCTCTTCTTCCTCCTCTCCTCCCTCCCCCCCCTACGGCAGGATTGTGTGTACACACCTCCTTTCACTCCTGGTTGGATATTGTCCCAAAAAAAATGATCCAGGCGTTCACAGGAGGGGGTAGGGGGCTCATGTGAGATTTTCCTCTCCTTGAGACAGTTCTCCTCAGCAGGTCAGTGCGCCCTCCATCTCCCCCGGCGTGGAGCTGGGATTATGAGAGAGAAGAGGGAGGATGGGGAAGGAGCGTGCTGTTGCTGTAGCTGTTGCCTCTGCCTCCTTCAGTATGAGCGCCTCTCTCTTGCTTAGCATGCTTTTCATCTCTTTCCCTCTCTCTCCCTCTCTCACTCTTTATCTCTCACTACCCTCCCTCCCTCCTTCCCTCCCTCCCCTTTTTCAGCCACTGCCTATCTGCTGCTGCTCCGGCTGTTTGGATTCACAATTCACTATGCTGCTGGGTTGATGTCGTAGGGAATCTCTCTAAACATCCAGTCAGGAAGAAAAACGAATAGATCTAAGAACAAGTATTAGGGAACGGAAAAACAGGAGAGAAGGAGATAATTGAATTTTGAGTCAGGAGGAGAGGAGGATAAATAATAATAATAATTCAAAATTAGGCCATAAATGCCCAACAAAAGATAAAACGTCAAGAAATGTTAAGATTATGTGTAATAAAATGGGAATAAATAAGATTTAGGTAAATAGAATTTAACAAATGAAAATGAAAGGGACATATATTACATTTGTAAAACTCACAATCTTCATGCTCTGCACTCACTGTAAAGACTCCTTTAACTATCTGGGTAAAATAGTCTGCAACATGATAAAAAAAAACAGTTAATAGCAATGTTAAAAGTTTAATTATCATTAATATTTGCCGATGTTAATGTTACTTTTCATTTTATACACGAGAGAAAAGAAGATGTGTTATGTCTGGCTGCCTGGAATACAAAATAAAGTCACCATTCGGCAAATAGGTGAGAAATCGTACAGCGGATGGAAATGTATTTATGTCACGATTGTTAGACAAGTCTTTGAGGATTTCAGAAATACCTTCAGAGCAACGTTGTGCACGTTCAAACATTGAACCCTTTTCAAAGATTGGGATTTATCTTCAGAAAAACTGATCCTTAACTTTGTGACCATAATGTAATGATGACACACGAGAGACACAAACTAGGGCTAAAAGAGACACGGAATGAATAAAATATATTGTTTCTGGAGAATAGAAAGAGCTGGCTTCATCTTGTAAACTGTCTTCATCGGCACCAAACTGTTCCTAATATAGTGTGTAAACATGAAATCAAAAGGAGGATTTAGGTTCTAAAAATTACTCTTTGGGAGTGTCATTCTTCCAGTGGGTTTGTTCAGTTTAATCACCTCCCCCATTTTGCCCGAGGCATGCAGAGAGAGGGAGCGAATGAGAGAGAGAGAGAGAAAATAGACATTTTTATTGTTCGGTCCTGTTGCCTTGTCAGGGTAAATCAGATCACAGGGAACTGAGATTTAAAAACACATACACACAGAAACACACACAGAAAAACACACTCTTCTAGCCTGACTGACTGCTCCTGAGGTCAGTTAACAGCTCATCGCAGGAAAGGAGAAGTCTGCCCTGCAACCCTGAGGCCAGGAGGTCAGGCATGTCATTAATCCTGGTCTAGGCCAGGTCCAGTAAACACCTAACACTCCAACCTTACTAAGCCAATCTGAGCCACCCAGACACACACATAAACATACCATATCAAATGTATATATCCCACCGCTGAAGCCTGAATGCATTGTCACATTAAAGATACTCCATCCAAAATTGATCTTTTCAAAATAAAAGACATCGTAGGGAGAAAAGGTGCAGCAGTGACTGGTGTGTCTGTCCTGCGTTCCACTTGATTGGTTTTGGCTAACAGCATGGTTTTCTCTTCCAAAATAAATTTGAATGTAAGTGATGGGGGACAAAATACACAGTTCCCACTAATGACTCGCTGGAAAAAAAAAAATTGACTTCTAGAGAGAGGCTTTTTGAGTGGGAGTCTATTGGAGCCAGGGCTGTCAGTGGCATTGCACTTTCAAATACTCAAGCTGCGGTAGTTGATGCTTGGTTTAGGCAAATGAAGTCTTCTTTTTTAGCACAGTGGTGAGATACCAACACAGTGTGGGGAATGGTACAACAAAGAATACATTTGGAAAACTGGGAAACGGTTGCAGTTATGTCAAATAAACGTCTGTACGTAGATGCATGGATGCTAAACAGTTTAATACCTCAAAATAAGGAATTACGAGGTTTTTGCATGTATTTTACCACTAGGATCAGTTCATCCTCACTGCATTACACTGAGAAACAGACAAAGGTGCACTGGACCCTGATAAATCTACCTATTGTCCTGTCAGTTAGAAGTTTATCTACAGCTAAATCTAAAGCACCAACTGTCACGACCAAATCGGATTAAAATCTCTCTAATCTGATGACAGCCAGTGAAATCATTGTGCTTTCACTGAGTGGTGCATATCTAGCAGGCTTGCTCGTTGCTACCACTGGGGTCCAGACTTCTTGGCTGCAGAATATTTTAAGAAATGAGGTGGTACCAAAGTTTCTATGTGCTCCTAAATAGAAGACAACGTGTGTGAGAACTTGTAACATAATTTGCTGCATTTGGTATCCAAGTCGTTTGTTTTACTTCTTCAGACATTACTGACGGTATGCCATCAGACTGCAGCACCAGAGGAGCAGGTGGTGTGTTTCCACTGCTCTGTACTTTATGAACAACCTTTACAAAAGGTTAAATGGAGTATCAGAGAACAGACGAATAAATAAATGACTAAACAGCTCTGGTAAATCACATTTATGAATTAAACAATATTTAAGATTACTTTAAACTGTCTTATGTATAGCAATCTTATAACAATATAGAAGCTGAAGTGTTTAATCCTACAAATGCAGCTGACTGGCATTTCATTTCATTTCTCTAAATTGATACCTTTACCAAGATATCTTTGCGGGTGTACAGTGACTGCACACACAGGACGTCTTCACAGGGGTGCAGAGCATGAAGACTGTGGAATAATATGATAACGGCGTGGGTCACACACAGGAGCCAAGTCTTCTTTCTCAAAGCTCCACTTTTGGGAGGGCTTTCATTTGCACTGACATTTAGGATAGAATAGGATGACATTTGAGTTGTGACTGTATGCAGGATGTGGGTCACTCATAAATATAAGAGATGGCTTGGATGGAATATGGCAGGAACTGGTATAAATCATATGTGTTTAGGAGATCTGACTGTGAAAACCTGCTCAACTTTCGTAAAGAACACATCAAGGAATCAATTTTTTTTTTATAATAGAGCCAAATACAGAAAAATGTATATGATAAAGAGGGAATTGTTCATTATCCTCAAAGCTAACAGGGTTTTCTTTTAGTTATGGGAATTCATGTTCACACTCACCTTTCCTTGTCACCTATTGCTTAAGTACTTCAAGATATGCAAATTAATTCCATAAAAAGAGCCGGTTCTCACCAATGAAACAGGAAATTTGATTTAAACATACATACACTAATAACTAATCATAGCCTTGTTTAGCCGTGTTTAACAACTTCTCTGCATTCGCAGTTATTCAAAAGGGAGACAATCAAGAGCCAAGTGCCATTACATCTCCGACCGCGGTCACACTCACAAAAATACCTCACGCTTCTCACATGACTGCAGCTATTTATCAAGTAAATCTATGCTGAGGATGTCACAGTCTGAAACTCCAAAAAAAATAAAGCTGTTATAAACTGAGCTGTTATACATTCATGTTAACCCAAGTAACAAATGACATTTGTCTAATCACAAAGAAACTCTTCATATTTTTAGTAGTTTTTATTGAATTTTATTGAATTGACTATTTCAGTTTTTCTTTCAGTCTAGAAATCAGTTTTGGGCTAAATAACAATAACAAACAAGACTGAAAACAACACATGTTAAATGAAGATATCAAGGGTGACGTGTTTGCTACTGTTGGCCGAAGTTTCTGAAAGTAGCACAAAGTTGCTTTCTGTTACACTGACTATAAGAGCTGAACAATGATACTTGTGTACAATATGTTGCTGTAATTCTCCTAAACTGTACCTAAAAGAAAATAAAAATAGAGTCAAAAACATTCTGCCTTCTGAGATTTTGTGTTTAGTGGTGCTTTACTGAGAAAGGTTTATTTTTGTGTGGCCCACCAGAAACACTTTATCTACATCAATAATAAACTGACAGCCCTGCGACTCAGTCTGTGGCCTCAGATAGAGCAGCTTATTCACTCCACCTGAGCTGCCATGTCAGGTAATAAGTTTGTTTTCAGTGCAGCAGCAAATAAAATGGATTTTAAAAAAAGAAAAAAAAGAAAAAGAAAGAACTTTTTGTGCTTTACTGTTTGCTCTCTACATCTATTCCTTTCCCCCTCCTGAAAAGATCACTGATGACACATTCATTAGTGGTGATAGAAGAGAGAAACAGCAGTTAGTTGTGATGCTAACTATACTGGCAATGAAACACTGTTATCTCTTTTTCTGTGTGTGTGTGTGTGTGTGTGTGTATGTGTGTGTGAGAGAGAGAGAGAGAGTGTGTGTGTGTGTAAGTGAGAGTCTTATCAGTGGAAACAGACCTGGACGTGAGCCGGGTGGTGAGCAGAAGGAGGATGTGGAGGGGGGCTGGAAGGGTGGGGTGGAAAAGCAACAGTGAAATTGAAGGATAAGGAAAGAAATAGGAGACTGGAAGCAGGCAGACACGGGGAGATGGACGATAGACACATGGAGGAAATCAAAAAGGGATAAAGTGTTGTGAATGAGGAAAGTTCAAAAGATAAAAGGAGGGGGGTGGGAGCGGAAATGGGACGTGATCAGGGGGGAAAGTGGGAACGGAGGGAGGGACTGGGAAGAAGAGGAGAAAAGATGACGATAAGGTGATAAGTAGGACTAGACAGGGGAGGACAGTCGAGCATCAGAAATCAGGTTTCTGATGGACTGATCTGCAGTACAGGTGCCTTGAGGCTGGAGCAGATGCTACCAGTCTCTCACTTTTGGCTCCTGTCCAGAGTATTGCCATGTTGCTTTAGATTGGCCTGTTGGCTGTAATATACAGCACATTGTGTTCAGTGTGTTCGGAAAATGGGTATACAATGATGGTGGCTGCCTGAAATCGTCAGGAGAGATTGAGTAAATGGAGCATTTTGTAGCTGCATCACAATATTTCCACAGCATGTATAATGCATCTCTTCATTAACCATGCTTATGCTTACGGTGACAGGAAGTGTCTCTCTGTTGCAGTATTTCTTCTTCATCATCATCTGTGACATAATTTGCTCATCACACAGCATAGTTTTTATTCCTGAAGCTGTAATTGTTACAGTTCTGTACAAATTGAATAGGTCCGTGCATGATTTGTAATTGTATATGACGCATAAAAGAGACTGAAGCCAGAATCATGCTTCTGTTTCTGTGTGTCTGAAAGCATTTGAGAGCATCATTTGCAGATACGTGTTTTGATGCGACAGCCACTGTGAAAACGAAGGCGCTTCTATCTTGTTCAGGTGAGGTGTCAAAAAAAAAAAAGCCTTAAAAAATGTTTGTATGAAAAGTTATGTATGTATGAAAGGTGCTATACAAATAAATATTATTAATACAGTGGTCCTCATCAACTGTCTAACACAGATCTAAAGCTGTGTATAACATGCAAACCTCTTTAAGCATGTATAATATATGGTTATCCAAAAACCTTTTTCTTGTAACCCTGTGCATAAACGTCATTGTATCTTTGCACGTTTCAGCTTTTCACACATTAGCTTACCGACCTTCAGCACCAGCACAGGCAGGATTGTGGATTCACATGTGACTGCTATAGGTGTTTCTCTTACATCCACAGCTACAGCTCTGTCATAGCAGCCATGAGCAATAAAAAAAAAACAACAATCTGAACTGAATTTAATTAATTAGCATTGCACCGACACACAATGTGTGTTTCTTTAGAGATACCATCAGAGAGAACAGAACGCAGCATTATCACCGTTTTGCCCTACAAACACTTCACAGCTATGCGGTGCCCTTAAGGCACTACAAACACACATTGCCTGGCTCAGAAGTCACAGCAGGCAGCCAGAGCCAGCGCGTGTGAACAGAAAGCAACAAAAAAAAAAAAAAAAAAAGAGGTGAGGGCTGCAGAGATGAAAAGAAATGTCAAAATGTTTTAAAAGTGAATAGGAAATAGCTGAGAGGGGCAGAGATATAGTAACCTATATTAAAAGGAGATTGATAGAAATATTGAAAAAGAGATTAGGAATAATCGTATCCAAAAGGGAAAGACAGATAGAGTCTGTGCCTGACAGAGATAGCTGCAAATAGAAAAATTGTGTGTGTGCGTGTGTGTGTGTATGTGTCCCTGTGTTTGTGTGTGGAAATGGAAACAACCCTGCAAGGTGTGGAGAGATGGAGAGATTCAGTGAGTGTGTGAATTAAGAGATATGGAGATATGACAGGAGAGGCCTGTGAAAATCAATACAGCTATGACTAGAGAGAGATAAAGTAGATTGAGGGAGAATTAGGGCAGGGGAGGAGAGAGAATGGTGGTAATAAAGCTGCACGAAGGGCAAAAGAGGCAGAGGGAAGGAGTGAGTGATAAGGAGAGCGAGAGAAAGAAGGTGATGAATGTAAGAGAGAGCAAGATGATGTGAAAGGAGCTGTTGTTTGTCACAGGCTTCTCTCTTCGAGGAAGGACAAGGATGTGGGGGTGTTTAGCAACATTTACTGACACAAACTGTGCACTTGTGTGTGTGTGTTCATTTTTCACAGCAACCAGCCACCAAAAACATTATATAAGAACGATCAAAACAGAAGAAACCATGGCAACTGTAATCCAACAGCCACTAGCTTTATGTAGACAGAGCACACAATATCAGATGTGACAGTTGCAATTACAACCGCTAAATATATTTCCACATATCGAAAAAAATGAATAAATGACTCCACACCTGATTATATTTTTTCACCACAAAGAGAGAAGAGCTCGTGGCCTAAACAGGGAAGAGATGTTTTTGTTATCGTGCCACCGCAGACCACAGGGGCGCTTAGTCTGAACATTCCTGATGGGAGCTTCAGACAGTGAGGAGCATAGCTTCTAGGAGATGCGCACATTTCAGGCCTAAAACAGAGGATTGGGGCATCTGGGTCACGATTCCAAATGACTCCCTGGCTTTCAAAAAGCTCAGGCACAAGCCTCCTCTGTCTGGATCCCCAGTTTAGGAGAGGATGAGGGGGTAGCTCCAGAGAATGCCATTTCACTAGCTACAGCTTAAAAGCTCATTTACATCTGTTTCACAACCACACAGGCTAAACTGGGCCTTGGATGACCTGAATACCAGTAACCACACCTGTCTTTATTCTTCGACCACAGACCACCAGACACTCAGATCATCGTGTCTGACCATTGATTGTTACGATGGTCGCAGCAAGGTAGGATTACATTCAACGTATCGCAGTGTTTTAGATTTAAATGTAAGCAGCGCCGCAGAAACAACCTTAGATACTGTTAACGTTGCACATGGCACAGACAACATGGGCACCAAAAGACTCCTCACTAGCTGCATTAGCAAATATTGTTATTACTGTTGGTGTCTAGACGCCATCCAGGCTAACAATTTATCCAGCGAGGCATAATGACAGAGGAAAAAGATGAGGTCATCAACATATCAACAGAATCACTCAGAAAAGAAGAGGCTACTGAATAATCCTGGCTCACGGAGGACTATCTCGCACACCCACACACAGGTGTTTTCAATTACTTTGCCTGATTAGACCTCCACTCAGGGATGTACAGACTGCACTTGATTGGCATCTGTCTCACTTCAGTGTTATTGAAATTGTTACAGTGGGACAATTTACACCTTTGTCATTCTTCTTAGAGACCGGCGAAGTCAAGTAACTCCCAGCGTAGCTCCGACTGTTGAAGTCCAATCAGCCAGAGTTATTGAAAACTGTGAAGTGGTTCAGGTTTGTTGAATTTGTTCGGTTGTAAACTCACCAACAGTCAACAACAAAATGTTGTTACTTTACATAATTATAGCAATACTATCTGATAATATTTCTTTTTGTCAGTGTTGCCCTGCCCTTTTCCTCCTTACAGTGACTAGAATTAATGAATGAGTTGAGTTAGTTTCAGAGAAGGAAAGAAAAGCTTAGCTGCTTCTTGATTTCAAAGTCGTCTCTAATGGTCTGGAGTCCTGTGGGGACCCGAGGGCCCTCGCACTAAAATAAGGAAATAGCAGCTTGAAAATGGAGTCAGCTTGCAGACCTAGTGAGGCCTTTTATGTGATAATTAAAACTTTACTACCAAATGTAAAAAATCACCCGAGGCCACTGCAGAGAGGAGAGTAGCAGAGTGCTGTCTGAGTGTGCTTAAATTAAATCAGCAGGACACATGTGGAGCCAAAAGAGAGTTAATTTAATGTCCGTCTCACCTTTCACATCTCAATTCTCAGATTTGTGAGATTTATGATACATCATTGATTCAAAAAAAAAAAAATGTTGTCATGGCTTGCCTTACCTTTCAAGATCACCTGCTGATGTAATATCGTTACCAGAAATATGGCAGGAATAAACAGAAGGCAGAAGGCATGCTCCCTGTGAAGCAACAGTTTCCATTCAGAGTCAGTAACAGGGAATCTGTCATAGTTGCTCATGCAATATCCCATCACATACTCACTCTAGACCATGTGGGTTATAGGCAACATTATGGGTGTCTAACCAAGCATTGCATTGCAGTATGTTGTCTTTCTGTCTGTGCTTGGATTAAGATTGTTAAAAAAAAAAAGTCATGGCGCTAAGACTGCATATAAAGATAGATGTAGCGAGGTGTGACATCACCTACTGATTTGCATTAGGGCCTGTTTTAAATCCATAGTTGCTGCTTATGACTGGAGAGAAATTGATGCATTTTAAATGGGAGCTAATTGGAGCCACAGACCTTTTGGAGCCAGCATCTAGCAGCCGTCAGTAGTGTTGCACTTTAAAAGGTTTTTGTGTAGAAATTTTAGTTCAAAACTAAAAAATTAACAGAAAATATCAACTGAATGTGAAGAAATAACAGTTTCGATGTTATGTCAAAGATGTCTATGTTTTGTGTTGCAGAGATATCTATTGAAGTCATCGGCTCGCTCCGGCCCATCCTGTCTCGTAATAAACTTGTACCTTGAGAGACGATAGTGAGTCACTGTAGTGTCCAGTCTGCCCAATACTTGACCAATTAATGCATTTTTTGGAAATTGAACCAAAAAAAGTTGATCAGTGCCTTTTCACTTGTCTTTTGTTACTATATTCTGTTGTCAGCTGTCCATGTTTTCTTTCTGTGTGGGTGCTCAGGTGTGCTTTGTATCCATTGTGTGTCTGGTGCTGAGCTGTATTTATTAATATCATCATACTGCAAAGACAATGGAGCAATTGTTGAACAGTCGCCCTCGCTCTGCTGTTATAAGAGCTGTTCTCATATTTCATATATACCAACTTCACTGGATGAAAAGCTGCTGGCTTAAAAAAGATAATATTCGCTTTTCTTTACACACTTTAAATGTCTTTTTTCCTATTCATAAAAAGACACACATAAGGCACAATCATTTATACACTTTATCATTGTCATTGCTTTCCTTTTCTTGTCCCTCATAATGTCTCCAATAGATAGAGAGTGGAGCCTGGAGATGAGTCCTTGTGCACACTGGCTGGTGATGAAATCAGAGAAAGATGAGTCAATTAATAGGAAGCAACAGGAATAATGTCTTTTGACATGTGGAATGAAGTGTGGGGATCACATATTGTCACTGCAGACCCTGAAACACAAAAACACAATTATGGATGTACGACTGCAGTGTGTTATATACTCTGCTTGTTTCTGTGAATGTGTCTGTATGTGTGTGTGTGTTTGTGCCTCGGTCTGATGATCTTTGAAAATGGTTTGTGACATGTGGAAAGCCAGGGGACACAACACTGAATCATATTGGTTGCTCTTCATATTAGATTCTCTTGTTTTCCTTTTTCATGTGACAAGACACATCTCATACCTGAGGCGGCTTTCACCTTCCTGTTGTTGTGGAGTTTCATTTTCTCACAGCATCGATCTGATTTGGACCACAGAAGTGTGTGGAGGGAGGAAGAGAGAAGGAGGGAGAGAAAGAAAGAGGGAGAGAGAGAGAAGGAGGGAAGGAGAGGAGAGAAAGAGAGGGAGAGAGAGAGAGAATTAGCTTGATTTTCTTTGAGTCTGTGAGTGTCGAAGCATTATCTGCCTTTTAGAGGGTGTTGAGTTCAGAAGCAGCCGGCTGGAGAGCCCTAGCTGCTGTACCTAATCGGAACCAAGAGCGTGACGCCCTGATTAAAAACCCAATGAAAGTACTTACACACACTCACTCACACACACACACACACACACACACACACACACACCATTCACGACACTACTCTCACATTCTAAAACTTTTCTTGGTTCATTCACACACTTTGATATAAGCATGGAAAAGGCATTTCTACACCATAACAAAATTAAAGTGTCATCAGAAGTGCGTGTGTGTGTGTGTGTGTGTTCTGCTAGATAAACAAAGAATGAATTTTATGCACCGAAAGTATGTCAAATGAAGAATAAGGTGCGATCTACTGCTGTGACATATTGCTGGTTTGTATGTACTTTATTTTACAGATCCTATAGTTGTTTTTTTCTATAATCTCCCAGAAAGGAACTCGTCAGTGTTGTTTCCAAAAGCTGTTTTCAGTGAAAGAGTTATAATGAAGCTCTGTAGACTACTTACCTGCCAATGTCAGACAGACATGTTCGCCAGCATGGAAAGAGGAGCAATTAGTTGCTAAAGGGCCATAGCTTTTTTTTTCTCAGGAGTTAATGGAGACAGCTAAAAGGACAGTGAAGATTGTACTTGCTAAAGTTATCTCTGTTGAGTGTACAAATAGGCATCCGTTTGTTAAGATAGCAGGATACGGCTAGCGCACTCCTGGCTCTGTCTGAAATCAATTGCTAATTACATGTATAGTGCATATTTGCCCTCCACCATTTTATTTGAGTGTCCAAACTCTAAAGTGTCCATAAACATATATATGCAGACGCTGGATCGTACATCAACGTTGCCGCCATATTGGTCTTGGAAACTTGCCTTAGACTGGTAAGATGCCTGAATCGTTTCATCATCAGACGGTGTATTCATAGGCTTTTATTTGGTGGTCTCAGACTTTTGGACCCTGTTGTATCCCACAATGCAACATGCTGTATTTAATACCTGCAAAAGTGACTGTTATGCGACTCTATAGTTGTCAGTGATCAGGCATGATGATGATGATGATGTTTAGTGAGTATATGAAATCTCAATCTCCGTTCACTTTTTTGAACAACAAAAAATATAATTTAATATGTAGAAACAAAATCAATTTACAGTGTTTGCTAATAAATATTATGTTTATGCAGATTTGCACTATTGTGCATATATTATATTGGGTTTAAGTGTCTATTATATTAGAGTAGTGAACGAGGTGCTCTCTATAAGGTGCTTTTGTGTTTACAGTTTATTGTCCTGTCTCCAAGTGACCAAAAATACACCAACACCAACACCAACTACTTATTAACTCATCTTCACTAATTAAACTGAAATATGTTTCTCATAATATGCCTTTATTTTTCTTATAACTACCAAATTACTTTGCACTACAATCCTTCTTGGGAAATCAAGAAATTATGGAGCCATAAATGTTGCATTTGAATAAAACACAGATGATGACCGAGGCTGTAATGAGCAGTTTCCCGGTGTCAAGATAAAGGAGATTTTGTTTCCAAACTCAGTAAGAATTTCCTGGAGGAATAAAGTTGCTCTCTGCCCTGCTCCTATAGTTTTGAGGCTCTCAACCCTGTGGTCATGAGCGCTGAGTGGTTATGTATGCATAAAAAGAAAAAAAAAAGGAGAGCAGAGGGAGAATTTTAATTAATTTTCCCGTCTATATCTCCTTGCATCCACCTGCTCTAAAGTCCTAGCAGGCAGAATGTAACCTGGAGTCAAGCCCAAGCCTCCGTGACGGGAGAATTGCAATTATTTCTTCAACGCCCGTATCACATCTCATAACCACATCCATCCACCCAAAACTCTCAACCCGAAGAGCTGAGTACAGATACTTTTGTATATCCAACCTTCAGCTTAAAACCAGGAATAAATATATGCACATCTCAGTATCATCCAGTGTCCCAATGTCCTCCTCTCCTCAAACAACAAACCATATTGTTTGTCCAAACCCTTTTAAATGACACACATAAACGTTTTCTGAAAATATCATAGTTTTGATTAAATTTACTACCTTGTAAATGTTAGGGGACTTTATAGTTATAACCATATTTTTAAGTCTTTATTCAGCTCTGCCGTTCACATTTTCCAGTGTGAGGACTCTTTCCTGTACCCCACTTCT
This sequence comes from Pampus argenteus, assembly GCA_036937835.1. Taxonomy (NCBI): domain Eukaryota; kingdom Metazoa; phylum Chordata; class Actinopteri; order Scombriformes; family Stromateidae; genus Pampus; species Pampus argenteus. The sequence continues at coordinate 11,027,010 of CM072875.1, forward strand.
GCCCTGCATTGACATTTTCTTCTTTGCCAGAAACCACCAGCTGAATATAACTAAGTTGTGCATTATCTAACACTCTTGTATCGACACATTTCTCCTTTAAAATAAGTAGAAACATTTTCTCTCATTAACTGACTTCCTCTTTTGCTGCTGCCCCACTTCCTGTCCTTGTGATGCCTTTTCTCTCCCACGATGTCCGATCTGCATGAGGGGAGAAAAGAAGGCACATTAATCAGTACTGGTCCTACTCACAACTCCCTTAAGAGTCTCTAAAAAACATACGCACACAAAAATGTTAAAGATACCAGACCTCACACAGCCTGACGCTCCCCGAGTCTTCAGAAAAGCAATACAGTTCCTTGCTGTTTAAGCTCTCAGGACATCTCACAGGGTTTAGAGAAGGAAGGCTCAGAGCCAGGTTGATTGGAGGAGATCAGGGAGAAGGGCGCAGAGGGAAATGAGCAGAGAAAGAGGAAAAGGAGAGGCATGAAAGGTGGGGATTGGAGCAGCAGAGTGAGAGATTAACTGGCCTGAAAGAGGGAGATCTAAATGAGAATATATAAACCGTGAAGTTGAGGAGGATTGACAAGTGAGTGGGTGAAAGTGAAGGGAAAATGGAGGCTTTGGCAGATATATACAGTATGAAATTGGTTGCATTTGGAGACACGATGGTGGGGAGGCCAGAAAATGAAAGGATTGTGCAAAGAGGATAAGGGAGAGGGAAGGTGGGAGACTTGAGGCTTTTGGTTGTTACCTCCGTTCACCTCAGTGGCAAAAAATACATCTTCTGCTAAAGGCAAAACAACACACCCACATGCATGCTCTCGCTCTTTCTCTGTCTTACACACACTTAGACACACACACGAGTTACTGTAGGATGCCGATCCCTAGACCCCTTGACTCCAACATGGAGCCTCTCTGTCTCTCTTTCTTTCTGTCCTTGCTCCATGGCTGAAGTGAAATCAGTCCTGAAACACAGAGAGATTATTCTAGCACACTGCAGTTCATTACACTAGAGCCACGGTGCACTGCAGACGCATCCAGTGAAGAGTACAGCCAACACATCACACAGGTCATCGTCACTTGTATCGTTGTTGTTTATCTTTTCGGTAATGATTTTATATAAAGGTTTTAAAGTGGAAAGCTAATCCTAGGTAGCTGGGGCCCTCGGCCAAGTTAAGAGCCAGTAATCCTATAGCCAGCATACTTTTCCATGAACAGAGACAGGCAGTAACAGCTGGCACAATGTACATCTCACTGCTCTGATCTGATGTAATGTGGCGTTATAGCGTCTATGCACTTTAAATAGCCTGCTGCAGCCATGTAGTGTGCAGCTACGACATGTATGACTTAAAGAAGACACCAAAGAGCATGCATGCAGACATTTGTAGTTCTTTAACAGCACTTAGAACCATAAGGAAGTAGTCCAGTATTTAAAGGGGACATATTGTGCACATTTCCACAGCTATGTTTTCATTCTGCTATTCTACTGGAATATCTTTGCATGATTCACAGTTAAAAACACTTCTCTTGTACTGACGCTTTATGCCGCCAATCAGTTCAGCCTCAGCCTGAAACAGGTCATTTTAGCTCCTGTCGCTTTAATTTGTAGAATTGACAAAGTTCCTCCAGAGCTGTTTTCACAGCTTGAGTTTTACTAACTACGACTAGTAAACCAAAATTGAAAATGTAAAGGTGGTGGAGTGCCCCTTTAATATGATATTTACCGTCAGTGTAACTTTGGTAACTATGACAACTACCAGGTTTAGTGGTGTAGCATCAGCACAGGCTTAATTTCATTGGCAATATCTTCTACAGATGCTCATGCCGTATTCTCTCTCTCTCTCTCTCTCTCTCTCTCTCTGTGTGTGTGTGTGTGTGTGTGTGCGTGTGTGTGTGTGTGCATGTTCAAGTAATGTAACCAGGTTATTATAACTGACAGAGACAAAAAATGTGTTATCCTTTCAGGTGCCTTGATGTGTATGTCTGTGTAGTCGGTGTGTGTGTATGTGTGTGTGGAAACAATGATGTGTGCAGTGAAGCACAAGCCATCCGTTGTCTGTGCAGGACATCTGATAATAAGCCAATCACCAGAGAACTGATGGAGTGGGGTGAGTGATGAAAGCACTATCTCCCCGTGGAGAATGAGACTGAAGGGGATAGATGATGTGTGCTGATGCAGACTGTGCTGCTTTCGCCAGGCATGACCACCTAGCACCTGAGTCCAGGGCCATGGCAGCTACAGCGAGCCACAGCTGATATAGGCCTCATTGTTATAGAGAGCACATACACAGTGAAGTAGTGCCTCAGCATAAGTCTCGTTGAATTGGTGGCAGAAAAAACATAGTTTTGCATCACGTCTGCAGAGCGAATTACAGTTTTGGCACAAGTTGTGCAAAGTCTGAGCTCTGTTTATACTCATAGTAGGCACCAATTATGTTGTCGTATATTAAGAAATTAACAAGTGCTTGGTCAAGCATCACAGCATCTCATGCATACAGAGAAGAAAACATTGATAAATGAGGCTTTGCATTAATCATTGCACTCTAACTGCACTGAGAAAATGAATGTTAATCTTATTTTCCTTTGGCACCTTGCGTGGGACTCCTACACACAGCTGAAATGGAAACGGTGTTGGACTATTATTGTGAGGCAAACATTGATCACCCTCACATCACCAGCTGCAGGTCCATACATAAACAGAAACACACACAGAAATACACAATCAAACAGACATTATAGATGCAGCACACAAGCACATCTGCAACAATACAAGCAGCCTGTCACACATCTCCCCGAGTATTGATTGCATATTGATTGTTAGTTTCCACTGCTGTTCTGTGGTAAACTGGGTTTTATATGTGGCTCCCTCAATGACTGTGAATGCCAAATACAGCTAAATAAAAGCACAACTCGGAGCACTAAATAAGCGAAAAGGACATGAACAATAACCAGAATTTCTAGATGATCTGTGATGGCATTATAGGATCATAATCATGCAAATAGCCTGGGGTAGATGAATCAAAGGAGGTGGCAGCAAATCCTTCTCTACTGATTTACTGTATGCAGCCATTTACACATGCAAAAAACAAAAAAAAAACAAAAACAGAGCTGAACAGAGAATTAAAATTTGACTGCAAGCAAGCTCAAAATCATCATCATTGCATATACACAACTGTGTACAATATGCACATTATACTCAACCAACAGGCAATAAGAAATCTGTTGTCAGGTGCCAGCAAACACACAGCAGGCATAACAATCACATATGTGAGCCTGCTTGTGAAATCGGAGGGGTTTGTCTGAGTGCCTGCAGTGGTGAGATAAACAAAAACCAAGACCTTCCTATTTGTCAGTCTGTGTGCGTCTGAATCTCTACTCCACCTTGCAGGACAATACAAACCTGACGGCGACCAGGGGCACAGTTCAGCTCAATAATCGTACACTTAGACCTACTGCCATCTTTTCCGCTATAGTTCTTCTGTCTTTTGCTTTTCCTCTAGCTACTTCATTTCACAGCCCATAAATACACACTGAGACCAGTGATAAAGCAGCAAGAAAGAAAAAAAAAAAAATCCTACCAGTGCACACACAGTAAAATCTATTTTGTATTCATGTGAGTTTCTCATAATGTGAAGTATGTTGTGTTTTAACTAGGTAATATATTTGATAGACTGGTTGAGACTCTAGCAAGTTAACTACTTACTACTTACTTTTTACTGCTTTTCATAATACTAAAGATCAATATTATAGTGTAAGTGAAAGAGAAATCCTACACTTGTCATTGGTTTGAAATAAGCTGAGTTCATTGTTAAAAAAGCTATTCTCTTCCTCGGTTAGAACTAGAAGTTCGATACCCTTCTCATGACTGTCCATTGGATCGGATCGAATCTTCTCCTTTGACAAAAACCAAAAGGGAGACATTTATATTTTGAATACTTTGATTTCATGACTGTGCCTGCTAGTTTTGCATCATTTTGAATAGACACTACTCCACCATCTGCTAATGTAGCTGGAATCAAATCAAATGTTGCATAAAGCAATAATGTGGTGTTTGATCATAGGCGGAGCAGGTGGTCACACTGAGCCAGATAGTATCCTGCTACACAAGAGCCACAACTAACAATAGTCTCCTTATCTAATTTATAAACATGAACACAAGTCTTGTCCTGCACCTTAGCTTGTTGAACCAGCCACCAAACAAAAATTCACTGGGGAAAAGGACAACACTAATGTCAGTTAGCAGGCTAGATAGCTAATTAACTGTTCAGATGTAGCACACTAAACAGCATGTTTAACTTCTGCATACCTGCAGAAGTCACTTTGATCCCATTAGATGCTGGTTTGGTTGATGCCCTTCAGCTTCTCCACTTATCCTGTATACAGGGTTTATAGTTGTGACTGGGTTTTTTAACCAGTCAGTGTTTTACATTTTTCACCAAACTCAGAAATCTCAAAACATTTCAAGTTTTTCTATCATTAATGTCAATTTCAACAATGTCTACTCACAACCTTATAGTAGGGGGCCCTGTTAGTTACTCCTTGAGTAGCAACTGACATATCGATCTTTAGCTACTAACTTTTGTCGACTCTGCTTCTACTTTTATCATTTTATCATCAAAATCTGACATGATCTAATAAATCATTCATTGGATATACTACAATTAAAGAACAAGAAAAAAAAAGGAGTTATTGCTTTGAACTTTTGGGCCGATAACGTATCTCATGTGTGGCAAGTGAGACTCAGTGAGATGGAGTGTATGTGAGAGAGTGATGTAGAACGATGGAGAGAGAAAGTGCATGTCTCTGTGTTATCCTTTTCTGCTTTGATCTCTCTTGCTATTATCTTGCTATGCTTTCGCCCGCGGTCAAGTGTGCAGCTGTCATGGCTCTCCGTGAAACAAGGAGACAGACAGACGAGGGGTTCCTGTTGAGCAAGGGCTGAGATGAGTCTCCACTGTCACTGCACACAACGCAGCTTATGTAAGCAGGAGACGACGGAGGGAGGGAAGATGCAGAAGAAGAACAAGAACAAGAAGGGGAAGAGAGAAAAAAAAGTGTCAGGCAGGCAGCAAGAGAAAAGAGAGGGAGACAGAGAAAGAAGAGGGGAGCTGTCATCATAAAGAGTCTGACTCATTCCTACTGTTCTGGATATAGCACTGAGCTGAGAGGCATGTAGCTAATGTACGACAGCTCGAGAACAATTACATTCCTTCAAACCAGGATTAGGCTCATAATGTATGAGAGAACTGGCTAGTCTAAAAAGGGACTAGACTGAGAAAGAACTCAATTTCCTGTGCGACTGCCGCCAATTTGTCATTTTACTCCTCACGATAAAATCAGGACATTCAAGATATTTTTTTTTATTTTCATCACAAAGGCTTTAAACAACATGTGTTATTTCTTCCAGAAAAGTGATTGGATCTTAAAAAAGGGACTGATCTTCTAGTTTGCTGCAGCACTGAGTTACAGCTCTTAATGCTTAGGAGGATGAAATTACTGCATTATTGATATCTCTCCCTCTGTTTCAGTTTTCCCTGCTATAAAAACAATTACATAATAGATCAATGCACACTTATGCTACTTAAAAATTGAGGTTTTCAGAAGATCCATATAGCACAGCTTTACATGTGAATACTTAATAGCATCAACATCGGCTAGATGTATGATTCATATTCACTCGCCCTTGTGTCTGTAGTTATCCACAGAGGCAGTTAAGGACCTCAACTTGGCATGTTCTCCCTCTGTAAGTGCCTCCAGAAAGGACTGGCTGTGAAAGCTGCAGTCAAATAGCTGTAATTATCTACAATCAGTTGACAACCAGGGGCTGACTGAAAGGCTGCTCACACGCAAACATAGGAAAAAGGGAGAGAGGCTTTGAGGGGCATGGATGGTAAAGTATCTCAGGAAAGAAAAGAAAATAGTAGTGCATTAGTTTCAAAATCAGAAAAACATATAATGTGGACAAAAGGAACATGATTACAGTTAGCAAGGAAATACAGTTAGTATGATGACTAAATATGTTTTTGTCTTTATACTGGCACTTTTCTAGCATCTTTTTAGTCAAGAATTGTAGGTTTGCTTAACCCTCCAGGAACCGGGAATGATGTTCCCGGGTCAATTTGACCCAGTGCATGTTTAAAACCTTGTCAATTTGACCTGTAACATAACAGGAAGACTACAAGGACCGACTTCTGCATGACAATATCCTAAACCCTCCACTTAGGTTCTCTGTGCCCAACTTAGCCATCAGTGTTACAGTTCAGCCTGTGCTGTGAGGAATATAAGAAATCTTTTAAGGCTTTATGGGAAAAACCACCACATATTGAGCTTGAATTCTACAAGAGAAAAAGACAACCTGTGCTGTTGTTGGATGTCCAGTATACATCTGTTTCTGTATTGCATGCAGAACTTGGCAGTGACTTGACAATACTCAGATCTGCACATTTTTCATGCAAAATACAAACATTTAAAAGCTACCGTGTGCACATATCTGACAGAAATGATGTGTTGATGTGAGAGAATCAGAGTGCAAATTACTTTTCTATCAGTGCATCTAACATCAAATAGTCTAACTGATAGCAGAATTAACACTAATCAGACACCAATGCTAAACCTTGCAGTTGTTAATTCTTTCGTGTAAATGTGTTAAATTGTTTTAGAAGAACTTTGCAAAAGCAACTTCCTTTCTTTTCTTTTTCTCTCTTCCCTCTCCTTGACTCTCTTGCTTTGTGTACAAATTAAAGCTTTATTTGAAATTGATTCAGTTTCACAAATTAATAATGACTTCAAGACACATAATGAGTTATTGATTATATGTTTGCATGCAATTAATGTGCATGAACAGGCATGAGGGTTTGAAGACTATAATAGTGATCAAACCTCAAACTTTATGTCCAGGCTCACGCGTGTTCTGTGTATCTTCCAGATATCAACAACGTGGTCATCACTGGACAGCAGTAATAAATCACACTCTTCCTCTGCGTATGAGTTTTCACATTACTCGTCTCCCACAGGCCCCTCGTCTCCCCTCTATCAGAGCATTAGGGCTGAAACTGAAGCTGTGAAGCATTGGCCTGGAACCACGGCTCTGGAGCATGCTGAAAGGCTGGACAGCCTCAGATGAATAGATGGTAATTAATACACATTGCACCCAGGAGACCGCAGTACAATCTCAGGGCAAATTACTGCATCAATAAAATGTCCCAGAGACACAATGACAGACCAACGGGAAGACAGGGAGTGGGAGAGAAACAAAACAAAGAAATAAGGATCTGTAACTCATCATATCAGTGATCGATCTGAATTTTGACACAGTCAAAATTCAGATCGAATCAAAGTTGCATAAAATCAGGAGATGGGCTGTATAGCAGACATGATAACGTGAACTGAATATTTGGGATCAAACACTATGAATTGGATTTCCAGTATCTCTAACCAATTATTTTTCTCTTCTCAATTCTCTCATCTTCCCTCGATCTCCTGTGTCCTCGGCCCATAATGATGAAACAAGGCTCCAAGATATTTGGGGAAAGAAGATCAATGGGAGGAAATTCATAGTCTGCACATGATGAAAATCTCTCGCCTAATCTTTTCAAATCAAACCCCATTCCCTGTGCCAGAGTCACTTTCATCCACCCGTACGTCCCAGCATTCCTCTAGGTCAGCTTCTCGTTCCAGCTCAGTCTCTTTCTCAGGCATATCTATTTGGACGTTACACCTCTGCTTCTCCCATCCTTGCCATTGGAAAGTGAGGGACAGATTATCACATTGTTTGGACATTTGAACATTTATCTGCCTAAAGGGCACAGTCCAAATTACAGCAAACCACTTCTTTGTGAACCCCATGTTGTTGTCTCTCAGAGATCAAAGACTGTGAGAGATTAACTGAAGAAATACAGCGTGGTAGAAAAACACACGAGTCCCACAGTGGCTCCAAGAGAACATGAAGGCTTTGGTTCAAGATTCAAAGTGAAAGCAAGCAGCACTGAAACATACCACTGAATACTTGTGGATCCAGAGTCATTCCTCTTCAAGTTCAGGTTTTACACTGTCAGCACATCTGAGAAGGAGGATGTTAAACTATGTAAATGTGCTGGAAGGTGGGCAGGTTGTCCTGGGAGGCTGTTGGGTAAATGAGGGTTGCTAGTGTAGCTGCTGAGTGGCTAACAGGATGGCAGTTGTGCATAATAATAACCTTTAAAAAAACTATTTTAATATATGTGTTATAATGGAGACATAGTTAATTAAGCGATAAAAATGCCAGAATGAATAAAAGTGAGACTTGAAACAATTGAAACATTAAAGCCTGATTTATAGTAGACAGTATAAGTAATATATAATGCAGACATGTTGCAGTGTAAATAAACTCTATTCCATATCCCTCATTTAAACATTCAACATACCGTACTATGCTTGTCCAGTGCATGTGAATAATAAGTGCTGATGCTGCTCCACAGAGGGTTGATTCAAAGAAGAAGCATTTCAGAAAGAGCTGAATGGAACTGTTTTGCTGCAGCATTAAAAAATAAGATTTCTGGAAAATGCTACTTCTTCATCTCCATCTATAACCATTTATCCACCATCAGCGTCCAGTTCTATCCTGCTTTAAATCCTTCCTTAGTGTTCATCTCTGACAGCAATAACATGCGAAACATCCACAGCTACTTTCAAGATTATTTTTTCCTTTTAAAGCTGTGTTAATATTTACTTTAAAAAAAATCAAGAATCATGGTTCACTTCCGTAGCTTTTCCCAGCTTTCTGTTCTGCAATTCATTAAAAGTATTATTTCTAAGGTTTTTTGCTGTAATCACTCCTCCTGTTCATACTGACTATTAACAGATCCCTTTATCACTTTCAGTGTAAGAGATCGGGGCCAAAATCCATTATCCTCCTATTATACTGTATAAGTTTATACTGTATAAATTAATTTGAATCTGAGGTTTCATTTGGCCCGAATTAGTCAAATCAATTCAATATCTTTGAAAGGTTCATGTTGTGTGTTTTTAGTGCCAAAATCGTATTTTTGTTACGGTCCTTCCGCTGTAACTGAACAGGAAAACACTATCTGTTCAGACACAAGGAGGATATGTATCTGATATGTAATATGTGCTTTCAATAATGTCCTTAAAGTCGTCTTGCAGTGTTAACTGTATACAGAAACCTCAACTCTTCTGTTACAAGGACTGCAAACTAAAACATAAGAATTAAATCCAATATTAATTCAAGTCCCCTTAAGTCATTTAGACCTGCGAGTTTCAAACAGACGACACAGTTAATGTTGTTTCACGCTCCAACATACTTCTCAGTGAGGGAGGGCGAAGAACAGCTCCCACTGGGTGCCGGACGGTCGGCCTGTCCTCTGAGCACAGCCCCCATTATGAAAGGACGAAAGGGGACAGAAAGCTTCACCCAACCCGAAATCTCTCCTGAGTCTGAATTGGGAACGTAGATGTCCGCGGGCAATGTTTGCTCACTTTATTGGGCACGATGTGTCCACAGGGGGCTTTGGTTGTCCTTGAAACTTTCTTAAAGACTTTGGCCCAAACCTGGCAGAGTTTCCCTTTTTTTACTCAGACATGTGCTGAGAATAAAATAGAAGGAGATTAGATTATTTATTTATATTACGAAGGAACCTTGTCGATTTTCAGGGTTCCAAACTTATCTGAGGATTTGACTTGGAATTAATTTATCCAAATGAAAAGCACTTTTCAATCAGTGCTAATTGAGAGAACTGTTCACACAGATGATGCACAAACTAGTTGTGAGATCGTATCCTTGGGACTAATAAACACTGACAAATCAGCAGGGTGAGAGTGTGGATTTGGTCAATTAAGTCTGCAGACAGGCTCATTATAAAGAAGAATATTAGTAAATGAACACATGATGCCAATACAGTGTTCAGTATGCGTTCTGCATACTGGACTATGAAATCATAGGCATTAGATATAGTACAGTTAGGGTTGGCACTGTTGGTCTGTAGGTCGGTCCAAGACTTTGGTCCATACTGAAATAACTGGATGGATTCATTGACATTATCAACAATTAAAGCATGTCTCAACAAAAGCACCAAACGTTTTCGGCTATCTTGCTTTTATCATGGTGGTGCCTGAGGCCGCTTTTCCGGTTCCCTTATACACAGTTAATTGATTCATCATGTGAAAAAAAATCCATGCAAATAGCCTGATACAAAACATCATGATCAACTCCTTCTTACTTTTAGTTGATACAAAAATGTATGTATGAGACATATCAACAGCCATAAATACGGAACGTTTAACAATCACAATATTTTTTAGCAAATATACTCTTTCATCTGTCATCTGTTTCATTTTGTTTAAAGCAAATTCTGCATTCTGGTTATTCATGTTTCCCAGAGGATGAACTCTACTAACCCTCTTCTTGCACCACAAGCTGTTTAAATTCTTCACTTATTCGGTGAAATATCTCAGCATCTACAAGATGGATTGGCACAAAGGTTTTTGGTACTGACTTTTTTGTTCTGCAGACAACATATCCCATTGACTTTAGTGATACACAGACTCTTTCTCTAGTGCCACCATGAGGTTCACATTTGTAGTTTTGAATAAAACGTCATGCTCGGTTAAACTCCAACAAGTAATGTTCAGTTTTAGTACCGTGTTATATGAGACCCAGACTTCTGTTGGTCAGTCGACCCACGGCAAAGGTTACAGCTTATGTCCAATTCACAGCGATGGGGTTTAGCGATGTGTGATTCAGTTGAAATTGAGCAGAGTCCCAGCAAAGGTATGAGTCATCAGCATCGCCACAAGTCTGTTTACTGACACTTGCTCTCTGCTCCAACATAACAGTGGCCCGCAACCACCTCACCCAGATATAACCCAATTACCTTTACATCTGTTTACACAGCTTCTGGTTAGTAACCTCTAAATCATGTAAAGTGGTGGCCACAAGGCTTATCAACATACACACACACACACACATACACACACACACACACACACACAATGGACAAGGAAGGTTGTAGAGAGCACTAAGATGCACACTAGATGCACTGAGGTTTCTACACTCACACACTCACATGTTTAAACTGCTTGATATAGAGGATGCAGCTGTTGGTCTGCTCATAAAAAAACAATATGTGTCTTTCTGTAAATGTGCATGACATCTAGTCTGTTTGACAGACTACAGACTGCATGCGTAAAGCAGAGCGGCCTGTATTTCAAGTACAGTGGCGCTCTCTGCTGGTGAATTATCATTAATATTATTATGAAACAATACTGATGTGACGTCTGGGCAGATTTCCAGACAAACACACGAAAATAATCTAAAGTATCTTAAAAAAAAACACCTTTGTTAAACACAACTTTTTTCCATCTGTTTTCAGACCACAAAACCATTTTTGACGGTTATTATTTATTGAAGTGCTCATTCGTCGTTGCTTAAAATCTGCAGGACTGAAGTATTATAACTCATTTTATACCAAATGAGATAAAACATTTTAGTAAAATGAAGTTAACCAAATCTTGGTATAACTCGTGGCCTTCTTTCCCTCCCTCTGTCTTCCTTTTTGACAGCTGTAGGGCACATGGTAATGTCAACCCTGCCTCAGTCAACGCCTCTGACTGACACTCAATGCTTTTTGTTTTTTCATTCTCCAGCACCTGTGCTTGGCTGTCAGATAGTTCAGACTATCTGTGACTCTGCTGCCATCTCAGAGGAACAACAGCTCTGTGACAAAGGTTCCCCGAAGCTGCCCAGGGAAGCCCAAATGTCAAACCAGGTAGGTCTTTATTTCAACCGGGGTCAAAGGTTAGGTTTCAACACAGAGAGTTTAGCGGAAGTAGAATAGTAATATCAACTGTTTTCTTTTTGTATATTTATATGTAGTGTGTATCCATCTGTCGCTGCAGTAGCTTTGCTTCATCTATTTATGGGGCTGCTGGGACATCAGGGCCTCACAGCATTCAAAATGTGAAGGTCATAAAACTGTCTCAGTTTTTATTCATAAACTGAAGACAATGACCTTCTGAACAGCAACACTGACTAGATCATTAAACAATACATAGCACAAAGTCATGAATACTACTACTATATGTACCATTAAAATGGCACTGTTATCCATTGAACCCTGTTGTTTAGAGAGGGTAACAGTTGGCAAGACAAGCATTTCTAAAAATACCAACAATTCATAGGCTGATCTCTGAGTACAGACATGCACACAAAGCCTTGTTCATCATGTACATATCTTATTGTGTGTTCAGTCAGTTTTAAACAAACTCAACGACCCCCACCCCACCCCTTACCTCCCTCCTTCCTACCTACCTCTCAGGAAAGGGATGGAGGAAAGCTATGAGACATTTGAAGAGGAGTTAGGGCCACCAAGAGCAGATCCTCCTCCACAGAAGCCTGTTCGACAGATCAGCAGATCAGGTGGCAACAAGCACACACAGTATCTGTAATGCCTGCACATAAAAGCCAACCATAGTAGATACAATATATTGTACAACTCTATAAATACTTGGAAGCAGCAGCAGCTCAGGGATACACTGAAACATGATCCCTGGTCAAAGGCAACAAAGTGATAATGTACCTCAGTCACGCTGGCTGGTTGGTGTGCAGATCATTTCACTCATCAGTGGGGTGAAACAAGCTTAACATGCATAAAAATACTCCTTGTGTGACAGAGCTCTGAAGAGTGTTGAAAGAACCTGCAGGTGTGTGTATTTTTAGCAGCTAAGCTCTAGAGATGGCTTTCGGTCCAGACTAAAATATCTTAACAACTATTTGATAGATTGACAGTTTTGTAGAGATTTTCCCCAGAGGTTGAATCCCACTGACTTTGGTGTTCCTCCGAAGGTGACAGCAGGTCAAAGATCTAATTTATCCTGTGAAATATCAACATCTACTTGATTTATTGGCACAAAATGTTGTACAGACAGTCATATTCCCAAACTGATGTATAATAATAACTTTGAAGAGCCTTACGTTTTTTGTTTGGAGCAACATTTCTCAAAGGATGGATTTACCCTGAAATTTGGGGTTGACATTAAATATTCCCTTCAGGGTGAACTGTAACTTTTATCACCATCACATAATACATTTTAATTTGTTCAGTACTTTTGTTTAAGAGCAAATACCTGCAAATCTATAACTCTCATCAGTCTCTGCTGTACTTTGTTAGCACGCTGAACATTATAAACATTACACCGGCTACACATAGGCATGTTAAGAGTTGTCATTGTGAATATTCTGCATATGAGGGTTTAATAAAAATCAAACATTTGTTCAACCAGCATAAATTCATGAATATATTTAAAACAAATGTGGACAAACAGATTCCAGTTTATGGTTCGTGATATCATCCTTCATTTAATCTCCATCTGCCTGTTTCAGAAATGTATGCTACTAGGAAAATCAGAGAGGTTAGTTGTAAACGACCATCATGCACCATTTTTTTTTACACTTTTTTGTATTGCTAATACAAGTTATTATAAGCTACATGTTGCTCTGTTGTAGGAAATGGCTTCACTTCCACAGCAACCAAAAGCAGAACCGAAGACTTTATCCCGGGAGATCAGCTTCCCCAGAACAAGTGAGTTACCATCTTTTCCCAGCTTAATTTTCATTATCTGCTTATGCTAAACAATTCCTCTCCTCTTTCTTTTCTTATTTTAGCATCCTTGCACAAAACCTTGTCCACCCAGAATGTGACCCAGAATGAAACACCATGGGAGAACGTCACTCTCAACCGCTGTTTATTTGTGGCCATAACCATCCTGGTCCTGACTTCAGGTGTTCAAAGACTTCATGGCAAGTGAACTAGCAAGCAACAGAAATACTTTAGATATTGACATGTTGTGCCTGTTGTGACTGAAAGGTTTCTCTAAAAAAAAAACAAAAAAACAACAGAAACTTTGCGAGGTCAGAGGACAGCAGAGGAGGAGGAAGAAGTCGGACTGACAGTGAGACGCTCAGGCACATTACGACACAGAAGACAACCACCAGAAGTAAAGACTGTTCACCTATTTGATTGTTTTTATCATAAAATACTAAAAGAACTAGCAGAATATTTACCAGCTTGTTTTGTTCCAAAAACTGTGTGTGTCCTTCCCCTGTAGCCTGAGACAACTCTGTGGGAAGTGATGTTTTGGTGGCTACCAGACCTTGATGATGAAGAGGATGAGGACGAAGACAATGAGGGAGACGTCAAAAGTGGCAAGTCAAGGATAGGAGCAACAGCACGAGCATCGAGAGGTCACAGAAACAAGCCACTTGCAGACAAAAAACTCATGAAGCAAGGAGAAGGGAAAATAAAGGACAGGAGGGCCAAGAAAGCTAAAGATGAAGAAACCAAAGACAAGAAACAGAGAGACAAACAGGGCAAACCTGAAGATGAAGTACATGAGGAAGACGAAAATGAGACAGCAGAACCAAAAAAGAATAAAAAGTTGGAAGAAAAGAAAGAGAAGAAAAAGACTCAAAAAGGATGAGTTGATTCTTTCCCGTGTAGTTCAGTTCAGATTCTGGAAGTTTGTATCTAACCTGATTTGGTAACAGCCAGACTTTACTACTAAATACTACTACACAAATAATGTCAAAATCAGTGACATTGTGTTACAGTTTTTTGTTGCTTTGCTAAACAGATTTGATTTTGTGCAATGGAGCTTTGATTTACCCGTAAAGACATTTGCATTTTCATGGAATTTAAAATGTTGCTTCATTTGAGATGTGATTACTTGGTCTTTTCATTGATGAATGATTTAAGACCTCTTTAATAAGTTATCAGTAGTATTTAGCCAGAACTTTCTAACTTACAGACAGAGAACACCATTACTAACAAAAAAAAAATTAAGATTATTTTAACTGACAGCTGCTTCAAGGAGCCCAGTTAACGTGTCTTCTCAGTATTCATGGTTTTATTCTGATTAGCAACTTCAAGAGTAAATATTTCAGTAATGTTTGCTCTAAACTTAAAAGACTGTTTCCTCTGCTGTGACTCATTCGCATTATCTTCACTGGATATATCAATAAATCATGCGTGTGATGTCTTTGTAAGAGCCCAGACTTTGAGACGCAAATGTTTTTCTCCACAGCATTTAATTACAAAAACACAATCTTAAAAGATGAGCTACTTTTCAAGCATAGCTCTGCATCCTGAATCTTAACATTATACAAAACAGTGTGGTCATATTTATACAGTCAACTGCCCTACACATTTACATACGTCAAATAAAATGTGTAAAAAAAAAAAATCTACTCAATATAGAGTTTAAACGCAAATTTATGGGAGATGGACATTGTAGACAGGCAGGGCAGTGTGATCGGACACCGTGAAAGATGGAAATCATAATCCACTTGTAGGGGATCAATTGTTAGACATTGAAAGGCCATCGGGAGGTGGCGGCCTCATTGGCATTGGTGGCATGGGCATCTGAGGGGGCATCTGGGGAGTACCTGGCGCACCAGGGGGGAGAGGCGGGACAGGCATCCCACCTGGTGGGGGAGGTGGCATATTCTCATTCATTGGGCGAGGCGCACTCATAAGAGGAGGGGGGCGCTTCACACCTGCGGGAGGTGGTGGCCCACTGGACTGTGGAAGAGCTTTCTCCATTTTGAAGTGGAACTGTAGGAAGAACTAGGAGGAAGAATAACATGAACGACAGGTTAAACCATGTATTTCTCTGTTCTCAAAATAAAATATTCTGGTCAGCGTTGCGGTAACAAATGCTCCTCAGCTTATCAGTACCTGTTTTGTTTCTCTGTTCCAGTGGGTCCAGAAGCGGTTCTCTGCTTTATCAATTTCTCTACTGGGGACCTGAAATAGCAAATGTGTTTATTTTACGTCAGAGCAAGAAGACAAATATGATAATTGCACAACTGAAATGCATCTGTCACTCACCTTGAAGGCAATGGTCTCATAAGGCTCAGCAGCCAGCAGCAGATACTGCCAGCGACGATCAGGGGGCTCGATGCGCTGTTCGTACGCGGACATGAAGCGATGCCTGGGTCCAATACCTTCAGCAATCTCTGGGTAGTCAATCTGAGAAAAGAAAAACAGATAGTTTACTTTTTTATTTGTCCTGGACAGAGAGGTCTCAAAGGCTAAAAAAAAAAATATTTAGTCATTACTGCTGCACTAAAAATTTTTCATAGGTTGAAGAACGAGATGATAACAGATTTTAAGGGATTCTCACCAACCTGGAAAAGTAAAGATTGCTGTCCGGTCTCTGGGTCCCTTTGTTTGGTTACTATAAAAAGAGGAAGACATAGGCCATATATTAAAATGCCTTAGCTTGCAGTAAAAGCAATATATATTGGTTGCACTGATACACAACTGTGCAGGTAGTCTACCTTTGTATCCTGGTCGACCAATTTTGACAAACTTTTTGACCTCAACCTTCACTTTTGCTGGAGCCGGCTGAGCAGGGGCTTCTTTTGCCTCTTTGGCTGCTCTCCGTGCTCTGAAAAACAAACAATAAATATAGTTTTTAAAATGTTAGACAACAGCCTGCTGTGTCCTGTGTGTTATTTGTCAGTAGGTTTGTTATACAAATGAATAAATATTTGACCAATTTACAGAAACCAGGAAATAGATGATGATCCACCACAAGTTGCGGATATGGAAAGTGAGCCTGTGATTCGATATGTTTATCCATTGTGGGCAGGTAATATGAATCACAGGAAACATGACATACATAAAATTTGTACATGCACTGAATGAAGACATATTCCCAAAGTAGTGGACTTACAAGTTGGTCTGATGCTTCTTTCCTTGTGTGTGTGCCAAGTAGCTGCCCTGTAATGCAGAGGACAACCGTTTGTAATTTTCACTTCAAACAAGTTATAAAAAAAAAACAAAACAGGAAATTATACCAAGGAAAGGACAACATAATATGTCGTTATGAGCCTCCTCACCTCATTGTTATGAAGTGTCAGGCAAAGTTTGCACTCATATGAGCCTAAATGATTCTTCATAAAATAGGGATCTTTATTGATGTCAATGGTCTCCAGCGCCAACTGACGTAACCTCTCTCGTCTGTCACGATTACTCTCGGAGGAAGACGCCACCCCTCCGCTCCCCGTCTTCCCTCCGGCTCGGTGCTGGAAATCCATCTTTGCTCAGTGATGGTCTTTACGACACAAGACACACCTGACAGTCCAGTCAACACTGGACAGTTGCTCCAAGTAGAGCCCTCCTGATTACCTGGAGAGAAAAAACAAAAACATACTGTTTCCAGAGATGTTTATAAAAAACAACATTTACTGTTATTACAATATTATGTGTTTCTTGGTCATCTGTGGCGTTACACCAACACCTGTGTGTAAATATAGATAGATAGATAGATACTAGGTATTTACTTGCTTCAATTTAACATACTATAATTTGGATTTAAGTACATAGTTTTCCTAAAGCATTTAGTCCGGGATCATTTCATGCATTTTCTTGGGTCCGCAATAACTTAGTCAACTGGGAAGTAAAGCCAGACGGTATCGCACAACTAAAACAATTAGCAACAGCTAAATAATTCAAAAGTACTTTGTATTATTTATCACAGACGTAATATTACGTAAGATGTAAATATTATCAACATACGCTAAATGTACTATACTAAATGATTTCTAACAGAGGTGAACGCTTTAGAACAATGCTAATGCTAAGCTAATGGTGCTACTTGAGAATAATGAATGGCTTTTAACGAGGATTTAAATGATAAAACTACAATTAAAAAGTAGCTAGCTCCGTATATGTGATCATAAATTAGTAAGTTACACGAGATAATGACAGCACATGATGTGATATTATTCACAGTTTTCTTTCTCCAAAAACACTTACCGATTCACAACGTAACGATCACGCCGACCGAGGTTGTACTGCGCATGTCCATGTTTCTTCTTCTCTGCGTTAGGTGCTCTTCCGCCACCTACTGGACTGGAGGGTCGGGCTGGTTTTACTGACGAAATGAAGACTGAACAATAACGTTTGACTGAAACTCATTTTTAGTGAAATTACACCATGTTTTAATAGTAAAGGTTCAATATAACTTTATTCGTCATTATAAAATCTTATATCGAAGCTCATATGAGGGTTCAGACTATGAGTTAGTCATCAAGTCTTGCTATCTTTTTAGCATCAAATTCCCTCTTTGTGTTTCCTCAGACACTGTTTCCCTCAAGAGCTGCTGTGGTTGTGTAGTAAGGTCTGTCTTTTCTCATCTGAAATTCTCAAACAAACTATTTGCAGATGAACTATAAACACATCCAAAATATAATAAATTAGATTAGTCCTGATGTGAGGGCTGGCTGGTCTGTCTGTTTGGACTGGAGGAACTATTGTTTCACTTTATTTTAGCTTGAGTTTATTTTTGAAGTGTTAGGACTGGAGGTCCTAAAAATAGTCTTTAGTATATTCTCTCAGACAAGATGACATTTAACACTTTCTTGCATTTTCCACTGTCTCCCAATTGTCTTAGCCTACACACAGCCCACCTATAGCTCTATTAAGAGCATTTATTATATTTTACATAAAACACAACCTGTATGGAATTAAATGAATTAATACGTTTTATTGTTTTTAGTCTTTTAGCGTAAAATCCCTTCTGTGTTTCCTCTTACTCCACTATTTTGGGAGGCTACATGATCCTATATAAGTACATAATTACATAGGGCCATAAGGTACATTGGGACTAACTGTATAGTGCAGACATAGAACAGTAACACGGTGAGAGTACTCTTTACCTAGTTTGACCCTGAACGGCTACCGTACTATCACCACCGAGGAGTGTCACTGCTGCCAGCTGATAGGAGTGTGTCTAGTATTGTAGCATGAAGGAGAAGTCATTTTCCTGACTGTAGAAATGAAAACGATAACTTAGACAGCGACTTGTAACCGAGCGTATACAACACAGTCAGCGTTTCCTCCCACTGACATCTTACTCCATTAGCAGGTTTCCGATCGGGGAAATGTAGCCAGTGTCCCCGTAACTTGTCTCTTCAACCTGCGTGTGTTACTGCGTCAGTGACCGTGATGCGTTTTAACGAGAAGGAGCTTGTTTTTCTGAGCCGGCAGCCCTCTGAGATGGCAGCTGAGCTGGGGATGAGGGGACCCAAGAAAGGAGACGGTAACCAAGCTTATTACGTATTAAATCACTCGTTTCTGTTTCATGTAATGTAGGCAGCAGGCAGCTAATGTTAACGTCAGCAGCAAATAGAGATGTAATCTCTGTCATCACCTGCGGTAGCAACACTGTACTGTACTGTATGTGTGTGTGTGTGTGTGTGTGTGTCACGTCTGATGAGTTTCATCTTAGTTCCCTTTTTGTTTTTGATATCATACAGTTGTAAAGAAGAGGCTGGTGAAACTCGTCGTTAACTTCCTCTTCTATTTCCGGACTGATGAGGAGGAGGTGACTAATACTTGAACGACTGTATACACTGCATTTATTGTCACTGCATACTCGCTTTGTATTCTTTGCATGCACTCTGTCTATCTAATGATGATTGATTGAATCATTTTCTGCTAAAACACAAGTTCACCATTTTTTCAAGTGTGTCTTAAAACAACAGTCATAATATATACTTACAGTGTAAGTAATGGGGGACAAAATCCACAGTCCTCCTTCTGTGCATGTAATATGTAAAAGTTCTGAAACTGATATGAAGCTTCAGCCGTCCAAATTAATCAAATCAAGTAGATATATTTCAACACCTTTTTAGTGCAAAAGTCCTTGTTTTTGTTACTATACGTCCACTGCAGCTCAACAGGGAAACAAAAAAGAGGAAATCCTATGCTAGAAAGTAAATGTGGCAGATATCCCCTAACATGACAAATAGGAGGAATAATTACAGCGAGGAAAACCCCCTCCTGGCTGTTGTTTTAAGACAGACTTGAAAAATTGTGAACCTGTTCTTTAATGTCACCAAATGTTGAATTGAAATAAAGTAATCGTGTATTTGTCAGCCAATTGGAGCTTTGCTGTTGGAGCAGTGTCGGGTGGAGAGGGAGGACAGCCAGACCTTCTCAATCGGTGAGCTGCAGTATTAATGATCCAACTGCATTGTTAAGATGAACAGCAATACTGAAATGTATCAAAGTTCATCACTGATGCCTTAATATTCTTGTTACTGTGTGTGTGTGTGTGTGTGTGTGTGTGTGTGTGTGTGTTTCTGTTTGTAGCATTTCTGGATGAGGCAGAGAGGAAGTATCTGTTCGAGTGTGACTCTGAAGAGCAGTGTGGGAAGTGGATAGACTCCATTATCAAGGCCAGGTTGGACTTTATTTTTTTATTTTTTTATCTTGTTACGACAAGCACAAAGGTTTGCATTTTGCAAAGGTTTACCTGTCAGTATCTAATTAAAACATTACTTTAGATATAGAAGCTTTGTAATCAGCATTTGCATTTTTACATTTATTCATTGTTTGGGGTCATAGTTTGGCATTCGATTTGACGATATGACGATATTTTTCTGTAAATATTTTAAAATATCTGCAGTTACTTAGATGTTGGTTGAGGCTTTGACAAGTTTTGATCTGCAGCAAGATGCAATTTGAACGCTGCTACAACACTCTTCAGTAATAAACTCGCACAGGTGAGACCGTCACAAATAAAGTAGACTTCAGTTGAACAGTTTGAAACAGAACTGTGTTAATGTTTACTGAGAAAACCATAATAATCCCAATAAAGGATAGTGTCAAAGCCATATGTATGGTCAAAGCTTTCTTGGTGGAACATTAACCTTTGTATTTATTTTCTGCATGTGCACATGTTAAGACGGTAATAAAGCTATAATGATGTGGTTTGCAGAATGTACTGAACTGAAACAACATCCGACACCAAACAGTTTATCATGAAATGTTTACTGTTACAAATGTAGTTGTAGCCCTAATCTCAAGTGGACAATTTCTTTTTCCCTCAAATGCATGAATTTGTCATATCGTCTCTTGCAGTTACGAGTTCATGAGGAAGAACCTCATATTCTATAGAACTGAGATCCACAGGCTTACTGGCAAGGTGAGATCTTCACAACAGCATGTCAGTGCACTAAGTGCCACACAGATGCTGCCTCTGTCCAACTGTTTATTGCAAAATCTGCTTAATCCAGATCGCTTCCACTGTATTTAGGTGGATGCAGAAATATCCAAGGTGGAGATTTTTAAAAGCTCTCCGAAATATAACCCAAACTTTCTATAAGACTAGATGTTTTTCTGTTTGTCTGTGTATGTGGTGACCTAACCATTTAATATTAAGTGTTATTCTGCTTCAATAACTGGGAATTAGTTTTTGCATACCCTGAGCTTTTTGTTTTCTCACAGTCTTTACTCATCGTCTGTGTTCTCCACAGGACCCGTTGGAGCAGTACGGTATATCAGACGAAACTCGCTTCCAAGTCAGCAATGGCCTGCAGCTTAAGTCAAGAGATACGTCTTCTCTGTAGACCGGCGCCTTGTATCCAGATGTTCTTTAGTTACATTTTAGTTCATTCTGCCATTCCAACAGTAAGTCCTCACTGGTTTCAAAACCAAGGCATTACCATAGGCACATTAGCTTTTTAGATTTTCAGGTGTACAGGTAAAATCTACTTGTCTTTTAGGTTTATGGGATTTTTCAGACTCTGCCTTGACTAGTTGACTGCCTGTACATATTTTACACTATGTTTTCTACTAAACGTGCTGTATTTTTAGACAATATGATTCTGGAAACATTGGTTCAGGAGAGCCGTGTCTCAGGACTGTTAGCACTAAAAGGTAGACGTCCATTAACAAGAATAAATCCAGGACAGGTTAACGTTTGGTGCAAAACCAGTATTTACTGTCCTAATCTGAACTAAATGGGCCATTTCATCTGCTTAGTTGAGCCACACATTTTACTCAGTTTTTACATTGTGAGAAAAATACTTTTAGTTATCCCAATATGTATTTTTCATCTAGCCCATTTACACTATTTCATTTTTTAAAACTATGCTTTTGCACATAGTGCTTTACTGGGTGTTGAGTTTTTTGTGTTTTACTAGAATTTCAGTAATGTACTTGAATCTACTCTACCTTTTCTGTGGCACTTTGAAGCTGTTGGACCACGCTGGGATACCAGGCTCTTGACCTGTTTTAAAAAATATATATATATCACACCAACATCTCTATCAGTGTAGACTTAACAGAGTTGCAGCTTGTCATCAGCTACATTTTTTCACTATAAGGCATTGCTGTATGAGATTGGTAAAATATTTATTTCAGTAGTCAGGGGTCTTACCCACAGAGGACGTGTTATTGAATGTTGTGTTTGTTTTCACACTTGTGTTCAACAAATGTTAGATTATATTTTTTTCACTGCCTTTTTAGTTCTATGGGTTCTATAGGTTATTATTATTTTTTTTAAATATACTAATAAAGCCATTTGAAAGATAGATGATTGCAGGATGTTTTCTGTTAACAAAGATGAAGATATTTATTCACAACATGTTAATTAATTTATGTTAATTTAATCATGATCAGTCCAATAATGATGTCCAATAATGTCTGCAAGTTGTTAGAGTCCATTATTTGGATCAGTGTAATAAATCCCAGTGCCTATTGCATTGGCACTGGCATTATCATAAAGAGTACAGGCTTATACGGAGGTCCATTTGTGCCAGTTAAATAATGTGCAAATCTGGATAAAACAACAGATAAATGTATTGACACTAAAGCAAAAAATAAATAAATAAATACAAGCAAAAACTGAAAATATATATTAATAATGAAGTGACTGATAATTAGAACATTGTTCTCAACTACTGTCTTTTATTTCCTGGTTTATACCCAGTGATGGAAAGTAACTTTTACCTAAGTACTGTATTGTATCTTGTTCTACTTCATTCCTCCACTCCAGCTTTAGTTACCTTTCAGATGGAGATTTAACACAATGAATAATATAACAAACTTTTAAAATACAACACAGTGTTAAAGATTGAACAAGTGGCTTCAACTTTTTTTTGGTTTTTGACGTCCTACAAAAAGCAGTGTGTGATTATTCCTTTTAAACTTCTCACATGGTTTCATTTTAATAAATGTTCAAATGATCCAATATTTCACCAAAAATACAAGATTAGAGGAAAAAGTCCAGATTTGTGTATCAGAAACTTGTCTTGTCCTTTTGCAGGGGCCTGATCCCTATGTTGGGAACCACTGGACTAAACTAGTTAACTGTATATAAAGTAGTAAAACTAGCTCCACCCTCAGCAGCTACAACAGTAACATGCTGCTTTTACACCAATGCTTCAATATTAATAAACTAATGGTGTCATATATAATATATCAGAGGGACCAAACCACTACTATTACTGCAATACTGCAGTACATTTGCTGCTAATACTAATGTACTTTTACTTAATTACATGCAGAAATCTTACTTGTAAATACTTCTTCCACCACTGTTTGTATTTTCTTGTTGGCCATAGTTTCCTGAGCTCTGTGGTTAACAGTGTGAAGACTGGACATGTTTCCTTAGCAACGCCGAATGTGTGATTCAAAAATAACGACGTCACGTCCTTCCCGTGATGCTTAGCGAACACAAATTGAACGTTCGGCAAAAGAAAACATTTTTGTTTTGTGTGCTCTAGTTTTTGAGAGTAAAATTGCACAAAACAAAAACATTTCAACTGGAATTGACACCGCTGAGAAAGAACACTTCTTCGGCGCGTAACGGGAAGACTTTATCGGAGCACGGTAGGTGTTAATTCAAGCGTAGATTGTGAACAAACAATATTGCTAATGCGTTAGCCAGACTGCTAATGTATCTTTACGTTAGGTCAGCTAGCAGGGTTAGCGTTAGCATCAGGTCTGTATACCGGATGATTGGATTATTAGGTTTTTTTTAATCACTTTAATGTTACGATTTCATATTAGCGATTGCTGACACTATGTTGTTTGTATTTGATAGAAACATCAAGCAAATACCTGCTGTTAGAGTGGTTTTTCGGCTCTAACTTGTCATTTTCTCAAAGATAATTTAAGTGCTGTTGTTAGCAGAAGACTGAGCCCACCCGCAGTTGATCATCTGCATTGTACCTAATGTCATTGTGTTGTAACACATTTGCACATTGTTAGCTAGTTAAAGTGGGGTTTGAATCGTCCGTATTATCTTTTTATATAGTTTTTTGTGCCGTAGATCCCAATAGAGAGATTTGTGGTCTTAATTTAGCACCGCAGAACAATTTCAATGTTATATTTCTCCCGATAGATAGATAGATAATTTAGGTAACCGTTAAATTTGTCTCTTCATTATCATTCTGTCAGATGGGGTGAACATGGACTGAATGACTTTATTTCTTTACGTAATTACAAATGTGATGCGTGTCTATATAGGTGTAATGTTTTCTGTAGTGAGTTGATGTAGTCAGTTGTAGGTATCATTTATTTACGGTGTAATGTTTAGAAGTTGTTGTTTGCTTACCTGTTGTTTGAGTATAAAAAAGACTGAGCTGTCTAGTAAAGCCCAACATTAGCTATTAGGTAATTACAGAAGTGACACTTTTCCACATTGCTTGTAGACATCTGCTCTCTCAGCCTCACTGACTGCTCAGAGATCATACTAGTGTCTTTTACCCAACTGTCATGTGATGTGTGTATTCAGAAAACTGTGGTATGATTGTGTTGATCAGTCTCATCATTGTTTTCAGGCATCATGGATCAGGACTATGAGTGCAGGCTGCTCAGGCAGATAAATATCCAAAATGAAAATGCAAGCCCAATAGTAAGTAAAGAATACACACTGCATTACTTTGTCTGTTTTATTATGTCACTGGCATGTACAGGAGCTGCATTTCCTCTTGAACTGATAGTTTGTTAATGAAACTGAACATAAAAGTGCCTCATGTGGCTGTGGCTCAAAGTCTTGACAAGTATGACCGGTATCATGAGATAATTATCCTATCCTGTAGCATAATAATGGCTAGCAAAGGACTTAAGATGAGCAGAAATGGCTTGTTAGTTGAAAACAAGACCTCAAATGACTGGGGTTTTGTGAATGCTGCCTCCTGTTTTTAACACCTCAAACAAATGCACCATCTGCCACCTAAATGTCCTCCTGTTTTGTTATTGAGTTTTCAAGTCACTGTCCGATGGCTTGTAGGTGTTTGGCTCCTGGTCAAAAATGGTTTGTCTTTTCATCCTTTGTGCAGAAATCTTTAGGAGCAGTGCGAGCTCTGACACCCACCAGCTCCCCCCTATCCTCCCCTAGCAAACATGGCGATCGCTTCATTCCCTCCCGGGCCGGAGCCAACTGGAGTGTCAACTTCCACCGCATCAATGTGAGTCTGCTGCGATGCACCCGGACATAACTGTCACTGCTGCCAAAACGACAGCGTTCTCAAGATCAAAGTGTTGATTTATAGCTTATAAAGAAATAAAACTAACCCTCTGCCATTACAAAAATGTCTTGATGGTAAGAGTTTTAGGATTTGGTTGAGAATGATCATTCATTTATTTTATTTTATTTTCTAAATTAGGAAATTGAAAAGTCACACAATCAAAACAGGAAAACCAAAGATGGCACAACAGACAGCAACAAAGGTAATCCACCTAACTTCTGTATCAAGAGACTCCTGATTTTATATCATATTATATCTTGCGTAATCTTGTGGATATACTGAGTGACTGTACTGAAACTAAAGCACAAGCATCCTTTACTACAGACATTTCAGCTCTAACTTGTTCTGCTTTCGTTTAGCCTTTTGTTAGTCATGACAATACATGAGATGGCTTGCAATTTTTTTTACTTTTTTTGGTCTATCTATAGACCAAACAATTAACTCAGAAAATAATTGGCAGATTAATCAAAATTGAAAATTGGGCACAGGTAGTTGAATACGTATGTTGTATTGTAGATGATTGCCCACCTGTAACACCATATCATAGGACAGTTGTCATGATAATAATGTATCTTGAGTTATCCTGTGATTGTCAGCCCAAAAACAGACAAAAGTCCTTCTCTTTTATAGCTGCACATTTGGCGTACTTCTTTTTTGGCTTATTTTCACAGATATCTCTGTCTGTTCCAGTCAAACTCGATAATTTGACCTTCTCGCGTTTACTAAGCCTGGACAGGCTCATGGAAACTGGAGATAAGCACTAAACAAAGCTCAGTGAGAAATTCTCCCTGATCTTTAGAGATGTGAGAGAGTTAAGAAATTGCAGATGGAGCACAGTGTTTGAAATTGAAAATCGTTTCGGCAGCCTGGTTTAAATTTCCCCTCTATCTCTTCCTCTGCCTTCAGCGGACGGTCTGGCTTATTCGGCTCTGCTGAAGAACGAGCTGCTGGGAGCAGGCATCGAGAAAGTCCAGGACCCCCAGTCAGAAGACCGCCGCCTGCAGCCATCTACTCCAGCCAAGAGGAGCCTTTTTAGTGTAATTTTCCTAAATAGCTATAACTGTTAATGTATGAGTGTTGTAGTTTTTTTTTATTATTATTAAATCTGCATCAATAATCACCTGCTTGCATTTTGCAGTATTCCGTTAGTACTAAGCGGGCTCTGCCTGAAGAGGATGGAAACACAGTCTCTCCATACTCTCTATCACCTGTCAGTAGCAACAGGTAATACTTTTTCCTTGTCATCACTCTTAAATTGAGCTTAAATTGAGACGTAGTATCATACTCCTCACTATATTGTGTTATGCGTTGCAGCCAGAAACTGCTACGGTCGCCGAGGAAACCAACACGCAAAATTTCCAAAAT
Organism: Pampus argenteus; assembly: GCA_036937835.1. Classification (NCBI taxonomy): domain Eukaryota; kingdom Metazoa; phylum Chordata; class Actinopteri; order Scombriformes; family Stromateidae; genus Pampus; species Pampus argenteus. The sequence goes on from CM072875.1 coordinate 11,053,699, forward strand.
TCCATTCAAAGTTCTGGATGCTCCAGAGCTTCAGGATGACTTCTACCTCAACCTAGTCGACTGGTCCTCTCTGAATGTGCTGAGTGTTGGACTGGGTACATGTGTATACCTCTGGAGTGCCTGCACCAGCCAGGTGTGTGATGTGCAAACCAAAGAGGCCTCCAGCAAGGGTCTCCACTGTAAAACTGTATAAGAATCTAACCTGTCAATTATGTTTCAGTGGTTGAGCATCAAACTTCATTGGATGTCCTTGTCAATCTTTTTAGGTGACCCGTCTATGTGACCTTTCTGTAGAAGGAGATTCTGTAACATCAGTGGGCTGGTCAGAGAGGGTGGGTTTTTCTGTTATTTTTTATCATTTTTCTGTAATTTTTCTTTGTATTAAAACAAACCCAAATAAGGTTGAAGTAGAGCATGCACACCTATTCACACTTTTACTGATTACGGTAAGCAACTCTCAGGTTGACCTTTCAAAGATATCATGGAAAGATGTCACTTGATGTTTAATTGAGATGTGAAAGGTTTGTGCAGACTTTGTTTCAACCTTTAAAAAATTTTTTTTTTGATTCTACCTGAATAATCAATGCTTGCTGTTATTTTTGTTACCTGACCTGTGGATCTGTGTTGCAGCTACAGGGTATTTATTTTTCATAAATGCTCTTCTGAGTCATTGTACTTGTGCGTTGTTTTTTTAATTTATTTTTAGGGTAACCTGGTGGCAGTGGGGACACACAAAGGATATGTACAGATCTGGGATGCAGCAGCAGGGAAGAAGCTGTCTGTACTAGAAGGACATACAGCCAGAGTGGGTGAGTTGAGAGACAGTTGTAGGAGTAAAAATTACTACCTACTACCATTCATTTTCTCTGTTGTTTTGCACCATCACTTATCTGTGAATCATCTTCCCTACAATCTGCCTTTCATCCTCTGCTGCCAGGTGCGTTGGCATGGAATGCGGACCAGCTGTCGTCTGGGAGCCGTGATAGGGTAATCCTGCAGCGGGACATCAGAGCCCCGCCTCTCCAGTCCGAGCGCCGTCTGCAAGGACATAGACAGGAAGTCTGCGGTTTGAAGTGGAGCACAGACCACCAGCTCCTAGCGTCAGGTGGAAATGATAACAAGGCAAGCAGGCAGAGATTTTTACCTCTACTTCTGTATAGCTTCACGTCACTATACCGTCAAAACTATTTTTTTCCAAACATACTTCAATACCTCCTCTCCTCTTGTTGTCTTTAGCTGCTTGTGTGGAACCACTCGAGCGTCCTCCCCGTGCAGCAGTACACAGAGCACTTGGCTGCAGTGAAGGCCATCGCCTGGTCTCCCCACCAGCACGGCCTGCTGGCCTCTGGAGGCGGCACTGCCGACCGCTGCATCCGCTTTTGGAACACTCTGACCGGCCAGCCGCTGCAGTGCACCGACACTGGCTCTCAGGTGTGCAACCTGGCCTGGTCCAAGCATACAAACGAACTGGTGAGTCACCTGAAGCTATTGACTTGCACCATGCAAAGGTGAATATATGTCTCTGCTTGTGATTAAAATGCAGGGAAATGTATAATACAGTAACAAACAAGAAATTTGTCATTTTCTCGTTGGAAAGTGTTATTTGTACACTGTAGCAACTCTTGGATTGATAAACTCTAAGATGTATTAAGAACTACCCCAAAAAAAGCCATGTAAATAAGAGTTTATGTTGAAACCACTGTTCTTATTCTGCAGGTTAGCACGCATGGTTATTCCCAGAACCAGATCCTGGTGTGGAAGTATCCCTCACTCACTCAAGTAGCCAAACTTACAGGACATTCCTATAGAGTACTCTACCTGGTCAGTATATACTGTTTGTGTTTGTGTCTGTCTGAAAAACATTGTCCCGATAGTCCTCTAAATAGAGAATAAATGTATACTACATAGACTAAGCCAAAATAATGAAATGAAGTGTTACATTCTTTGTCATATGCATATGTGCAGCTATACAAATTAAGTGTCATGTCATAGTAGAGTAAGTTTTTAACCATCCACAAACTTCTCCTGCTCTCGTGATGATTGTATAATAATGCGTTATGTGCAGGCCATGTCCCCTGATGGAGAGGCCATTGTGACGGGGGCCGGAGATGAAACACTTCGCTTCTGGAACGTCTTTAGTAAAATGAGATCCACTAAGGTATGTATTCTCTCCGTTTTCTTTCTTGTGTTTAGGTAATTACATAAACATATTATTCTGGATGAATCGCTGGATATATAAAACGTGATTCCATAACATTCCCTTCTGCCAACCTCCCTCTTTCAGGAGTCTGTGTCAGTGTTGAACCTCTTCACCAGGATCCGGTAGTCAGCACACCTCTCTACTACAACGGGAAAAAAGACTGGAAGGGAATTTATCTTTGCATGTTTCATGTCCGAGCTGTAAATGGGCCTCTTCTTTGAGTATTCGCCTCGGTAGGTGGGAAGAGCTGGTGACGCGCACAGCCTGTCAACAAGGGCAGAGGTGATGCATGCAAAAAGTATTCCACTTCCTCCTGGATGATGGAGCCACTGCCTCCCTCAACAGACCAGTAATCTCTGATGTTGAGGAGAACTATGGGGAGTTTCTCCCCCCCACATGATTATGTTTTGTTTACAAACTGACTGTGTTCATACCTGCCAAATATTGTCCTTTTGATTGTCTATTTATTTTTATTTTTTTTTCTATTTTACATATTTTAACATATATTATTACTAGTGTGTTTGGAAGGCTGGTAGGTTTTCTTTTATGTGTGTAATTGCAGTTTTTGGTCCAATCTGTGGAGTATGTTTGGCTTTTTCCCTTCAAGGATTAAGGTTTGCAGAAAAAAATGTCATTTTGTATCTTACTGAGTGGTAATAATGTTACATGTTCACACTGTACATACTGTATCCTATCTGAGAATTATTGGTTAAAAAGGACTGGATGAACAAGCCGGATCTACTTTATTTTTTTAAAGCTGATGTTCGAAGTTCTTTTTAGTCTAACGATATAAAGCATTGTTGGAAAATATTATTTGAAAAATACGGAACATCTTAGAAAAAAAATATTCTAAATATAATTCACATGAAAAGTGCTGTGTAGCCACAACATTTTTCTTTAACTTGTGTAGAAGCTTTTCATTCATCTTGTTTCCCTGAATTCTTAATAGGAAAATCAGGCAAAAGGAAACTTTTTAACAAAAACACGTTGGTTTATCAGTATAGTCTGTAACAGCAGCTAATGCGCACAGTAAAACCATTTGGGATTCAGTCAGTGAAATTCTGCTCTGCTAAGATATTCAAGCCGGGGGCACTTGTCTTTTGCGTCTTCAGATCATTTCTGTCTTTTGACATGTCATGCTATTCTTTGTAAGAAACTTTCATATCATCTGCAACCATCTCTCCCCATTTCTATTTCCTTAATTTTCAGTTTGAATGTTGAGCCAACTAGTGTGCCACATTTAAATGAACGCTATTTATTTGTGTTGTGTAGAAAGATTCTTGTACAGCGATGGCTCGTGTTTTCACCAATATGTGAAGGAAGCGGAGGGGCAGTTTAATGCCACTTACAACTCAAGACGATGCTGCCAACTTGAATTACAAAAAGAATGTTGAAAGAAAAAAATCTGTACTGAGAGATAATCATAATTAAATGATCATATCTTATTTAATATGTCTCATCTGTTTTGTGTATCCTTTATTCTATTTTAGATCCCAACAAATGTTAGCTGGATATCTTTGTCTTGCATGTCAAGAGCCATTTTATATTACAATATGTATTTTAAAAATATATACATTTTTATTTTCACAGAAAATCTATTGATAAATATGAGCCTCATTCTCATGTTTTCATGATAGTGTCAAGAGCAATATAAATACAAATATTTTAACTTGTATATTGTTTGAACTGGAGACTGTGAAGGTTATAACATACAGGTGACTGCTCATGTTCTTTATGGAAGCATCTATATTATCTCATTTATTCAGGTTTTTCCTTTTCACCTGTCTGATTATCTTTCAGCAGATGTGACTGTGAAGTGAACACCAGAGGGAGCCATCCTATGAACAGCTTCAAATTCACTGATTCACTGCTGTTACCACACCCATTCAATCAACCTTAACTAGGTTACCTTGAAAGGTGAAAATCAGGTTAACACTCACAAGGAAATATCCTGTCAATAATGTTGACTATATTTATCTCAGGCTACGAGGAAGGTTAAACATCCCAACAGAGAGCTATCCTCGGTAACACACCACATTTATTACAGAACAAGCGCTTTGAATGGCTACAAAACATCCTGAGGCCTCACCTTATTCCCTGGAAGTTTGCAGATTTTCATCAAATTACCAGTCCATCCCACACAAGTGTAGTTTTGACCCAGAGCATGAAAAATAATGAACGTTCGCCGCCTCCTAAAGCGCCTACACCTACCTCTGCTTGTGCCCGGTGGCCTATCCAAACTCACTCTTACGCATTTACACAGCAAATGGATTTTATCGGTGTAAACAACAGCTGAAGGGTGTAAATACATGAAGATGAAAAAGGGGATCTTGAATGATGGGGGTTTTTGCTATGATTAATGGATAGAAATCAGAAAATGACAAAGAATGAATACTATTCTTTAATAAGCTTTTGGAATCTGACTATTAATGAGATGGACAAAATAACAAATTTAGTGGCTTTAATAATTAAAGGTCTTTTTTTTGGTGAAGCATTTGTTTCTGTGTGTGTTGAAGATCATGCTACTGTAGTCCTGTGTGACTCAGCCTCTATCAACACCAGAGTGCCTGAGCCTTTTCTCCCCTTCAGACTCCATTGTAATGTCATCTAAATGACATGCATATATATAGTCCATTATAGTAATCAGATAAATCATATGAATGGAAGACATTCAAAACAGTCTTCCCAGCTCATCTGTGGCTCTCGGTGGGCAGATGTTAACATTAAGCCCTGAAAGCAGAGGGAGAACACAGGGGGATCACTAATATACATAATCCTACCTCCTGATGTTTCTATCAAGAGGCACAGAGTGCAATGTTCGTTATACAACTAAAGCCTCACAACACAGCAAGCAGGCTCTACCCCCAGGTTCCACCCTAAGCCCAACTCTTGAGTTGCATTGATGACTGGCGCACACAGATATCAAAGGAACGAGGCTTTTGTGATAACTAATGGCTGCAGCCACCCAGGCTTCTTTTTTGGTCATTTTGTCAGAGGGAACAGAGCACATAGAGGGTCACCCGTGTGCCTTATTTACAAACACACACACACTAGTGAGCCACCCCGGCAGTGCCTTGCATTCATAAAATGGGGGATGGGTGTTTTCTCCACAACCTGTAGACTGTGACTAGTCATCAAATAGCAGGTGTCAAAGAAGATGCTATGATTTAAATAGCTTGATGGGGGTTTTATTTTTATTTATTTTTTGTTTTGTTTTAAGAAAAAGATCACAGAACAATGTAAAGATTCACTGGTTATTGACTGATTGTCATGAGATTTTGTCAAAATATTACACAGGGCCCTGAAAGCAGCAGGAAAACACTATCTTGTCTTTATAACCTCAAGAAGAAACCTGTTCCAATGTCACATTTTGTTTTTGTAAGAAAACACAAATTAAATCTAAATGTAATTAAAAAACAAAATACATCATATTTGTTTCTCCTTTAAGTCTTAATTATTGTACTTCCAAATCTGCCAATATGACACCAGTGACCACTCCAATCATTTCAATCACTGTAGCTCACCAGTCTATAACTCACAACAAAACAATGCAGCATAACTGCACTATTGTGTCATTTGAAGAAGAATAATACAAGAATAACTTCTGATTATTATCTCCCAACCCACTGGATAGATAGTCCAGTTGTAGTGAGTCATATTTCCTCTCCGTAGACCAAAAGGTGGCTTACGTGGCTGAGTGTGTTCTGATATACACTCACCAAACACTTTATTAGGAACACCTGTGCAATACAAATGCTCTTCCATAAATTCTACTTTTGTTTTGTTTGGGGTACCTGTACAAAGAAGCTTTGGGGTCCCTGTTATTTGAGCTACAGTTGACAGGTGGCTTTAGATTTAGGATTGGTACAATAGGTGTAAGTGAATGGATATATAGTGTTTCTACATAAATAAAAGTAATATTGCATTTAGGCTGTAGCAATGTGCCATGTGCTTTACTGTAACATTTTAATCGTGTTGTTTCCATTACAAAAATAATTAGATGCCTGATCTAGATCTCACTGTTCCGGTTTAATTCAATTACATGTGAGCTCTGCATTAGTCAGACACACAGGTGTCTGCTCAGGTGAAGTCTTTTGGACTTCTGGGACGCATGATTTCAATTAAGTCGAGGCGTTTCCACGATCACATTAAAATGACACCGTAATGTTATATTGATTTATTCTTACAGCAATCAGACATCTTTCATATATATCTGAGGTTTTAAATAGAAAACCAGTTGTTTTTCCACCGCCATCCATCCATATGTTTTATTCATATGCATCCTTAACCTTCATATAGCCTAATGCAATTTGGCTGCTGGTTTGGGCCGCACCCTTAACAGGTCTGGAAAAAAAAAAAAAAAAAAATCCACGTCAATTGGCCTCCTCCTGCAGTCGTCACTCCACACCGTCCCGCCTCCTCCTCGTCTCCTCTCAGCGGAACGTATATAAACACACTGATCCATCTTCCCCCAGCCTCCCCAGTAACATCATGATAATCATTACGTGGAGCTCAGATGGGAGGCGCACAGGGCTCAGATGGTGGCTGGTTTCAATAGAAAAGCCAGCAGTGAAAGAGACGCAGCCTGAGCACACGCTGCGTAACATTATGTCGGCATCACCTGTTGTTCCCCGTCGATAAACGGTAAGTCCATCCGCTCAGCCTTTGTCCTGCTCCTTTTTACATAGACAATGCAATGTTAGCTTGTTTTATTTGCAGGGACACGGAGAAGCTGTCTTTTTTTTTAGCACTTCGGGGTTGAAAATAAAGCAAATTAGCTCATTAAGGAAAACATAAACAGTTACTGAGACATAATCTCGATGGTGTCTGAGGGAAATTAAATGACAATCCCTTCCTCCTCTTCCTGCCTCGCCTGGAGGGGGAAATGTTTATCGTGTCGTCGTGATTTGATAAGAAGGACAACAAAAGCAGATAATTGATTATTACTTCAGATCAGGAGTAGCATAGACTGCAGATTATACATGTCAGATATCAGTGGACTTGTTCTTTTTACCCTCCTGAGAGCAAACTTCGGTGCAGCAACAGGTGGCATTTTTTTTCCCGGGCCTGAATCAAGGCGAGATGCTGAGGAGATGGACGTGGAGGAAAAGTAGGGCGTCATTCAGCACCAAGACACTGGACAGCTCCCACGTCGAGGGCTACTCGTTTTCTTTTAGCCGAGATCTGGACGCAATAAAAGGGTTATTTCTCGTTTTTTCTTAATAGCCCCCCTCCCCCCCTCCATCATGTTGACATGTCTTCTGAATATTAACACAACATAATGGTTATCGTTCAAATGCACCCACTGTTTTGGATCTAAATGGGTGATTTCTGACAAGCAAATACAGTAATTTGTTTTGATATCAATACTATATTAAAACGGGTTCACTGAATATTATTGATAATCTATTCTAGGGTCTCCTCTTGGTCTTAATAGAGTGCTGTTTCTGCTCAGCACTCCTCTTTTCTCTAGTTTGCACTCAAGGACCCCCCTCCCCTTTCTCTCCTTCCTTCCTTGCTTCCTTCCTTCCTCCCCTTCCTTCCTCTCACTGTCCCCATCTTCCCATCCCCCTCTTCCACTGACTCCTAGTCTTGTTGCATAGCTACCAGCTCAGAAACATTCTGGAGATGCAGGACAATCTGTCTGTCTCTCTTTCTCTCTCTCTCTCAGTCCAAATGTGACTTATTGGAGCACAAATCACTGGTCAGATTCCCATTTCCAATACCTAAATAGAGTAACTACAAACTGTGCACAGGGTTAGGGTTTCTGTTCATTGCATGTGGTGAACAGCATTTACTCTAAGTGCTGTGCTGTGATCCTCTCTCTTTCTCTCTGTGTTCCTCCCCTCCTCCTCTTGTCTCCCTCTTTTGAGAGGAACTGAAAGGTTGGCATTACAACAACAAAGGAAGGATGGAATGTCAACAGGCTTCAGAGAGAAATGGATTGAGGGGAAAACACAGAGATGGGAATTGCATGTAGTGTTTCGATCTCTGACATCTAAAGTTCACAACCTATCAACACACCTTAAGACAGTGGTCAGACGCTCAGCAGCACCTGTGTCACATCCCTACTGTGTCCTGGGAAGCTCTTTAACTCTGAGGACTAAATAAGTGAGGGTGCAAAGTTGATATGTGATGTTTAACATCAGCAACAATGAAGTATAAATTAAAACGTGGATGTCACAAGGTTGTTTCCTTCTCTTTCATTACAGATCGTGAGTCGTGAATGTGGAGCCACCAACAGAAAGGAGGGGAAGTGTTGGTAGTGCTGAGTGGAAGACTAGTGATTTTGTTGTGACGCTGATCAAAGAACAACAAGTCCCAGTCTGCCTCTCAGCACAAGCAGTGCTCTTCAGTCTATGTCAGCTTTATATTTCCAAGTTTCCCTGTTTATTCAGCAACAACAGCATGAGACATGTCCTTTAAAAATGCACCTAAAAGGCTCTAGTGTACGCCTTCAACAGTGTTAATTACTAGCAAAATTGCTATCAAAAGCATCATTTAAGTGAGGAAATCCATTGAACAGAAACACACACACACAAACAATGAAAACTGTTCTCATCCCTTGAGGAAATACTGTAATAATGGCATACAGCACACTTTGTACAAACCAGACTGAAATCATACATTGTTCATCTGCACTGAAGCAAATTATTGAGGTGTTATGAAAGTGAAATAAAACCACAGTGTAAACCTCTTAAGTGTATTTCTACATTTTCTCACATCAGCATCAACACACATATGGCAGTGTTAGATCTGAAACCACCACATACAGTGTGTGACACACACTGGGGGATCCTAAAAGAAACAATCTATCCATCCTGCCGTCCAGCATATCACTCATCTTACACGAGATGGACTGCTGCCAGAAAGCCTTACTTAACACTTAACTGTGCACAACTGTGCACGTTTTGGACTAAATACATGTCATCCATCAGTAAGATGGGTCTAAATCCTTCTGTGGACTTAAGTGGCCGCCTTGGTTGCTGTACTAGACAGTGGAGAGGCAACCTTTCTTGAGGTGCTCAGGTAATTATTTCACCATGTGTTTGAGTTTTGAGTGACCAAGTGAATAAAAAGGGGGAACAGAATAACTCATTCTGATCCCAGCTGTGGTGTGCAGAGAGCCAGGGAGGTCATTGTGGTGATGTAAAGAAGACAGACATGCATACATCTAAAGTCTAATGCACACAAAATAAATCACAAAACCAACAACACAGGCAACCATTCTCATTCACATGACTTTCTGCATAAATAATTAGGAAATGTGTCTCATGCGTACCGATTACTTAATGTAGTCCTGTATTACCCTTTATTGCAAGTATTTGGTCTGCTTATGAACTGAATGTAGAGCCTATATGAGTTTTGATTAATATCAGTAAACAGACCTGAGCACATATAAGATTTCTGCAGAAGAAACATCTATGATAGATCATGATCTGCTAGTATAACAACTGGTACTGTATGAAATTGAATTGATAAGGGAATGACATAACAGACACACACAACAGAAATACTTCAATCAATCCACATCACCAATATATGTAAAATATAGATAACAGAACAGATAATAATGTAGACTTAAAAAATGAATGGCGGAAAATGACTGAAAACAATTGAGGCTTTCAGAAAAAAATAACATAACATGCAGATAACTGCATGAGTGACCTGATCTTGGTTACGCAGGGAAAATGCGGAAGACAGAAAAGCCAAGCCAACCCATTATAAAGAAAATGCAAAAGATTGTTAGATCTATCATATATATCACTGAAATCCAAAGCTGACACTATTTTTTTTAAAGACCAATATGTAAATAACACCTGTTTCATCCTCATCCCCATTGACTGTAAATGCAGAACAAAAATCAATCATGTCACCGTCTCTTCAGTATTAATCATTATCACAGACAATCCTTACAAATCCTTTCTTTCAGAAAAAAAAAGGTTGAAATGATTTAATTAAAAAATGTGTCGTGGCTGGTCTCATTCACACTGCACCCTGTAAGTCTCCAGATTGGCGGCATGCTGGTTTTTCATATATAAAACCAGAGGTTGGCTTGTGTTGCTAAGCAACACAAAAGACTCAAGTACATTTGTTTATTGTCCAATAAGAATGCAGACAAAGTTTCAAGGTTTTCTTGGAAGGTCCTGTAATAGAGCTGAACATTTTCTAATAAAATCCTTTCATATACATACAGTATATCGGTGTATAAATAGTGTTGTGCATAAAGAAGCTGCGCCCCTTTGAATCCTTCATAGAGCTCATAAACAGCTTTCGGCCTGTTTGGTAAAGAAGTAAAAGGTGGCTAATTTACTGTTAGTTCTAACAACCCTCCCACACACATAACAAACATAAAACCACTGCTAAATCCTTTCTCTCCTGTGTGAAAGAGGCTTAAACGTAAAAATGAACAGATTTTTAGTAGATAGCAGTGAGTATAAAAGCTTTCAGGGTCCAAAAGTGAAGGACATGTCTCCTCTTAAATGTAGGTCTACAACTTACTGGGCCCACAAGCACAGGACAGGGACAGAGTCACACATCAGAGCCAGAACCAGGCATATATGCTCCTTTATTTGTCCTGTTTTGCCTGAACTGAATTGAAAACCAAAGCCAGGCAGATGGTTACAAGAAGAAGAAAAAAATGGCAGAAAGTACTGAAGGATGTGTAAAAGGAAGTGCACAACAGGTGATAAATTGCATCAGACACATTCTCAAGAGTGAAGACCTTCTGCAATGCATGTGCTCCCCCCTCATCGTTATTACTCTCCGGGCACCCAGCCTGGCGTGATGGTATGGCAACTGTTCACCGATGTCTGTACTGGCACCCGTCACCACCAACACCCTGGCACCTCGGAGTGACTCTGGGGGAGAGAGAGAGGCAGTCAGCAGTGTGGTCAGGAGGAGCAGGAATCAGGATAGAACATGTCCTCTCATCAAAGCTGCAGCTGACATTTGATGTAAAGAGATAGATAACCCTCCTATAAGGATATCAGATGGCTGCACCTCATGGAAGATTGTGCTTGGCATTAAATAATTACAAATATCTGAGCGGGGTCACCTCTAATATCATTTTGAAGGTGCTGAATGATTTCAAACACCAGCATGTCATCATTTAAGAAATAGTAGTTGCAAATAGCAAGCAATCAGGACTAATTATGTGATCTTATGATATATAATTTTTTATATTTATATTATTTCCTTTAATTAGCTGCACCAGGTACAGAAAATAAGAGGAAGGTATTCATTTCATAACAGAGGCCATTTGCAAAAACATGTGCTGCATATATAATAGTTTGCTTTAAGGAGCACAACTAGCGATTAGAAAGTAATCGATAAGGACTATGTTAATGTTTACCTAACACACAGTGTCTATTGCTTTAAGATAAAACAGTGAATATTGTTAAAATGAGACACTTAGTGAAATTTTGCATTCTGGAATAACTATAAATATTAACCCCTTTTTCTACAATATACAGAAAAAAATAAAGAACAACAGAAAAAAATTAAAGTAGTGTAACTTCAACATTTTAATGTCTTCAAATAACCTTATAATGAAAATACAACAACAAAACTGAGATACTTATAAGCATTTTTGTTCTTTAAAAAAAAAAAGATTAAACAGGGCTTTCAAGTTTGAGTTGGTTGAGTTGGAAAGGATATACGGACTATAGAACTGATAGTATTTTTGATATAAATCCCATTACAAAATATATTGGAATGAAACAGTGTTTGGTTGATTCTGATTTTGCTGCATGCAATAACATGTATATGACGTCATATATTTTTTATGCCTTTCCAACAGTTTAAGTGCCCCAGTTTAACAATACTTACCCCAACTTTAATTAATAGCCTATTTTCCCTATGATTTCATTGGCCTTTAAATACAGACCGTAATCAGGAATCTGATTAAAATAGGCTGCAAAAAAGTGAAGCAGCAGAAATGTTGTGTTAAACCTTATCCTGTTTTAGCCACGGCTCCAGTCGTTCACTCTATCACCACTTTGGTCAAGACTGGAATATCTCAACAAATATTTAAGAGATTACTATGCTTTTGACATTCATGGCCCCAGTGGATGAATCCTAATTAATTCAGTGACCCCTGACTCTTTTTTTTTTTTTTCATGAGGTTGACATTTGTAGTTTGGTGGTAAATATCTCAACTATTGGACTGATCTGAAATGTGTGATGATACATTTCATGTATCCTTCAGGAAGAAGAAGACTTTAATTATTAAGTTTTATTTTAAGGTGTATAAAATACTAAGATTTTTCCACAGAAAAAAAAACATTACCTCATTAACCATTACCCCTTAAAATCACATTTTCTCCTTTTCCTTGTTAGAAAATACAGAATATATAAATATGCAAATATTGTTAATTTTCTTAACTGATGGACTCAAGTTTTCTATATCATACTTATGTAAATTGTATACTGGACCGTGATGGGCTCTAAACTCTGAACATGCATCACAACGAAGCTCGAACATTCAACCAGTAACAAGAAGAAAAACTTTGTCCTATACTTTGGTTTATGGCCAAATACCTGTAAAACTATTGACCTACCCTCCAGCCTCAGCTTTATTTTGTGTTTAGTGATAATTAGCTAATATTAACATGCTAACACACTAAACTGAGATGAACATGGTAAACAATATACATTGAGGACATAGCATTTAGCTTTTATTAAACTTTTTACAGCATCTATTAAACGTTAAATTAATTAAAGTAATTTTATCTTTAAAAGCTGTTTTCACCACTACATTTGCGAGGTGAAGATGGGCACTTGGATGAAGAGCACTGGACTGGAGCAAATGTTTGATCAACATGTCAACATTGGTGTAGTGTATCTGAGTCTGTTCGCTGTGTTTATGGAGGTCACGGAGAGACATCATATTTCTGCTTCTATAGCTGAATAATCAGGGTCATTTCACATTCAGTTAGACGGTTACTCGCAGGTCCTGCATTTATTCTGAAAATATTCACATTCTGTCACTGCTGTATATCAGCAATAAATCACCAGAGGTCCTAAGGTCAGATTCTTGATTTGAAGCGTTAAAGTGATGGATGTCAATATGTTAAGGAAAACAGCCCAATCACAGGCGCAAAATATGCTCATTATTTCATAACAGAAAACTTTTTCATTATGTTTATGTTTAATTATATATTACGACCCAACTTTTAAGTATTTTGTTGGTCATTTGAAGAGCATAAATAATGTATTTAATTTGATAAAATGTGTTGTACTATTTGGTTCAATTTAAATAAATGTGGTACTTACACCTTAATTAACATGATGGAACAATATATCCAAAAGCAAACAGCTCCGACAATGACTGGACATAAAAATAATTTCCAAGCATTTTTGTTTTTAACGTTCATAAAAATGTTTCAGATTATATTTACAGAACAAAACATTTTTAGAGTCACAATGAACAATAGTTTGAGGCCTGAATAATACATCATATCACAACATTTGGTTTTGGCAAATAATAAAGACTTCAGTTCAAAATACTAAACAATGACGGTAGCCAATTTGAACTACATAAATAATGTGTAGCACAAACACAGTTGAAACAACTTGACATAAACATCGTCATTTTCTGATATATTATTATAATGTAGAAAACTTGCAGTATGATTAAACTTAAAACTAATATGATAGAAATATGATACATGACTTTTTTTAGAATAATCTGTGGTTTATATCCATGAAGTGAGACAGTCGAGTCCCATCGATGCCTATACACTTCAACTGAAACATTTCCAATGACACACATAAAGCACAGCGGACACGTTTTGCCAAAATGTCACCAGCGGCACAGCCAGATATTCCAGATGAAATAAATAGCACAGGCATATAAAAGTGAAATGAAATACAAGTAAAACACAGAGGTATAGGTAAGAAAAGCGGATTCTTTTAGCTTGATGTTCTGCTTACAAAAAGTATGAATTTGGAGTTTGAAAGTTGCACTTTACAAGTGTGATTTAACCAAAACAAATGTCTAGCTTCATTTCATCTGCTGGGCTATACAGCTGGTCTCAGACCTGCTTTATTTACACTGAAGAGGACCTAATAGTCATACATTAAGGTCAACTTAGAATTGTGAAATCAAAAACCTAGAGGTCTTGTAATGAGAGAATGAAAAAAAAAAAACCCTCTGGAGGCCAAGAAAAAAAGAAGACGGGGCTTTTGATCTTCGGCACATCACCTCCCACTGGAGAAGAAGAAAAATCTGTAACACTATAACAGGTAAACGACTGGTTGGGACAAAGACGAGCCGTCAGCTGAAGATGATACCAGACAGTCAGTACTAGGTGGTCTTCACTAGGTCGTAGACATGGATGTGGACGTCATCGTCATATTTGATGTAGTATACTGTGGGCTTAGCTGGAACCTGGTAGATGACCAAGCCCGTCCTCTTCAGACCATTATCTGTGACGTACTCCACCTGTTTGCCCACAAGGCTCTCTGGCTCCTCACCCGGCTTTCTGTCGGCTGGCAGCAGGTGTTTGTTCTCTGGATATAGGATGGATAAACAACTTTAAGATATGTTGCAGGGTTTATTTTTTCTCAAATTCACAAACTTATCTTATTTTCTTATCTTATTGTCATCAAATCTCACGGGCAGAACCAAGCCAGCAATGAACTGATCCTACTTACAAGTGCTGTGTGTGTAATGTATACAGTAGATGTTTAGAAACGGCTCCAAAGAGTAATAACAGCAATTAGATTGTTAGTCTCAGGAGACTAGTTCCTTGTACAACAGACCTGACTACACATGCGGGGGGAAAGCGGTTTTGTTTACACAGCTTCTCTAACTTGTTGTGCTACATATCACAAGCTCTTGACTTTGTGCTGAAGTTCTTTGAGATATTCACAAAGTACAAAGTCAAGAACTTGTGATATGTAGCATAACAAGCTAGCAGAGCTCTGTGAATGGAACTGCGTTCCCCTGCATGTGCAGTGGCTACTGTGACCGTAATCTTCATGGTGAAGGAACATGTCACCCAATGCAACGGTGTGGCTTATTGAGGTAATTTAATAGTCTTATTATCATCTGCTCTCTGTCTCTGTGTGATGATTCTATAAATAGCTGCAGGTCCGAGTGTAGGACAGAGTTGAGGCCATTGGCTGAGTGGTCAGCACAGTTGTCTGTAGTCTGGGAGACTGGGGTTAGAGTCCCAGTGTGGAAACCCTCCCTCCCATTTTCCTGGTACGGGCACTAAATCTTTAAATGGTATGGAGTACTACACCGTACCGGCCTACTTTCACCCCTGATCTGGTTAGGGTTAGACACAAAACCCACTTGGTTAGGGTCAGGAAAAGATGATGGTTTGGGTTAAAATGTGGTAAAATGGCAATAACTTTAGTACTTGTTGGCAAGGCAGAATTTTTCTTTCCTGTTAAAGCTAAGTATGGTCTATAATCACAGCATGCATCATCCGCACGGTATATGCAACAAATGATTTGGGAATAAATGGTGGAATCCCATCCTGTAACAATAGAATAAAACATTGGCACGGTAAAACCAATCTGGACCAACAACCTGTGGACTACAGGCAGGGAATCCTGTGTCCCCAAGTTTATATATGTGTTTAGTCTAGTCTCCTCCAAGATGGTATTATTCTCGTGATACGACATGAGTGCCCATTACGAAATGGATTGTTTTAGTGATGGAACAGTAAATTACAGGATGTGTGTTTAACTTTGTTTATTGAAACAAATAATTCATGCAAACTGCTATTATTCAGCTCTCAAGACATCTGGTCCAACGTGGACTGACTGGAGCGTTCGTTTGTGCTGCTATTGGAGGCGTCTGTGTTTGACGCAATATGTTTTGCACCGAGATGATATTTTAGGCTGGAATTACTTTGATGATAAGCAAACTCCTTTTTGCACAACTTGCAGGTAACAACGCTTTTATCCATCAGGACATTTTTTAAAGTAAAAATTAGCCAAGTGAAACGCGTCCGTCGTCCATCTTTGTTTTACCAGATGTCACATGTGCATCTGCTTTACAGGTGCCAGAACTGATATTATTCTAAAATTATAATATGAGATTAATTAGCAGTAAAAAAAAAAAAATTAACTCGCTAATTTCT